>CM061036.1:45703381-46903381 GCA_030763125.1 Hippophae gyantsensis
TTTGCTCCATGTTTTGCTCCATGTTTTGATCCTTAATTTACTCCTTAAATTAAGGAGCTTTATAATAACAATCTCCAACAGGTACAACTGCTAGCTAGCACACATGAGTGGCCACTACCAACCTAATAGGAGAAAGGAAAAAAAAAACCCAACATTGGATCATGCATTAAAACTTAAAATTGCTACTAACTAATTATGAAATATGAAAATGTACATGAGTGTAAGTAGTTAATAAAATAGTTAGCATAAGAAAACCATATATGTCTCGACTAGTACAGCTTGTTTAATACTTGGGCTTAGCTTTCCGGTTTTGTGAGATATCTTCAGCAATTCTCTTGGCATAGATAGACACACCAAGCAATCCTCGTTGAGTAAATCCCACTGAGTATAATCCATTCTCTCCTTTCCATCCATTTGGAAATTGTTTTCTAGGCATTCCATCTTTTTCAGAAAACATTCTTGTGTCCTGATCGATCATTATAACATTAATCAATTTTATTTAGTTATTTATTTATTCAAGCTCAACTATTAAATATTATTAACTTCTTTTGCTAAGATGTTTAATTTTAGAATAACAAATATTTAAGATAATTTTTTTTGGTTTAATCGTCTATCATAATCTCATTTATACATAAAATTTTATTTTTATAACCTAAAAAAATATGTACATAAATGTGTTTTGTAATAACCTAAAATGTATATATTTTTTAATAAAGATAAAAATAAAATAAAATTAATAATGTCATATAAACTTTATTTTTTAAATAATAATTATACATTCATGCACATACACACATGATTTAAAAGAAATTTATCAAATAATATCTATTTTTCAATAAATACAATTTAACGTTGTATAATTCTAATTATAATTAAATATATTTTTAAAATTTTTAAAATTATTTATTAATTTAAATTTTTATATTTATTAATAACTAAATATTTAAATAATTTTATTCAAAAATTACAATAATTTATGAACATTATTTATTTATTTATTTATTAAAATCTATATATATAAAAATTACCTTCAACCAAGATCTGACGTTACTTTTATAACCGGTTGCAAAGATGATGGCGTCAAAATTTGCTACTTTGCCGTCTACGAACTCCACAGCTTTGTATTTCAGTCGCTTTATACCCTTGCATACCTACACATATTTAATTTATATTATTTTCTTTTACATAAAACGATGTTTTTCAATTATTTTAGTTTCTATCATATTTAAAAACTTATTTTCGCAGTGAAAAATATATTTAAAAATATAAATTTTTTTATAAAATAGAAAATAAAAACAATACGCGGATATATATATATATATATATATAAGTTTGTTATTGAAATTATTAACGGCATGTATAGTTATATTAATATAAAATTATTTAAATATTTATAAAGATAAATAATAAGAAAAAATATAAATACCTTGACATGACCAGATTTGATCTTATCAAAAGTACCAATGTCCAAAACAGGCGTTTTGCCAGTGAGATTCTTAAGTTGAAGGGGGCCAATTTGAGGACGTGTAAGTCCAAAATGAGAAATGTCACCAAGCAACAATCGAGACGCTAAAAGCAAAAACCGATCAACAATACTAATGGGCAACCACTTTATCAAACACATTGAGATTCCAAACGTTGATTTTCCCATCATCTCTTGCGGCAAAACGTGAACCTGTTCATTTTATATATATTTATTTTATTTTATTTGTTATTAATTAAATTAAGAAATTTTATAATTAATAATAACAAACAAATAAATAAAAGGTTTCTTACTGATTTTACCCCACGCCCGTGTGTATAAATGGGATAAGTTCCGATATTTGTGATTATTTATAATATTAGTTTAGTTTTTATAATATTAATTTATTTAATGAATACAATTATATTAATATTAATTTTTATTCATATTTGATATATATTATATTTATTTAATTAATAAAAATTTAAATTTTAAAAAATTTGAATCTTAAATGTTTACTCATATATTAATATTCAATATTAATACTATAATTTTATCTTTTATTTATTAATTTTTTTAATAAAATTAAAAAAAATTAATTTAATTTTAAATATTATATATTATCTATTCCATCTTCTTTCTTATACTTATAAATAAAAATCATTACTGAGTTATAATAAATTTTGAATAATTTTAAATATGTATTTATTATTTCAATTTTAAAGATAATTATATTAAAAAAAAACTATCCTGATTGTTCCGTGCAATTCTTACCCGTGTGTGTAAAATCTTTAAAATCTCTCTATATCACTGACTGATTTTTTGCAGTCAGAAAAAAGCAGGTCTATATATATTTATGGTACATTTGACATTTTTGGGCTTGCGCATGCCTACGAATTCCAATAAAGTATATACGTGATCTTTTCATTTATTTTCTTCATTTTAATCCTTATTATTATTAATTATAATATTACGATTATTTTTATTTAATTACTATACATTATCTATAAAATAAGTTATTAACGTTTATTTTAATCAATTTTAATAATATGATATTTTAAATTATTTTAATTTATTGAGATCATTATTAAAATTCATCAAAATATATATCAATAATTTAAATAAAATTTTTTATATATCTTAATTAAAAATAAAAAAATATAAATAATTTAAAAGTACAAACTCTATGGTTAAGAACTTAAACTTATTCTTGTTGTTGTATATGTGTTATGTACCTAGCTTCTAAATTCTCTCCAAGGAACCAAAATCTTTAGGGAAATTTTGATTTTGTCCGCGACGAAGAATGTGTAGTGAGGGATGGAGTCAGGATGATGCAGACATCTTTTTCCGTCCTATCTATTTCTCAATTTTTGTTTTTTTTTTATAATTTTTTTAAAATAAATTATATATTTATATAAAATATTTTTTCATTAAAAATAATATTTAATTTCATAAATAAATCAATATTTTAATAATAAAAATTTAGTTTTAGACAAAAAAATATTATAGTAATTATTAAACTAACAAAATAAAATATATAATTATAGTTATAATTTATACTCTATATTTAAATTTATTAGATTTAATTACTAATAAATAAATATATTTAAATTTTATGGATAATTAAGTTATTAAAAATTTAATTAATTTATAATCGAAAAAGCTTTGAACCCATAAAATATTAGAACCTATAACGAAGAATCAATGACTCATTCTATAATATTTAAATGAGAGATAAATATAACCTCTCCTGTCACATTGACATCCTTGTTTGTATTAATGACTATGTATAAAACCATGTTAAAAAGATGACGAGACTTGAGGGAATCGACTTTTCAATTAACTTGCTTAGTTTAATATGTGAAATGGTAGATATGCATTTCTATTTTCTAACCTTTCTTTTAGAAATGGTGAATCTAACTTTTCTTAATGAGAACACATTTTTCTTCTAATAAACAAATAGACCCTAATGTTAAAAAAAAAGCACATTACAACATTTTATTTTGTGTAACTCTAGTCTCCATACCTCATTGTGTTAAGGCTATTGGCCCTAGTCTCAAATCAATAAGTATTGTTGTACATTAATTAAAAATTTAATATAATAATATTTTTAAACGTAGATATTTAGTTCACTTATTACGTTGTTTTTGGTATCTTATTTGATATGTTAATAATAATTTATAAACATATAAATATAATAATTCATCTTTAATGTAATAAAAAACCTACTTTTAAAAGTTATTTTTACCTGATATTTGTAAGTATTGTGTAACACATTAAAAGTAACATATTATTGTTATCTTATTTCATGTTTTTTTTTTCTCTATTTGTTTGTATTTAATTTTAAATTTAAATTATTTGTTGTATATTTAGTACAGATGATCATAATTTATTTGTTATATAAGGAATATTAGAACACATAAATTTGTATTTATTTTTTCACTCGTATTATTTAAATTCTAATATATGTTGTTATTATCTAAAAAAATTATTCATTTATTAGATTTTTAAAATAATTATGACACTAACATATTATAAAAATTATGAGTATAAAAACGTGTAAAATTATGAGATATTGACATTTTTCTTTTAGGGTGAGTTATTGTTACATCAATTTTTATTGATTTCATAACATTTTTAATCTAAATTCTAAAAGTTAACAAAAAAAAAATTATTTTTAAGGCATTCTTCCATAACAATTAAATTGTTTTTAGGAGTATTTTTATCGATTTTTAAAAATTACATTAAATAAGACATAGAACCAACAAAAAAAATGATGTAAAAAATTTTAAAATAATTTTTACACATCGCATAATAATATAGGAAGTTTGGATTAAAAATAAAATGTAATATTAGTGTTTTGTCTCCGCAAAGGAAAGAAAAATTGAGTTTTGGAGTTAGAGAAATGAGCTCACCGAATCTCTAACAGCAAGCGAAGGGCGAGCATTGTAATTGCAAAGATCTAAACAAACTTCCATGCCTGAATTACCACATCCAACTACCAAAACATTCTTCTCCCTAAACAATTCACCACTTTTATACGAACTTGTATGAACAATTGTCCCACCAAATTCATTAATTCCTTCAATATTTTCAGGCAACACTTCCTCAGCATTCTCACCACTTGCCACAATCAACCATTGACTAACATACTCTGTCTCTTCCATTTTCAACCCATTTGTCTTAACTCTCCAAAACCCACATCTTTCATCAAACACAGCACTCACAACTGTCTTGTTAAAAACTGGGTTTATGTCAAATTGCTTTACATAGTCCTTTAGATAAGCAATAAATTGCTGTTTGGTTGGGTATATTGGGAAATTTACTGGGAATGACATAAAGGGTAATTCACAGAACTGTTTTGGTAAGTGAAGTCTCAGACGATCATAAGTCTTGTATTGCCATAATGAACCTATGCAATTAGACCTCTCAAGTATTAAACTTGGTAGTCCTTTTTGCTTTAGACAAGCTGAAGCTGCTAAACCAGATGGTCCAGCACCAACTATGATTGGTCCTGGAACCCAAATCAGCCTTTTAGATGTTGATAACAAAGAAATTTTTGCTTCTAATTTATCATTAACTTGTTTGCCTTCCATTTCCTTCATATAGTCCATGAACATATAATATATATGTGTATATATTTTGGTAAAACTCAATTGATCAACTGGGTTTTTACTTGAAAAATAGCATAACCTATCAAAGGAAACAGAGTACTACAATCTTATGATTTTGAAACAGAGTGCTAGTTCTGATAAATTAATAAGTAGAGACTAGAGAAGAGAGAAGGTCAAAGAAGTTTAAAGCTTAGTAGAAAGCTTCAAGATTGTAAAGTAAAGTAGCTAAAGAGACATGTCGAAGGGGATTGGAGTCGAGTTCAATTTGTACATGTATATATAGTAGTGTGCTTAAAATATTCCAACACATGTATATTAATATAAGAGATATTAATCAAAAATAAATCTATTATTATAAACAAAGATAATTAAAAAATATATTTTCTCATATAAATAATACTACTATTTAACATTAAAATATAACTTTTTCTTCTCATAACATCTAAGTTACAATACTCAGATTTATACGATTTCTCTAAATATCTCTATATATATCTCTTTACATCACAAATAAAGATAAATTTTATCATTTTTCTCACTACCCGAACTTATTTAAATATTGTACAGTCAAATGTCACTATATCCCGTGGTGGTATGGGGTCATGACATTGTCTTCTATGTTCAAGTCCACAAGAAGTAGAAGTACATCCGATCATTGATGTTGACAAAAATTGACATCAACATCTAATGTCATTTGTGAGAACGAGTGTACTTTATTAGTTGAATCACAACTAGACGGGAAAAAATTACAATGCCTTCTAACATTCTAAACGGGTGGTCCTTAAGATAATATCCAAAAAGTTTAAAAGAAAATTATTCCAAAAAAAAATTACTTTGCACGGTCTCTAAAGGTCACACATTTCTCCCATTTTAAGACGAATCAATTTCTTAACACAGATAGTCGTGCTCCCGCAAGGGACAATGAGATCCCATCTCATCTCCAAAAAGTTATACAACCACATATTCAGGTCATTATAACCAAGACTTCATCCAGACAAAGAACAAAGAAAAGCGATTCACACTTCTTTTGGTCCCATCAGAAGGATCACTCGACTACCACACCAATCACATGATCACTGGCCAAGATATCACTGGACGTGTCCCTTCTACTACCACCCAGGAGTGGCTGGACAAAGTATGTCAGACACATAGTGGTTTTCCAAACTCGGTGGTGTCACACAAGCATCGCCAGTAGACTCTCTAAGGGCCATAAGCCCTTGGACCAGAAAATGTCTCTACGGTATCTTCCAAAGCCCACAATGCACCAGATTATGTCCACAAACACAACAGGCTCTAATCGGAGACATATTCCATCCCAAAGAGGTCTAAACCCATGGATCTAATAGATAGTATGACTTATGGAGTCCAAAAGCTAATACACGTGCATCATAGCCACTGCCACCAAATGGTGGGTCAATTTTTGATAATTCCACAGAGTAATGCATCATGGCTGTTGGACATGAAATCCCAATCAACCGATCACGGTGGATCAACCTAAAAGGGACCCATATTTTACTTTTATGTTCGACCAATTATACTTTCTTTGAATATCAACCTTCATTAATCATTTAAAAAATCCAAGGCCTCAATCAAAAAGTTCACGTGACGAATAGCCTCCCTTTAAAATTTATGTTGAATGAACATCGAAATGGCTTGCATGCTTTACCACGTGCCATCCACGTGAGTAGGCACTAGACAAATCAATTTTGTACTTAATTTAGTCAAAATTGGTCCAGTTCGCTAAACATCAAGGGAAACTAATTTGGGACTGATTCATCATATTTTGATCGATTCTCGTGAAAGTAAAACCAATTTTAGAATCTTTTTGACAAGACAATTCCAATGAAAATTAGTTATGAAATTCTCTCAATGAAACTATTTCAATGACTATAAATTCGATTTTTTTATATATGTATAGAAATAAAAGTAAAGAAAATGTGTTTATTGGGGAACCATTCACCCATCAAATACAGTCAAAATTATGGGTAAATGATCACCCACTAATTCATTCATCCAATGCTACTAAATAATATTTAGAAAGATATTATCCACTCTTTGAGTCATCATCATCACAGTATTCTTAAAAAGTTTTCGCTCATTCTTAAAAAAATGAAATAATGAACTAGTTCTACCACTCAAAATGATGAGGATAGTGCCCCATGCCATCTTAAGAACATATCCCAATGCCATAGGTCCATAGTTTACTCCTCATTCTAAAGAACGTCCATATGACATATTCCAATGTCCATAGTAAATAGGATCCGATTGGTATCCATATGAATTTGACCAATGAAGTGACCTATCACGATGGAAGCCGAGCCCTATGACCTACTAAATAGAGTTCACCTACAATATACAAAGTCATCCACTTGTGAATTCCTAAGAAGTGTCCCTCCGACCATCCATTTTGGACCACTTAGGTCCATCTCAAGTAGCTTTTATTCTTTGTGTCTCACGTGACCATCTTGAGGCTCGCATACAAGGATACTTTGTCCAAGCCAACCATGTTAAGCATGTCGTCTCAACTGCAAATGGCCACCTTGGAAATCATGACTTATCATGCCATAATGGTACTAAAAACACTTGGAGTACATGGATCATAGCCAAGGATATACATGATATGTGTAAAACATTCATGCGACGAAGTCACAGTGAGAGCACCAAACTCAATGGGTCATGAACTTATATCATCTACAATTGACATTAAGCATTCCAAAAATACTTGATCAAAAGGCCAAAACTTACTATCCAGGCCTAAGGGTTGTTACCCTCCAATATGGCTTTCACAAGCTGCAAACTTTACTGAGTAACTCACCCAGGAAGTACAAATCCCAAAGCATATAAAGTGTCTAGACATCCCTAATCTCTACAACTGATTGAAGGTTGCAAAACATAAACTTTCGCCTTGCATAAACCTCTATCTAATAGGCAACAATGTCATGTTCACTACTTTTATAGGTCACGCCATATCAAGTGTCCGTTATGAGAATCGACACCTCCATTGGTGCACTTTTACTTGTCCTCCTTACTGGCTACATTCTTAAGGTGTTCAACCACATATCTAATTTCAAGAAATATCTAGGCAGAAGTCAAGCACAAAATCTATAAAGTAGATCAGGATATTAATCCTACCAAAACTTGATGCGATCAAGAGAAGATACACACAATACTTAGACTCTTCAAAAAAGTCCAGATATTTGTATATCCATGACACTTCGCTCGTAAAAAGAATATAAGTGCACAAATTAAAAAAATAATTACAATAAAAAAAATCTAAAAATTAAAGAGTGGAGATATCTACAATAAAAGTGTCAAAATCATCACACTTATGCAATCCTTCCAAAAAGGGTGGTCATGTCATCAACAAATCGTGTAACTTTTGTAATGTATTATGGTCTTTAGGATTGATTTTTTTGTGTGAACGAAGGAGGGAATAATAATGAAGATATTTTAAATACTGTAAGATAATATTAAGATAATTAATTTTTTTTAATTTTTAATTTTTAATTAATATAATTTATTCTTTAAATAATTAATTTTATATATTTTTTGATTATTTAATTTATTTTTAAGGATTTAATAAATAAAAATTGATGAAATTATATGAATAAAATATTTTTATGATTTATTGATGAAATAAAATAAAATTTAACTTAATAATATAAATATAATAATTTAATATTATTTATAAGTTTAATATTGTTTTCCCAAAATAAACATAAAATAAATTATATTATTATAAATATTGATATTTGGATCATTCCTCGAAAAGTGAGAGATTGCTGACCTGGAGATGATGCACTCAAAATTTCTTAGAATGGATATTTAGTTAATTGCTTGGCGGGGTTTGTAACAGTGTGTTTTCATTTTTACTTATATTAGGGTATCTCCTATCATCTATATTATTTTATATTAAAAAAATTATTTCTTTTTAACACATAATATTAAATATTTTATCAATAAATATATTTTTATAAAATAATATTTTTTAGATTGTATCAAATATTACAACAAAAATTATTTTTAAAATTTTTTTATTCATTTTATATCATTTATTTAATTTTTATTTATTATATATAATAAAAAATAGATTTTTCATGAAAAATAGCACAATATGAATAATATTAAACAATAAAAAATATCGCTCTAAATTTAATGTTGTATTATTTATTGTATTAAATTTAATATAAAATTTTGTTTAAAATTTAAATAACTTTATATTAAATTTTATATCAAATTTAAAATTTAAAGTAATTAAAGTTGGTCTTCTTCTTAGGAAGAATTTCTCCTTTGATAGTTAACGCTTTCTTTCGTACACTAATGATTGAGAAATTATTAGTTATTTCTAAAATATTTGATTATTTTAAATTAATTAAATTGTTACATTATTTAATAAAATATAAAAAAAATAGTTTTTAATTTTTTCTCAAAATATTTATAAAATTAAATTATAATTATTATAATTCTTGATATTTAAATAATCCCTCAAATCAAAATCAATCACAAAAAAGTGAGAGATTGCTGACATGCAGATGATGTACCCAAAATTTCTTGCTTGGTAGGGTTTGTAGCAGTGCTTCTCTGGACTTGACATCTCCAATATTCGGTATTATTTTGCATTAAATTTTATATTATTTTATATTAGAATTTTATTTTTTAATCTAAAATATTATATTAAAAAAATATTTTTTATAAAATATAATATTTTTTGACACTATATCAAATATTTTATTTATAATTTTTATTATATATTTAATTTTAATTATTATATATAATAAATAAAATTAATTTTTTTATAAAAATAAAAATAAATAATAACGTATCAAATTTAATATAATATTATTTATTGTATTAAATTTAATAAAATATTTAAATAATTTTATATCAAATTTTAGGTTAAATATAAATTTAACTTAGCATTGATATTGGTCCTGGTCATTAGATATGGAGAATTTCTTCTTTGATGGTTAACGCTTAACATTTGTACCCTAATGATTGTGAATTTATTTATTATTTTTAAAATATTTGATTATTTTAAATTAATTAAATTATTGCATTATTTAATAAAGTAGAAAAGAAATTAGTTTTTATTTTTTATTTTTTATTTTTTCTTTAAACTTATGTTCTATTTTATTAGTTTAAAATATTACATTTATAATTAATAAATAATCAAAAATTCCTTCAGCTGCTCAGTATTGTTAAACGAAAATCTTCTCGTTACCTCTCAAGTCTAAATTCGATGTAATTTGGATTTGCTTTAAAAGTTTTTAATTTGAATCTGATTTCATAAAATAATTAATTCATATTAAATTGAATCCAAAAATATTAAATTTTGTTAGATATGATAAATTTAAATGATGTTAATTTTTTTATAAATTATTATTATATATAAAATACGATATAAATAATATTTAAAATGTAAATTGGTTTATTTTTATCAAAATTTATTATTTATAATTATAATTAAAAAAAAACCAAAAGAATAATGAGTATGTTTGATCAATTATTAAATTGTTATGAAAATTTAGTATTTATATTTATTTTTTAAATTAAAATAGTAATTTAACGTAATTATTGTATATATAATATTTTAATATAACATATTATATAATAAAATATTTATTTATTTATTTATAACTTAAAAATTATACAGTGTCATATTTTAATATGTAGAACGAATTGACACCCAAAAGCCTAACTCAGATGTGGTGTCTCTTGTCCAAGAAAAAGTGACAAGAAATTTCAGCGACATGGAAAAGTTTATTCAAATTTAGAAACTTTAGTCGTTTTGTAAAGATTTTGAAGCAAATTGAGTCACTCAATTTAACTCAAATTAAATCTCGAGTTATATATTTAATATTCCATCTTGTATTTAATAGATATAGCTAGCTAGCCTTGGAAAATTTGAATCTATATATATAATGTACATTCAAAAAAACCTTTACCACTGAGTTACAAAAATTTCTCAATCAATATTTACAAATTCTACAAACTTTGCATGGGTTTGGTTCATATAGTTAGTGGGATAGTAAATCAGAATTAAAGTTATCTATTTCGAGTCTTAAGTACAAAAATTGCCTCGTCACACAACACCCTATAATTTTGGAGAATCTTTCTATATCTCATAAACTTCGTTTTCATTTTGGAAATAAAACCAAAAATGTTACAAATTGTATCTCAAGTTTATTCCAAGATTCTTTACTTCTTTTGATGATATTCACTTTCATGTTTCGACTTACCATTTTTGTCAAATATTTTGTATTGGAATAGGTATTTTGTTTTTGTATGATTTTTCTTTGTTGTGTGATCTTGATCGTGCATTGTAAGTCTAAGATGTAAAAAGATAATTTTTATTGAAAGCATATTAGTGATCTAATGAATTTAACTAATTATTTTGATTATAGAATAATTTGATTTTAAATTTTAAATTCGTTAATAATTTTTAAAATCAAACCAAAAATCAAATAACATATTTATTCAACTATAAAAAATGATTAATTAAAATCATTACCCTAACTTATTTTTATCAAATACTTCAAACTAACTAGTTAAAAGTATATATTTAAAATTTAAAAAGAATTAAAAATACTTAAATAAACAAATATTTAATAACAATCCTTATAATTATAATACGTTATTCAAATCTATATCTATATGAAGTATCACTTGTATTAAAAGTTCTTTCATTCATAATCATATTATTGGATATTAGTCTTTAATTCAAGGAATAAAACAAGGACCTTAATTCAAGGAATAAAACAATGACCTTAATTCAAGGAATAAAACAAGGAATCCTTAATTCAAGGAATAAAACAAGGAATCCTTAATTCAAGGAATAAAACAAGGAATCCTTAATTCAAGGAGTAAAACAAGGAATCCTTAATTCAAGGAGTAAAACAAGGAATCCTTAATTCAAGGAGTAAATCAAGGAATGTTTAATTTAATGAATAATTGAAGGAGTAAAATTTCCTTATAAATAGCTATACAATTGTAATGAAAACATGAAGAAAATAATACAAACTAGAAAACTCTTTTGTGTAGAGTTATTTCTTGTTTTTTCAACATGGTATCAGAGCAGGAAAATTAACTTGCTTCTACTTTATTATTATCTTAGCATCTTCAATCTTTGAAATGGTCAAGACAATGACTAGGATCGTCGAAAGTTCATCGGTGCTTTCCTTCATGAATATGCATGAGGTGGATGTCAACCCAAATCAAAGATTAAGCTCGGTCTTGTTGAATGAGTTTAATTACTTGCCTTGGTCAAGAGCGGTGTCTCCGCTCTGGTGGAAGGTGCAAGTTGGGGTTCATAAATGGAAGCATCGAAGTACCTGATGTTTCCTCACCAAACTATGAATCCTGGCTTAGTAAGGATCAGCAGGTTATGTCATGGCTCCTAAATTCCATGGAACGTAAATTAGTCAAATATTCGATTACTCGAATCTGCATACCAACTATGGGAGACGGTTAAGGAAATGTATGGCAATCAAAACAATGCTGCACGAGTTTTTCAATTAAAGAAAGACATCTCAGATCTGCAACAAGATGGCAAGCCTTTTGTACAACTCTTAGGAAGCATGAAAAGCATATGGAATGAGTTGGAAATATATCGTCCTCATACAACCGATGTAGCTCTACTACGAAAGAGAGCGGAAGAAGATAAGATATTTCAACTTTTGTCCAGTCTGGATTCAACATATGAAGATATACGATGTCATATACTCATGAATACTGAACTTCCTTCCTTCACCAATGTATGTGCGACAATTCAACGTGAAGAAATAAGGAGGAAAGTCATGAACAAGGGTACAATGGCTAGTTTACCTGAGGCAAGAGCCTATCTAACCAACGAGAGGAAGTACAAAGGGAAGCATCCAAACTTGAAGTGTCAACATTGCAACCATACGGGCCATGTTAAGGACACATGTTGGATTCTACATCCAGAATTAAAACCGATTTTATAAAGGATAAGTGGTTCTGAGAAAGTGAATCGATCGACACCGTGTGCAAATCATGCTTTTGCCTCTACCTCTAATGGGTCTGATCCATTCAAGAACTTCACAAATAATCCAATTTGAACTCATGAATGAGTTTATGTTGTATCTTCAAAGCAAGACAGAGGAGCTAGAATTGGGGTGTGGATAACATAGAAGAAGGAAACTCGACAAAGATTGCTAGGCAAGTTTGCGGGCTTCTTGGCGAGATACAAAACTCATACCACAAGAGGACATGCAAGGTATTATAAAAGCCTTTAAAATCGCTTCTTAAAATAAATATGTTGCATGATTTTTGGGTTGTAGATTCGGTGCCACAGATCATATGACAAACCATGTGTCAAACTCTCATAAGTTTGAAAAATTAGCAAATCCTTCTCAAGTTTCAATTGCAAATGGTGAGAATGTAAAGGTTTTAGGAAAGGAAAAAATAAAATTAATGTCGGATGAAATCGAGTCAGTTTTATATGTACCTTCCTTTCCTTTCCAACTTCTCGTACGTAGGAAAAATCACAAATACCTTGAATTGCTTAGCCATTTTTTCTCCTCACAATGTCATTTTTCAAGATTGTGTCACCAAAAAGACGATTGGTGAAGGGTTTTACTTAGATGGTCTCTATTACATATCCAAGAACAATCCTGCAGAGGGTTTCAAGCCAAGTTTAATCCTATCCAAGATAATCAATTGTGGCATCAACGTTTAGCTCACCCTTCTACCAATTTTGTCAACTTTATTTCCAAACTTAGGAAATGATGAAATTGCATGTGAAACTTGCCACTTGTCTAAGGCCACTAGATTGCCTTTTAATTCTTCCTTGTCTAGGGCTAGTAAGTGTTTTGAACTAGTTCATTCATATGTATGGGGACCAATTAATGAATCTTTTGATGGTTATAAGTATTTTGTGATTTTTGTTGATGATTTCTCTCGAGTCACATGGTTATATCTTTTAAAGTCTAAGAATGAAGTTATGAAAGTATTTAAGGACTTTCATAATCTTGTTAAAAATCACTTCTCTTCTAAAATTCAAACCTTAAGGTCCGACAATGGCATCAATACATGTCCCATATCATGAAACAATATTTGAGCATTCATGGCATTATGCATCAAACAAGTTGTGTTGGCACACCTCAACAAAATGGTGTATTTAACGCAAAACCGGATTTACTTGAAAAAACTAGAGCATTAATGCTACAAATGAATGTACCAAAGAGATTCTAGTCCCAAGGGGTTATGGCAGGTGCTTACATCATCAATAGATTACCCAGCCGACTCTTGGATTTCAAGTCTACCCTAGAGGTCATGAAAGGAAGGAAAATTAACCTTTCACACCTGTAGTCTTTGTCATCTGTTTTGTACATATTCAATCTCATCATCGAGATAAATTGGATCCTAGAGGTGTTAAATGTATTTTTCTTGGTTATTCATCTACACAAAAGGGATATAAGTGTTATGATCCCCAACTTAGGAGATTAATTGTGTCTAAAGATGTTCGGTTTTATGAAACTAACCCTTTTTTCAAAGAAATCACATGAAATCACAAGTCAAGGGAATGACATCTTGGATGTGTTTCCATTACCAAGAATTGAACTTGAGGCTCCACAACAACAAGATCCCACCATGTCAACATTGATGCATCTCTCACCGAAAGTAACAATGAAGGGTCTCATCTTAATGGTACACTGCATTTAAGATGGTGATAATCAAGATGATCCTCACAATATGGTACAAGATGTGAACGAGTGTGAGATAACTCCTTGCTCCACGACGTAATCCAACGCGTGTTAGGCAACCTCCCACAAGACTTCAAGACTTTGTCACCTACAAACCCACACATCCCATTTCAAATTATGTGTCATATAAGAGAGAGTGACACCAACCATACGCCGCATTCCTCAAAGACTATATCGAGTTACGGTGAGCCTCAAAACTTTCATGAGGCCAACAACAAGAGGTGTGGAAGGAAGCCATGCAAGAAGAACTTAAAGCCCTAGATCAACACAACACATGGAGCATCACCAAACTTCCAAAAGGCAAGAAAGTTGTGGGTTGCAAATGGATCTATAAGTGAAATTCAAGTCGGATGGATCAATTGAGAGGTATAAAGCAAGATTGGTGGCTCGGGGATTCACTCAAACATTCGAGGTGGATTACAAAGAAACATTTGCACTGTTGCAAAAATGAACACAGTAAGAGTGCATACGTACGTGGCGTAAACAAGGGGTGGTCCATGTACCAAATGGATGTGAAGAATGCATTCTTGCATGGTGATCTCAAAGAAGAAGTCTATATGAAATTACCACCTGGGCATCCTCAAAGCAATGAATCGGATTTAGTGTGCAAATTGCACAAATCCATTTATGGTTTGAAACAGGTCCCCACGAGCTTGGTATGCCAAGCTAAGCTCAGCTTCACTAGTGTTGGTTTCAAAAGCAAAGAATGTTGATTCCTCACTATTTGTTCGCACAGGAGCTATGGGCAAATTGGTTGTGCTGATTTATGTAGATGATCTGATAATTACAAGTGATAATGCTGACGAGATTTTCAACCTGAAACAGTCCCTCAGACAAAGGTTTGCAATTAAAGACCTTGGGATATTGAAGTACTTTCTTGGTATAGAAATGGCAACCTCGCACAAAAGACTCTTTCTTAACGAAAGGAAATATGTCCTAGATTTGCTTAAGGAAGCTAACATGAGCGATGCTAAACCAGCCATTACCCTCTCGACAAAGAAGCTCAAACCTAGCTTGAAGCGGCACGCCACTCATGGATATAAGTTATTACCGCCGGTGGTTGGTAAGTTGATCTACCTAACAATCACCGGACACGACATCACATATTGTGTAAGTATTGTGAGCCAATTCATGCACTCCCCGACATTTGAGCATTTGACCCTTGTTAAAAGGATTTTACGCTACTTAAAAGGATCAGTGGGTCGTGGTATTATCATGAAGAAGAATGACAACACACAAATCATGAGGTATTGTGATGCTGATTGGGCAGGGAATGCAATTGATCGCAAGTCCACCACTGCCATGTACATTTGTCGGTGGAAACTTGGTCACACGTGGAAGAGTAAGCAAACTGTCATTGCCAGATCAAGTGCCGAAGCTGAGTATCGTGCAATGGCTTCAACTGCGTGTGAGTTGATATGGCTTAAAGGTCTTCTGTGTGATTTAGGTGTTCCTACAACTCTTCCTATGTCCTTGTTTTGTGACAATCGTGCGGTATGCATATAGCATCAAACCAGTGTTTCACGAGAGGACGAAACACATTGAAGTTGATTGTCATTACGTTCGTGAACAAGTTCAATCACAGGTAATTCAGACACATTATACAAGAAGCTTCGACCAACTGGCTGACATCTTCACCAAGCCCTTGGCTTCTCATCAGTTTCAACGACTTTTGTCCAAGCTTGGATCCATAAACCTTCTGGATCCAGCTTGAGGGGGAGTATTGGATATTAGTCCTTAATTCAAGGAATAAAACAAGGACCTTAATTCAAGGAATAAAACAAGGACCTTAATTCAAGGAATAAAACAAGGACCTTAATTCAAGGAATAAAACAATGACCTTAATTCAAGGAATAAAACAAGGACCTTAATTCAAGGAATAAAACAAGGAATCCTTAATTCAAGGAGTAAAACAAGGAATCCTTAATTTAAGGAGTAAAACAAGGAATCCTTAATTCAATGAGTAAATCAAGGAATGCTTAATTTAAAGAATAATTGAAGGAGTAAAATTTCCTTATAAATAGCTATACAATTGTAATGAAAACATGAAGAAAATAATACAAACTAGAGAACTTTTTTGTGTAGAGTTATTTCTTGTTTTTTCAACACATATGCAATAAAATGCATAGATAATTTATAGATGTTTTTTGAAAATAGTGAGACTACTTTTAACATTTTTAATTATACAATTTAATTCACTTATATACTTAAATCTAAAGATATTATAGTTTTTTCTCAAATATTTTAGCTAAATACAATCACCCACGTAAATAATATACTACGGTGGACAAAAATTAGTTAACTAATTATTTTAAATTAGCAAAAATGTAACTTTTTAAAAAAATTGATGTGAATCTTATAACACATAATGGGTACTTAATTATAGAATAAGTACATGTTTAAAAAATAGAAGCATGATCAATTTTCATTGCCATGAGTGATGAAATTTCAAGAAAAGGGTAATAATATAGAATCTAAGTTCTCTGAGAGGAGTTGACCGGATGATTGATCAATATGCAAGTGATAGGATGTGTCATGGGTATATTATATGCTTGACAGACAACTAATAAGTATCAAAGTATATTCACTTACCCATCAAACATTTCAGACCATTGTTTGTTGGAAACTGTCATATATCTACATGTTCACTTTGGGTTGTACGTGTCAGACCAGAGGACCATCTCATTCTCCAATTCTTATAAATTATTTATTATTTTTGTACGAATGATTGGTATCAATAATATATAACAGTCATATATAATTTTTCATTTTGAGTAATTAATTATTTAAATTATGTTATTTATATTATTAAGATATTTTTGTAACATACAAATAAAACATTCAATTTTAAAATTAAATTACTTTATTTAGGTGACTTTATAGTTATATAATTAATAGTTATGTAATTAAAATTTATATTTTTTAAAAATAAAAGAGAACATTTTAGTCCTGTAAAATTAAAATTATAAGCTTAAAAAATATTAATTTTAAAAATTAAATAAATTATATATTACTTGTAAAAATTAAGTTATAAAAGTGTATAAATGACATCCCATGACGGTAAAAAGACTTAAAATGAACAAACTTTTTTCCAAAAATAATGGTAAACAAACGAAAATTTTCTACTTTTTTGATGCTTCATAATAAACAAATAAAATAATTCTACTTTTTGAAAACGGCTACAATTTGAAATGAAAATATTTAAAATAAAATTAAAAATTTGTCGGTTCATAATCGACAAAAGAATGTCTGGACTGGCCCAAATTTTTAGTCGGTTCCTGAACCGACGAAAGTTTTCTTAAAAAAACCACAAAAACGCGAGCCCTTTTCTTCTCCCCTCTTTCAGGCGAGCCATCAGTCACCACAGCGCCAAATCCTCAATCCAACCAGCCATGCTTGAGCATCCAAACCACCAGAAACCTCCTCGAGCCGTCTGCAGCAGCCACGAGCAACCATACTCGAGCCATCTACTGGTATCTAATGCAACTTGCATTGGTTTTGAGAAACATCAACACAAGTTTATTCAGTTCATTTGATTACTCTACATCACATTATCTATGTTTTTTACTACCTTTAATTCTATTCAAACCATGACAAAATTTCAATATGTATGCAGAAGTTCCATGCATCCTACTTATTAAGAAAAACCTCACGTGAAACTGTTTCCTCAATTATTGCATGCTTCGAACCGAGCTGGTGGTAAATATGTAAATAAGGGTGCTGAGACTACTTTGACTACTGTATGCTGACTTTTTATTATCTAAACTCTAGTGTAATAGTATATGTAGTTCAAGTTCTAACGTAAGTAGTAGATGCTAGATTAAGTTCTAATTACTAGGTTATAAACATATAATTATATTTGGTTATCCATTGTATTAATAGAAAACAGTTCAAATTTAGATGAATTTGTAATTTAAGAGTAATCAAGCTATTGATAATTAATTCTTCAATTAATATTTTTTAATAACCTGTTTTTACGAACAGGCTAAATTCTATTTTTTTTTTTTACGTACCTGTCCAAAATTTTTGCCAATTCTTCAAAAATCGGTAAAAATATATCTACTTTTGTTTCATCGATTTTTTTAAACTTACTAAACTCTTTGTTTTAGTCGGTTAAAAACAGACAAAATAGACTGATTTTGTAATACTTTGAATTAATGTGTGTTTTACTCACACACGTAGATAGAATTATCCCTAATAGTTGAAAAGGTATGTTTTAATAATACAACCAAACAAATACTACCTAAATGGGAAGTGTCATGGATAATAAAAACCACGATCGTATTATTATATGTTTTAAATGTGTGACAACCTATTACCTTTTTAGTCTATAACAAGGTTCTTTCATACGAAGAAATTAACAAGTTTATAATTATATATCATATTAGTAAACATATTATGAATTAATGCACAAATAAATAAACATAATAACTAGTCAACAATTAAAGGGTTGATTACTTTATTGAAGGGGACGGTCACAGTCCCGTCGCTAATTCAAGTAGATGCATTGCATTGATCAATATTAGTCAACTTTAAAAGTCTTTATTGCTTTATAAAAAAGCACTATTAAAATATTTAAAAAAAAAGTATATATATAATATGAGAAGTTCTAGTTCATACAACTATAATACGATTGGATTTTGAGAGCACCATCTTTTTCTTCTCTGATATTCCCATTGATTGGTATTTGGTAACGATCATGATTACATTTTCTTGAAGAATATAATACTTTCTAGAATATAACATAGAGATGCAACTTCTCGGAAAAATTACTTATTACTTTTTTAACATACGATGACTTGATAGTTGATACTTTCAGATTATGAGTAATGAAATTGAACGTTTAATTTAACTTCTTCTTCTTCTTTTTTAAATAACTAATAGGACGCGGAGAGAGTAAGCAATATAATTAATGATATGTATATTTTAAAAATAATAAATAAATAATTTAATGTAATATATATATATATATATATATATTAGTGTGGTAAAATTAATAAATTAACAATTAATATAGTTTCTTAAAGAATGATTAATGATACAAGTGGATCTCATTAATATAGTTGTGTTTAACTCAAAAGTAACATGAATTTACTTTTAAATTATACTCTCTCACTCTCTTTGAGAGTAAACTTATAAATTGTACTTGAGAAAATAATATTTATAATATAATTTAAAATTTATAATCATAAAAAATATATTTTTAATGTTCGGTTTATATATTTTTACTATAAATAAAAACTTAAACTTAAATTAACATTATACATCAAATTTAATGTTATTCAAATTAAACTTCAATGAATTATATTGATTTAGTATTGAACTCTTATCGATTAAACTTATTTAATTCATATTATTAATATGTTATTTTTATTATTATAAGTTTTTAAGAGTATTACTTATTCTGTCCCGAAACAATAAATAACAATATATGAATATATCGAATTGATAAAAACACACACACAGAATTTACGTGATTCGATAATTAATTATTAATTTTCTTAAATTAGGTTATTAATTTGTTACTTTTAGACTCAACATTCAACATTATTTTTATCATTATAAATTTAAATTATATTGTTTTAGAAAATTTTCAAAGTATTTAAGATCATAAATGTGGGGAAAGATTTAAAACGAATTTGTTCTCAATGTACTTTTAAGGAGAGCATGCGAACGCGCAATTAGTAAATAAACATTCTCTAGTCAAGTGACGTTTTGATCTAATTAAGATTTATGGTGTTCCACCACTCCCTTAGACAAAGCACATATATATATTAACATCCATCTCTAGCTTAGCCTTCACATGCATGTTGGTTTACAATCACATATAGACCAGTTTTTAAAACACATATATACCAGCTGAAGTTACCAGCTCATTTAAATTTTTTTTTTATTCGAGAGGAAGCCCAAGGATTTTACACTGCTATAAATTGACTAATTTACGTGAGGTTTATTAAAAACCTACGCAAAAATATATTTATGTGTGCTTACTTTACAATCTATGTAAAAATTTCAATTTTTGAGTCTGTTCTACAGTACAACCTACACAAATTTAGATATCATAAAAATAATTTTTTTTGAAATGAAAATCGGTAAAATATTTAAATATCTCCCTTCATAATTATTTTGTACATTTAGTATTTTGTAAGAAAAGAATAAAAAAATAAAAATAAAAGCCTTAAATTTAGTGTTTCGTTAAAAAATAAACTAAATAAATAAATTTAGTGTTTTACGATGCACATTTAGTATTTTTTTTTAAGAGAAAGCCTAAGGACTTTGGCACATTAATTAGCTTAATTTTTGATATCATATCAAAGTCTATAATTTATGAACACTTCAATCTTAAAAATTTAATTCATTGAAAGAAGATACTCATAATTCAAGTTCTTGTTATTTCTAATTTAGAAAAGTGATTGCAAAGATCTCTTATTCGAAAAATAATATTTATTTTTTTGTAACAATTTAATTTTATTGTTATAAAAAATTAATCATAAAAGGACAAAATCTTTTTTATGTTTTATTTTATTTTTTATTCAATTTTATCTCCTACAATTTATTTAAATTATAATAATTCAATCTAATATAATTGAAAAAATTAAAAATGAAATAAAAAAAAATTATTTTTACCTTCACTTTATCGTTATTTCGTAACAATATTACTAAATTATTATAAAAATAAATATATGATCTAACTATACATTATTATAAGTAAAAGATATATTTTTCTCTTTAGTTTATACTTCATTTAAGGATTTTTTTTTTCTCATAAAAATAATGATACTTTTACCTCTTAAAGCTCACCTTATACAAGCACAAGTGTCGAAGTATATATTATTTTATTTTTTTTTAGAAAATGGAGAAATCGTCTTTGATATTATCGTAATATTTGTGTAACTACTAGATTGAATGGGATGCGTCAGTTTACACAAGTAAGTCTATCATAGCTAAGTGAATGTACTTGATCCATTTATAAAATCGTATAACAAAATCATATTTTATTAATGAAAATCTTATAAGTGGAAGTTAGTCTAATTTAGCTATATTTTTGTCCCCTCTACAAAAATAGCTTTTCCAGTTTTAACTAGCCAGGTACATCAAAAAGTGTACGCTGCTTATCTAATTAAGAAAATAATTGGGAATTTTGGAGCTTCTTTTATATATTATTATTTATATCAAGGATGCACAAGTAGTTTAAAATAAAAAAAAAAGTAAGTCAGCCTTTAATTTCATGCTTAAACTAGTTGTGGCATTTGTGTGCAAAACAACCATATATTAACAGTACTATTATCTAATGATGCTCTCAAAGGCCAGTTTATTTAAACCACGTAAATTTCCGTGAACAGGATGCTCACAATCTAGGTTTGAGATAGGAATGGTAAAAGAAATATAAAAAAAAAAAACGCTACTTATTTGCAGTTTTTTTGTATCTGTTTCGATTTTTATGTAATAAAATTTTAAAATATATATAATTTAGAGTAAAAATTAAACATGAAATAATAGACGTATCTTAAATTAATTATATTTATTTAATTAAATTATATATTAACTAATAATTAAAACTTATTGGACATAACGGTTTTTTTCGAATATTTTTTAATAACTATCTCGAATCGTTATTCACGGTTAAAAAATCATTTATGAACCGTAATAATTTTTGGACGATTTTAAATAAAGATTTATAATTTAATTTGAAAACAATTATATCAATAAATGGGTTGTGTTATATAGTGTTAAGTACTTTTTGTTTTATTCATTTTCGTATATATATTTTTTATATAGTGCAAAAAATTATAACTATGATGTTATGCCAACTTTTTTTTTGGGTCCAAAATTTGAATTTGATATTTCATTTGAATTTTTTTTTCATATTTTGAGAATTATACAAGTAACCACTATCTAAATTTTTTTTCTAAAAATAGACATTGAAATGATAATACTTAAAAAAACATAAGTTAATATTCCAAGTGCAAGGCACATCCGCACATGCCAACAAAATTAGTTGTAAAAAAATGTCGTGCTAGAATATTATGGCCCTTGAATAGAAAAAAACACTAACATTTTTTATTTTACCCAATAGCCAAAAGTTAAGAGCAAATAATTAATAACAATAATAATAATAATAATTAGAGAAAAGGTTAACATTTATCACCAACCCTCTCTATCCAAGGTGTGTGAATGACTGAATCTAAAAATAAAAATTAAAGTAATAAAAAAATAAAACATATTTATTTTTATATGATTTAGTTATTTATATGATTTTATTTTGTATATATTTTAAAAAATATATTTTTTATGCTATAAAAACATATATGTACTATATTTTAAAATAATAAAAACATATATTTTTTTAAGTTGTACGAAAAATAACAATAATATATGTGCACCATATGGATGGAGAATAAAAATAAAAACTTTATTTTGTAACTAATTAAAATAAAAATATAATATTAATTAAGAATGATAGTTTTTTTCTTTTTTGAGTAAAATGTTAACAATATACCTTAAAAAAAGGGAAAAAAAAGTAATATTATAACATGTTCCCGTGGAGCACAGGAGTTGCATAAAAAATGCACAGTTCATTGTATCTGTATCCCCTATTATCTATGATATGGTTTTTTTTTAACTAATACACACTCGTTTATAATTGATAGTATTTGAATCCATGTCCAAATCAAAACCCATGTCTTTAATGTATATTTTTTTTATTTAACAGGAAGTGGTATTTCATTAAATCAATTTAAAATCAATCCATACACAGTTAAATACAAATCAGACAAAAATAAATTACATGGTATAAGGATATAAGGATATGCATAACTAAATTTACAACTAGTTGGGGAAACTCTTCTAGCAAAATCAATTCCTCACTAGTGACAGATCTAATCAAAAGGGTCACTAAAAAATAGGAAAAAATATTTTTCAATTACGTTTATTTTTAATTAAATAAAAATAATATATGTATTTGATTTAAATATATATATATGTTTATTTTATTGAATTAGGATGAGTTTCTAAGTGTTAGAAGTCCCATGTTTAAAATTTTTAAAATTATATATGAAGTAAAATTAAAAATAATTTTTTTTTATTTTTAAATGAGATATAACAATGAAATAATAATAAATAATTATATAATGTATGAAAAAAATAGAATATTATAACATATTTTAGATATGAGTGGAAGAAATAAGACTTTTTTATACGATGGTTTGAATGTATGCATGTTGCAAATTTGCAATTGAACAAAGAAAGGTATGAAAGTATTTAGAATTAATAAATAATCTGCCAAAAATATGACTGAATAACTACTAGGATTTTGTTCTAAATAAACTATTTGTGAATTAAACATTCACACACTTTATATATGTATTGACATGGTTTGAATGTATGCATGCCTCTTAAAACCCGCTAGAACCACATATATTTATCATACATATTAGAGAGATGGGAATTAAATAAAGCTTTATGGTCATTTTTCTAATTAGCTAGGCATTTTTATATATTTCTTCTTGGACCTATTTCATCTATATATACCAGTTTTAATATATTACAATATTTATCTCCAAGAAAACTATAACATATTTACGTCTCTAACTTTTATTATCTCTATTATATATATATATAAAAAATTTATTACCTCTATTATATATATAAAATTAATGATAAATATATTAACAAATAAAACATATCCTAACGAAATCTAGCCAAGTAAATTTTATATTTCATGAGTCAAAATATGTTAGTTTTGATTTTAAAAATATAAAATATTAATTTTATCAGATTGGTTAATGTTTTAAAGTTTATAAACCTATTTAATCAAAATGATCTATATATTATTAATACATATTATTTTTTAATTTTATATATCTATATTACATATATCTTATATCTTTAATTATAATGATTTATTTTAGTTAAAAAAATTGGTCAATTAAATATGAAATATCTTATGTTATTTACTCATTTATTTTTAAAAAAGAATTACTTTAACTATTAAAAATTTAAATTAATTTTTCTTATCAAATTTTTAATAATTTGTACATTTTTAACAATTATAATTAAACGTTAATATATAGCTCTTTTAATTAAATTATTCGTTAAATAATAAATTTTATTTATTAATTTAAAATTAATATAAATTTAAAATAATTTAAATTAATTTTAAAAATAAATAAGTCTAAATTACAAACTGAACATATCAAATTTACATATATTAGTTGATCTAATATTCTTTAACCGATATTTTATTGTTCAATTTCAATTTTTAATTTAACACCACATAAGTTCAGTTAATGTTTTAAGTCATAATCATTTAAACCAAACTGCACACACCCCCTTATATAAGTCTAAACCAAATTGCACACATTCTTTCTTTAATTAAAGTTAAAGTTTTTAAAAATATTAAATACTGGTTGTTAAAAGAAAAAAATAAAAAAGATAAAGTGTACGTTATTTATAACTTAATAGAATAAGTTTATTACTTTGTTTAAGTTTACCTCAAAAATTTGTCATGAAAAATGAATAAGAAGCAATCCATGGACCATGCCACGTTGTGCTGATTTATTATTTATTTACAATATTATATATAAAAATCTAGATCATATTTTATAATTTTTTTATAAAATAATGAAAATTATTATCCTTAATTATTATCATATTTATTTATTAATTATATAATAAATTATTAATATTTATAATATTTATAATATTTATAATTATCTATTTAGATATTACGATTATTTATCTTAAATAATATAATCTTTACTTTTTTATAATCATACTTATTTATTTAAATTTATTTAATATTCCATATTTATAAGATAACATGTGTAAATTACACTAGCTTGATACTAGCTTGATAATATTTGGAGATCAAAATATAGTATATGTTATATATAAACTCTATGTAAAAAGACCCCATTATAGATATTGTGTCCAAAAAAATCAAAATATTTTAAAATGCAGTGGTAAATATAATATCTTTTTATTTGCTTAATGTTAAAGAAAAAATCAATATCGATAATATATTTGTACTTTAATAAAAATTGTTTGACTCGACAATTTTGGTATAGTACAATAAGCATTACTTTTATTATTTTTACCTTTATATTTTTTGGAAAAAGGGTCGATCCATTTGTTTAAATTTTAAGGATGATTTATTCTATTTATTTATAAAAAAGTGGTAAAAGGGTCCATCCATCTGTTTAAATTTTAAGGATTATTTATTCTATTTATTAAAAAATATATCTATTTATTTATAAAAAAGATAACATATAAAAATAAAATTAATTTTTTATTCAATTTTTTGTTAAATATAAAAAAATAGTACATATGACACATACATATTTTTATATAAACAAATATTTAATAAATTAATTTTTAATTAAAAATTTTAGTTAAATTTTTTAACAAATCTTTAAATTAAATTTTCATTTACTTTGGATATTAGATAATAAAATTTTGGTTTTAAGACTTATTAAAAATTTTCTTTAATTTTGAAACAATTTTTTTTCTTAAAAATTAATATAAACATATATACCAATAAAAAATGTGTTATTTCATTATATTTAACAAAAAATGAAATGGAAAGTTAAATTTATCATTACACTTTTTTCACAAATAAAGTGATTTCAATGAAACATTTTTTACAAACAAAAATAATTTAAAAACTTTTTATAAATAAAAGAATTAAATAACATATTTAACATAAATGAAGTGACTATTTAATTTCTTTTTTATTATTTTATTGATTTATACTAACTTTGCTCATATATTTTTATAAGTTAGCACATATGTATGTATTAAAACATCAAAAATATTGGATAAATTAATCAAGTGAGTTGATATTTTTAGAGCAACAAAAAATAGACTAAATTAAAATTTCTTCTAACAATTTAATATTCTACTATTTCAAAAAATATATAATATAATGTTTAAATTTTAGTACAAATTGCTATAAAGTGAAAAATTGGGATCCCCGTTAACAATAAAGTGATTTAGTAGTGCACCATTTTATTGGGAAATTTTAATTACATCCCATAAAATTCTTCAAATACAATATGTAAAGCATAAACTCCTAATAATTTTAGACATTGTGATATATATTTGAAGACTTTGTGGGATGTAATTAGAATTAACCGTTTTCTTTTGTGTAGGTATTGGTCGGGCCATAGGGTTCTAGCGGACATAAAAACAGCCCATTGTGAAATTATTGTTTGGGCTTCGGATATTTATTGTGTTACTCCACTTACCCAAAGTTATAAATGGCTTTGGAAAATGCTTGGTAAAAATTAAGAGAGCTGTACTAAATCAACCCATATTTCATCTAAGTTAGCCAACCTTAAAGTACGAGACACAAATTTGGAAAACGGTTAATATCACAATTAAACCACTCAGTACAATTCGCCTATTACTCCGGCACTAAAGTTCATCCACAAAAAAATATTAGTAAAAAAAAAAAAACAGTCAATATCACTCACATATTATAAATTTAATGATTCTATGTATTTATTAAAATTCAATTCATAGCCAAAATTTATCTACCTGATTTTAATATGTACTAATGCTATATAAAATTACTATAAAACTTATACTTACATTAATTATAATATGACATATGATAAAATAATTTAAAAATAAAAAATTTATTAGATTAAAATTTTTTTAACACGAAATATTAGAATTGATATGAATACAAATTTATTATATATAGCATTTCTCAAATATTTTAAATCACACTTAATATAATATTGAAAAAAACTCTTATATTTTAAAATAAAAACATACCTTTATATTTTATTTAATTTTTATAAAAAATTAAGTTAAATATCTTGAATAAAGACTTCCACAATATTAAGGATTTTAGTTTCTTAAGAGATATCTTTATTTAGAACTTAGATATAAAATAAAAATTAACGGGCACTTTAAACACACTTTCACAACTCAAAGATTTTATTTAGCAATATTTAATTTTTAGATTCATTTTTTCACTCACACTATGATATATATCGAGTGTTTTAAACATTTACACTTAACATTTTCATAAAGAAAAACTTTGTATAATGTTTATGCACGTTTTATTATTTTATTATAAATTAATCAAGTATTATATGTTTAGATTTACATAAATTATTATAATTAAAAATGTTGATTCATCGAGTTATTTAACAAAAATTAATATTAGTAAAATTTCACCCATTTCTGCAATCCAAATGCTTATATATATAGTAAAGGCTACAAGTATTATTTTACTTCACGTGGACAACCAAAATACACATGCAATTTAATTGCATTTTAATAAGTTATAAAGGCATTGGCAAAGTTACCATAAAATATTATAGTTTTATTTTTCTCAATTAAAATTAATTTATTGAGTATACTGTTCTTATTATTATATTAAATAAAAAAATTAATTAATTATCTTCTAATATCATATTAAAAACTTTTTGTTTATATAAAAAATATTATGAGTTAAATCCATTATTATTATTATATATTAGTATATCTCGAAACTAGGTATTCAAAAGTAAAATGCAAAAAAAAAAAAAATTATATTTTGAACAAAACTATATGACTAGACATCACGAAAGCATTTTTTATTTGTTCAAAAATCAGTTGTGCTTTGCTAAATTGCTAAAAAAAAATCACACGCTAAATCACATTTTGATAATTTGTAAGTATATTCTTTCATTGGTCGAGAAAAAGAGTATGTTCTTTCAAAATATTAATAAAATAAAAATAAATAAAAAGTTAGAGTACGATCTTTCAAAAATACAATATATTAACCAAAACTAAATTTTTGGATCTTACAATAATCTATTTTGTTATATTGAAGTTAGAATTAAATTAATATGATTAAGGAAAAAAATTATAAAAAAAATAATATAAATTTATAACCATCAAAATTATATTTATTTAAACATTTTCATAACATATCATTTTATATTAAACATCTAATTAAATATTATTAAAATTAAATTATTTTAATTTATTTAATATTAAATATTGTTAAATTAGATCTTATTTATTATTATTAAAATATTATTTTTATTATTAAAATTTAAACTAGAATTTTTTTACCTAAAAAGAAATAGTATTAAATTATCCCTTTCATGTATTTCATTAGAAATACGTTTTTCGTGTTTTCTTTTCCTTCAAATGCACAAAGCAAAATAAATAAAAATATATTAAACATATCGTCTCATATTTTATTTCTTATTATTAGTCTTTAAAATAAACACAAAAATAAATAAATAAAAGAAAAAAAAGTACTTTAAATTGAAATATCCTAAAAGAAAAAATATAAATATTGTGAAGCAACGAAGACTAAAAGCCACCTTCTAATAACGAAAATGGATAAGGCGGTGGAGGACTAGACTCCGACATCACCGTAAAATAACCACCACTCCCAGAGCTCTTTACAAAGCCGGAAACATCAACCGCCGGCATCGAATTAGACATAATCTTCTCAACTCCACCGGCCGACGATTCTTCCGGTGGGCGACTCGGAATGGCGGTCCAAACGTAAGACTCCGGTCGACCAAAGACCTGTGGTTGGCTCCAAATTGCCGGCGGATTCGTTTTCTGGAAGTCCGGCGAAGGCGAAGATTTAGAGAAGCTATCCATTTCAGGAGACGATAAAACACCTAGGGTTCCATCATCTTCTTCGCTCTTAACAGAGGAATTAGTATTAGCGGTAGATGAAATCACGAGCCTTCTCTTCTTCTCGTTAATTTGTTCAACACGGTGTTTGTTCTCCGTCATAATTCGAGGTAAAATATCTGGATCTTCAACTACTTTGGAGAGTAAAGCCATCATCTGTTGTGGTCGCCTCTCTGTTGTATCTAAACGCTTATTCATACTTTGAAGCTCTTCATCTAAGCTCTTTTGTTCCTCTTTTAATCTCAGTATCTCAGTAACCATATCTTCATCGTCAAGGTCAAGATCTTCATTTTTAATTGCTTGAAAATACGAACTGCGATTACTCTGTTTTCTCCTCACGATGTTGTTCAATAAATGTTTTTGTCCTTTTAGAAACCACTCGTTCGCAAATTCCCATCTATCTGGATCTACCTTTCGAAATCCCTAATCACGAACTATTAATTAATCATAAATTTAAATTAGTTAATTAGGAAAATTGATTAAAATAAAAATGAAGAGGTAGCTCACATAAGTATTAAGCTGGCGAACGAAGGAAGAGAAATTGTTATGCTTGAAATAAGCAGGTAAGAGTCTTTGAGAGAAATCTAAAGGCTCGATTACGATGAAGCTATTATGTGATCTTCCCCAAGTTATGAGATTATCTGTTGATGGATCATTGACCATCTGATAAGTCTTCATAATGAACGGTGCGATTACGTTTGTAGCCTCCATCTTCAGATATACTATCTTTATCTCTGACTGATCTGTGAAGTTAGAATTTGTAGGGAAGATGAAGAAGGAAGGGAGATTTTGTTTGTCAATTGTGAAAGCTGAAAGCTGAAAACTAGAACTTCGACTTCAGTTGTTTGAATTATATGAGTTATTTGTATGAATGTGTGTATTTTAATAATTTTTTAAAAAATATTATTGATTAATAAGAGGTATGGTATTTCTCTCGATGTACAGTTACATATGCTAACGTGTCCATCAGTAGGACGGTTATGGTATTTCTCATCATTGTGTCACCCTTTTTATATTTTTTTTTATTAATAAGAGGTTTATTTATTTTAATATTGTTAATTATAAATTAAAAATAAATATGTTAATTTAATTAGTAATTGTTTATTATATCGATAGTTAATTTTGTTTTTAATAAGAGTACTGCTTTTTATAAGTTCTTATTACGGTTGTTAACGGGATATGATTTAGAATTTATCTCTATTTATATAAAAATAAATAAATTGTTAACTAAAAAACGCTGATATTCAAATGAGTAATAAAAATTCAAGCGATATTTTAATTTTGTAATTTTTTATTATAAAGAAAAATTATATTAAAAAATTAAATCAGTAATAAGTATTTTATTATTAAAAAAATATCAAGTAATAAAAATAAAATATATGTAATAATAAATATATAATTATTTTATATTAAATAAAATTTACAGAATTTTGTTATAAGTTAATTTAAAATAATAAAATTAATCATAAAATAAAATATATAATATATTAATTTAAGTTTAAAAATAATTAAATTAATAAAAAATTATATATTTATTAAAACATGATATATAATTTTTATTTTTATTATATTTTATATTTTAAAATATGTATCTTTTATTTTCTATTTTATTGTTGTTATCTTTCCTAAAGATTTGCTCCATGACAAAAAAATTTACAATGTAGTATCGATTTATTTGACTAATATAATTAAGTTTATTTTGAAATTAATATTACATGTCATATTATAATAATCTGACACAAATTTAACTTTTGTTTTTATAAAATTTTTTTTTTGGTACACTTCATGGTCTTAGGAGCTGCGTGTTAATTATTTTCCAACCGAGAGTGACATACACGCGCTTTTATGAAAGTGGGAGGTCTACTTTATTGTTTGTATGTACTAACTCTTCTAAATAATATTTTTATATATTCCACTCCTTCGTAATTATTATTTCTATCACACTTAATAGTTTTATAATTAAATAAATTAAATATTTATAATTTAATAATTTAAATTATTTAATTTTAAATAGAAGATGCTTAATTTTGTTATTACATTAAAAATTATTACTTATTAATTTTTTTAAAAATTTAAGTTATTAAAAAAATATTTAATATTAATTTAATATTTCTATTATATTAGTTTTATGCATAATATGAGTCGAATAATCGAAGTTAGTTATTAAAAAATATTAATTATATTTTTATATATCTATAATATATATAAAAATAAAAATTAAATATTTATAATTTAATAATTAAAATTATTGATTTTAAATATAATATTTTTGACTTTTAACTTTAATGTTAGGTTAAAAGTTACCTAAAAAATCATTCTATTAATAGGCATGTCTAGCTGCTATATAGGTAGCAGCTCTAAAAGAAAAAAACAAAAAAATAATAACGCACTTACGTTAGGTTAGTATTACAAAATATCTATAAGTGTAAATTAGTGTGATGACTTAAAATATGCAGGTTCTCAATAATTCCCTCAAATTGGTAGGTATGGCAAAACCAACAGTTTTTTTTTTCATATTAATTAAAAGATTCTATAAATTTTAACTTATAATAACATTTAAATTTTACAACGGACAAATAGTACATAAAAAGAATAGGACTTGTTTAACGTATCCTTCTAACATATATCATTACGATGAAAATATATTCAAATGTTAATAAGATTATGAGTATATTTTAAACACGTTTTCATAAATAAAATATATATTACAAAAATAATTAATTTTATTTGATAGATTTTAACATATGTCTGATAATATTTTTATAAATATTATTATAAACATATATTTATGTAATCCGGGAAAGATATATATTAAGATAAGAAAAGAAACGTGTTTAACTTTAATTTTAAATAAATAAAATTTTAATTGTAATATTTATAAAATTATATATAATTATACGTATAAAATTAAACTAATCATCATTTAAATTTTAACTTTTTAGTCTTTTAATACTAAATATCTCATAATATTTTCTTAAAATAATATTTTTTATGTTCCAAATCTTAAATCCACCGATTTGTATAGCATCTTAAACTTGAATGGTAAATATACATTTTTCCAACAAAAGGTCTTTATGCAAGAAGTTGTTATTGTTTAATAAATAATGTAATAAATATTTATAGATTAAAAAAAGAAACTTAATATCTTAATTAATAATTATCTTAATTAATTATTATATAATAACATCTTACGTTTTTACTATGCGTGTGTTTGACCATCGCCCCCATCCAATACGCCGCCTAGTTACATTTTATGTTCAAAATATTGTAAACATTTTAAAATATGTCTAATATTTAAGATGAGCTTAAAATCAAATTAGTTGAATTATATATAAAATTATGTAAAATTATGCTTGCTGCTATCTCACACCCACGTAGTTTTCAATGCAAAATTTTCCTCCTTTTAATAACCTTGTACTTTGTTAATTGATTTCATTGGATTCTTAAAAAAAAAGATAAATTTTTAAACCTTGTCCATTTGTATTTTTATATCATATTTGAATTCATAATTTTTTATTTTATTTTATAAATAATAAAGAACTTCGTTAAAGAGAGAAATAACAAACAATAAATATCCACTTTTATATTTTCAAATATTAAAATTAACTAGCATCAAGTCACGTTAAGAGATTTGTCATAGAATATTTTTAGAGATTTTAGTATGCGTTGAAAATGAAAATAAAATAGAATGAAATTGAAATGAAATAATTTTATTTGGTCTGATACTCTAATCAAATAAGAAATCAGTATTATAATATTTGATTTATAATTAAAATAGAATAAAAAAACTATATATTACCTTAATACCCATATATTTAGTCAAATTTAAATAATATCATTTAATTATTATTTTTTCTTGAAACAAAATATATTATTAAAATAATTATTTTTTTAAATAATTATTACTTAAAAATAAAATATATTATTAAAATTATTATTTTTAAATAAATTTTAAGGTTAAAATTATTATTTTTTTAAATAAGGTTTTGGGTTTTGGGTTTTATGATTTTGGATTTAGGGTTTATGGTTATTTTTATGGGTTAAGATTTTGGATTAAAATTATTATTTTTCTAAATAAGATTTAGGATTTTAGGATTTGGGATTTAGAGTTTAGGGTTAAAATTATTATTTTTCTAAATAGAGTTTAGGGTTTTGAGATTTAGGGTTTTGGGTTTAATATTTTGTACCTAGGATTTAGTGTTTATATTTAGAGTTGGAGTAAAATTGAAAAAAAAATTAAGATGAGAATAGAATTATGATTCCTTAAAAGTTAGAAAGAATTTTAATTACTTTTCTTTTAAGAATCGATTTAATTTTATTACTATTTTTTAATCCAACTAAATATAAAATTAAAATAAATAAATTCTAATTATATTAAATTTCAATCAACCAAACATTATACTTTATTGTTATCATATCTATACTTCATTACTTTAATATTTAAACATAATAATTAATACAAATATATAATTCTAAAAATACGAAAACATGATACCCAATTGATGTCATATGTACATAAAACTTAATCATTAGTAGAAGAATTTTGATTCTCACAATTCATTTTTTTTAACTTAATTTGTAATAAAATAGTTCTACGAGTTCAATTAGAGTAATATAATAATGGGTGAAGAGCTACCGTATTTATCTAACTTAGATTATTTGTTCATTTAGTTAATATAATCCTCTAACTTGGGTCATTTAGGTTGTAGCAATTCCTTTTTTTCATTTTTTTTTTTCATAAAAGAGTTTTTTTAGTACTCTTGTTTTTCTTCTTCAAAAAAGTGTTTAAAGTGATATGATCCACTTGTTATTTTTTTTATTTTTCTGTAGTACTTTTGTTTTTATGAAAAATATTTTTAATCTTATTTTAAGAAATAGGGTTTCTCACAAAAGGATTAAATGAACCTTTTTTTATTTAAAAAAGGACTACATGCAACTTTTAGAGAATCATAAAATACATTTTTCAAAAAGAATAATACCACAAATCGGCTAAACGATAAAGGACGACTGCAACCCAAATAGACCAAGTTAGATTACTACTGCGACCCCATCCCTAAAAGAATTGAGTTAGCATGCAAGTAGACATAAGAAATTTCAAATATTTGATGAGAAGAATATGAAAATTAATATTATTGTTTTTCCAAATAGAAAAAGGATTCTAGAGAACTAATGGCAATAATAGATAGTCTGCTTGCAATTTTTATTTTATTTAGATTTGAGGGAAAAACCTAGGATTTTGATTTATTTAAATTTACAGTATTGTTTACAAATTTGTTTATTGCAAGTGTTGATCAGAATTGACTCAAATTTTTCTAACACATAAAGGGAAATAAATCGAACTTTTTGCAAGAAAATAGAGATTAAAATAACAAGATGGAGTGGGGGAGATGCTGTCTATTGAAAATATTAGGTGGGAACAGCTTGTATCGATGTGATTAATGTATTTCCCTAAAAAGATAATATTAAAAAACTGCATGGGAATAAATCATTACCCTTATTTTTAAAAATATATATATACGGGAATAAACCATTATCCTTAATTTATTTTATTTATTTAAAAAAAAAACCTCCCGAAAATAGAGTAACACATTACACTTCTTTTTTTATATTTATTTAAAAATATATTTAATTTAAAAAATATTAAAATATTAAAATAATACTTATTATATTATATTATTTAAAATATTCGTATCAATTTTTATCTTTTACCTATTTATCACATATTTTTAATTATAATATAAAAATAAAAATAAAAATAAATAAAATTTAATTTAATTATTTAAAATAGTATATATTTTAGTATTAAAAATATATTTTTTTATATAAATATATTTAAACAAAATATTAACGATTTAAATTAATTATAACTTTATTATTATTGTTATAAATGTTATTGCATCATGTCCAATTAATTATGATTATTTAAAAAAAAATTATAATTTTTATACAAATAACTTAATTTTAATTTATCTATAATTAAAATCTGCATCCTAAATATATGCTTAACCTTGATCACGAGCCAATCAATAGAGAATTATGATTCCAAAGGACTAATAAAGTGACACATATGACGGCTCAAGCTCGACTTAATTAATTATCTTTTTTTTTGAATAATTTAAGTTCAACAACTTTATATATATATAGGGGTTGAGAGAGAAATATTTTTTTAATAGTAAATTATATGTGTTATTAGACAATTATACTTTAAATTATTATTAAATTAATTACAATCACTGTTAAATTTTTCAAAAAATTAATGAAAATGTTTTAAACGTGATAGGATTTAGGTGACTTTCTTTTGATAGTTTTTGATAAATTTTAATATCAATAATACTCTATAATAACATCTAAAAATCAATGTTATTTTTTATAATAATTTAATTTTTTTTAATATTTACGGGTGGTTAAAAAAAATCTTCTTACCCTGATATTGAAATTAGATCCATGCTTCATATATCTAATCAATCTATTAATTACTATTATGTAATTTCTAACATATCTATCTATCATTTCACCAATCTTTTTTAGCTTTTTTTTTCTTCCCTTTTTGCTTACATAAGACTTTTAGCCATTCTAATCAAACCCATAATGGCATTGAAGTGAAACTAAATTTCTGATTTGTTGGTTGGTTAATTAGGAAAATTAAGTTAGGGATTTTTTTTCCTTAAGCTCCAAGTTCGATAACAACTTTAAAGTAGTACACACTAACTATTTTTTTTAAGTATTAAATTTTTTTTTATTAAAAAAATACAAGGTAAAATTTAAACTTAAATATATAATAATAAACGTGTATAGTTATAACATCATAACTATAAATCAATCTCAAATACACATTAACTTAAATATATTAAGATTAAATAGTCAACTAATTATCTTTGTTTTAAATTCATTACTCAGACAATTTTTAATTTTATTTTTGAAAAAAAAGATAATAAAAATTCATTAAGTTAATTATATCTCCCGTAACTATTAGTCATTTAAAATAAAAAATAAATTGTATTATGTTATTATAAAATAATTTTTTTATAATTTTAATAAAATTTAAAATAAAATATTATTATAAATATGTGACGTTAAAATTGAAATTAAAATTAAAAAATAAGTAAAATTTAAAAATAATAACATATCAAAGTAATAGAGTTATTCTTTTATGTTAATGATAATTATAACTCATATTAATCACATCATCTATAAATTTTTTGATAATTTTAATTAAAAAATATTTAGAAATTAATTTTATTCTTTGTAAATCATTTTATTAAAAGTAATAAGATAAAAATATATATTTTTAAATTATATAATTAAATAATTTAAATAACAAAAATCAAAAGATTACTACCACTCTTCGCCTTTTTCTTAATACACTAATAATCATCCGTTGATTAAATTTCGAAGAAAATGACAATTGATAATCTTGTAGTTAGTTTTATTTTATTTGACTTATAACCGACTTTAGTTTTCATGATGGTAGTTTCAAGTATATAATATTTAACGCAGTTTTTGTCGTTTTCTTTGCAATCTCTTTTTGGTGTGTACTTTTTATAAGAAAAAATATATTTATTATAAATTTATAATTAATTATAAATAATGTGAGATTATAGTATTAATAAATAGAGTTAATTTATATATTTATATTTAATAAAAATTGATATGTTAAAAAACGGATGTTATTGTTAAAATTCTATTTTATGGTTCTTTTATTTTAGGAGGGATTAGCTAACTGGGCAAAATTAAAATAAGTAAGAGAAGAAAAATATTAGAGGAGACAAGAAAATCCACTACAAATATAGAATCTTTAAACGATATTATTCAACAACAAGTCAAAATGTCGTAAGAACCGTTAGTTTTTGAGCAAAAAAGATGTGATTTAAGATTATTATTATTATTATTTAATATTTTGTTTTTTAGCGAGTGACGTAGAAGGTGTATAATTTTTATAAATTAATTATTTTAATCAACGTTTTAATTATATATCTTTAAAAGAATATGTATTTTAATATTTAAAATTTTTAAATTTTAAGAATTAAATTATATATTTTTTAAATTATAAGATTAAAATAATTTAATTAAAAATTATGAGATTAAAATAATTATTTATCTAAAGCTATTAGACCATTAACATTTTTTCTTTATTTTTTTAATAATTATACTATTCATATAATATAAATGTAACTTGAGTTCTAACTTTTTAAATAGGGTATGTATCTTTGAGTTATAAGTTCATTTGCAAATGTATACTGTTTCAAACACCATAAGATATAGTGTTAGGGGAAAGAAAAAAAAATACACAGCAAAAGTTGTACTGAATATTAAGATTAAAGGGTGGTAATAATCAAACAATAGAAAGTTGTGCAATTGCCAAATTCTTAGAGCTTCAAAAATAGGAAACAGTGCAACTGATCTTTTAGAATTTAATTCTAAAATATTATCTATATATTTTAAATAATTAAACATATATTAAACGTATAAATTTATGATTAATATATTATTTTAAAATCAATATTTATGATAATTAATTAAATTTGTTTCAATGTTATTATATATATATATATATATATATATATATATATATATAATGTTAGTTTATAATTATAATCCAATCATGTACTTACTCCTTACTTATTAAACCATTAGTGAATTTTAAGTCAGTGGCACAATGAATGGCTTGGCCAATCAATTAGGTTAAAAGAGACTCGAGGTCTTTCATTTTCATAGAGCAATGAAGCATATATGAGTGAATCGTGAATTATATTAGTCACTATGATGTGGAATCAAATAATGAGATACTAACGGATTATAACACATATTAATTAATTGATATTTTTTTACTCAATTTTATTCATTTTTTTAATGACAATGTTTAAACCTTATTGAAACGGAACATTTAAAATTTTACCTTTTCACATACTAAAACGATTAATTCTATTAAAAAATTTCACCTTAAACTTTGTATTCATCATTATTTTTCTACCTAATATAAATGACGTGAATGAATGACATTTATTTGAGAGAGATTTTTCTTACCTCATTTATTCAAATTATAATAACTAGTAATTATTTCCAATAACACATAAAGAAAATATAAATAAAAACTTAGGTAGAAACTTTATCTCTAATATTAATTGTTGAAAAAATTGAGTATATTTATTCTATTCTAAGTAATTATTATTTATAAATATTATGATTTAAATGAATAAAATTTAAACCGATAAAATAATATTATTAAAAATATAATATTAAAATAAATTAAAATAGATATTATTATTTGATATATATAATTAAAATATTATTATAATTATGTAAGTATAAAATTAAAAAATAAGTAAGATAGAAAAAAATGACATATTAAAATATTAAAGTTATTATTTAATGGTAGAAATAATGATTAAAATGATAATTATAATTATTATTAATAAAATCATGTATAAATCTCGTGATAGTTTTAGTTAAAAAATATTTAAAATTTTATTTATTTTTTGTTAATCATTTTATTAACAGCAATAAGATAAAAATAAATATTTTTAAATTAAATAATTTAGATAACTTAAATTAAAAGATTACGACCATTCTTCGCCTTTTTCTTAATACACTAATCATCCGTTGATTAAATTTCTAAGAAAATGACAATTAATAATCTTGTAGTTAATTTTATTTTATTTGACTTATAATCGACTTGAGCTTCATGATTGTAGTTTCAATTATATAATATTTAATGCAGTTTTTGTCATTTTCTTTGCAACCACTTTTTGGAGGTTACTTTTTATAAGAAAAAATATGGTTATTATAAAGTTATTATAAATTATAAATAACGTGAGATTATATTATTAATAAATAGAGTTAAATTTATATAATTATATTTAATAAAAAATTATATGTTATTAATAAATAGAGTTGAATTTATATAATTATATTTAATAAATTATTTTTTAAATAAATACATGAAAAGGGGCTGAATTCTTTTTTAGTATATAAATATTTCTTAATATTAAGAAACGGATGATATTGTTAAAATTCTATTTATGTTTCTTTTATTTTAGGAGGGAGTAGCTAAATGGGCTACCTTGTGTTACTAATTAAATTTAATGATGCGTTTTTATTTTAATAAAATTAAAATAAGTAAGAGAAGAAAAATATTAGAGGAGACCAGAAAATCCACTACAAATATAGAATCTTTAAACGATATTATTCAACAACAAGTCAAAATGTCGTAAGAACCGTTCAAGTTTTTTGAGCCAAAAAAGGATGTGATTTAAGACAATGTTAGAAGAAAAGATATAAAAGTAAAATAGGTGTCGCTTGTGTGCCCTTTCGCCTCTCTTTTTCTCGATTGATGGTACTAATGGAGGCTCATTTATCACCATGCATGCATCAAAATATCTGTAAATATGTTTTTACACATCCATTAATTCACATAAATTTTAATAGTTGTTTTATTTTTACAAATTTTATTTAAAATTTCAACTTCCGCTGTTTAAAATTTTATTTTTACAAAGTTAATTTATATAAGTTTATTTTATATAAAAAAATTTATTTTTAATCTATTATATTTTTTAACGCAAAATATCTACATTTATATAAATGTACGAGAAAAATAAATTATTTCATCATATTCTTAAAGGACGTAAAAAAAATGATAAATTTTATTATTATTATAATATTTTATATTATATTTTAAATTAATTATCAAACTAAACATAAAAATACTTTAAATTATTTTTATTACAATTTCTATTAATATAAACTAAATATGAAATTAGTTAATTTATCTTTCATATATATATCAAAAAATATGCTTAATATCATTAAAATTCAATTAATAAGCATTATATATTATCAAGACTCCAGTTATTAGCTATTACTTTTGGTGCATTTTTTAAAATAAATGATAATTTTATATTATAATAACAAAATAATTTCTCTGACTTATGTCTATTCAAAAACCAAATCTAAGAGTATGTTAATGATCTTATAGCCTAATGATACATGCCAACATGATCTAACTTTCTAGACTTGAAAATGTAGATGATAAAAATACAAAGAGTACTACTAAAGAACTAAATATAAAAAAATCTATAATAGTAAAAATATTATTTCATTTAACTTTTTATCTGGTAAAACTACTTTGGTTGGATTAAGAAGAATAACAGTTTAGCGGTGATCTATATAACAAACAAGATATACATGTCTTTCATCCCTTTAACGCAAGAAACACCAACAATTAATATAATATATTAATATAATTTTGATAATTAGATTTATTTTAAATAATTTCAATCATTTAATACAATACTTACGATAACATTATGTGAACATGAGTTTGAATCCTTTAAAACTCAACGAGAAAGATTGGGAGAGAAATGAAAGTTGTTTTATTTTATCATAATTTTAGAGTTAAAATTTAAACTTGTATTTAATTTAAAAAATTTGATGTGATGTAGGTCAAAAATATACTTAGCTCAACAATACTCTCTACCTGAGTCTCGAACTTGAAATTTTGGGTTTGGAACGTTAAAAGTACTTTTTTTTGTTTATATATATTTTTTAATAAAGTGAAGATGTTTAAAAATATGATGTAATTATATTTTTCTTATAAAAATATATTTTTGTAAGTTTAAAAATATAATATATATATATATATTTTAAAAGAGTTAAAAATAAAATCTTACAAATAATTGAATAATAAAAAAGCTGAAGTTTTTTTTTCTTTTTTAGTTTTTAATTGTTATCAAAAGAATCCTTGATATGATAAGCCATTTTGTAGTTTAGAAAGTGGATTGCAAAATGACTACATCTTCGAGAGAAACATGATTTTTTACACCAAACGTATTGAGGCAAGTATAAAATGAGTCATAATCATTATCGTTAACCCTTCCACCAAATCCTTAACCAATCAATACCTCGAATTAATAAATTTAGAGAAAAGGGTGTAAAAGTAAAAAATAAAAAAAAGGTGACCTGTATTTGTTCTCATTTTAGAATTGAAAAAGGAGGTTTAATTAGCTTAACTTTTTTTTAAGTCTTTCATTTTTTTTTACTTAAGAAATATTACATACATGTTTTAAATAAAATTTAATCTTATAATTTTAAAATCATATTCATGATAAATATTATTCAAATTATTAATTTATGATAAGTCTTACATCTTTAAGATTTAAAAAATTAACTGTTTAGTCCTAATCTTAAAAGACTTATTAATTTTAAATGGATTAACATTGAAAGTTTAAAACTCGTAGATTATTTAACACTTATAGTTAAATATAATAGATCTTTAAAAAAATACATTAATAATTATACACTTTAGATTTAAATGATTTTTTTTCTTATAATTAAATCCCCTATGATTTAATTTTAATAAATTTAATCTTAAAGTTAAAATCAACTAAAAATTAAACATCAACCATGTGTTAGTTAAATTAATCCAATTTAAATATTTTGATATTTTAATTATTTAATTTATGCTTAAATAAAAATAAATTTAATAAAAAATTATCAAAATTTAACGTGTTAATTTAACTCTACATGTGAGTAGCACATGATCAATTTTGACTTATAATGTCTAATTTTGATTTTATTTTAATTTTAGGATTAAATTAAATAAAGAGAACTAAATCATAAAATAAAATTGTCCAAGTGTAAAATTAAGAGTAATTAGTGACAATTAAATGGTTTAGAGGGTGGGAAGAGTGAAAAATAAGATTAAAACAAAGCTTAAATTAGCAACTAAAACAAGCTGACTAATAAGTCCAGGCCACAACAAATCTTACATAAACAACTGACAATCACCTCCAAAACAAAGGTAATTGAGAAGTCTTCTCAATATTTTACGTACATGGCCGTTAAATCTTTACAATATAACTAGTATAAAATCAGAAAGCAGAAGACCACTTTTATGAAGTATCCAGCAGCAAAACTTCAAACAAGAAAGAACTTAGACATCATATTAGACATATACACTACAGAACAACGTCGCCAAAATTCAAATCATAGTGCTCAATCAAATAATCAGGAACTGCACTACTTTATAGATTATTCACTAGAAGATACCAAAACATTATACTCATTCAGACGCCTTTGAAATTGAACCAACTGAGTTTGGAGTTGAATAATACCTGCAGCTTTCTTTGAAAGTACAGCATTTAATTTTACTATATAATCATCCAATTGATTTCTTGGTTGATCGGCTTGAGCCAGTAGATTCATTTCCTGTATGCAATTACGATAAATTTATTTAACACTAAACTTATAGCAGAAAAAGAGAGGGAGGGGGATCAGAGCTAAAAGGGAACATCACTGACCTCCTTAACAATGTCCATTGTCTCCTCCACTTGTATTCTGTGAGCAGTCACAAGATCTTCCTCTTCCTGTTAACAATTCACCTCAAAATTGTTTCGAATTTATAGAAATTAAACTTGGAATGCTAAAAATGTGTCTACCTTCAAGAGAGCAATGAGATCATAATCAGAACTAGTGTTATTAGCCTCAAAATCATCTTCACTCATCCCATTTTGACCACCTCTCTGACCCATGTAATAATCTGAATAAACAGACGAAGACAAATTGACTTCCAACCTCTCACTTTGTTTTGCCCAACCATATCTGTTCTTCTCATTAGAAATATGAGGAGAGTTGTCTTTATAGGTTGATTCATTCTGTGAAATTGAAGACAAGGGCAGTGCAGTGGACTCTCTTAAACTTGAAGATGAAGACAATTGATCCTTCCTGGAGCTGTTTCCTTTCGAGAGACTCTTAACTCTGGAATGAAATGAAAGGTATTATACGCAAGGGAAGCAATTATTAACTGGTTCCCTCTTTTGTAAAAAATCACTTACCTGTCAGCATATCTTAGAGTGTTGAGAGTGTGTTCACATGATCCTGAACTTGGTGAAATACAAGATATCATAACAGTGCGTGAATCACCGACAAATGAATCTCTAAGTACTTCAGTCAGCTTACTGCCTCTAAAAGGAATGTGACCTTGGTCATTATCAAGGGCTCTAATGCATTCTTTCAAAGCAAGAAGGCTCTTGTTAATTTCAGCTCCTTCCATTCTGCGAAAAGGAGAAAAGTGAATTCAGTTATTTGTTGCAGCTGACAAGGCTCTTGCACATTCCATGGAACAACAATATAAATAGTGACAAGCATTATAGTTTTAGGTCATGCCGGTGAATTCCCCCTAGTTACTTAATGCTGGCAATGCAAGAATAGAAATCACAGTGCAATTGTTTGACTTTTGAATGGGCTGTGGTCTATAAGGTTAGTGGCATTTCCAAAAAATCAATTCCTACCTCGTTTGCTTATCATTATCAGTAGTATCTGCACCACGCTCACTTCCAGCAAGATCTATAAAAGATAGCTTTCCAACTAATCTAGGAGGCTTCGATTCAGATCCATCAGCTGACCTTTTGATACAAAGCTGAAGTATAGCATGTGATCTAGAAGATTCCTCGTTTGCACCAGTTATTCCGGTACTTCTTGTAGCGTTTCCTTTCTCGATGAGCTCCTTAATTGATTCCACATTTGACACTCGGTACTCTTGCAAACCCACAATGCACACCTGCTGTTTACCATCCTCCCTCATGCAAAGCTTTCTGCAAATTTAAAACTCATTAAAAAAAAAAAAGATGAGAGGCCTAATGCAAAATCCTCTTTTTCTTTATAGACGAAGTAACTTACTTCCGATCATTTAGCAGGTCAAAAACTTTCCCTCCATATATCTCAAAAAAACTAACAAATAACTGGAAACCTTGATTAGTGTGGTGCATCAAGTTTAAAATATCTTGAGATGCTTTTAGTGGTAGGGGTTGCATGGTATAAGTCTTGCCACTTCCTGAACAACCAAAATGAGATCAGCCCATATCTATGTGAACGGTAAAAAGTACAAAATACGAATATTTAAATCTGTTTAAAAACATATACGTTGGTGAAAAGGGTATAAAGCAAATTACATTATTGAATAAGAGGTTAACAGACTTGCCATGGAAGTTTTTGATTACACAATTAACGATCAAATTTTATTTTTCAACCATGTACTAGTGATGAAGGTTATGCAGTTTAATCCATCAACCTGATAGATTTACCAAATTTGCTAATTACCATCATACTACTACAGTAGTCGATTATATATGGCAAAGACGTCACAAAATGAATTAAAAATATAGGCATGATAAGTCCTATACTACTGCATTTCAGAAATCTAAAAAGATAAATATTTCTGTTAAGTTGAAAGAAATATTTCTGTTAAGTTGAAAGATGCATGGTTCCAGTACGGAAAATATAATAACTTGCCTGTTTGCCCATATGCAAAGCAAGTAGCTTTTGTCTTATTAAAAATTAGAGGAACGATTGGCTCCACAGTCTCGGAGTACACCTAGAATAACAAAATAAAATAATCAATGAAACCATCTTGGTGCTCATTGTGACGTAAAAGTATGTCTTGTTAGATGCTCACTTCTTCATTTGAAACATCTTCGTCTAGCACCGCATTAAAAACAAATTCATGCTTCTCAACATACTCTGTCAGATCAACCTGCAGGAGGTGTTAATTAGACAGCATTTGGCCAGCCAATTCCATACACTATGTGAAGCATTGTAACAGACAGATTTCAGTGATATGTTAGCAGCAGCATCCAAGTAAAAATGATACAAAAAATCATAGAACACTCCTCACAAACTATTCAAATACTTCCTGACATGTTTGCAGTTTACGAAGCAAATTCCTTGTATGTCTAGCAGAATGAATTTACTTTATGCTAAGCCAAACAAAAACCATTCAGGATCTACGTAGATAACTCCCACCTTATATTGCAATATTAACCATAAGCATCTAAGGAGATGTTAATATATGCTCACCTTGAACTTTGTTTCATGAACTGTAAGAAAATTGGAATTTGGTTCTATGGTTATAATGTCTTTCTCTTTTTTCGCCATTTCCTTTTTGTTCAGTGGTCTTTTGCGCACCTGCAATCAAAACTGCGCGTTAAAATGTTCATTAAGGAAACAAAAGCCAAATATAAAAAAGGGAGAGGGGAGAACTGGAGAAGGGTATATAAAGGGGGGATAAACTACAATTGCAAGCATCAGTTGGCTTTAGACCGTGTGATACCTACTCTCATCAAGACCAGTCCCCAAGAGAGTAAAAGACTATCAGTCAACAAGGTAATGAAATTTATCAAGCAGATCTAAGATTTTAACTCGGGAAGGGCTCGATATAAACATTAAAAAATAATACTACTTGTTTTTCAGTTAAAAGTTCTTTCTAATTGGAAAAACATATCATATGTATCTTATTTTAGTATAAATATATTCAAATTATTGAGTTTGTAGTGAGTTCTTAAATATTAAAAGTCTTAAATTTAAAATTCAAGAACAATACAATTCTATTTTATGCATATAATTTAACTATAATTTATAAATATTAGGCCTAAAATTTTATTAATCAAGAGGTCAGAGTGGGGTAGTGCCACTCCTATGGCTACTAGATGCATCCACCACTGTCATCAAAGATCCCCAAAAGCAGTCCTCAAGAGTGTTTCAGATTACAAATATAACTTATCACGTGGTAGCAAAGACACTTACCACAACTTTGATCTTTGCAACATTATTTGCTCGTTCTTTGTCTGGTGATAAACTTTTAAGAAGACTATTCCCATTTAACTTGTTGTCAGAAGAAAACGGTTCTGAATTATCAAAACTTTTACCACGAACAGGCTGGTTGAATGTGTCGAGCATTAAAAAGGTTAGTAACAGGCATTATATATATATATATATATATATATATATATATATATAATTAATTAATTAATATTTATTAAACAACAAGAATATGCATCTCAAGTCAATTAATACAAAATTGAAGGGAGAATCAATCAAGAAAAATTGAGGAATAAATCTGATAAAATAAAGTTTTATGTAAGTTACTCTTATCTACAATTTCCGAGTTCTAAATCAAATTCCCTCATTGGTGTTCAAATTTGAAAATGAGCACTGACCAACAATTGATAACGCTTTTTATCATTCTGCATGCAATTATGGAACTTTGATCTAAACAAACAAGGAACGTATGTATCGATAAAATTGTAAATTTAGATAATGTGTTAACGAGATTTATAGGCCAATATAATAATTTTTAATGTTTTTTTTATCTTAATTAATTTAATTTTTAATGAGATGATAACAAGACAATATTAATTGATATATCTCATTTATTTTTAATAAATCTAAATGAGATAAATAATAATATAAAATATGATACGTGATAATTTATAATATAAATTTAATAATAAAAATGATGAAATATATGTTTAAAGTTAGTCAGATTAAGGTTATCATTTAAACAAAACATGAGATAAAATGAAACAACTTAATTTACATGTAATTTAATTAATCTAAATAAATGGAGCTTTTATCAAAAATATTTTCTTAAATATACTTTCAGTTCAGCGGGCAAAACGATAACTAATGCAATTTAATTTTCCTTTAGTAAATAAGTAAATAAATAAAGGGGTGACTTTCATGCGAGTTCCTTAATTAGATTATTTGTGATTTGTAATAATTATCATTAAAAATTGTGTAATTAGATTATTTTATATCAATCCATTAAAACATAATTAAAATATGAATTTTTAATAAAAATAAAATAAATTTAATAAAAAATTATTTAAAAAAACTTAACACTATTCTAATATAAATAATTTAAATATATATTTTAATTTATGATAAAAATTAAAAATCAAGAAATTATTAAAATAAAAAGTAACAATTAATAAATATTAAAACAAATTTTGTAAATTTTTTTTACATTTAATGTTCATTTAATATTATTTAACATTCATATTTTAATCAAGTTTAATCATTTTATAAAATAATATTATACATAATTTTCTAATATGAGAGAACAAATGAAACAAATATACAATTACTTGGCATTTTTCTCTGAAAAAAATATGCAGAACCAAACTTCGTATTTATTATCGATAGTCTTGTAGTGTTATGATATATTCTTCTTATAGTCATTGTGACAATAATATTTGTGGAGGTGTGAGACGTGTGAGGGTGTAAATGTTATTAAAATAAAATAAAATTTCTTATTTATCGAGGAAAAAAAGCAAGCCAAACCTCAGGTAATAACTCAGTGTCAACAGATTGGAGATCGAGGAGGCCAGGGTTTAGCTCAGTCGGCGATACTCCGTCTTCACCAGACTTCCTCAAGCTCGATGACTTCGATCCAACAGGAGACGCATCCGATGGTGACCACCGATCACTACCGCTCCTCAGCCCATTCCTGCTCGTTCTCGACCCGTAAACCCCCAAATCCTGGTCATGGAAGCAAAAAGTATAAGAGCGTAGTACAAATCCATGAAATTAAGAACGTCTATGACATATTAAACTTAAAAAGGACCTGTGACTGTGATAGATTGTAAGACTGTAGCCACTTAGAGGAGGCGTCACTGAAGTGGTCTGAGTATTGGCGTTGGTGGTGCACTGATGAACCGGATCGCGATATGTGTCTTCCCATCATACTCATCTTCCTTGAGCTCCCTATCGGTCCGATTCCAATCCACAAAGATGATAAGTGTGTATTTCTAAACACATAAAATTCGTAAATGGGAAGCGAATTGTAGTGTAGATATAGGGTGCTATTAGAATTAGACCAATATTTGTTTACCAGGAAATTATTTCTTTTTCTGGGAGATTTTCTCGGTAAACAGACAAGTGTCTATGAGGGAAAGGCGAGTTTAAACTACATAAAAAGGAAAAGATGAGGGAGGGAGACCCAAAGTTCAATTTTTGGAAATCAGCGCGTGGTTACACGGAAGCGATGAGTGAAGCTGGTCCACCATTGTTTTTAAAAAATGAAGCAAAGGAATGGTCCGAATGGTGGTGTTGGCCAGCGTGGCTTCGTGCCTGCCTTTTTCTTTTGACTCTTCAGCGGTTTGAAAGTTTTAAACGGTATTCACGCGCTCCGATGGGGAAGTGTAACTAACGCGCTTGGTGAATGACACTTTTGTTCGGATTAACTTAAAAATCAATTTATCTGTGTAATCATATTTTGTTTTTATATAATTATGTTCCTCTTTATAAAAATATAAAATATTTTATCAACTTTTATATAATAAAATATTATATTATTAATTAAAAAATTTAATAAAAAATTTAATAAAAAAAAATTGTTTTATTTTAACAATTTAAAACTAAATTTTAATACTATAATTTTGTCTTTATTTTTTCAAATTTTATATTTTATAAAAAAAATTATTTTTTTGAATATTTTTATATATCACGTTTAAAAAAATGTAAAAAAAAATTATAAAATAGTTGATAAACAATAAAAAAATTACTATTTAAATTTAATTTTAAATTATTAAAATAAAATAAATAATAATTTTATTTAATTAAATCTATTTTTAAACTATCAGTTTTTTTAAATAATAATATAATTATTTTTTATTAAAATATAGTGATTAAAATAAATTTGGACAGCCACTCATCCCTTTTGTTTGGACTTTGGATTTTCATCGGACCGAGTGGCCTTCACGTCATTAAGGTTGGGCTAATTGTTAAAGTGGATGTTGTCGATTTTTCATGATATGAAAAATCTCGAGAGTAATTATTCGATCAAAGGTCGAAAGTAAAAGAATAAAAATAAATAATGAAAAACAAATACATTTATTTTATTATTTATATATATATATATGTATTTATAATTTTTATAATTTTTTTATATTTAAATTCAAACTAATTATAAGTAGTATAGTACATATTTTATATTTTATCTTTAAGTTATGTTTTTATTTTATTAAACATCAATAATTTTTTAAAAAAAAATTGTTTAAATTATTTATTTAAATTCTAAAAATTTAAAATCTTATAATTATTTTATAATTTATTTCTATTAATTAAAATTAATTTATAATAAATTTATATCAATCTTATTTAATATAAAAGAATTATGTATTTATTTTTGTTAGGATTAGTCTCATTTACGGAGAGAGAAACTAGATAAAAGTTATAACAATTGATGGAATGTATGAATTTTTTAGAAAATTCATGTATATATAAAGTTTTATATATACGAGTGTCGGTTAAATATGACGTTCATGACACAACGCGTTAGAAGGGTATAAAAGTAAAGCAAAATACATTTAAAAATTAAGGTCGATCGTCCTAAGGCTTAAGCTGACCCCATAGCTCAGGTTGACGTCTCAAGGCTCAAACTTAACAAAAGTTAGGGGTGATTTCTTATGCCTAAACATTAGTCATCATACTCTTTTAACTCAATGAGGTGGAAGAGTAAAAGATTCTACAAGTGAATAGGATCGACGTCCTTACGCATGATGTCGAGTTATTTCTCAACATCCATATATAGAAAAGAGTTGGACACAATGGTCCACACGGTATAGAGCCTTACCTTTTTTGAGCTTAAGGTGATTAACTCTCAAAAGGGGAGCGTTCTACCTTTTTTAAGGACGAGGTGATAAACTCTATTTGAGGGAGAGCACTCTACCTGTTATGAACTCGAGGTGATCAACTCTATTTGAGGGAGAGCACTCTACCTGTTCTGAGCTCGAGGTGATCAACTTTTTTATGGATAACGCTCTACCTTTTTTGAACTTGAGGTGATCAACTCTATAAAGGAGAGCATTCTACCTTTTATGAGGACGAGGTGATCAACTCTCTTTGAGGGAGAGCGCTCTACTTGGTTTGATCTCGAGGTGATCAACTCTCTTTGAGGGAAAGCGCTTTATCTTTTCTGAGCTTGAAGTGATCAACTCTCTTTGAGGGAGAGCATTCTACCCTTTATGAGGACGAGGTGATCAACTCTTTTTGAGAAAGAGTGTTTTAACTGGTTTGAACTAGAGGTGATTAACTCTCTTTGAGGGAAAGCGCTCTATCTTTTCTGAGCTTGAAGTGATCAACTCTCTGAGGGAGAGTGTTCTACCTTTTCTAAGCTTGAGGTGATCAACTATCAAAGGGAGCGTGTTCTACCACTATCAAAGGGAGCATGTTCTACCTTTTTCAGAAGATGGGGTGATCAACTCTCTTTGAGGGAGAGTGTTCTACCTGGTCTGAGCTCGAGGTGATCAACTCTTTTTGAGGGAGAGCGATCTACCTTTTCTAAGCTTGAGGTGATCAACTCTATTTGAGGGAGAACGCTCTACCTTTTCTAAGCTTGAGGTGATCAATTCTATTTGATGGTTTTGAGGTGATCAACTCTCTGAGGGATAACGCTCTACCTTTTATGAGCTTTAGGTGATCAACTCTTTTTGATGGAGAGAGCTTTACCTTTTCTGATTTTGAGGTAATCAACTATTTGAGAGAGAGCATTCTATCTTTTTTGAGATTGAGGTGATCGACTTTTCTGAGAGAATGTTCTACCTTTTTTGAGGATGAGCATGTAATATTAAGAGAGAGTAATTACTTGAAAGAAATCACCTAATATGTATTTATATATAGATAGTACATGAAGATAGTAAAATAAGGTACATCAAAAAGTGTAAAGTCTTCCTTATCTTCAATTGGTAAATTTCGCATTTCATTTGAATTGACGATTGTACTAGACATCTACCTCTAGGCCCTTTTTTTGAAGACGTCCATGTTGTGTTTGCTACTTTGGAGTCCTATTTCATAGTGACATTATAACATTTTTTGGTCTCCCCTTATCTCTTTTATGCTCTCCTTAGTTGAGAGTTTGATAACTTGGTGAAAGGTGGATATAAGTGCCTTTATATTATGTATCTATAGCCTATCTAGAATGACATTGTAGTGAGCTGAGACATCAACTACCACAAAATTGGTCCTCACTATAGATCCCTTAGCCATGACAGGTAGCATCACAGTTCCAATTGCATAGGTGGTGCTGATATTGAATCCCACCAGGGGTAGCTCTCTTCTTGTAATATCGCATTCTTTTTTGCCTAGGGCTCTTGTTATCGACGAAAAAAAGGTCGATTGAGCTTCCAGTGTCAATCATGATCTGAAAAACATAGTAAGATCTAATTCTTAAAGTTATTACCAAGGGGTCTTTGTGGGGAGACGAAGCCTCATCCATATCAAGGAAAGTGATTTCAATAGAAGACCTTTCTTTTTACAGATTGTAAACATGTAGGGAGCTACGTAAGTCTCTAGCGTATCTTTTTCTTTAGTTATTGGAGGTCCCATTAAGCCCGAGCCCTCCATGTATGGTATGAATAGTTCTTAAATTGGGCTCATTGTAAGGGTCGATCCTGTTACCTAATGAAGCGGGTAGCTTTGAAGTTTCATGTCCGGGATGTCACCTTTCTCCTTTACTATTGCTTCCTACAAGGTCTTTCAAATATCCTCTGGCCAATAGATCCTTCATTTCTTTTTTTAGATGCTTACAATCTCTCATCTCATGGCCACATCTTTGTGAAAGGCACACCATTTAGATATATCCCCAAAGGAAGCCCTCGTTTTTTGAGGCCATCTAACATTATAATCCTCCTCCATTCTTAACACTACAAGAACCAAACTTACTATTAAGGGTGGACTCTTGAAGGGAGATAGTGACCTCCCCCAAGATCCCTTGTTCCCTCACCATTGGTTATTCCCCCTATGATTTGGTGTGAAACACTTGTTTTTTTATATTGTCGTCTTGGTTAGCCCTATTTGGGCACATCTTTTTTTTTTTCTAACATAGCCTCCATAGTTGTCTTATTGCTCTTAATCATACCTAGCTTTCTTTCTAGATTGAAAATTTTTCTTGCCTTTCCATAAGCTTCCTCCAAAGTTTGTGGGATCACCTTGGTCAATTCGGCAAACAAATCAGGATCCCTTGGAAGACCTCGCATCAAGGCCTCTATTGCAATAAAGCTCGAACAATTTAATATTTATAACCTTTCTTCTCTAAATCTTCTCGTATATTATTTAGTAGACTTACCACTTTATGAGGTGATTGAAAAGAGATGGTATGACTCTTTTCTCAATGATTTGTTATAGTCATATCATAATCAAAATTTAAAACTTTAATAATTTATTTAAATATTTAAAAATTTAAATCAAATACGAGTAGATCAAAAAATATATGCAACTAGCATACTAAAATTTTTAATTAAAATTTAATTACATAAATAATTCATAATTTTATTTTATTTTTTAATACTTTTGCTACATTATTTAAATCACTTACTTTTTAATTTTTGTATCTGTTTTCTTACTCTTTCCATCTATGATCTGATTAATTATTTAAACTTTTAGATATTTAGTCCAAAATTTTAAAACAATTTAATTTTGAACTTCGAAAATGTCAAAAACAAATATAAAATCAAATATTTTATCGTGAAGATTACGTATGTAAAGCGCCAGATTAAGGTTATGGTCATAAAGGGTGCGGGTTCCAATCCCACTCTCAACATTTCAATTTATTTTTTAACGTTTTTCATTAATTAGGGGAATTTCTAAGTTCAATTTTCCCAAATAATCCCGCGCTTTTCGGTTAATTTCATTTTGCCCCGCCAGAGAGTCCAAATCACTAAGCAGAGAGCAAAGCGAAGAGTCATCGTCGAAAATGGCACAAGCAGCGAGGCTCAATCTTCGAATGCAGAAAGAACTCAAGCTTCTTCTCACTGATCCACCTCCCGGCGCTTCTTTTCCTTCCCTTTCCTCCGATTCTGATCTCTCTTCTTTCTCTTTAACCACCATCGATGCCCGTACAGTTTCAATTTTTCATTAAGCCTAGGTAAGGTTTTCGGGTGAAATTCACTTACTATGATTCTAAATTTCCTTGTTTTTCTTATTTCAGAGATTGAAGGTCCCGAGGGAACCGTATATGCCAAAGGGGTCTTCAACATTAAGATCCAATTACCCGAAAGGTTTCACATAAAATGTCTATTAGCTTCTTGATTTTGTTCAAAATGTGCATTGTTTTTCTTTGTTTCAAAATCTAGATTTAGATTTCTGTTTCCGTTTCTTTTCTTGAATTTATTAGGTACCCTTTTCAGCCTCCGAGCGTGACGTTTGCGACTCCGATTTACCACCCTAATATTGATAATGGAGGCCGAATTTGCTTGGACATTCTCAATCTTCCCCCAAAGGTCAGTCTATAACTTATTACTTGAAACTGTGGGTGATCTTCTGTGTTCTGAGCACACCAGAGAATAGTCTGTGTAAACTTGAAAAACCGAAATTTTGGATCTTGACTCTTATTAGCTCAATTGAAGTTCTTGAAAAAATTGCTAGGTTGCAGGTATTAAAACCTAGGGGCAATTATTTCATACTCTTTCATGATATTTTCATTTTTTGTGTGTTTGTTAGACAATACAAAATTATTAATATTTTTTTTAATTGAAGGAGCTTTGAATGTACAAAAGAATTAGTGGTTGTTTCTCACTCAGAACCTTTTTTGTTTATGTCATAATCATGTTCACAGGTTGAAAAATGGCTACTATACTAAAACTGTCTAGCTTCTATCTTGCTCTGTGCTCATTCTTCAATAGTTGACATGGTTTAGATTCCAATTGAATCAGGGGGCATGGCAACCATCAATGAACATTTCTACTGTTGTCACAAGCATAGGATTGTTACTGAGTGAACCCAATCCAGACGATGGCTTGATGTGTGAAGTTGTAAGTATATTATGCTAATGAAAGAAGGGCATGAACAGTTGGAGCTAATGTAGTTTCTCTAAATGAGATATTTTGGATTTGTGTAGAGTAGGGAATACAAGTATAACAGACAAGCTTTTGACCAGAACGCTCGAGCAGTGACTGAGAAATATGCCCAGCTTGGGACTAGTGGAAATATCTGTGGAAGTCAAGGTGTTGGATCTGAATCAAAGCCAGATATGGTATGAGAAAAAAACTTTTAAAAATCCAATCTCCAAGTTTTGAATCTGTCAAATTGTAATCCTCTTTGTTTTCTTTCTGGCATAATTCAGATGGAATTTGTGACAAAGGAAATTGAGTCAAAACCAGACGCTTACCAAAACATGGCAAGTCATAATAAGGCATGTGGAATTAGCAGGAAATTGTCACTAGAGTCTATGGGACAAACTCGGAAAAGGGATGATATTGAGGAAGTGACTGAGACTTCTAAACGCAATCTGTTTCTAAATGATACTGAGGAACCGGTGAAGGTCAAAGGAACAAAAAGGGAGTTTAAAGATACTCTGCATAACTCAATTTGGAGTCAAGAAAAGGTTAGTGGCAGCAAACGAAATCTATCACTTGAGGTTCTCAGTCATTCCCAGAGGAGAAACAACAATGAAAAGGAGAATGTGATTCCAAATGACTGCACATCAAATGAATCTTTTCGCCTTTCTGTTGCTAATTCAGCATCATTGGTGCCACAGGCCCTGAACTCTCAGAGGCAAGAGCTTCATCAATTTCAAGACAGTAAATTGGTAGATGTCAACATGAGAATGAAATCTGAGAAACAATGTGTGTTGGGGCAGAAGCAGTCATTTGGGTTGTGTGAAGTTATTGATGGTAGCCAGGAGAAAGTCATAGCCACCCCTCAATTCTTGCCTTTTGAGACTGGTTCAAAAGCGTCAGACAAGGCTCTGCCTGAAGCCCCAGCCAGGAACTTTGTCAAACTACAACCTCAAAAGGATTCAATTAGTAGAATTGAAAATTCAACCCTTACTACAAGTCACAAGAAGCTCCATTTGGTTGGGAAGAAGCTGTCACTAGGATCTAGAGTCTCAGAGAAACGGGAAAAGGATTACAAGGAGAATTTGGAGACTGTAAGCTCTTCTGTGGTTTCATATGCATCCTCAACAGTTTCAAGCATGGACAAGGACTATGATAGGCTGTCTGTCTTAACTAAGGAACGTGACAAAGATGGGACTGGTTGGATTCAGTCACTGGGTTCTCCAGTTTGGATGGAAGACACCGATGAGAATGACACGCAGTTGCCTCCAAGCTCCCACAATGTCTTCACAAACCCATTGAAACACCTTCCTCAGCAAAAGGACTCAGGTAGAGATCAGAGGTGGCAGTTTGATGAAGATGACAATGGTAAAGCTGCTGGAGGGATAAGGCAACAGGAAGCAGAAAAATCTTCAAAAGCTGAAGCGATTGTGTTAGATAGTGAAGATAGTGAAGAGGAAAAGAGTGCTCCTTCAAAGACTAAACCATTAGTCAGGAAACGATTAGGGAGATGGCGACTGAGAGTATGAGAATGTTTTTTTTTTAAATGCTTACTGTTGTTAGCTTCTGTCACCTATTAAGGACTATTGATTTCTGCAGATTAAGTTAAGTTGTTTGAAAAAATGTGATGACAGACATGGAAATTGCATATCTCATGTTTCACCCGTGAAGCGTATGTTCTGTAGATCAGAGCAAAAACACATTAGTATGTGTAGACTTTGTCACATTTGAAAGAGAAGTTGGAAGGGATCAAATGAAAGTTTAGCACTCTTGCAGGTTCAAATTCAACATTAGTATGGTCTCTAAAGAAAGGTCAATCTAACTTGCATATCTTCTAAGATACATCCTTTATTTGTTTCACCATTATACAAAAGAGCACAATTGAGACTATAAAAACTCTAGTGTGAAATATAAAAATAATAAAAGATTAATCTTTGAAAAACAATTCCAAATTAAAAATCAATTCCCATCATTTTTATATGATATAATTATTCAATTGGTTTTATTTTTAACATCTTAAAATAAACATATTTTTTTTATGTATATGTGCATTTTGTGGAGAGGCTTCAAAATGAAACTTCTTCTTTTTCCCCTCTTTTTCTGCATCTCTTTCCATATGGACTACATAATTGTTGACCTCTCAGCTGTATGTACTGCCATTAGCTATTTCTAGAGGTACAAGTTGTCCTCATGAGGCCTTGAGACTAGACTCCACTTCAGCCCCAAATGTTATGGCCTAGGGCTAATTAGAGTTCCCCTCCGCCCCCAAAAACAATAACTCATGTGGACAGGCTGGATCAACATTAGCTCAAATTCCCCCTCCAGCCACGTGGTAACACACTTAAACTAAAAGGTATGCTCAAACCAGCACGTCAGACACATGTTTTTCTTTTATTTTTAATTAAATTGGTTTTACAATAATATGGTATTTCATATATGGTGTGTAAATATGTATATTGAGCTTATGTTCAATGAATGTATATATAACGGATATATTGTTTTAAAATTAATTATATATATGTCAATATAGCTAGTAGAGTTATTAAAAAAAAGAATAGAGTTAGTTGAGGCGGTTAAATAAATATCAAAACCCTAGTTGTGATAATACGGTAGAGCTTTCTTCTTATAGGAGTTTGGTCTCCCGATAGATTTATTGTTATTTTATTTTTTGTTAGATTTAATAAAATTACCTTAATTTATAGTGTATTTTTATTTAAATTTTAATTTAGGTAGATTTATATCATATAATTTTACTCTAGTACGATTTTTAGTATTTTTTATTAAATTTTAACATATTTTTTTTCATTTTAGATATAAATATAGATATAAATTTGTTAAGTATTTTTATTAAAATTGTTGCTAATTTTGAAAGATATGAATTCAAGTATATTAATTGAATGATTGAATGCTCTTTGAAAAGCAATCCATACAAACAATGAAAACCTATAAAAGAATTGATTAATGCCATTGCTATCACGAAACAATGAAAAATTATGATTATGTTTTAATATATTTATTTATATATTGGATTTGAATTCAATAATTTTCTCTTTTTGAAAGAAACTGGAATATATATATGTAAATAAATGATGAATTTAAAGCTCCTTAATTATTTTTTTTCCCATTTACAAACAATAGTAATGAAGATTTGTCACTATCATTGAAAATAATTTTGAAGGTTTTGTTACATCACTAGAGAGAATCTTAGAATTCGATCTTTTGAGGAAGGTTTTGACCGAGGATGAACAAATAATTATGCCAATAATATAAAATCCAACAATTTAATTCTATTCAATTCAACAGACAAATAGATTTTGAAGTGATGGATAAATTTTAAAATATATCTATTAATATTATAAATATCTTTAATTATTTCTCTGATTATTAAGATTAACCAATCTCATTTGTTTTGTGACACAATCGACAATGATTCAGATATATACTATATCTACATATTATTTATTTATTTATTTCTACTTATTTATTTCATATTAAAATAACAAGTAATATTTATTTCAAAATTAATAAATTATAATCTGAATTATTGAATTATCTTATTTCAATTTACGATTTCATTTTGTCTAAACCTTTTTTTTTTAACCAATAGCAAGGTCATTGTCGGAGGAAATTTAAAGCATCCACTGACAACCACCTTCCATGAAAAGGTGTGGGGGTAAACACAATTAAAGAGCAAAGAACTCGGACTCATGCCTTCAATGATGAGGCATAATACCCTTCACATTATTCTACTAGTGTCATGTGCTTGTCTAAACCTTCTTCGTCTCTTATTAGCAACATGTTTATATATAATTTTAGTTTTATATAATGTTATAATAATTTTTTTAATAAATTATAACTTTATTTAATGATACTAAAATATAGATAATAGTAAAAATATAATATAAAAATAATAAAATAATCATCTTAAAATTTAGGTGTGATCTTTATAAGTCGCTTAGAATGATTATTTGTATTATTTAGTGATTTATATTATAAAATATGTTATTTAGTGTATTAACCTGGTAAAAATAATTAATTAAAAATAAATTATATTATTTTAATAACTTTTTATTTAAAATATTATTATTATTTATTAAATAATTAAAACGCGATTATAATATGAGTTTTTAACAAGAATAAAAGTGAAATTAATTTAATATCAAATAGTTTAACAAAAAATAATAATAAAATTCAAACTAACAATTATGTAAATACACATTTTAATTTTTAAGAAAATTAAAATTAATAGAATATTAAAATAAAAGGTGGTAATTAATAAGTATTAAAATACGAATATTTTATACATATTATTTTATATTAATTGTGATATTAAGATTATTAAAATTTTTATTTTAATTACATTTAATCATTTGATAGAAAAATAATAATATTTTAATTAAAAATTATTAAAATAATAGAATTTATTTTTAATTAGTTATTTTCACAAAATTAAGTGACTAAATGACATTATTTATAATTTAAGGAATTAAATGTAAATGATCTAATAAATTCTCTAAAAAACTTTTGCATTATTTTTTTTAATTTATAAAAATAAAAATATTATTCCAATAAAATTGAAATGATCTAACTGGACAATTCTTAATATTGAAGTAATTTATGTGAAATGATAAATTAAATTTTTTTAATAATAAAAATATATGAGTTGAATATAAGTAATATTATTTTACAATATGATATTACTTTAAATGTGAATGTATGATTGTATAAAAATTATATGGTTTTATTACTGTGTAGTAGGGGGTGTCTATTACGGTCCGGTTTTGAATAATTTTTTTAAGCAAATCGAACCGTTCATATTGTTCAAACTGGACCAGATCAGACCGTTTATATTATTCAAATTAGACCGAATCGGATTGGATCTTTTGACTATCCAAAATGTTGTAACTGAACGATTTGATCCGATTTGATTAACGGTTTTGAACAGTTAATAATACATAAAGACAATAAAAAATTAGGCAGTGAAGAAGAAGAAGACAACATCGGAGATCATGTGATCGTCGTTAAGAAAATCACACAAAAACAATAAAACAATTCAGCATTTCGATATTCATAATACAGATCCAACATTTAAAAGATTTAAAAACAAAAGAGAAAAATATCAAAAACACCGATACTAAACAAAAATAAGAATATAAAAGAAATTAGAGCCAAATTCTATCAGCGTAGCTTCAATAGCAGAAAAACAAAATCAGCCATCAAAATCAAACAAATTAGAATCTTAATCAACCTCAAAGATCTGTATAAAGAACACAGATAAAAATATATTTCGTACATAGATCTAAACAATACTACACCATTAAAACAACAAAAACCAAGTTTCGTCATAAAAATTCTAGACGAATTCAACCAACAAACTTAAAATGTGATTACAGAGAGTCTATCAGTCTTTATGAATATGTCTCATACCTATTTTGTTCATGGATTACTGGACGTGAGGTGAACTGAGGAGACGTGAGGCGAGGTCAGTTGGCGCCTAGCTGGTGGTGGAGGACTCAAGGCGGCGACTGATTTTAGCTAAGGGTTTCGGGGAAGATAGCGCGAGAATATTTAGAAAGAGGAGAGGGAAATTGAAAATGTGAAATATCTTAGCTTTTATATATGCGAAGGAAATAAATTTTTTAATTATTTATTAAAACCGGTTTGATCGATTTTAAATTTTGTATAATCGGATCAGATCGTTAAAAAATAAGTTTTATGTAATACAAATTAGATCGGACCGTTTTATTTATAAAACTGTTCAATTTGATCTGATCTAATTTTTCGATTTAACTTGGTTTGAGCCGATTATTGGACACCCCTATTGTGTAGCAAATGTGATCGATATATACTATTAAAGAAAATTATTTATTTCTATACACGACATTTAAAGTGAAAAAAAACATGATTATTAAAAATACTTAATTTTTTGTTGTCACAAATAAAAAAAACATTTTCAAGTAGAGCATCTAAACATGTTTTTAGACTATTATTGATTTAAAAATAATAATAAATCATGAGAAAATTATAAAACTAGCAAGCTTAAAATTTATAACAATAAAAATAATTCTATATTAAATTAGTTAAAATATTAATTACCATTAATTGTAATTATAATGATCAAATACTTATTACATTATAATTTTCAAATAGCTATAATTGATAGAATTTGAAGGGTTTTATTACCTCTATATATACCATGTATAAAAACATATCAAATATGAATGAAAATATATGATTTCATTAGATTAAACATAGTATTAAAATAGTAAGGTCTCGTGACTGAATGCTTGTGACGACCCCAATATCAATTAAACTCTCAAATTTATTAAGCCTTATAAAAAGATAAAGAAACCTTTATTGAGAAAGTTCAAGTAATGAATTTTTGGAAAGATAAAGTGACCCACGTTTGAGGAAGAATATTAAAAAATATAAATGAGTTGTTAAGTTTCTCTCCCGGGGATAACTTTAAAGAAAGAAAGACCTTACAAAATTACTTATCCAAAGAGTTTGAAATGAAATGTCTAGGTTCTTTGAAAAAAAATTTAGGATTGAAGTATCTCAATATAATAAAAAAGTAGCTTTATCTTAAAGAAAACATGTTTTAGATCTATTACAAGATATTAATATGTCAGCATATTAACTAATTGATACACCAGTAAAAGAAAGTCTAAAATTATGTGTTGAGTGTCAATTGAAAAAGAAAAATACCAAAGACTTGTAAGGAGATTGATGAACTTATCTTATACCAGAGCATATTTTACTTATGATTTATTTATTATCAGTCACATTATGTATAATCCTGAAGAATAATATATTAGTGCAATTATTCACATTTTAAGGTACGTGAAATCTGATTAAAAAGAAGAAGTATTATTCACTAAAATTACAAACATCGAAATATAAAAGTATATATTGATGCCGATTAGACTGGTGATAAGAATGATAAACAATCTATTTCTAGTTACTTTAACTTTGTAAAAAATAATTTTGTAATGATAACATAGCCTGTGACATCATATGTAATCTATTCAAATATTATCTTACAAAACACATAAAGTTAGAGATTTTTCATCCAGAAAAAGTTAGATGAAAAAATAGTAAAATTATCCAAGATTCGTTTAAAAAATGAATTGGTTGAGATACTCACCAAATTATTTTCAAATGATTGTTATTAAAATTTTTAGATATGTTATATGTACAACATCTATGAATAGTGTTGAATTAATTGAAATATTAATTATCATTATAATGATCAAATAAATGTAACTATTAGGATTTGAAGGGTTTTATTACTCTATATAAATACATATCAAATAAAAATAAAAATATAAGATTTCACCCCATTAAAGAACTCTCGACACAACATCTCTTAATTTAAGATAAAATTGTTATTTTTATTTTTATGAATTTGAGGGATATTTTTAGATAATTTGCCCCCGTCGATATTTGTTTCTGCTTAATTTATTAAGCATTAATATTCTTCACTCCATTATATTTGGTTTATTATGGATATAGTAGATAGAGACATTCATATTGATTTAAATCCAAAGTCGCAAATTTTAACGTTAAAACTCAATTTAAAGATTTATTATTAGTCATATTAAATGTTATGGATTTGAAAAATAATTAAACAAATCAAATTTTTAAATTTTTTTTGGAGAGGGAGTGCTGGAAATCTAAATCCCCTTGGAGGCTGGAGCTAATAAAATTTGGATCTTATTATGTCATCTTTTTTTTTTTCTTCCTTTTTAAACTTTTTAAAATTACAAAACAGAGAAGTCATTCATTAGTAAGCCTTTTGTCCTTTATAGGCATCAAAGGCTCGAGATTAGTAATCTATTTTTCTTTTTTGTCAAAGAGATTAGTAACCTTTTTAGTTTTTGGCTTATTTTATATTACCCGTATTGTTTATTAAAAATGTACCTTAAATGTATATTTATTGATATTAAAGTTATTATAATAGTTGAGGGCGAGACAGGGACGTTTTAAATTATTATTATAACCTATATTACCAAATCTAGGAATAATAAGGACTCTTTTTGCAAAAGATATCTAACAAAAATTATACTTATCTATTGAATAATCCTTAAATTATCTAAAATATTATAATTTTATTTCTAATCTTTTATTTCATATATTTTAATCCATAAGATAATTTATTCTAAAATTATTAAATTAATTTAATAATATTATACTTAATTATCTCATAATTAAAATATAATTAAAAGATAAATTTTGAGATAGGATGGGATGGGATCAAATAAATTAAAATTTTAAATTATTTCATAATTAATCATAACATGTTAAATTAATTTAATAAAAAAATTAGAGTAATTTTTTTAAAATTTAAAAATATTATAAATTATATTATACAAATTAAAATATGAAAGAATAAATTATAATCCACGAAATTATAAAGTGATATAAATTATATATGTTATGATAAACTCTAAGTCTATCATGATTGTGACGTGTTAATAATATATAAAAGTCATGACCTATAAATATACTCTAAACTCATAATTACCCACAATTCATTAAGATCATACAAATTTTCTCTCGAGCTTTCTCTTTTTCTTGCAAAGAATGGCTTCCAATGACAACACCAACATCTCAAGTACTTCTCCCAAAAGCAATTTTGGAAAAGTTGAAGGTGCAGCAATTGATTCCACAAAAGTAATTAAATGTTTGTGCTCGCCAACAACACACCAAGGCTCTTTCCGCTGCCGTTTTCATCGATCAGAGTCCTCCGTTTCGATCAAACGCTCCACATCCAATAAGTACTCTGTCTCTCCCAAGTCTGTTGAGTCCACTTGAATTTTTATTGCTAATAAAGCAATTAAACTTTCTGCTTTTGCTTACACCATGAGATATGGTGCTGGTGATATATTATACTCTGTTTTAATTAACAACTTGGGATTTATGTACCTTCATTCCTATGTTTTATGAATTAAAAATATGAAGTTTAATTATTTTGTGTAGTTTTTGTAAATTGATTAAATTTTAAGATTGTTCTGCTTATATTGTTTTTTTTAATCTGCTCTTTTCTTTAGCCTTTCTTTTCCGGATGATATAAACTCGGTGGTCGTTGACTAATTGATAAAAAACAGTTTATAATAATATATCGATCATGACATTTAGATCCTAATTTGTATGTATTGTATATATGATTGTATTTTTGACCTAAATTAACATATTTATTTTTACTTTGATGAATTAAATTATTTATTTATTTATTTATAATGATAGAAGGATTCGATATTAATTAATTAATTTATAATGATAAATGGATTAATCTTTTACTTTCGTGATAATTAGGATTGTGGATTTTTATTTTACTTTATGAAACATAATTGAGAGGTACGCCGGAGATGAGTTTTGAAAGGTGTACGTGATCTTAGAAAAATATATCTATTTTATTAGATTAGGATTCATGGCTAGAAAAAGACAAATAAATTATGATGGTCCCTCAATAATGAGAATAGAACAGAATTCGAGAAATTATTTGGTGTAGTACGTAACAACTTAATATTTTAATATAATAAAATTTAAAAAATTAATATAAATCTTTTTAAAAAAATAAATATAAGATAAGAAGTTGAAAAATAAAACAATTTAATGACTATAAAATATAATCTAAAATTCATACTACTATATAGTTACGTGCAAGCTCAAAATAATAATTATTTTCTACAAAGTGCTTAAAGATCTACATGAAATAATTGAGAGGTGGACATATTCATGAAACTGATAAAATTGTCGGTAAAATTTGTTAGATTTAAAAAAGTTTCTTTTAATTTTTTAATTTTAATAAAAATAGTTAATTAAATAAAATATTATTATTTTAAATGATTAAAATATAATTAAAATTTAATCATTTAGATTATTAATATATAAAATTTTGAATATTTAATTATAATCATTATTTCTATTTGTTTATAAAATATAAAAATATATATTTAAATAATTTTTTATTAAAATATTATTACTATTATTTTTTAAACTTAATTATTTAACAAAAATGTGTGATCATTTTAATCCTATAATTATGTTATTTATATATTTTATTTTTATAATTTTTAGATTAGTTTCATTAATCTTATAATTTAAATGTATGATTAATTAAATAAAAAATTTTAAAATTATGTTTTTATTAAAATAAAATAAAAATTATATATTTTATTAATAAAAAATAAAAAAGATAAAAAAAAGTTACACCCATTTTCTTCGTCTTCCCTTTCTCTCATCATTGAAAGAGGGAGACCGAACTTTGTTTTTCTTCTCTCTTTTTAATATTTTTATTTATTTATAAAAGTATCATAATCTTTAAAAAAAATTAGGGATTATATTTTTTAAATTACATAAATTTTATTTAAAAATTTATAAAATTAAAATATATAAATCATATAATTATAAGATCTAAATAACTCAGTACCCATTGGATAAAATGATCGTAAATATATAAAATTTAAAAAAATATTCGTTCTAAATATTTAGTTATAATAATTATTTTTATTTATTTATAAAATATAAAAATATGTATTTAAATAATTTTTTTAAAAATATTATTAATGATATTATTTAAAAATAATTTTATATTAAAATTTATTTTAATTTTAATTAATAACTCATGTTTTAATCACTTGAAAATAAAAATAATATTTGAATAAAAAAAATTAATAAAATAATATTATTTATTTTTAATTAACTTTTTATTTTAAAGATAAAAAACTATAAAACATCTTTTAAAATCTAAAAATTAAATAACAGTAACTTTATAATCTAAAGCAATTATGGAATCCCTCTCACTATCATTCATCGGATAAGAAGCTAAGAAAATTAATTAAATTCAGATAATTACGTATCTTCTAATAAGTTCATTAGGTTCTATATTTTCAATTTGTGACTTTTAGATATCCAAATTTTAGTTAGGGATAGTTTTGATTTAAACTAAACAATATCTGATAACTTTAGCGAAATTAATATCGATTCACCCATTTTAGAGGGATATTTCACACTTTTATTATTTTTTACAACTATTTTTAAAAAATATTATTTTGAGATATGTCATTATGTATGTAGGAAAAAAATATCTTTAAGTTATATAGGTTATGGTTTTTATTCAAAAAATTATAAAAATAACAATTTTAAAACTTATAAAAGTAAAAAAAAATATTTTAATAATATTAAATAATGTCTAATAAGTGGCGTTTCATATTGAACAAATCTAAATGATCATAATATAATTTAAACAATATTTATAATAAAATTATGTGTCATATTTTTTAATAGTAAAAATATTTAAATTTATCTTAAATAATATTATTTTTATGATTAAAAATTTTAAGAATTTTTTTTTTTGTTTTTATCCAACCACAACGTCTTGACCATCCCAATTTATTTCAACTTCTTCATCCCATCCACTCCAACTTCACTATCATTTGCCTTAAAAATAAAAAATAAAATAGATAACTTAACTGAATATTAAAATAATTAAAAAATTTATTCCGAAAAAATTAGTAAAAAACATTATAAATGCAAATAGAAAAAAAATGCTTCTTTAAAATATGTGAATTAATCTTAGATTTTAAAAATATTGTTTAATTTGACTCAAATTAAAATAATTAAAAAATTTATTCCGAAAAAATTAGTAAAAAACATTATAAATGCAAATAGAAAAAAAATGCTTCTTTAAAATATGTGAATTAATCTTAGATTTTAAAAATATTGTTTAATTTGACTCAAATGATACCAGTGACTAAAATGTTGGTATCTAAAATGTCATATTCATGCTGATAATATAGTACGCAAGCTTGAAGAAAAAAGATAAATTACTTTTAAGTTTTGTTGATTTACTAGTGAAAAATTAGATAATTTGAGTTATTTCTCATAAAAGACACGATAAGTGTCCGGGGGTCATTGTAGAAAATTTATTTATTATTATTTTTATTGATATTAATACCGATTAATCTGATTTTAATTCAAAAAAATAAAAAATAAAATAAATTATACTTTTTGTTACTTGCTTAATTTATTTTTTAATTTTCTAATAAGTTAGATTTTGTTTGATACACAATATTTTAACTCACAAAAATAAAAAAAAATTGAGAAGTCAAGTTGATGACTATAAATCAAGCTCTTTTTGGGAGACAATCCATATGTTTTATTTTATTTTATTTTATCATGTATTAATTTTTATATGTCTGTATGTTATTATTTTATTTTTTTATAGGTACAAATTGAAAAAAATAAAACTATTATTTATTTTAATTTTACAAACCAAAACCAAATCAGGAAGTTTCTTTAAATCTATCTCATATATTCTTTAATTTCGCACACGATATGCATATTAAGTTTGGGGGTGGTAGTTAGATTGAACTTAATTGAAATATTTTATGGATATTGTTGCTTGCTAAGCTTTATTTGTTTGGTTGATCGAAGATATTTGGATTTTAATGGTGATTTATTTTTATTTCTTTGGTTTAAATGATGCATAACTTCTTGAAAATTTTGAATATTGTCTAAATTATGAATAATTTAGACGTATGTTTCATTTTTATAAAAATAAATATTTATGAACGTTAGTCTTGATTTTTGAGTTGCTATGGTAATTTAGAGAAAATTTATGTAAGTATGCAATTGGATTGATATTTGTGGTATCATAGTTCTTAGAATTTGTTTGATTTTCTCTCAAGATGAAGTTCTAGATAACACTTAACTAAGAAAATGATTTAGGTCATCTTTGGATGGTTTGAGCCTTTCTATCTACCTTCACATGCTTTATCCATAGTATACCCTTTTTGAGTTTCAAAGTTTATGTATATATATATTTTTATCTCTTTTTAAAAGCCTAGTTAATATATAGTATATCCTTTTTGAGTTTCAAAGTTTATATATATATATATTTTTATCTCTTTTTAAAAACCTAGTTAATATATATATATCGATTTTTCTTATCTTACTAATATGTGATAATTGTTAGTAAATTTTTAAAGATATATAAAAAAAAGAATATTAAAAAAAATGGATACCGTAAAAGAAAAAAAGAGAAGAGCAAAAAGAAAAAGAAAAGAGAGATTTTGAAAAAAGAAACAGAAAGAAAAGAAAAAAAATAGAAAAAAAAACAATTATTGTATGTGAAGGCTCTAGTTGTGAAATATTAGAAGGTATCTTGTTTCAATCCTAAAATAATATGTTTAGTAAAAATGTGAGCCAAATATTATCTTTTATCTACATTTTTCTAAGTCATACATTAACAGTTTAATAAAATCTTATTGATTTTTTATTTTGTGTTTGTCTACATTAATGGAGAGAGAAATGAAAAATAAACTTACGAGATTTGTGATTTCATTAAAAATTAATTGTGTTCAAATTTGCATAAACTTATCTGTATTGCATGCGATGAAATATAAAAAGACTTCACACACACTAAAATTTATTGTGAAAATGTAATATACTTTTAAATTGATTTCAATGCTTAGATGAAATTCTTTTATTTCTTTAAGTTATGTTATTTGAAATGACTATAAAGAAATATTTTGAAAATCACTATTTTAAATACATGTATCTTTGTTTTATTTCTTTCCTTTTGCTTAAGGACTACCAAAATCTTAAGTTTGGGGGTGTGATAACTGTATTTTATATAATTATTTTCATCTATTTTATTAATTAAAATTACTACGTTTTTGACATTTTTTTGTTAATTTTAATGAAATAAATTAATATTTACTGTTTACTTTTTAAGGAATATATTTTAAATAAAATTAAAGAATATGAATTGAAAAAAAACTTAATTGTAAATATTGAAGTTTGAAAATATAATTTAAATTAAAGGAGTGCTTAATTGTAATTAACAAAAATCTAAATTATAATTTAAATTAAAACAATGTTTAAATGCAATTAACAAAAGTGTAAAAGTTAATTTAAATTAAAAAAAGACTTAATTATAATTAACAAAAATTTAAAAGTTAATTTGAATTAAATTAAAGGGTTAAAATACAATTAAAAAAAGTTTATTTTTCTGCGCAGAAAAAAAGACCACGTGTAGTTATTATTCGCGCGTTACGTGTACTATGAGATTAAAATATCAACGGTTAGGATTAGAGTTTATGTAAATTTTGGACATTAAGAAAACAATGTCTAAAAAGCACATATTATGCAAGGTGTTAAGTACTATTTTATAATGTCTGGTATGTCTTGCGTATCTAACATTTTTTTGTATGAAGTGTGAAATGTAACAACACTCTAGCCACTTATTTTCAACATGATCACTACATAGGACACGAGAATTTAAAATTTAGTCCTTATATTCTTTAAACATAATCACTACTGGTCCTCTAATGCATTTATTCCATTCTCCAGCCAAAATGCACTTTTTCTCTGAATTAAATTATTATAAGAACCCAGTTAAATAATTATAGAATTGACGTGTAAGGTATTGGTTTTTAATACAATTAAAAAAATTATTAAATATAATTTAATACATATCATATTATTGGTAATGAGTCATCCCAGACAATTTCAATAAACCTTGGCATTAGATTAGCATATTTATTAAATAATTTCTACGAATAAATAAATAATCAATAATTATCTTTTAATTATTTAAAAGAGATAATAATAAATAAATAATAACAATACTATAACAAATATATCTAAATAGATGAAAAATACACATTAAGTTATTTATAATCTCTATATATATTTATTATGGTACAATTTATAAAATAAATCATATCGAATAAATGCAATGGTTTCGTGGTTGTTGGTGTTTATCACCTTTAATGTTAGTTTTCATTAGTAGTTCTAGTTATGTTTTAGGATGGGTTCAATTTTAGTGAGTTTTTGGCTAGGTGGGTGCACTATTAAAATAATAATTTATAGGTTCAAAAATTTAGCTTTAGTTTTTAAACAAATTTAATCATAATTTAATAAAAACGAAATTATAATGTATATATATAATCTTAATTTTATCAATAATTATGATTATAAGTTAAATTATAAAAATTACTTAAATATAAATAAATTTATATAATCATGATTATAGAATAATCGTGATATAATTAAAATAATAAAATTTTTAAAACCAAAATCAAATAATATATTACATACTTTTACTTTTGTTACTCATTTAAAAAATATAAAATTACTATACAATTTTTTAATTTCATATATATTTTTTTACACGATATGTCAAATTTATGTATCAATTTTTATTTTTCCTTCTCTCTTCATTTACTTTTCCCTCGTTCCCCAGCTCGCTCACACTGACTTCGCGCAACACCCCTCTTCCTCCCCTTCCCCTGTCCCGCATCTCCCCTCGCTGGTAGTTTCTTTTCGTTGTCGCTCGCGACCCAACTCCGGCCGTACCCATCTCTGACCGTACCCCTTTCTATTTCTTACCAGCCCTAGGTTTATGCACTCAGCTCGCAGATTCTACCCATTCATTATCAGGTAGCTCCAGAAATAGTTGCGCTCAAGTTGAGTCTATTATTCGAACACAGCCCAAAAAGTATTCAAAGATGACACTGAACTAGCTTCTGGTTTGCCTCGTCTCCATTTCCATGACTGCTTTGTTCAGGTAACAAATTTCTTGTTTTAAACATACATTTCAACATAAATAATTAGCTGTGTACGATAATTATTTACTTTTGGTTTTTGTCCTCAGTTTGTAAACCAGATGAGTCTATTATTGTGTGCAATATATGTTTCTCATCTTTAGGTCTTGGACTTGTTTGGAACACAGCATAAGTAGAGTCAGGGTCAATTGTTGTTGTTTTTGGCCTTGGTACTGTTGGTCTTGCAGTATGCTTCTCATGACACACTTAAATAATGATTGTGTCCATTTATAGAGCTTTATGATGATATTTGATAATAGCTTGGTAAATTGCTGAGGAGGCAAAGGCTGCTGGGGCTTCACGAATAATTGGCATAGATATTGACAGCAATAAGTTTGCGAGAGTTACAACTTAAGATCTAATATGGAGATACCAAATCTATTTACCATTCATTTAATTTTCTCTTGCTTTTAGTCTTGGCCATTATTAATATCAGCAAGGCATTAAGTTGGCCTTAGCTATTAGCGAAACAATCATTTACTCATCCCCAGTTATCTTTTGCAAAGAAGCCAATATGTAAGTATAACTGGTTTTCACTAGTTCAACAATTTAGGAATATAAGTCTTTTTTGTAAATGGAGTTAAACTTGTTAACTTGAGGTTACGTTATAACAAAGCTTATTAATTGCAAGGTGCATTTTCATGAAAGCCTTTGGATATTTAAATAAATTATGGGTTTTGGGGGGAGTTAAGGCCTCAAACACAAGTTCCAAATAATATGCCTCATTTTTTTCCCATCTTCATAGAGTGAAATTCATCTGATGATTTGTTTCTCTTAGAAAACATGCTTGAAAAGTTTCTCCGCAAACCATTCTTCTTTGAGGTTGTTATTGAGTTCTTGAAACTAGGTTTTCTAGCTCAGACTCAAACTATTACTTGCCCCTCTGAAGTAAATTTAACAGCATTACTCAGCAAGTTACATAATATCTGTTTGAGTTTTCTCCTATCGCCTTTCACATGTGAGAACTTGATTATGGAGCAATCACAAGGATCCAAAACAACATCTATTCCTTTCTTTATACCTAAAGGGTAAAAGAGATCAACTACATCTTCAAGAAGTTGGGATGTGTTGAATTCCTCCTCTTCAAGCTGCATCTTACTTGCTTTTATTTTGCTTGTATCGAGAATAGAGTTCAATATACCTAAAATGGTAAATATACACAAAATCAAGGATAATTTAGTATTGTTTCGGTGAATAGACAAAGGTGATGACATTTATGATTTATGTACCTAATAAATCGTTAGTGTTAACCTCCATTTGTTTTAAGTTTGCTTCTAGCTCAGCGCCAGAGGGAACTTCATCGTAACATATATCAATCAAGCCAGTAATTGCAACAAGAGAAGCACGAACGTCATGGCTTGCACTAGCAAAGGCAAGGCTCTTATTCATGCTTTTCTTTCAGCTTGTTCAGTTGTCTCCATTTGTTTTATAAGTGCAGCACAAATATGCATCTCTAGCTTGGCAGCTCGAACTATTATAAAAATAAAATTGAAAATTAAGGCCACTGTCTTTAGGATCATTAATACTAAAATGACTGGTGACGTTCTGCTGAATTTGTGAAGTAGATGAATCAGCGGACTTTGTGGGATAGCCAATGTATAAACCTGAAACTCACATTCACCATATATAGAATTAATTACACATATACACATTTGTAAATCATTAATCAAAGCTGATAAAAATTTCTCATATGTCATTTATATTTGATTTTACTCTATTGAACTTGTCAGTACCATCTAAGCATTAAAATTATGTTGAATGTACATCTGAGAAAGAAGAGCAAATGAATGAGAACAGAACCAAGAGTGGCTTATAGAAATCTAAATAAGATGAAAATTGTAGTGAAACAAGGACTGTATGCGTTGTACATAACAATGGATCTTTTGGCCACAAGATACTTCAATTATGCAAGTTTGGGAAATTGAGTTCTTTCCTAATGGTATTTGATTTTTGAAAAAATATTATCATAAAAGATTGTATTTTTGGATGCCTTTTAGATTCTAGCTGTGTGATGTTTTAATAAAGTAACAAATTGGCTTGGTTCAGAGGCGCATATGAAAAACCATTTCTAGGTTTCATGTAGAGAAAATTTGAGGGGACAAGTCTTTGATTGCTCTTTTGGGTTGTCCTCCAAGGGGCCTTATGGATTAGCAAGAGCAATAGTTCTCTCTATTTTTCTTTACATTTTCCATGATTTTATTGTTATTTTTTTATATATAATTTCTTCTTCTAGTTTAGCGGCAGAACCTAGTAATGTTATATGTTATGTGAATTAGTATTTAGTTATGATCTAAAAGAAGATATATGTGATTTGTTGTGGTGAGCATCTGATCAACCAATTATGATTGATCTATTTCAGATTGTGTAAAGGTGGTTTTGATTTCATTCTTGATTAATTTCACCAATGTCCCACAGTGCTTTTTCCATTGAGGATAGAGATAAACAGCCGGGGCAATCAAGGTACTGTCTAGTTTCAAGCAAACAAATGGTTGGTATATTTCCAACAATTTGGGTGAAAAGTGATATAAGAAATGATGTTTGCAACTTGGAAGAGGATTAATGGGTTATCTTGGAAATAAGGTATGTGTTTTTTGCTTTTATTTAGAGGATGAAAATTAATGCTTGGAAAAGGTAGAAATCTCATTCTGTACGATTTTTCATGGTTCAATTGCAATTAGCATGTCTTTGCACCAAACAAGCTTTTGCTTCATCTGTAATCATTTGACCTCTGGGCAGAAGGAGGGAGATGAACTTTGAAGAAATTCTGATGTCATGGAAATTCTTAGAAAGACACGGTTTCCCTGTGTCCAAGGCATGGGAAACGAGAACTTGCCTCAGACTATATTAAAGCATGAGCAAGAAACATTTCTTATAAGTTGTATTAGTAATTGTATCTTCTTGTTCAATCACCTTGGTGTCCAAACTCAAGGGATCACTTAGGTTGGCAATCATAGAAACTTGACTAAGTGTGCATTCAAAATGTATTTTCATGGATGCAATAGAATAATATGGCTTGGGGATTTGAATTATCGGATGGCGCTTTCTTACCGTTCTGCAAAGGCTCTTGTTGAGATGCTTAACTGGAGGGCATTTTTACAGAATGACCAGGCATGCTCTTTTATCAGTATCTATGATGTATATTCTTTTTAAGTTTTGTATAAAAATGTGATGCAGAAATTCCTCCAATACCCTTTTTTTATTCTTTTTGTTTTGGATTGGGTTATTTTTAAATCACTATAGTATGTCTTCTACTGAGTTAGACCTTGAATTGTTTTGGTGACTACTGAATTTGAAGATATGGTGATTTCCAATTTCAGCTACGGATAGAGAAGAGACGTCACCGAGTTTTCACGGGATGGAATGAATGGAAGATATACTGGTGATGATCGGCATGCAAAGGAGAAACGAAGATATACTTTCCTTCCTGTACGACAAACTTTAATTTCTGCATCAGTGACTCCCTTTCAATATATATCATTTTCAGTTTGTAACAGTAAATATTAGAATTAGTTATTAAGTTTTTATTATGTTTTAATATATAAATTTTCAAATATAATTACACTCTTAATTTTAATATAATATGATTTTTAATATTATAATTAATAAATTTATTGTAATTTATATTGGTTTTTAATATTATAATTAATAATTATATTTTTATTTAAATTTATGATCATTGACATATTTTATGGTCTCAGTTAAAAAATCAAAATTATAAATAACAATTTATAATTTCTCTAGTGTTTTGTACATTTGTTGTCATGTAGATTTTGATAAAAAAAAAATTGTTTGTTGTTTTGTTTGTCGTTTGTGGTTAAGATGTTTGTTAAAATAACTCTAAGAGAGTTTCTTATTTATTTGGTGAATCCTTATAGTCAAATTTTAATATTTATTGTTATTGAATAATTATTGTTCCAGTTACAAGAATCAAGCATTAAGGTGGGTTTCATGACGAAATTATTGAAGAATAATCATGTATATTTGTTCAAAGATATATCGGTGTTACAGTAATTTGCTAGCTTTGATTTTGTATGATATGTATTATATTTGGTAGTTAGGATAGATCGTAATTTTATCTCTTAATCAATGAAATTCTTACAAATTATTATAAAAAAATTACATGTGAAAATATCATTTTTTAAAAATAAAAAAGAAACCAATATATTCATATTGATAATTTTTTTAAATCAATTTTAAACTTAAAATCTTCATATGAGTGCATAAATGAGTATAATGCTAGAAAAATGAAATATATATATATATATATATAGAGAGAGAGAGAGAGAGGTCGTAGAAAAAATTACAAATATTTTTTTTGGGTTTATGTGACGTAATTATACCAATTAAATAGGTAGCTTTACAGAAAAGTACGTAGATCCATTTTTATACATTTATGATAGACATATGATGTTGTTACCTAGCTAATTTTTCACAACTCGACCATCACAACCCCAAACGTACTGAGCAAGATGTTGCCTGCATCTAAACGAACCTGGATGCCTAGTCGGCGAACACAAACAATACTGCGTTTTCGAACCACCATCTACTCTCGCACCTTCTTCACCTCCAACACTTGGTGCGTGTTGATTCACAGTCATCATAGTTGCCTGCAAATTATACCATCTTCTATATGCAGCCAACTGATCATCCTTATAAAGGCTATTCACAGAAACTTGTAATTGATTATAACACATGTTTCAGTTTCTTCCTCCTATGTCTTCACCAATGAATATTAATTTGGAGCTATTAAAAAGGGTATGGAAAGGTAACGAAATAAAGCCAAAGCTTAGTTGGTTAAGTAAAGTTAATCATCAAAGGAATAAAGAATTGATTCTCATCTAGGAAGACTGGAAGAGAAACAAAAAAAAAAAAAAGTTCATTGCTTTTTCCAAAGCCTTTTTGTAATGGTTGTGTGACTTGTGATTGTGTTGTGTCTTTTTATTTGTTGCGGTAACAGAAGCTTGGCTGGCTAAGCAACAAAGCAACTACGCTGACACCTGTTTTGAAGCCATGTATGGCTCTGTAAAGGATAAGTAGATAACAAATTAATAGCTATACATGGTTGATGCTATTTGGCTTCTGGGCTGCCGGCTAGGCCCACCACGTTTTTCAAGGAGGATTAGATGCTGCCACCTCAACATGGTGGACCACGTGTCGACACAAGATGTTTGGTTTTGATTTAGACAGTAACCACTTGTCATTGATTTGAATACGTTTTTTCAGTATAATAATAGTTTTAAAAATTTAATTAAATTTATGCATAAATTTTTAAACTTTACAATAAAATCCTTAAATTTTTAAAATTTTATATATAAGTTTTAATTTAATTGTTAAAATACATATTTATGATTAAAAAATTTAAGTATAAATTTTTAAAAATTTTAAGACTAAATTGTATGATTTAAAATTTATAAACTTATATATAAAATTTTAAAATTTTGAAAATAAAATTGCACGTATTAAAAATTTAAAAATTTATATATAAATTTAATCAAAAATCAAGATCTTATATATAAATTTAATTAAAATTTAAAAATTAATAATAATTTTTTATTATTACTTATACATTCATTAATCAATTAATCAAAACTAAACAATTTAATAAATATTTATAAATAAATAACTCAATAATTACTTTATTTTCTTATATTTTTAATTTTATATTTAATTAGTAAAATCGTCATTTAATCTATATATATGAAATATTTGACTGCTCTCTGATTCGGGGAAGTACGTGGGTTTTTGATGGGTGGAGGCCCTACATTGGTTATTCTTTAGCCACTGGTTTCTTTGTACTTGTATGTGCATCTGGTTGTGTTTACTGCTTAGCAAAGAAAACAGTTATATCGCTCTTTGCATATTATTTTCAGGTGAATGATAGATATTTCTGCCAATGATGTTTCTTGAGATCATTTCTCTCTATTATTTACGTAGCAAATTATGATTAACTAAAAAAAATTAGAAATTATAATTAGTGTAATATTGTGTGTGATTAATATTCTTTAATTCATATATACGTTTGTATTAGTGTAATTATATATATATATTTTTTGTAACTACCGTGAGATTATAGGTTCCAACTTATCGTTATAAATATATATGTATGTGTATGCTTGATATTAAAAAGAAAATACTTAAGTCATATAATAAAGTTTAACTTGTGACACAGATGTTTTTAAGAAAAAAAAATTATAAGGCAATTTGCGCATATTTTTTTTTATTTACTGCATGTTTCATCGATATTAAACTTTATAGCTAAAAAATTGTTTTATATATAAGTCACTAATTAAGTTAATTTTATTTTTAATACTTTATTAAAAAAAATATTCATTAAATTATAAATAAATATATTTATTACATTATAAATATATATATTTAATGATATATGAAGATGAGTTAAACATATATTTACAGCAATATAATAAAAAATATATGTTTAAAAAATATTTGGTTTGCATCAGGATGAGAGGAGGGTTGAATTGAAATACTCTTCTTTTCTTATTCTTTTCTCACTTCTAAAAAATCATATTTATTTTCCTCCTCCTCATTTTTAGATTAATTGTTATTTATTTTTTATTTAAAATAAACATCATAAGAATTATTTCATATTTTTTTCATTCCATATATATATATATATATAATATTTTACCATAAATTTAATTTATGATGACATTAAACATGTTTGTTATGTTTTGTCAAAGTTTTTTTCCAAATCATATAGATCTAAATCTAGTATTATTATTTAAAATTTTATTACAATTCAAAAATTAAAGAATTTGAATCATTAAAGATTAAATAATTTATCAAAATATTATTTCGAAGAGTATAAGGAACATAAAGAACTAAAGAATAATTATAAAATAAAATTACTTCTTGACATATAAATGTGTTGTTAGAGTTTTTATGATAACTTTAATAATTTATTTTTTATTATGTAAATATTATTAATATATTTTTATTTTAAATCAATGAAAATTATTTCTCTTAACAACGAAAAAATTATGAAAAAAAAATTAAAAATAAACTCTACCAATAAAAGATATTATATTATATACTTAAATCAAACACTCATAACCTTCCGTTTAGAATCTTCCTATTACTCCTTGCTTTCTTTCTTTCTAAACATGTATAACTTGAAATCATTTTTCAAAAGAAGGAAAAATAGAAGGCATTTTAAAAACTCTATGGAATGGGCACGTAAAAAACAGGAGAAATGGAGAAATTAAGGTAGTAAAATAGTATCAAAAAATTTACAACCAAAAAAATCTCAAAATTAACTGTTATGGAATGTGTGATTGAGTGTACACATCGTTACGAAGAACCTTTAATTATCTTCACAAAATGTGGGGGGCAAAAATTAAGTTTGTGTTTGAAGAATAAGAGATGCTTTGTGCTTTAGCCTTATTCAGATTCTTAACTAAAGATTTGTTGTTAGTTTTCATGGATACCAAAAGTGTTCAGTTGGGTGCGAATCCACATATCTCCAATCGTGAAATTGAGTCATATTCATGGACTATAAATTAGACATTTACTCGTATCAATGCTTTTTTTCATATTCTTTCAAAAATAGATATATGAATGTTAAAAGTTATATATGAATATTTTTAAATATTATAAACTGATATAATATATAATTATTTATTAAAATAGTATGATTTATTTTTTAATCTATAATTAATTAATAATATCACAATTTATAACAAATAATTATTTTCAAAAATATAAATTAAAAGCATTATTTGAACATTGTGCATATTCTAATAAGTTCAATATTTTATAAAATTTGGTTCTATATTAGTTGATTATGGAAAAATTAAATATGATTCAAATTGTATTTTAGTTTTAACACGAATAAATTAAATTTTGAGAAACTATAAAAATTATATCATTTAAAACTTATAATTATAAAAGTATAAACCTTATGTCCAACTCATAAATATTATTGGAAAAAAATTCAATCAATATTCAAATTGAATATCATTCGAGTTTAATTAAAATCATTTAAATTTATTTAATGTTAAATTTTATTTAATTTAATTATATTAAATATTATTAGAACATATTTATTTATTAAAAGTTTTAAATTTATTATTTTATGTAATTTTTTTTTGAAATTGTGGGATAATTTATGATTTATTCTTAAGTAAACGTTGGGTGAGAGACGGGATTAAGAGCATATCCAGCTACACTCTCAAATTTTTAGCTATTTAATAAGTAGTAACTTTTGGGTGGCACACTTTAACCACACTCTATATTTTATAGTGAACATGAATTATTTTCTTGTACTCTATGTCGAATCATCACTAAATAAATAAAAAATTGAAGCAGAAGGATTGTATTTTATTATCTAGAAACTGTGAGATTTGATACAAGCACATAATAGAGCCATTTTGGTTACTCCTCAATTCAAGTTACAACTAATTACAAACTTGATTATCCTATGAGCAGCATAATTAACCTTCTTAGAAAGTCTTTTGGCCCAAAACTTAAAGAACAAATTTATTCTCACTTAAACCCTCTATTGCCTATATATATATATATGATGTTTAATGGAGATTTTTTAGAGCTGTCCTTAAATAGCTGAAACCAAAAGAAAAAAAAATAGCAGCTGCCAGAGTGAGGGGAAGCTGAAAACAGACACACTTCCTGCCACCTACTCTAGCTTCGTTCCCAGTCAGCCACTTCTAGCTTGGTTCCCTTCCAGCCACTTCAGTCCACATGTCATCTCCCTCCACTTTTTATTTGTACTATAGAGGGAAGTTGTAAGCTGCAAATTGTTAATATTTGGATGATAATATTTAATTTAATAGTAATTTTGTTAATTTATTTTATGTATATTACCGATAAATTGGAGAGAAATATTTTGAATTATTTTTGGTACAATTTATGGGACTTAACATCCCTCCTTCACATCGATTAGAGTTCAGATTTATAGTATGGTTCGGATTTATGGTACGAAGAATGATGGGAGTATAAAGAAGCCAATAGACTAGTTTTGATACCAATTTAAAAATTCAGTCCTAATTCTCAATCCAAAAACCAACTTGTGAGTTAAAAGATTGTCCAGACTTATAAACAACATTGTTATCTTAATCTTAATCTAATCTTAACCAATCTGAAACTTAACAGTCACAAATGATATCCATGTACTATGTGACCCTTTGTAGGAAGCCATCAAACCTCATTATTCACCATTTGCACTACTTGTAAGCAATCTGATTCTAGCATCACACTATTCGAACCAATATCCAGGCAGAATTTCAAACCACACTACATCGCTAAAAGTTCCATCGCCCACCGTTAGATCCGCTGTCCATACCAACTTTCTCCTTCCATGGCTGCTAAGCAATGTGCACGCCATACCCAATAAATCATATAAAACAGTAGCTCCACCCTATCATTGGTCCATTCCATTAGAACAAATCACATCATTTCTATAACCTCCATCGTCCTATAAATCTTATGAATATCAGCCACTTTCAAAACTTTCCATACCTCAACTGCTACTGGGTATTGCCGAAGTGCATGGGTGATAGTTTCAAAGCCTCCACCACAAAGTGGGCAGCTTGGACTGGGTGCAATGTGTCACCTAAATAGTAGTTCATTACACAGCATGACATAGATCAGCACCCCCCACACAAAAGGTTTTATTTTTCCCATCAATTTCAGCCCCAACATCAGTCGCCATAATCTGCACACTACCATTGTTGATGAAGTAGACAGCACACCCCTGCCCATTTCTCTCGCTACACTAGCCACCCTATAACCACTGCTGACAGTGTAATTTCAGTGAGGGTGAAATACCATACCATGACATCCGGCCGCTTCATTGGAGCTAGAGGAATTTAAACAATAGCATAATCTTTTTCCTTATCAAAAACTTGATGCACCAGGCACTTATTCCAAGTTCCATCATAGCAAAACAACATGTGATAGTCATAGTGAGCTGTTTCCTTGTTTCTTTGTTAGTGTAGCAAGTGTGAAAGATACGAGCATAACTAAGCAAATGATCAAGTAATAGAGATTAATTATGTAGCTAGCTTGATGAAGGTGGTGATATGATTTTTTTAACAGTTCCTCTGATTCACTTTTCAAAGATTTTGTTTAACATAATTTACCTTGTGATCTTGTAAATAAGATACACATATACTTTTAAATCTAAAATAATACTTTTTTTTTTGGAACAAATTTAATCTAAAATATTAAAAAGTATCGTTTTAACTCAACTATGGCAAGAAAATTCAGGTGGTAAGTCACCATCTCTCCCTACAAGTAGTACATCTAAGTCATGGGATACAACTAGATGGGGTGCAGTGAAATATATTTTTAGTAGCTACTTCACTTAAAATCTGTATCTTGTATTAATTAACCAGCACAATTTCTATAAAATATATTCAAGCAACTAAGTGTTATTACATAAAATAAACCATAAAACTCATAACTCAATAAAAATAATACCCATTAATATTAAAGATACATGTTTAATTAATTATAATTCAACAATGAACAAGTTTAATTAACCAAGATTTAGGTGTCAAAATACACAACATTTAATACAAGAAAAACCTTCCAAAATCTAAAAGAAAAACGCTCAATGTAAATTATAAACCCCTTCACCTACCACAAAAGAATAATAATAAAATAATTTTCAACGGAGAAAATTCTAAAATAAAAAACTATAATTTTCTCTTCCCATTGTGGCAAATCACAATTTCACAACCCATTGACAAGTATAGCATCTGCTACAATATCTACTGTGTGTCAAAAATATTAAACATATACGCATGCATGAAATAATGACTTGTATTAATATCATGTATGAATAAAAAAATAATATACATATTTAAACTATCCATTGATACTCCAATTATATACACTTATATTTGGTATGAAAGGGTTATGACCAAGAACAACCACACTCAAAGTTATATAATTGATATGTTTATCCACTCTATCTTTTAAACTTTTTATTTATGATAAATCTCAACATAAAACCCTAAATCTAATATGTCAAATTATGCTTCTAATAAGTGCTGCAAACCCATGAGCTTATTATAGAATTCAAATTCCATTACATAATAGACTTAAATAAAAATATTCTTATTTAATATTTAATTCATCTATAAATAATTATATTAATTCAGGTAAAAATAATTCAAAACCTATATTCACACCCTTTTTTAGTCCTTCGAAAGTTCTTGAATCAAAGTAGACATCTTTCTTTGTTATGGTTTTTTGAAGCAGGGAAAATAAAAAGGACAAATAGATTTTTAAAATGCATTTGAACTTTGAATTATTAAAAAAAAAAACGTTTGAATGTATATTACGTACGTCTAAGGCACATGTTTATAATTTTAAAAGAAAATGTGTCTTCTAACCTTTAATATATGCTAAATACTTTTCAATGTATTCAAAATTTAAATAATTTTACACGATGTTATGAACTTTTTTCTCTACCTATATATTTATTTCATTTACAAATAAGTTATTTTTAAATTTAAATTATATTAATTAAGTTTTATCACATCAATTTATTAATATTATTTAGCTGATTTTACAGAGAAAAAAATTTATGGGTAAATCAAATAAAAATCTAATTACCTTTTGCATATAAAAAAATATTCTAACAATTTTATATAAAATGAAGAAAAATTAGATATATTTGAAGCTATTTAGCATTTAATAAAGAGTAGTATCAATAAATATATATGTGTAAGAGTGAATGTGTGTTTTCTTATTTAAAAAATATTTAATATAAAATAAATTTTAATATTATGTCCATTTGTATTTATTTTTATACTCAAACTTCATATATTTTTATATGCATTAAATTAATTTAAAAATTGAAAAATAATTTATTTTAGTGATAATATTGATATGTATAATAATATAAATTTAAGTATTTTTAGTATATATACATGTACGGACAATCATTGATTCTTTTCTAGAAGCGTTATTATTAATTCGTTTCCACGCATCGACAAAAACAAAAGGTGAAAAGAAGTGGGTTGGTTGAGGGATGATATAACGAGTGATGTGTGATGATGTCTATAGAGCTCGATAATTTATATTTCAATTAGTTTTTGTGTGGATTCCATATATAAAGACTCCAAAATTAATATTACAATTTTTTTTCCATTAAAATTAATATACAATTTGGGTTAAGCTAAGGTGTTGGATATAACACAAAAATTTAATTATATCAGTTTTAATTAGTTTGATGATAATGATAGTATCATTTAATTTTATATTCATTTTTTATTTATAATATTTATAATTGATCGTTTGTGAGAATTATTTTAAATTTTTAAATAATAATAATACATAATTAAATTTAAATAATATAATTATATATTTATATATTTTTGATATTATTTTTAATTTTATTATACAGTAACAGTGTAATTGTAATTGCTAAATGTATGATATTAAATTTGAAATAGAATTAGAAATTATGAAATACTTATTGTACCGTTTATTATGAAATACTTATTTTTTTATTTTTATTTTCCCAGCTCAAATTTTAATTAATAATTTTAAACAACCTTTATTTATATGTATGGTATACGAATGTATACTTAAGTTTTTTTTTCTTATTTTATGAATATTATTAAATACAATTCAGTATGTATAAAAAAATAAATGTGATTTGATATAAAGAAATTTTCATAAAATTGAATATCATAACGAAAGTGAGAGTGACACGTGCTTTGTGATTTTGCTTTATTCTTCCATATAAATTCCATTAGTTTTTAACTTTATATATTTTTTGTTGTGTTCTTTTAATTATAATAATAATTTTATATTTTATTAATTGGACAGTTTATCGACATCTTCGATCATTTTTTTAAAATAGATTACTTAAATTTATTAATTTTTTAATGATAATTAAACTTTTAGTTTTTTAAAAAATATAATATAGGTTTGAATGATCAATATTTTTCTTTATTTCTTCTATTTTTTAAAATTTTACTTTATAAAAAATGGTAACTCAAATACACTATTTTTAATGAAAATATATTTAAATCTACTACTTGTTAAATGTAACACAAGTATATTATTTTTATAAAAAGAGTTACAAAAATCTATTTCGTAAAAATAATTAATTTTTATTGTACCATTTTTCAAAAAAATAAAAAAAGTAGATAATGTAAGCACATTAACTTCAAGAAATATACTTCTATAATCTTTTTTATAAATATAGTAAATTTGTGTTAGTTCACTTAATAAATACGAATTTAAAATATAATTTTCATTAAATATTATAAAATTGAACGATTAATCATCTTAAAAAAAATATTTAAATAAATATTCATATTAATTTTTTCTTTAAAAAATAATTTTTTTTTGTAAAAACTTAAAATTTGATCATATAAACTAAATTATCACTTTTTAAAATTATTGAATTAAACCATTATTTTTTTAAAACTAATGAACTAAACTGTTACAAAAAATAATAATAAAATTAAATATTCTTATTATAATAAGTAGTAAACATGCTAGAGATGACAATTTATGTTATAGTTAAATTGAGTTAATCAAAACCAAATTGAAAAACTCGAATTAAATTCAAAATACTTCACTAGTTAAAAAAAAATTGAACATGGATCAAACCAATCCATTAATTTGAAATTAAATTAAAAATATTATAATTTCATTGGTTATATCTAAAATAGTATAGATGATATTATGATTTAAAATTACTAAAACTTAAAACTTTAAATATAGTATAGATTATTTTAAATTTTAATGTTTGAATAATTATGTAATATGATATCATTAAATTTTTTTAAAAAAATTAATTAATTGTGTGATATTATTTTTTATTTTTATTGTTTCAATATTTATATTAATAAATTTTAATATTTTTTATTAATAAAAAAGTTGAGTTAATTAAAAAATATTCCATTAATAATTTAAATCAATTCATTTGTAGTTAATTTAATTTCGAATTAATTTTAGTTTGATAAAGTTAAACTATACTAATTCAGTCCACCCAACTCACAATTCATCATCCGTCGGTCGTTTTTCTCTTATTAATTTAAAATACCGATTAACCGCATGATCAGCGAATAAATACTATCTAATCACGCTCGAAACTCAGCATGCCGTAGGCATGCGTGTCAAATTTGTAGTCAGAGACTAAAAGTCAATTGGCCGCCGAATGACTAGCCTCCTCAGTCCTAAACGCGTGCCGTACTTTATAATTCTTTAAAAAAAAAAAATTTAAAAGCTAAACTTCTCTCTTAATAATTACGCCACTTAGTCTACTTTCCAGGAAATTGTGATCAGATTCCTTGAAACGTATCCCATATAAATATAGCTCCCATATGCCTCTCTCTTCCTCAACCCCAAAGCTTCGTATCTCAATCTCCACTATTTTCTTTCTCTCAAATTTTTTACCCAGATTCCCAATCACTACTTTTCTTTGGTTTTAATCTCATCATAATGAACAAAATGGAATCTTTTGCTTTCCCAATTTTTGTATTTGTGTTGTTTGCGCTTTTGAATTTGGTTTATGGCCAAGATTACATGGCTCCTTCTCCAGTGGCTGAGGGTCCAATTAGCGATGGTAAGTTCCAATTTCAGTATTTCTATAGTTCAATATCAGTTAGTGCTTATTCAAAAGTGCTTATTAATTCTGTGTTTGTTTGTTTGTTTGCTGTAAATTATAGGTACAGCGATTGATCAAGGAATTGCTTACATTCTTCTCTTCGTGGCCCTTGCAGTTACATATCTCTTCCATTAATTTCTGGATTGTCGTTCGCTATATATATATATATATATATGAGCCTTATTGTATTCATTCAGATTCTTTATGTATTTTCTCCTTTCAGTTTTTAGGAGAAATTGCAATACTTTTTGCCATGTGAGTTTTTTTTTTAAATATTTATAAAAAAATATTATTGGTAAACAAACACGATTTGCATGTCAACTTAGAAACTGGCAAACATTCAAGCTTTTAATAAGGTTCAATTATTTATATTTAAAAAAAAACTAATTAACTCTCTATATATTATAAAAATATATGTATATAATGCAAATAAATATTAAAAATGCTATCTATAAATAGAAGTAATATTAAACATTAATTTTACGTGATTATGTCGATTATTTGGCTCACAGATATTTAAAGTGTCGAAATGAAAAATTGTGTGCTCAAGTGAGATAAGACATTTTAATTGGGTTTTACGATTTATGTTATCCATTTCGGTTTAAGCCCATACTACTCTCGTGGATTTGTTGGCAATTTAGTAAAAGCTTATAAGACCTTATAACGTTGTTAATGGGCTTAATGGAATAAGGTGGCCGGTGGGCATGAAACTATGATAGTAATGGAGAGTATTTATTTTATATTACATATTTTTCATTTCAATAACTTTTTTTTCTCAAATATGAAAAAATTTAATCTAAAATTTACAACTTCATACAAATAAATATTAAAATATTATTATTATATAAATTTAATAAATAAAAATAAGATAAAATCATACAAAATTTTCGATGACTTATCAAAGTTCTTTCAATTGTCGTCGGAAACAATAGCCCATAACTTATTATATGAACATATATTTTTGTATAAAACATATTATATCTATCTATTATTTGTAATTTATAATATCTACATATATATTTGTATGTAACATATTATATTAATCTATATTTTTGCATATAATATGTTATATCTAATCTTTGGATGTAATATGTATTACATCTATCTCTACTAGGATTGTTGTTAATCCAGTTCGAGAAAATTTAACATATTATATCAAACTCTATTTTGACATAACATTTTACATTACCTCTATCTTTGAAGGTAACATATTACATCAAATTATATATTTAAATGTAACATTTTATATCATCTCTATCTTTAAAAGTAACACATAACTTAAATAAGGTCGTCAAAGATGCAATGAGATTTTATCATTATCATATTTTATTAAAAATAAAATATGCGTTTGTCTATTTATCAAGTGATATATATGAAATTATAAGTTTTTTTTATGAATTATTAATAATTAAAAAAATTAATTTATTTATCAAATTAATCTAATTTAAACCAAAAATTAAAAAGTGAAGCCACTAAAAACAATTAATATAATGTAAAGGACTCCATGTTCAATTGGAGTCCAATTTTTTTCATTTGTTATCTCATTATATAAATCATAAATACACGATAAACATGTTAGAAAAAATAACTATAAATAAATGGTAATTATTGCTCAAATTATTGCTCATTTGATCTATATGTTTGTAAACTAATTATAACACATAAAATAAAATACTAATAAAAGTCATTTAAGTCTTTTAATTTATTACATTTTGAGTAAAACGCTTTATTTATTATTATTTTTTGTTTTTTTGGTAAGTCATGGCCACGTTACTCAATTTTTAAGAACAAATTAAAGTTAAATTCTAATAGCTCAAATAAAAAATTAGTGCCATGGATATTATAGTATGTATTAATCTTTCTCAAATTTTTAAAATTATTTCAATAGTTAATATAAGGTTTATGTGTCCCATATTTGGTTAAAAGATTATATTAATTCACTTAAATAAATATATTAGTAATTGAAGTTTAATTTTAGATTTGAGTGACTCACAAAGTAACTTTTATACTATTTCATTATAAAATATCATTTAAGATAATGAAACTTGATTATAAGTGTTTGGATAATTACCCTGCACCACATTCACACCAAAAACCTCGCTAGATATGTGTGAGTTGTAAAAGATTATGCAAAACAAGGTATTAATTAAGCAATCTATTGGAATGTACTACATGATAAACGAAACTTAGGAGGAGCAACACACCACTCAAATTATTATAGATGGACTACATGATGTGATATAAGATAAATTGAGATGACAAATTGAGATGACAAGTTATTTGAATTATATATAAATAAAGTGATTTATTAAGTTGAACTAAGTTGTAACCTAATTAACCTGGACATATTATTTGTTCTATCTTTGAATTGTTGGTTGATAAATATATATAACTAGTTAATTAATTAAAGATAAATATATAAACATTACATCCCTCGGACAATATGTTATCTTGTCATCATCATTGTTAGTCACTCCAATCTTACGATGACATGCTTATATATAATATTGTATGTATTGTTGTAAGGATTTGATAATTCATATCGATAGATTTTGTTAAAAAAAAAACTCTCTAAATATAAAGAGAATAAATTATGTAAATTAAAAATAAAATGAATCAAATAGTAAAAAAAATAAAGAGAACAAATTATAAAGAAAAATAATTATAGCTTAATTTTTTAATTAAAATAATATTAATTAAAAATAAGACAAACAATTTGCCTTTAAATTATTGTATTTTATTTTAATAAATATTAATTAATTTAAAAATTTTTGTTTAAATATTTATTATTTATTGTTTGATCATTTATAACATAAAATTTTAAAATGTTGTAAATTAAACAAAAAAAATTATTCATTTATATACACGGTCAAATTTATATTAAGATAGTACACTCTTCAATTTCATATAATTTATTTTACTTAAAGAGTTTAAATTTAAAATATGAAGATATTTTTATTTAAAATTATTTTAAGTTCGTTGATATATATATATATTTAACAGACCTCATAGATAAGATGTACAATACAACATCCTTATTTATAATACAATAATAATAATAATAATAAATACGTCAATACTGAAACGCCCACAATAAATCTCGTGTACTACCAATCCAAAAACGACACGTCATCCACCATGGAACCTGGTCATCAGTTTATCTTACATCGTCTTTCCTATCTCCTCTCACTCTCGCACCAATCTAAAGTCACCGACCGTCAGTTTTGTCCCTTGAACAAAACCTCAGTAATTTTAAATTTATAATCGTTTGCATTCCTTTTTGTTCTACTTGGTTTCGTAAATGCTTCATCCGGCGCTTGAAATCCAATATATCATTGTAGAAGGTACGTGTTTTATCTAGTTCATCGATTTCTCAAATCAAGTTCTTAGCATTTCATCGTATATGTTTGTGGGCGTGGTGCATTGGTATCCTTGAGACAGTATCTGGGTTTCAATCTTTTAAAGGTTCCGTTTCTGATATTTATTTTTGATGATCGTATTACTGGTTGTGCAATCTAGCTGAAATTGATTTCATATCATTTTGATTTTAAGAATTTGTTTGGTCTTGGATGGATTTCAGGTTCAAAATAGTTGTTCAGACACTGATTTGGTTTATAGATTCGGTTTTTCTTTTTCAGGTAGACCATGCGTCTTTTTTAATTTCTTATGATTTGGAAATGAAAGTTATGTATTGCACTTTGAACTTGTGGATGATCTGGTTCTTTGGCCTGTTGAAACAAATAAAGTTCAATATTTCAAGGATGCAGGAACATAGATTCCTAATTTAAAGTTGATGCACTTGGTTTGAGTTGGGTTTGCAATAATTTCAACTCAGATGAGTTCAACATTTTCAATTTTGCATAGATGGTAACTTTTAACCCAACAGAAGTGAATTACAATACGTCTCTCTTTGATATAAGTTACAATCTCGAAATTTAGATGCTTATAATGAAATCCCATGTGTAGGGATGAATTTAATTAGAATATCATTGCATTTTAACATTTTGGTTAGTTGGTGTTTCAATCTAACCTCCCAAATAAGCTATTTTCGAATGATTTATGTGCCAAATTCTGCAGTTGCCATAATTTGCATCCGTATCTTCTAGTTCCTTGTGATGCTTTCGTGAATTCCTTGTACTGAATAATGTTATTTGTGTTGTTTGTCTTGTGATTTCATGAGTATAAGGTTTCTTTTTGAATTTGATTATTTTTATTTGACTATGAATCATGTCATCAATACTATAATGCATAAGTTATTTGTTATGGAATTCATTGATTTCTTTTATAAACGCACCTCATAAACCCGGAGATTGCTCAAAAGCCCAAAAGAAACTTTGCCTTTGACTTATTTAACTCTATAATTTTGTAAACTTTTGTTTTCTTGGTTTAAGGTTCACATCTGTAAAGTACTTGGGTTAGGAGAAGTGCAGCAGGTTTGATTTAGGGTATGAAAAAAGAATGCCGGATCTGAGAAGTGGAGTTCGACGATCGAAGAGAGTCAACAATGGGCAGGAGAATCCTGCTGTTTTAGTTCCACCTGGTCGCGCTGGACCTGGAAAAGGTAAAGTCTGTAAAATCTTATTCTTCGTGTCAGCTCTTATTGTACCAATTTACTCAGCATCCTCTTTGTCCAACTCCTTGGCTAGCTGGTAGAGGCAGAGGAAGAGGGTCTAGAGCTATGAATCAAGTTAGCAATGCAAAACAACTTGGTACTGGAGTTGGCAGAGTTGGATACGCTGGTTTGGATTCTCCAGTTGGAGAGGTAGTTGCTGTTCGTGATGAATTAATAGTTCAAAGAAGTATAGAGAAAGTGGCTGCTACTGAGGATGAGGGAAGCACAAGTCCACTGCCTGAAAGGGTACACTTCTAATCTTATTTGCATTCATTAGAGCTTTTCAAGTAACTATTGAATTCTAGAGAAAAGAAAAAAATGGAAAAAAAGAAGAAGTAACTATTGAATTTAACTTTGAGATTTTTTTTCTTTTGTTGTATTTAAATCTGAGGTTATTATACGACTTGCATCGATTTTATGATCAGCATAGTGTGTAATCTGATGCTCTTGTTGGCTGCAATTTGCATCGATAACAATTAGGCAGCAAGTTTCACTCTTTTTTCTTGAAACCTTCTTTTGCACTTGACTCATTATTCTAATGCTGGTAAGATTTTCTTTTTATTTGCTTTGTAAACCAACGTCGCCTTGAGATCTATGTTGATCTTTGATTTCTTCTATCCTTTGGTAATCTTAGCATGTGTGTTTGATTCTTATGCTGTTTAATTGGTTTTTCATGAAAGGTACTTTTTTTCTTCCTTTCCTAATAACTTACTTTTAACTTGCAAACAGATCACTTAAAAAACTTAGTTTTTGGATTTTGTTTGTTTGATTTTAGTGAGATATTAATCAATGATATTGTTTTTGAATTGAAGCTTGTCTTACATAACACTGATTAGGTTTCTTAATTGTTGTTTTTCAGGTACAGGTTGGCAACTCCCCTGTGTATGCTTTAGGGAGAAAACTTGGAAAAGGGGGCTTTGGGCAAGTATATGTGGGCAGACGGGTGGCTGGTGGCACTGAGCGCGTGGGTCGTGATGCCTTGGAGGTTTCATCTTTCTTCCTTTCTTGCATCTCAGTTCCACTTGTCTGTGGAGGTTGATTCTGTTTTATTAGTCTTTCCCTGGATCTTTGTAGGTTGCTTTGAAATTTGAGCCTCGAAAAAGTAAAGGTTCTAGCAATGGCCCTCCTTATGAGTGGCAAGTATACAGGTAAACAAATTTTCTTCACATTGTTTTTTTCCCCACTATCTATCAGTACCTTACTGTTCCATTTCTTTTGAAATTTAATGAAGCACACTGAATGGATGTTATGGAGTTCCTTCTGTTCATTACAAAGGTCAACAAGGAGAGTACTATATCCTCGTAAGTTTCTACTCTATCTAATTGATTCCCTCCTGTCCTTTTAATTTGGAAATCTTCTGGAGCTGTTATTCATGAATAATTGTTATTGTTTATGTAATGCATGTAGGTCATGGATATATGTGGACCTAGTTTGTGGGACTTTTGGAACTCTAATAATCAAACGTAAGAAGCAACATTTTTCTCATGACCTTACATGTTTTCCTAGCTTCTAATATCAATTTTTTCCTAACAACATATCTTCCTCACTAAAAGATTATTGTGCTAGTTTCATAGTTGTTATCTAATGTCTTTGGGCCCTGTTTGAAGGCTCTCTGAAGAGATAGTTGCTTGTATAGCAGTTGAGGCAATATCCATTCTGCAGCAATTTCATGACAGAGGGTATCTTGCAACTGATTTTTCATTTCATCTTTTGTTCTTTCAGTTGTGTATTCTAATATATGTTGTGGCTTAATTTAAATCCCAGTTTTGTGCATGGAGATGTAAAGCCAGAAAATTTTTTGCTTGGTCAGCCAGGGACACCTTCTGAGAAAAAGTTGTATCTCGTTGATCTTGGTTTGTGTAAGTCCTCTCTTTCAGACATCTTTTACATCGGAAAAAATAAAATAAAAAAACAACTATGCTAATTGCTGCTTCTGTAAGTCATGACAGTGACATGTGCTATGACTAATTACTCTCTTTTCTACAGCTTCAAGATGGAATGAAGCTTCTTCTGGTCGTCATGTTGGTTATGATCAAAAGCCTGATGTTTTCAGGTAGATGCCTCCCCCAGTGAGGAGGTTACCTATGGACATGTATAACACGGTAACCAAGAGTAAAAAGATTTTTTTTTTGGGGGGCAGGGGACCTATTATCAACTATCTTTACAAAAGCAAAATTACTTAGTAAAATGTTGGATTTGATTATGAATTTTGTTTTTCGTAATATTTTACCTTGAAATATATGCTGTCTAACTGAATCTACTTATTGCCCTTTTTTAATAATTAGTTTGGTTATTTAGCATATTTTAATCATGTCTTTTCGACTCAGTTGGCCTGTGTCTTTTAGCATCCTCATTTTTTTATACTTTGGTCAGGGGAACTGTGCGCTATGCGAGTGTACATGCCCACTTAGGGAGAACAGGGAGTCGAAGAGATGATCTTGAGTCACTAGGTTATACCTTAATATTTCTTCTTAAAGGAAAACTTCCCTGGCAAGGTTATGTTGTAAGTTCATATTAACTCATGCATTACCATTCATAGCTTAAATATTGCTGCATCCCCTTTTCTTTTCAGTGTTCAAACTTCAAAATGCTCTCTGTGTTCGTAATGCAGGGAGAGAATAAAGGCTTTCTTGTTTGCAAGAAAAAGATGGCAACTTCCCCTGAGATGCTATGTTGCTTGTGTCCTCGTCCTTTCCAAAATTTCTTTGAGATGGTGGTCAACATGAAATTTGATGAAGAGCCAGATTATTTGAAGCTTATTTCCCTTTTTGATGGTAACATTGGCTCCATTTCATCACTGCGACCCATCAGAACTGATGGGGCTGCAAAGGTAGTTGCCTTGTGTATTAACTCATTGACCAATTTCTTCTAGAAAAAAAGAAAGTTGTTGATCAATTTTTTCAGTTCATGGTCATTTTTAATAATTATGAGGTCTTCATGCAACATAGGTGGGTCAGAAAAGGGGAAGGTTGCTTGTGGAGTTGGATGATAGTCCACAGCCCAAGAAAAGAATTCGACAAGGTACTCCAGCTATTCAGTGGATCTCAGTCTATAATTCAAGATCACCAATGAAGCAGAGGTAAATGATTGCTCTTCGAGTTTTATGTGATGCAACCACATATATGCTCATCTTTTGTTTTAACATGCTAGCAATTTTTTCCTGTAGATGCCTAGAGCAAATCTAACCATAATCTACCGTTAAAGACAAATTTTGATTTCCAGCAATTGTGGTTTTTTTTGTCTTTGCTTTAGGTATCACTTCAATGTTTTGGAATCAAGACTTAACCAGCATGTGGATAAAGGGAAGGATGATGGCTTATACATTAGCTGTGTAGCTTCATCATTTAACACATGGGCTATTGTAATGGATGCGGGAACAGGTTACACATCTCAAGTTTATGAACTTTCACCATTTTTCTTCCACAAGGTTAATGTTTCTGAAACTCATCCCATCTATTTTTCCTTGGTCTTTGCCATTTTGTGCTCATTGATGCACTCTGTATAGTAAGCTAATGCATTCTTTTTTCTTTTCATTTATTTATCCTTTGACTGAACAAAGTTAATGCATTCGTATATATCCTCAGGAATGGATAATGGAGCAGTGGGACAAGAGTTACTACATTACGTCAGTTGCGGGTGCATCTAATGGAAGTGCTTTGGTAGTAATGTCTCAAGGTAATGTAACTTCCTTTAAGTTTCTCTTTTCTTAAAATAGGAGAGGCATCCTACAAGATTACGTAGGTCCCTTAACCTTGTTTTCATGAATTAAGCCATATATGAGTGAATTGTTTGTTATTGTTTTGTGAAATTTAGGGTAAACTAGTGTGTTTATGTGACATCTGGACTGGACTAGAAGTGTTGAGCGTTGGTGTAAAGAGAAAATAATGGTTGTTTTTGGAGTGAACTAATGTTTTTTCTGCCTATCAATTAGACGCGTGTGAGGATTTTTACATATTTAATACCAAGTGCAATCAACAATGCATGTGATTGACTAAGAGTGAATATGTTAGCTTACTCCAAGAGCAACAAACACTACCTTACAGTGTATAAGCTTACATCTGATCTGCTGTTTTTCAGTATCTCTTAAAACTAGCCTGACTATGTTATTCCAAAAAGAAATGTAGAGGCTGTTATGCTCATTTCCTATGGAGTTTTGTCTACATTGGATACCTCTTCTCGAATTTGACCAATTAAGCTAGGTGCTTTTCCCTACGCTAAACCAACCCAGCCCATGCATATGCTATATATAACATGATTAATAGAAAATTGAGAATTTTAGTTTTGTGGCGCAAATAAAATTATGTTACCAAAGATTTACCATGAATTGTTTTAGACCCTCAGGAATGAGATTTTGACGTTCATTTTCTCGTTCTCAAACCTTATTTTATTTTTCTTTTGCTACTGAAAGGTGTGACTTACACTCAACAGTCTTACAAAGTAAGTGAGGTATTTCCATTCAAATGGATCAATAAGAAGTGGAGAGAAGGTTTCTTTGTTACATCCATGACCACAGCAGATAGCAAATGGGGAGTTGTCATGTCGAGAAATACGGGGTATTTGAATCAGGTATTTCATTCTGGAATATGCTATTGATTTAATTCTTTAATTTTTTTTCTTTTTTTCTTTTTTTCTTTTGGAAGAAACGGGATATACTGCACAAGTCTGATATGCTTTTATTATTAGGTTGTGGAACTTGATTTCCACTATCCAAGTGAAGGGATCCATAGAAGATGGGAAAATGGATATCGCATAACATCAACTGCTGCAACAACGGATCAAGCTGCCTTCATACTAAGTGTACCCAAGCGGAAACTGCCTGACATAGCACAGGAGACCCTTCGGACATCAACTTTCCCAAGTTCCCATGTAAAGGTATAAATAATTGCATGATCCATAATTGCAGATGGGATGCATAAAGTGGTTCTACTCACTCTGGTCTTCAATTGTACATTTTTGAATATTTGACCCAAAAAGTCCCAAAATTGCCTATATAGTCTGCTCTATAAATAAGTTGTACCTAATTTGTACATAATCTCTTCACGTTATGTACATAACAAAAAAGCGTGATTCTGAGCCAATTTTTGCCTAAACTCAAAACATATATGATTTTTGGACCTTAATTTGGCTTTTCTATTTGTGATTTATAGTTTGTAGCATATGACTTGCTTTGTGGATTTGGCCTTTTGATTAAAATCAAGTTGTACCATTGCATTGGAGTTCCATCAGTAAAGTAGTATGTGAAGAGCGTTTTGTTTGATGACTTCTAGTAACGTACTATGAGAATAACATATCATTCATGCTTCTTGTTTAGTTCTCCATAGGAAGTCTAAATATTTAGGTAAATCTCTCAACCGAGACACGTTAATTTAATTAGTTTTTCTACATGACAGGAAAAATGGTCAAAGAAACTCTATATTGCATCCATCTGTTATGGGAGGACGGTGTCATGAAATTTTGCTTCGGAAGAAGAAACCGCACTGCAAGGCTAAATGCACGGTAAAATGTGCTGCACTATCTTAATGTTTTTCTTCTAGTACTACCGTATGCATCTATGTGAAATTTACTTGTTATGATAAGCCAAGAATATTAAAGCCAACAAACTTAAAGATGCATGAGAGTTCTTCAGTCCTCAAGCCCTTAATTGGGGCAATGATTTTGCTTTGTAGGATTAGATTCATTTGACGATTTTTTATCAGTTTAAGTCTATATTTTAATATCTCTACCTAACCTATATGCTTGAATGAAAAAAAATTATGTATACCTGACCTACTATGACTTTTTTTAATTTTTTTATCAGACTAGGCCAATGTCTTGAAAATTAGGGTGGCAATTTGGACCATAGCACACAACACGAATATGACATGAAAATTCACTTAAGAGTTGATTGTTGATAGTTTATTCTTGTAAACATAAAGTTTTTCTTACTATTGTAAATAATTTGACTAAAAATAATTTAAGTTTTTTATAATGTTAAATATAAATTTGGGCTGAAAAATACACAAATACTATTAATACGATGTGATTAACATTGCTATTAAAAATAGCTTTTTGGGCAATGCAGATTCTGTGGTGTACTGAGTCTGCGGTTTCCTTACTGATTTTTTTAGTGGCTTTGTTGAGATCATGTGGAACTTGGAACGTTTCTGGTGCATCAATTGTTGTAAAGTGCGAGTGAGGCTGTTAAAAGCAGACAGAGAGGCATTTCTCAGAGGCCTCAATCTCCAGTTTGAAGCAATCCTCATAGACGGTGAGTTGAAACAGGACTGGATGGTGGGTGTATTTTGCTGGTATCATATAATTGCCTCGTTGGATAATCTTTTTTTTTTTAAGTTTGTAAAGGAATGTATCCTTATGATACTGACAAAAAGTGGTAATGAAAGGTCTATTGTTTGTAAACCATTGCTTACAAAATGTTTGATTTGTCTCATGACCAAGAAAACAAAGTCGTGAACATAGGCAGGAACGATAATAGAGGTCAAGTGAATAATAATAGTTTACTTTTTGATTTTTTTAAGCAATAACTGAAGGCATTAAAAATAATTACACGGGTGGGGTGGGGTGCGGTGCAGCAATGCATAAATAGTATTTACTATCCGTTTTAACTTTGTAAGTTAAAATGTACGATTTATATTAAATATAATTTATTTTAAAAAAATTCTTGCTTTTAAAATTAATAAAAGGACTAAATAAATATAAAATACAATCAAAATAATAGTTTTTTTGTTAAAAATATTAATTGAATTTTATTATTTAAACCTTGAAACTCCAAAACTTAAGTCCCTATTAACCAATTTCTCAAAACAAATAAATAAATCCACCAAAATTGTAAATGTTAAATCCTAAAGCCATTAACCTTTGAAAGTTGGGATGTGTATCAGATCAAATATGCACAATTTTAATCTATCTACAATTCGTTCATTACAATTTATAAATTTTGCAACTTGTTACCGATCCGCACATTATTGTAATTCAATAGTATGTAATTCGTTATATGTTATTCAAATTATTTGACACAATATAATATACTTTATGATTACATAATTTTTTGTTAACAACTTAAAATTTAAAACTATAATATATTATACTTCAACAATAAAATAATAAATTAACTTTAAAAAATAACTAAAAACTTGAAAAAAAGTTAAAAAAATAATAATCTATTAAATAATTTCACTCAAAATATTACAAATTTAAAAATAATATACACATTTATTATTATGTGTAATAAAATTAAAAAAAAACTTATAAAATCTATAAATATATATAAGATTATATTTTAATGTATATCAATGAGATCTATCTATACATATTTAATAATCTTATCTATTATTTAGATCTTCAAAATTTCTATCAACTCAATTCAAATCATTGAATAAAAGCTATCAATAATTTTTTAAGTGTAGACGTATTTTACAAATCGTTCAGATGGATAAATATTTTGTACAAAGTATTTTAAAAAAAATCAATGTAATTTGCCCTTGTCCTGGTCTTCATTTCTCACTAATTCTGCGAACCAATAACCTCTACAGACTAACAATGGCGGCCACCGAATTAGTTGTCATAACTGACACACTACAGAATTTCTTCGACGTCCTAGAAGCCCAAAAGTCCATTCTTCTCACCTGCACTTGTCTATTCACAACCCTCCCAAATCGCTTCACCTCCCTCCAACAATCCTTATCCCAGAAATCCGAATCCCTCGAATCTAAAATCCATTCTTCGAGATTGTGCAGGCTTTGGCTGAGGCTGTTGATCCACCGAGATTGGTATTGGATTCTGTGGAGGATTTGGTGATTTCGAAGTCTTCCAAAGCTGGCGTAACAGATAAGAGGTGGGCGGGTGCAATGTTGGTTCAGGCTCTTTTTCCTGATATCAATTCTAATGTGAATGGACCTGAATTTTCGAGAAGCATTGTTGAAAGAGCTGTTACGATATTAGAACAATGGAAGAAGCAGATTGATGGTGAATTGGAAGGCAAAATGCCGTTATTTGGGGATGCAGAAGCTGTCATGTTCATGCAGATTGTGGCGGGCTTCCGATTAAGCGAGAAGTTTGATGATGAGTTCTTGAGAAAGTTGATGGTAGAGAATGCTTCGAGACGGGATATGGCTAAAATTGCGGCAGCATTGGAAGATATATCCCATTTTCTCCTTATCTTCCAATGCTGTAATTCTTTATATCCTCATGAATTTGATAACATAACTAACAAATGATATAATCTTAAAGCTACAAAACTTATTCGCTCCACGCCTAATGATATTGTGAGTTAGCTATTCATGTAAACCAAATGTTCAATAGGTGTGTACTTCTGTTTCTAGATGGAAAAACATGTAGAAGTTTGTGTTTATTCTTTATGATCTCAACTGAGGCTTGCTGCTGAACTTCTAAGAATCAGTACCAATTGTGAAAGATTACATTTGAAATTCCAGTTTGTCTTTTTATGGTAAGAATTAGTTTTCGTTTGTTGAATGTTGATCGCTTACTGATAAAACTGGAGGACAAAATAATATGGAAATATGCTTCATGGTTGTAACAGGACGTTGCAGCTCGGTATCTATGTGTTTTTATCCTATTTGTTATACGTTCCCAAAAGCACACGCTAGATATGAACTCTACATTAGTGCCATTCTCAGCCAGTTTGGGCACAAATATTTTAAACAGTTATTAAGGGACCATTCTATGACTAAGGCGTAAAATTCGTACGAGTCGTATATGTTGGAAAATTAGAAATCGGAGCTTGAGCTGCTTGTTTTGTTCATCCTTAGTTTTCTTCTCAAATCCAATTCCCATCAATAAAAGGAACAACGGGGTTGTTGCTTTATGATTCTTCTAGTTGCTAATGAGTCGTCACTTTAGTTTGTATTGATCCTAGATTTTCTTATGTTCTGATGATTATTTATTTATTTATTTATTTTATTTATTTACGTAGATATCATTGATGAATCGGTAAATTTGTGAAAAATAGCAAGGAGTTAGAGCTATCTATTTTGTATTTGGATCGGGTTGGATCGCAAAATTTCTTCCTATTAATCTAACGATTTCTAAAAGGATGTTCACTTAATCCTCTAGTATGTAAGTCTAGAATAATTTTCTCTTTTAGTGAAATCTTAGGGATACAAAGTTGAATATCTCAAGATAAGTATCCCTTATGTGTGTGTATACCGCTTGCATCTTGTTTCAGTTGACACTTTCCTCAAAAGTTCTTAAATTTTCACCTTTAACATATATTTCTTTAAGATAATCAAATCCTATAACTTCAGTGCTTAAAGTGATCAATAGGATTGTCTTACGACTTAATGCATCAACCATTTTGTTATGTCATCCATACATGTGTTTTAGAACAAAAAGAAATTTTTACAAGTAGGAAATCCACCTGACATGTGTCGTGTTGAGCTTAGTTTGACAATTGATAAACTTTAATGCCTTATAATCAATGAACAAAACGAACTCTTTTTTTGATGAGATAATGTTCCCATTACTTCAAAGTGTGAAATACTGCATAGAACTCAAGTTCATATGTAGTCCACTTTCGTTGTGCTTAACTGAGTTTTTCACTAAAGTGAGTCACCAGTCGACCTTCTTGAGATAAAACAACCCTAATTCCTACTGTCGAGGCACCACATTCCACTTGAAAGATCTTATCAAAGTCTGACAATACTAACACTAGTACAAAAGTTATCTTCTTTTTCAGTAACTGGAAACCTTTATCAACTTCTTCTCTCGAGTTGAACTTTTCTTTCTTTAAGCATTCGATAATTAGGGCAATAATAAGGTTGAAGTTCTTCATAAACTTTCAGTAGAAGGTTGCTACCCAATGAAGGCTTTAAACTTTGGTTATGATTTTGAGAGTTGATCGGTTTTGAATTGCACGTATTTTCTCCTTATTAGCCTCAATTCTATTAGTAGTAATGACAAAAACCTAGGAATACTAATTTATTGGTCAAGAAGCCATAGTTCTTAAAATTAAGGTGTAACTTATTTTTCTTTAAAATAGTGAGTAACTTCTTTAAGTGCTCTAAATGTTTTTTCTTGTATTCGACTATAAATTAGGATGTTATCAAAGTAAACAACTACAAACTTACCAATGTATGACTTCAAGAGAAGTTGACGAACAACACAATTAATAATTTTCCTTTCATCCACTTCAGTAAACTCGACACCTTCATAATCATCATATTCTTATTCTTCCTCATGATCTTCATATTCTTACTCCACCAGGTTGATTGCTCCTCTCTTTGAGGATTAGTTAGAACGATGATCTACTTGGCTGCATCTATAACATTTTTCTGGTGCTGTGCATCCATAAGGGTTTTATGAAGGATTACGAACATTGTTTTTCTCTGATTGAGTTTGCTTTGTTTTTGACGTGCCATCCTCAAGTGATTTTCCTTTGTTATATGTTGGCCTAGTTGTTTCAACCTATGACCTTGGCGGAGCTTGTGATATTGTACTTGAAATTATCCTGTCTAAGTACATTTCCACTTTGAAGGCCATATTGTAGATATCAGTGATTATCCATACTAGATATAAGTATACTCGATATTGGTTTGGTAAATGGAGTCCACTAATATAGCAACTTGTTATGCTTCAGATTTTGTTAAATTATTTCGAGTAAGTAAACAGTAAAATTCTGTGGTATACTCTTGAATTGAATGATTCCCTTATTTATAATTTTGATATTATTTAAATAATATTTGCTCATAATCAGAATGAAGAAACATACACATTAGGTATCGCTTCATCCCATGTTCTGATTGGAGCTTTCCTTTGTCTCAATTAAATTTTTTTTTTTGAATTAATCTCACCATGTTGAAGCTTCTTCTTTGAGTCGATAGGTGACTAATTTGACTTGTTTTTCCTCTGAAATGCCCATAACATCAAAGAATCGTTCCACCTCTGAGATCTAATTAAGAAAATACTTTATATTCATATTGTCATAGAAAATTGGAAGGTCAATTTTGAAACCATAATCTTATGGTTCTTGGTCTCTTTGACGTTTTCTTTCTCTAACTTGACCTTCGAAATATTCTTCTTTTAAATCTCAATCACTATAACTATCAGTGAGGGCATCATGTCTTCTTGGGAGTATTGAATTAACAAATCTTCTTAAGAATAATCCTTCAACTTGTCTTTTGGACAATATTGGCTCGATCCTATCTCTATGTATACGCTCTACTTCTTGGGCTTGGACTTAAAGCCTATTTTTATTATTGATCAGTTGAGTAATGATTGTAGTAAGTTCTTTTATTTAGTGTTGAATCTCTTCGTGAAATTATTGATACTCTATTCTTTCAAGTAAATTTTGACTCTAATACCACCTAACATAGGATAGAAGCACGAATTCATCAATAATATAAAAGTATTTAAAAAAATATGAACAAAATTTAAACTAAATAAACTCATTCTCTAACAAAAGGTCCTCGTATTTGTGTTATAAAGCAAATACAAATAAATTATTATCTAGACAAACATTTTGATAAATTTAGAATAAAAAAATCATATGTTATCTATCTTTAAATAAATACTCTAATAATTCTAGAATAAAACTAACCTAAATATATTCATCTATTTCACATATAAAAAGATTTCAATTTTTAAATGAAAGAAAGAATAATTGATTATCCATACTAGATATAAGTATACTCGATATTGGTTTGGTAAATGGAGTCCACTAATATAGCAACTTGTTATGCTTCAGATTTTGTTAAATTATTTCGAGTAAGTAAACAGTAAAATTCTGTGGTATACTCTTGAATTGAATGATTCCCTTATTTATAATTTTGATATTATTTAAATAATATTTGCTCATAATCAGAATGAAGAAACATACACATTAGGTATCGCTTCATCCCATGTTCTGATTGGAGCTTTCCTTTGTCTCAATTAAATTTTTTTTTTTGAATTAATCTCACCATGTTGAAGCTTCTTCTTTGAGTCGATAGGTGACTAATTTGACTTGTTTTTCCTCTGAAATGCCCATAACATCAAAGAATCGTTCCACCTCTGAGATCTAATTAAGAAAATACTTTATATTCATATTGTCATAGAAAATTGGAAGGTCAATTTTGAAACCATAATCTTATGGTTCTTGGTCTCTTTGACGTTTTCTTTCTCTAACTTGACCTTCGAAATATTCTTCTTTTAAATCTCAATCACTATAACTATCAGTGAGTGCATCATGTCTTCTTGGGAGTATTGAATTAACAAATCTTCTTAAGAATAATCCTTCAACTTGTCTTTTGGACAATATTGGCTCGATCCTATCTCTATATATACGCTCTACTTCTTGGACTTGGACTTAAAGCCTATTTTTATTATTGATCAGTTGAGTAATGATTGTAGTAAGTTCCTTTATTTAGTGTTGAATCTCTTCGTGAAATTATTGATACTCTATTCTTTCAAATAAATTTTGACTCTAATACCACCTAACATAGGATAGAAGCACGAATTCATCAATAATATAAAAGTATTTAAAAAAATATGAACAAAATTTAAACTAAATAAACTCATTCTCTAACAAAAGGTCCTCGTATTTGTGTTATAAAGCAAATACAAATAAATTATTATCTAGACAAACATTTTGATAAATTTAGAATAAAAAAATCATATGTTATCTATCTTTAAATAAATACTCTAATAATTCTAGAATAAAACTAACCTAAATATATTCATCTATTTCACATATAAAAAGATTTCAATTTTTAAATGAAAGAAAGAATAATTGATCTTAAAATATTAAAAATAAAAAAAACGAAATAAAAACTTTTTAAATATTATTAAATTGATTATTTTCTAAAATACCTTGTACAAACATTAGACTAATTATGTATAAATAAAAAATCTTAAAATTCTAAATACATCTTTTTAAATAAGACTCCAATAATACATAATTAAAAAAACTTTAAACAAAATAAATTATCAATGTAATAAAAATTTAAACAAAATTTTAAAATAAAATAAACTAATTTGTTGTAGTTTTCATATGAATTGTTAGTAGAATTCAATTATTTATATTTGTCTATATCGTAAGTTTGGTAAATCGCCTCACACACACACATAGTCTTTCTCGTGAACCAATTGAAAAATACGTGGTTCATAAACTGTTTTGATCGTAGTTTAATTTTTTAAAATTACTCGTCGTAATGTTAATAAAAAATAAAGAAAAAATCCCACAGATATTTTTCCTATCCAAAAAAATATGATAGGTATACTTTTATAATATAAAAAATATTTTGTTAATAAATATGTAAATATGAGAGTATTAGTACAAGAGAAATGTAAGTAATATAATTATTAAATTTTTTTAATATAATATACAATCATTTAAATCTATGTCAAATCTAATAAGATCGTTTTTGTTATTAAAATGTTTTTTTTTTAATTTTAAGATATAATTTTTTTTAATTTCCTAAAAAAAACGTACAAGATTTTCTTTTTCCACTCGAAATGTCTCGATTTATTTAGTTGTGGATTTTTTTTGACAACCACGGGACTCGTACAGAACCTACACTAAGCCTCAAGCCCAATCCACTGGTTTCAATCTTCAACGTTATGAAGATGCTTTAAATGTTTAATGCTAGTGTTATGCTTTTAAAGATAAATAAGTTTCAAATTACCAGCCAGGACAGTATATTACAACAACGATATTTCATCCGTGATCAATTAGCATATCATTTCAGTAATTCACAACCCTTTCTACAGTTCAATTCTTCAATCAGTCACTAAAACTGATGAAGGAACATTAACAAGGAACAAGAACACGTATTCTTTTGTTTTCATCATAGATCACCCCAAATATGAGCTATGTTATTTCACATTGCGATCATTTCCCAATCTTTCCTCTAAGCTTGACGCCCAAAACTCTCTCCATCTTCACCAAAACAGCTTGATTAGGCACTGCCTTGCCGCTCTCGTACTCCTGAACTAATTGAGAACGTTCGTTGATCTGTTTGGCCAGCTCAGCCTGACTCATTTTCTTATCAATCCTCGCTTTCTGGATGGCTTGTCTCATCTGAGCAGAAACCCGATTAAGAGTCGCTGGTTCAGTTTATTCGTCTAGTTTTCTAGCGTTAACGACCGGAGCTGTTTTCTTGTTGGAGCCAGCGTCAGACCTCCTTATGGTTTCAACCTGTGCGCCGGATCGCAGGGCTTGGTTCACCGCCTTTGGGTCTCGAAGGTCTTGAGCCTTGGGCTTCGACTTGTGGAGAACCACCGGCTCCCAATCTTGTGTTATAGCTCCTGGATATCTGCTTGGCATCGTCGGAGATTGATGATGATATAAGATATTTGAACAGTCGCAGTGAAAAATGATAAAAGAATGATTGTGGAAAATTTTGAGGTGAGTGGTCCTTATTTAGTGGATTGAGAATCTGGAAGCTTTTACAATTCTCTGCATTTCATATTATATCTGTTAGAATTAGAACTTCCAAGACGGTTGTGTATTGTTGCGATTTTGTTTTCTTGTGCCAAACGAAATATCCGAAAACGTGGCGTTATGTTGTTGGTTTTAGTGGCCGATGACTTGGCTATTGAGTGCTTTTAACGGTGATTATATTCTTTCATTTTGGATGTACACGACATGCCGTATTTGTCAATATGACTATGGAAGGTTGAATTCGATAGATCGCAAATAGCTAAACAGGCTAAGTAAGAATCACGGGGAAATTTGCTTCTCATCCACACATTATACTCAAATGCATGGCGGGTAAATCATGCACATTTAAGACAACATAAAAGCTGACTTTAATTTCCAGATGAATATTTTCTTTTTACGAAAATATCATTAATTTTTTTTATAAATATAAAAATAATATTTCTACGTTTTTTAATATACTTTTATTATTAAAAATATGTTAAATATTGTTCAAATTAAATTATAATTATTAAATCTTTTAAATACTTATGTTATCAAAGTAAAATCTGATTAATATTATAGATGATATTTTTATTATTATGAGATTTATGAGTCTTATCTTTTATAAGAAGTTAGATAGAGAGGTCTATTAGATTATGTAATATGTGTTATTTGTTTATTTAGATTATGAGTGGTATCATTTAGTCATTAAATTTTAAAAAAATAATAAATTAAAAATAAAATATATTATTTTAATGATTTTTTATTTAAAATATTTTTTTAAAAGTAATATTTTAAAATTTGTCTACAATTTGACATATTTTTTAAACCAAAAGTACTAGATGACAACTTATAATCTAAATGACAAGATAATATAAATGACTTAATTTAAGAAAAATATATCACATCTTTCTTCTTTTTTATAATTTCTCCCTAATTAATTTTTACCTTACAAAGTTTATGCTATATAATTGTGATAATACAAAACAACACCAAACACTATTTATAATAGGAGTAAAAAAATTGAATAATCCATTTTAATTGAAAATTTTGATATTCATCAGTTTCGAATCGAATTAGGTTGAAAAAATTTAAAATTTAAATTATGTAATCTGTTATATTCAAATCAGATTTAAATTGATAAATTTTATAATCTTTTACGATCTGAACAAGACCGAATTAATTTTAAAATTATAAATAAATGAATATTTTATTTTATACTATTTTATATTTAAATATTACATATACTAAAATTATAATAAATTATTATTTTAGCTTAATATATATATATATATATCAAATCTATATAATAATTTAATAATTATCCAAACTTATTTTTTATTCTTTTGATTTTATTAGTTATGATTATAAATAATAAATTTTATTAAAAATACACAAATTTTAAATTTAAATGTTGTGCATACCGTGTTTTTTTAAAATGATTATAATTCATAAACAAATTTTAACATTAATTTGACTTTATTCATTTAAAAAAAATTGATCTACTTAAATTTAGATTAGTTCGCATTAATTATAAGATTAATTTCCATGTAAAAAAAATTCAAATATTATCTTCTTTTTAGCCTTTTTATTTAGAAATTTTTTTATTACTAAAATGAATTTATCAAAATTAAATCATATGTCTTCCTTCGAAATAACATCATAAATACTCTAAGTTTTGAAATATCTTCAAAAATATCCTTACTGTTTTAAAAAATTTAAAAATATCCCTCAAACATAACGAAAGCAAATAATAACATTCCATAAATAAAAATAGAAGAATAAATAATAGAGAACTAAAAAGTAGTAATAAAAAATCAACAAATATTAGAAATATAAGAGATCTTATGATGTTTTCACAAAAAATGGTAATTAATAGAAAGAAATTTAAAAAAATTTAAAAGGTAAAATTAAATTTAAAAAAAATAGATAGATTTAAAGATCCATCATTTTCATCATTAAAGAAATTATACTCGAGAGAAAACATAGTTTATTATGAAATAAGTAATAAAGAAATGAACATTAATATTATAGATGTAAAAAGAATATAATGTATCATTAATTGACAAAAAAGTTATAATGAATAAGCTATCAAAAATCTGTCAAAAGGATAAAGAGAAAATTGGATACATTTAGTTAGGAGAAATCCAAATATTAATAAAAGCTCATTTTAGAGAATGAATTGATACACTAATAAAACTAGCATTATTAGATAATAGAATAATAAATAGAAAAAATGTTTTATTAAACATGATCCATGGTAACTAAGAATATCAGAAACTAAAATTTACAATATACCTTAAGTTTGCTATTAATATTCATGATAAAAAATTAAACCAAATATTAAGTTTAGTTTTTGAATTTAAAAGATGATTTTAATGAAATAAAAAATCATTCATTTTTAATACAGTATATAATAGTATATTTATTAACAAACAATCATAATAGTTCAACATATAGACAAAATGAATTTATAAAAACAATAATATACAAAGATTTATTTTTATAGATTATGAAGAAAAAACTTATAATAAATAAGATGTTGCAAAACTAACAGAAGAAATTCAAGTAATATTGAAAGCATTAATACATGATGTAAAACTAGGAAGAAATAAGTTACAAAACCAAAAGAAAAAGTTTAAGTAATGAAATAGTTAGTTCATGATATCATATTATGAAGAAAATAATATTTAAAGATAAATTAAAAAATATACAATTAAAAATAAATAAGAGCCTAATAGGCGTAGCAAAAATCAAATAACATTAATGAAACCTTTAAGACTTCTAACAAAGAAAATAGACTTAGTCAAAGAATCAAGTACTAAGTATTTACAAGGTATAATTGAAACACTAAGGTGCCGTTTGGTTCGCAGAATGAAATCGAAATCGGAATCGGAATGAGAATGAGAATGGAATGGAATCGGAATGGGAATGCCACTGGAATGGAATGGAAAAAGCTATAAATTATCGTAATACCCTTACATTCAGTAAATTTCAAATAATGTCATTTAATTATTATTTTTTCGTTAGATAAAATACATTATTGAAATCATTATTTTTCTAAATAATTATTACTTAATTAAAAATAAATATATTATTAAAATTATTATTTTTCTAAATAGGGTTTAGGGTTTTAAGGTTTGGGATTTAGGGTTTATGATTTGGGGTTTATGGTTTATGGTTTATGGTTATATTTATGGGTTAAGGTTTAGGGTTAAAATTATTATTTTTCTAAAAAGGGTTTAGGGTTTTAGAATTTGGGATTTTGGATTTTAGATTTAGGGTTTAGGGTTTAGGGTTTTGGGATTTAGGATTTAGGGTTTTAGGTTTTGGGATTTAGGTTTTAGGGTTTAGGGTTTAGGGATTTGGGGTTTAGGGTTTAGGGATTTGGGGTTTAGAGTTTTGGGATTTTGGGTTTTGGGTTTAGGATTTTAAGATTTGGAATTTGGGGTTTAGAGATTTGAGATTTAGGGGTTTTGGGTTTTAGGATTTGGGGTTTTGGGTTTTGGGATTTAGGGTTTAGGGTTTAAGGTTTTAGGATTTGGATTTAGGGTTTAAGATTTAAGGTTTAGGGTTTTAGGATTTGGATTTAGGGTTTAGAGTTTTGGGTTTTGGGTTTTGAGTTTGGGGATTTGAGATTTGAGTTTAAAGTTATATTTGAAGTGAGGGTAAAGTTGAAAAAAAATAGATGGGAATATAATCATGATTTCTAAAGGGAGGAGAAGGAATTGTGATTCTTTTTTCTTTAGTAATCGATTTCATTCCATCACTTCAATTCCACCCAACCAAACACACAAAATGGAATGAATCAATTCTGATTCTTTTTCAATCCCTCCAACCAAACATCACCTAAAAGAATTATTAAAATAAATAAATGAACGTGGTTATAATAAATTATAACAAGATATACACATGAAATTTATAGAATTAAGAAAAGATATGTAACATACATAGAAAACTGATATTATAGGTCATAAATACGATCCCTTACAAGATTAAAAATAGAACCATTTAGAGATCAAATGCTCTCATATCTAAAAATGAAGAAAAATATATAATTTTAATTTAATGAAATATAAAAAAGAATTAGAAGTACAATTTATGAATTATGAAAATAGAGATATAGAAAAATAAATTAGTTTGTTAATACTACCTAATGAAGAACTAGAAAAACATTATGATGAAAAACTTTGTATAAACAAAGAGAAAGATGATATGATATTAATTAACGTGAATGATTCTAAACTAAAAATTATGACCCCAAAAGTTCATATAAAACCAATTTCATTACTAATTTCTTACCAAGAATAAACATCAGACCTACACATGGAAGAAAAAAATAGACAAGATTCAAAACCTTATACTTTTAATAGAAGAAGGTAACCACCAAAAATGTAATGATGATTACATTAGAGAACTAGAGGTAGTATCTCACCATAATTCAAGTTCCATGAAAATTATAAATTTGATATCTTAGATCTAGATTGTATAAGAGATAAAAAAGAAAGTTGTATATGAATGAGCTAGTAGCATGAGTATATTCATACAAACCTCTCAAAAAGACAAAAAAATGTAGGGCATTAGAAGGTTATAAAAAGACAAAAAATGTTAAAGTTTAGTTTTCAAATTTAACAGACGACCAACATTTATTAATGTAATGGGAATGCTCCCATGAGAAGATAATATATAGATATTGTAGTAAATGAAATATACAAAGAATTGATCGATGAATATAAAGAAAGAACTATCATTGAATCTAATGAAAATGAAGTCAATTAAGTCAAATGACATTTAACAAATATACAAATTTGTAACATTTGTTACATAGATTCTTTTATGTGTGAATATGAAATATATTACCATAAATTATCACTCTGTAAGTAAACAATTTATAAGGAAATATTTTTTTCCCAAAAACTACTTAGAACGTTACATAAGACCTTAACAGATGGCTAGAATAAGAAAAATAAGGAAACCATAACAAATATCTTATGAGGAAGAATACAAATTCTTTTAAGTTAGATAATCATTAAATGTTAAAAAATAAAGAAATATAAACAAATAAGAAAAAATGATAAAATATGTTGTGATACAAGAGATTTTAATATAATATAAAACCATACAAACATAAATGTAAAAAATGTAAAAATACAAGACATTTAAAAGATATAAATTCAGAAAACAAGATTTTTAAAAATATAAAAGAAAATTTAATAGGAAAACCTATAGAAAAAAAGATATAAACCTTCTCAAAATAATAATTATTGCTTTTCAGGTAAAAAGAAGTGCAATTGTTGGATTTGTAATGACGAAAAACATTATGCTAATGAATGCCCTAATAGGCCTTCAACATAAGAAAGAACTTACAAATGAATTTTTAAAGAAAGCAAAAATCTTAGAAGAAGCTTTTAAGATAAAATTAGATATCATTTACATGCATATATAGATACATGTACTTGTATGTGTGTAGCAAGTAAATATATATTCTCACAAAAACACTGAAAAAAAGTGCCAAAAGATTTAACTGTAAGAATTTATAATAATACTACAATAAATCTTAATAAAGTTTTAAAATATACAGATGTAATAATAGAAGGAATTTTTTTTCATATTTATATCATATATCAACAAGAAACATAAGTTGATTTATTAATAGGAAATAATTGTCCAAACTTGTATCAACTTATTATATAATATTTAGACAAAATAAGTCTAATAATATTAGATGGTGAAACCATTTATGTATCAAAAATAAAAAAAATTGACTATATCAAGCCCAACTTTTATGCAATAACATAAAAGGCAAAAACGTGGTGACATAAACACAAAGTAATAAAAACTTTATTTAAAAAATATTTCATTAGATATAGAAGAAAACCAAAACTATTTTTTTTAATGAAAAACAATAAGCTTAAAAATTCTTTAGATCCAAAAATTAAGTCATAAGGTTTAAGAATAGGTGGGATCTCTGGATTTAGTGCTGATGAATCACTGATTACCAACTTAAAATTAAGAGACCATAACAAGGTTATTGAAGTAAAATCAATGATTTATATTGCGTAAGACAATATTGAATTTGAAAAACAAATTTAAGAACTTTTGAAACTAAAAGTCATAATACTAAATAATTCACCTCATTGTAGTTCAGTATTTTTAGTAGAAAACAAAGAGAAAAAAAGAGAATAGTAATAAACTTTAAAGCATTGAATAAAGAAACCATTGATGATAGATATTTTATTAGAAGAAAAAAAAACTATTATCATTAATAAAAGGAAATAAATATTTTTCGAGTTTTAATTGTAAAAGTAAATTTTGGAAAATAAAACTAGATAAAAATCTCAAAAATTAAGACATTTAGTTGCCCCCAAGAATAGTTTTAATTGACTATTGTACCATTTAGATTAAAACAAGCTCCAATTATCTTTCAAAGATATGTGAATAACATCTTTAAAAAATTACAAAATATTTTATGTGTTTACATAGATGATATTTTGATTTTCAATAATAATTTAAATAAAAATTATTTAGATATTATTATTATTTTACAAGAATGCAATAAGAAAATGTATTATATTTACAAAAAAAGAAGCAGTAATTACTCAACTAAAGATTAAGTATTTAGGGTTGGAAATCGAATATGAAAAATATAATCTACAACCTCATATGCTAAATAATATTCAAGGATTTCGTAGTGAATTAAAAGACATAAACTAATTATAAAGATTTTTAGGATGTTTGATATATATTTAAGCATATATCAAGAAACTTGTATAAATGCAAAAAAATATTACAAGCAAAACTCAAAAAAGATCATATCTAAAAATGGATAAAATAAGATACTCTGTATATGAATAAAGTAAAAGCATAAGCAAAAAATCAATCAACTTTATACCATCAAGATTTAGATGATAAAATGATAATTGAAATAAATGTTTTACAAGAACATTGAAGAGTAATTAAAAAAAAAGTAGATAACGAAGATGTATAAGTTTCAGGTTTATTATTATAACCGATAACAAAAATTTTGATTATTTCTTAAGAACTAATGTTTGTAACCAAATTTTTTGTTCTTAAGAACTAATAAACAATGAAGATTAGTTAGGTGTAAACAATGGTTCAATCATTACAATTTTGATGTCGAACATCTAGAAAATAAAAATAGTTTAATAGATGCTTTTACTAGAGAATTAATACCTCTAATTATTTGTTTACTTGTAGAAATAGAGCATCTTGATATCAAGATAAAAAAAAAAGAGCTAAAAATCCTATAAGAACAACTTGAGTTTTTACATTTCGAGAAGTTTCTTATGAAGACAGGAAATAAACAATTAAAACTTGATTGTTCATAACAACTCTTAGAGTCCAAAAACTTTAAAAAGGAATATTCATCAAAAATTTAATCTAAAAAGGTAAAACTTCTTAAAAAATAATTTAAGATGAAAAGAAAAAAACCTAACATTCAAAAGAGAGTAACATCTCTGAAATAAAAAAAACTCAATTGGGTTGATAAAGTAAAAAAATAAAAAATAAAAAAGACTTATATGGTCTATAATGGCCAAAAACTAATAATCTACAACAATTGAGTAGAAACAAGTAAATCTATTATTGGCCTTCCCCGACAGAATAGAGGCTGAAGACAATCATACCAATTACAAAGTACTAAAACTAATAACTTCAGAGGAGATAATAAGGATTGCTATACAACAATACAACAATAATAAGTAGCATCCAACAAGGTGACAACTCTAGGAAAAATAGTATGACCTCCGGTACTATTTAGAGAGACATATCTCTTAGAAACTTCAAAAATAGCAAGGCATCTGATACTACTCAGGGAAACATCAATCAAAAATTTATTAGTCATTAAAGATGAAAAAAACCAATATATAAATCTCAACAAACCAAATGGTTAAGTTTATATAACTTGGCCAAAAAATCTATCCAAGAACACATAGAAGATATAAAGTTCTATACAACAAAAACGAAATTCCTTATACGGAGTAAATTCAATATTTTGGAATAAGTTGATCCAATATTTGTTTATAAATTTTTCTATGGAAGACTAATAGAAAACATATATATATGAATTAATTCAAGTGAAATAAATTATTTCCCATAAAATTTCAAAAAAGCAATAAAGAACTTAAGGAAGAAGATAAGAATAGGTGACAAGGCTATTTATCTTAGATTTTTTAGTCCACTAGTGGACTAGAGTGAGAAAGGATGTATCAATACCTATCATTTCATCAAGCTAAGGATTTCTAACACAAATAGAGAAATTCCCAAACCAAAGGCTCTTCTAGAGAAGGAATTCAATACAGATGAACTATGTGTATTAAAAGGTCAAATGTTAGGCAAAATTTATTGTAACCTTAGAAAAATTGATAATTCTATCCAGATTAAAGTAAATTACTCAACCAGTAAAGTAATCATCACTTCTCATAATAATATGGCTCTCACTGAAGAGGATTGTGAAAAATCACCAAATTTGAGATAAAGTTAATAACAACAACTTGAAAATTGGTCAAGAAACAATGAAGGTATTGTGCTTATACACCAGCATTTCCCCCAAATATCACAGATGCATTTACTCCTCAAGGATCAAGAAGATGAAGATGTATCATCATCGTCATCCAAAGGACTATCAATAGAAACTGACAAGGAAGAATAAAGAGGAAGAACTATTGGTAGAAAACGACAAAGAAAAATAAGGATGTAGTACCCACATCTTTAGTCTGTAGCATATGCCAAGAAAAATTAATGGATAAAATTAATAAGCCAAAAAATAGTAAAACATATACTTAGAAACTCAGGCCTAACTTTGAACCAAAAAACTAGCTTGTAAGTTAGAGGGTTGCCTAGACTTATAAGCAGCACTGCTGCCTTACTCTTGGTCAATGTGAGACTTAACATCCCTCCTCCACATCGGCTAGAGTCTGGATTTACGACACAAGGACCGATGGGGGGTGAAGAAGCTAAGAGCCTAGCTTTGGTACCAACTTAGAAACTCAGGCCTAACTCTGAACCCAAAAGCCAGCTTGTAAGTTAGAGGATTGTCCAGACTTATAAGCAGCACTGCTACCTTACTCTTGGCCAATGTGGGACTTAACACATATAAATAGGAATTTTTTATGCTATAAAAAAGCCATTATTTTCATTTGAGAACACACAAAAAAGTGAAGCACACAACTAAAAAATCACACAGTTTCTCACATAATAAGTCCTTTTATCCAAAAATCTCAACAAGTAATTATATATCCAATAATTATGAGTGGTTAATAATATTTTCAAGGTTCTTACTTGACCTTAGAATTGTAATAATTATTATATTATGAATAAAATAGAATACAATCTTTCTTTTATAGTAAGTATAAATTGGACACCATATATGTATGGATACAAAAGGGTTACCATTACCAGAAGGGTATTAAGGTTTGAACAAAACTAAGGTATAACTGGTGTAATAAGAAAAGACGAACATAAGGGAAGATCATAGTGGACATATTAAATTCAGATATAATAATTATAACTTATAAGATAATTAAGGATCTTAAATGTTTAAATATTTACTTGTATCAATTTATAATATCGATAAACAAGAATAGAAAGATAAAAATAACACAATGATATGATAAGAAAATCAAAGAATTGTCTTTAATCAATAATATTTAGAAATTAGCAACTAACGTTAAACAACTAGTTTCCAATTTCATATCAGAGCTATAGATTTAAGAATATTAACATAATATAGATGGAAAAGTTAATATCATTAGATTTAGAGATATTAATGGTATTAATCATAAAGACTAGGGATATTATATCTTTCTTTCTTTTTTTCAAACCTCAAGAGTATAAATGGATATGTATTAAACCATAGGGACATTTTAAATAAATTTTCTCCTTGTTCTTAACAATTTTGTGTCTTATTTGAAAAAAAAAACACAATTTGGTGCATTAAAAAGGATATATCCATGCTATAACTTGCTATTTTTAGTGGAAAAATAAAAAACACAAATTCATCGAGGTCTCTTTGTTATATCAGTTAAAATAATTTAGTCTATTTATTATGAAAAAAAGATAACGCAATAATAAAATAACAAATGATCAAATTTTAAATATGTATTGTTATTTTTATCAATTTTATAGTTATTACTAAAGAAAATCTATTAAATTAATATATTAATAGAAATTAAAAAATATGAGAAAAAAATAAATGAAAAAAATTGATTTTTTTCTTAATATGGAAATATTTCTAATAAATGATAAAAAGAGGTCCAAATACAAGACAAATAAAGACAATAATGTATCAAACCCTATTTTCTAACAATAAGGTTCAAAGTTGGGGAGATGGGTTAGTGACCCAATCAAGTAGCAACAACCGAGTCTTGGAGTTATGAGCAACCCAATCAACGATTTTATTGGCCCAATGCTTACATGGTGTACTTGTACATTTGAGATATTTTATAGACATTTCCTTAAGGTAATTATTATGCCTGAAAATTTTCATAGGACAAGTAAAACATCACTTGTTAAGGAGTCAACTAGTATAATCGAATTATTCTTCAGTTATAAGTTGATGTAGTCGTAACTCTTGATTAAGTTTAATGCATAGAGAGTCACTAAATATTCAAAGTTAAGTTGTTTAGTTATGATAGAGTGTGTACCAAATACAATTTTTTGTTTTGATATCTTCCCACAATCTCGATGTTACTTTGTTTTGAATCGGTATTCATGTGTTATCATAATTGATAAAAAGACATATACATGTGGAGAAACTTAAAAAGAGAAAGCATTATCTTGGATAACTAGGCCATAGACTAAAGAATCTTCAAAATGATGGTTATCAAGGTTGATAATCTTTATAATTAGAGATGAAAAATGTGATCCAGTGGAATTTGTTTAAAAATTCAAACACATCTATATTTTTAAATAAACTACCAATAATAAATTTGAAAAGAGCTTTAGCATCCAATCCAAATCATTGTTTTTCTATTTTAATTATCACAAACAGTAACTAACTTTCTATGAACTCGACGACCAAATGAAGATTAACTGAGAAAAGGGTTGCGAACCAAACTGTTTCAAATTTTGGACGGGAAAAGCTCTAAATGGGCCTTACAAAGGACGGGCTTTAGGATTATAGCTTCAGCAACGGGCCCAAGTGTACTCCATCTCACCCTGCTTCACACGTAAGCTTATTCGTTCCAAACTACAAAGATCATTTCTCTTTGCCATACACCCATATACAGTTTCAATTTTTAACTTCGTGCTCTGAGCTGCTTTCTCTGGTCTAAGTATCTAACTTACGGCAACTGAAAATGGTAATTTCTTCCGTTTTAATTCAGCTTAGATCCAATCCGACAACCTGATCATTTATTCGATTTGTGCTCATTTGATTGTTAGAGAAAATGTAGAGAATTAGAGATTAATAATTTCAGTTTGAGAATTTTAGCGTAATCGACATTTTAGATAAATATACTAGAATAGTTGAATGTTTTGTGTATCAGTTGAATGAGCTTTTCATTTTTGTGGAACAGAAACAGAAGAAAAGTTATGAGACTTAATTAAGTTGTTTTTTCTTCCATCTATCATTTTGCAAAGAAACTTGCGATTAGGTTTACTGGTTTCTCTCAGTAAAGCTTGCTTGCTGATCAAATTTGGATGTTCTTAAGCTTAATTTGATATTTTGATGCCTTTAATAATTGAATTTGGGTTAACTTTTATTTTTCTTCTTCTCATATTTTGTGGCTTTTTGCAGCCTCTCAAGCTTGAAATAAAGGTACATACTACATACCTTTATTCTCTTGAAAATGGTTACCATATTTTAGCTTTCAAAGTATTTGTACCATCATTCTACTGACAGCGTTTACTAATTTTCAGAAAAAATTTGTACAAAGGACTGAAAGAGTGAAATCAGTAGATCTCCATCCGACTGAACCATGGTAAATTTTATGCTATCTTAAACTATCTCGTGAGTTAATTTTCTCGTCTTTATTTACTCCTACCTTTTCTCATCATAGTTTTATGTATTACATTGTGATCCTTAATGCAGGATACTTACCAGTCTGTATTCGGGAACCGTATACATTTGGAACTATCAGTCACAGGTTAGTTGTATAAATTATTATTACTTCGTTAGAGCTATTTGTTCTTAGTTATTATCCTCGAGTACGAAATCTGAAAGGCAGAATAATGAATAAATGTATGATTTCATTGTAATGATTGTTTTAGTCAAGTACCATGATTCTCTTGACCCAGTAGTTTACTGAAATTAGCATTTTTCCTTTTTCTTATTTTTTTTCTTTTCCCCTGTCTGATCTTGAGACTGGTCTACAGTATTATGATACACATAACAGGAAAGGAGCAGTAAAATTGTTCAAAAGTGCATATAGAATAGTTTTTTATTTTTTTATGTATGGCCAAACCATACTGAAAGAAAAAACCTAAAGGTATGTTATTGTTCAACTTAGAAAAGACTTCTGTTGAGGTTCTTTCAGAGTGTTCCTATTTTAAGTTTCAGTTTATATAGATACATCCCTTTTGAGATTTATTCTTTTAGCACTGATTGAAAAACTTCTGGAATTACTTCAGACCATGACAAAGTCTTTTGAAGTCACTGATTTGCCAGGTACTTAATACACATTGCTTGTTCTATTTTACTTTTCTCTTTCCTTAACTTGGTAGTTTTTCAAAAACAAATTCTCTTGTTGCAGTCCGCTCGGCAAAGTTTATACCACGCAAGCAATGGGTAGTTGCTGGAGCTGATGACATGTTGATACGTGTATATAACTATAATACGATGGATAAAGTCAAGGTCTTTGAAGCTCACATGGATTACATTAGATGTGTGGCTGTCCATCCAACGCTTCCATATGTTTTGTCATCATCTGATGACATGCTTATCAAACTATGGGACTGGGATAAGGGTTGGACATGTACGCAGATATTTGAGGGGCATTCTCACTATGTGATGTATGTGACATTTAATCCCAAAGACACCAACACTTTTGCAAGTGCCTCCTTGGATCGCACTATAAAGGTATGACAAATACTCTTGACCTGTTCTATCAAAATATATATACACACGTGCGCGCGCATGCGTGCGCACACACACATATATGTCTTGACCTGTTAACTTGGAGCTTCTCCTTTGGCTTATATTGTTGTTCCAGCATATATTGGTTATATGTCATGATACCTGTTCCAGGTTTGGAATCTTGGCTCCCCTGACCCAAATTTTACACTGGATGGTCATATAAAAGGGGTCAATTGTGTTGATTACTTCACTGGTGGTGATAAACCATTCATGATCAGTGGCTCTGATGATCAAACTGCAAAGGCAAGCATCTGAGCTCTCATGTTGCCACATAGTCTGTATACATGCATATTTATGTTACAGATTGATTTGAGTTCATGCAAGCAGGTCTGGGACTATCAAACCAGAAGTTGCGTTCAGACCCTTGAAGGACACACACATAACGTCTCTGCAGTTTCTTTCCATCCTGAACTACCAATAATAATCACTGGTTCTGAGGATGGAACAATTCGAATATTGCATGCAACCACTTACAGGTAAGCTTTAGTTTTCAAATGCAACAGGAACTGCTAGTAAAGTTTTTTGTTTCTCTGATTTAAATTGCCAAGATTGTAGCTCATGATTGAATGTATCAACTTTGAAATATATGTATGTTGTCCCAAAAGTACTCAATAACTTTACAAACATTGATATTTTCACTCATTTTACTATAAGAGCTCATTGTAGACTAACTCTGTTACGATGTTATGATTATTGTGACATGATTGTCAATTTTAAGGATCATTACATCAATTACTTTGGGTTGCTTATATGAACTTTTGTTTTAAATATTTGCTTTTCATTCTCGTGGCATTTTGACCTTCATACTTTGATAATATCATTCCTTTATCCTAGTCATTGTGCTTGTTAGTTTTCTAGGCATATAACAGGACATTCAACTGATATTATTTTGTCTTGGAGCTTCTTATTATTCTTCTGCTTCGTTATTGGATTCTCAAGTAAAAGAATGAAACTGATTACATATTTGTAGGCTTGAGAACACATTAAATTATGGACTTGAACGAGTTTGGGCAGTTGGAAATATAAAGGGTTCACGTCGGTAAGTTTGTTATAATGCTCTCTTTTCCTTTTTATCTACTTTCTATACCTTTAAAATTTTAAGGAGCTATTAATTTAGTGTGCAATGATAGCACTTATGGGAAGCCAAAATACGTTATAATATTAACAGTATGAGTCCTGAGTTTCTAGAGTTGGTAAAGCTTCTTCCCCCCCATCACCAAACAAAAATGTAAGACTTATTTTCGTACTGGTTTTAAATATCTCGTTACAATCACAGTGGACAACAGTCCTCTTTTGTTGTTTTTTACCGTTCTCTTTGACAAAGGTCTTCCCACCCCCACCCCCCCGCTGCGGCTGCGGGCAAAAAGTAGATAACTGGAAGAACTCTACTCTTTATTTGGTGGCTATACCTACAATTTCATTGATTTTTAAATATTTTTCTCCTAAATATGCGCAGGATTATAATTGGTTATGATGAAGGAACCATCATGGTTAAAATTGGGAGAGAACAACCAGTAGCCAGCATGGACAATAGTGGGAAAATAATTTGGGCTAAGCACAATGAGATACAGACAGTGAATATTAAGAGTGCAGGAAATAATGAGGTTTGATCTCCCTACTTGCTCAGACTTCCATATTGTTTGGGTGTAATTAGGGTCACTTTTTTTATGCCAGGATAGTCGAGTTCCTTATTTGTTCTAACTGATACTAAAGCTAATCATCAGGTTGCAGATGGAGAAAGGTTGCTGTTAGCAGTGAAGGAGTTGGGAAGTTGTGATCTTTATCCTCAAGTAAATCACTCATTTTGAGAAATATATGACTGTACAATCTTTGTTGTATTGCCAGTTTAGTTAGCCTTGCAATAGCTTTCAAAAGTTGTTTGAACCAAACTATTTGGATTAAGTACCTTTAGAGTTACTTTGTTTGTATCACTAGAACTTTTTAGTCACCTTTTGTCAACTATTTTTGTAAATTTTATATTTTATGAATTTGTTTTAGTATTTTTCCATATCACGTTTTCTATAGGTATTGTGTTTGAATTAAAACTGCAGACTTTACAATATTAAAAATAGGGGCTACACAAGTCAGAAAATCGCATGATCAGTCGCGTTAGAATCATACAGATGAGCTCTCTCCTTTCTATTATCTTCGGAGACTAGTACTAGAAGTTGAACGGTGCACCTTCATTGTGCTGCTCGATTGCGTCGTTCGTGTGGCCTTTGAAGATTGTGGACTGGAAAAAGCTCATCTGTGTGGTTCCAACACCACTGATCAGTAATTTCCTGACCTGTGTAGCTTCTATTTCTAATATTGTAAAGTCTACGGCTATAATTCATAGCTACAAAAAACGCTGGATGGAAAAGTGCCCAAAAAAATTTAATTTTTTTGCTTAAAATATAAAATTTACACAACAGTTGACAAAAAAAATATTGTACCTTTCAAATTGAGTTTTAAACTGTTAAAATAAAATGATAGTTTTGCCCCCTATTAAGTTCATTTAATTATTATGTCAGAATTTTTTTAATAAAATAATATTTTACTATTCAAAAAGTGATTAAAGTGTCCAATTTTTACGGAGCGAGTGATCTAAGTGTTCTTTGTGAAAGCAAAGTGACTAAAATATCCACTAGACACAAGCAAAGTTATTTCCACAACCCTCACCCAAACTATTTCAGTCTTGCATCAATCCCATGCTTAATCATCTTGTGCCCCTGAGTTCCATATCTGTTCTGGATTTTGAGAAGCCACTACATTTTCTTATATGCTTCCTTTAGATTTTTTTTTCACTGAAAAGAATGGGCTGTCTGTTTTTTTTGGTATCAGATTTTAAAGCACAACTCCAATGGAAGGTTTGTTGTTTGTTGTGGTGATGGCGAGTACATTATATATACAGCCTTGGCTTGGAGGAATAGATCCTTTGGCCCAGCATTGGAATTTGTTTGGTCATCAGATGGGGAATATGCTGTAAGAGAAAGTACCTCGAGGATCAAAATATTCAGCAAGACGTTCCAGGTATTGTCCTAATGAATCTTTACCTCTAAGTTGTGAATTCTTTGATGTGATTAGCAGTCTTTATTTATTAAATACGAAATATTAACCCCAATGTAGATTGTAGGTAGTTTGTATGGTGGCTGTATTAGACACGGGGAATTTAATAGCCAACAAAATTTTGTGCACTTTTAATTACCAATGTTTCCAAATATCAATTTTGAATGCTTTCCAGAAAAGAAGAAAGTCGAAATATTGGAAAACATGATCGACATGAAAGGCTGGTTTTTTTTCCTTTCATCTCATCATGAAGTCTTTGCTTATTGGCAATGCAGAAATATAATGGTGTTTTATTTAAATTCATTTACAGGAAAAGAAGAACATCCGCCCAACATTTTCTGTGGAACACATTTTTGGAGGAACCTTGCTGGCAATGTGTGCAAGTGACTTTATTTGTTTTTATGACTGGACTGAATGCAGATTGATTCAGCGTATAGATGTTAATGTCAAAGTATGCTTTAGTAACCTTTGTAATTTATGGTATAGTTTTCTGCTGTTGGCCTCCTTTTTAGTACCCATAAGTTGTATTAATTTGTTGCCTTTGTTTTGCTAGAATGTTTATTGGGCTGATGGTGGTGATTTGGTGATAATTTCCAGTGATTCAACGTTTTACATTCTGAAGTACAATGTGAGAATTCTCCCAATTTGACCCTATCTTACCTTTAGTAAGAATCTGTGTTTTTTTGTTAAATGTTGTCCTTTATGTGAGCTTGAACCTTCTTTCTGGCATTATGTTTCTGGTTGACACAACATTATGATCTTTGATTCGTTTTATCTGGCAGCGTGATATTGTATCATCATACTTTGACAATGGAAAACTGCTTGATGAACAAGGTATTGAGGATGCTTTTGAGCTCCTTTATGAAATAAATGAGCGTGTCAGAACTGGACTCTGGGTTGGGGACTGCTTCATCTACAATAACTCTTCTCGGCGACTCAATTACTGTGTTGGTGGCGAGGTATGGGTTTCTAGTTGTAGAAGCACATGTTTTATGTTCTTTCGTGAGTGAGTATTTTGTTGATGAGTTTGATTTTTCAGGTCACCACCTATTTTGTTGATGAGTTTGATTTTTCAGGTCACCACCATGTTTCACCTGGACAGGCCTATGTATTTGTTGGGTTATATTGCAAATCAAAGTCGTGTATATCTTATTGATAAAGACTTCAAGTGAGTTGCAGGCATTTATGAAATTAATCTGACTTTTGCTATCTTCTAGGATGACTTTTTAACTTATGAGATCTCTTATTTTCTCAGTGTCATGGGATACACTCTACTTCTTGGCTTAATTGAGTACAAAACTCTTGTTATGCGTGGAGATTTAGAACGTGCAAGTCAAGTTTTAAATGACATTCCTAAGGAATATCATAACAGGTGACATGCATTTTTCCCTTGCAACTTTTTTTTGTGGGGGGCGAGGACAGATAGAGAGAAATAGAGATCATCTCTTCATCATCTTTGAGGGAATAAATATCCTTTTAAATTGCATTTTTATATTTTACTTTTCAGATTTAAGCAAGTATGATTAGAGTGTATCATCATCAATTACAGATGATTCCTGCTCCTAATTAATGCACCGGTTTCCATAATCTAATTTTGCTGTAGTCATAGGAGGAAAGATGCTCAAATTTACACTTGGCTTCGTAAGAATGTTGTCAATATTTCCCTTTACCTGTAACTTGCATTGATTCCTGAGTATCAACCAGAGTGAACCCTTCTTTTTGGTCGTTTCATCATGTTTTGTACATGGATGCTAAACAGTTAAAACTATTGGAAAACTAAGAAGAAAAGGTTGAATGGCTTGTTATTAAGTATTAAAAGGATACTCATGAAAGTTTTAATTTCCTTTTTCTTTTTCTGTGGTATTACTTGTGTTGGATTTGTTCACACTATTGTAAACGGTTTTTGTTTTATGTTTGCTCTTTTAGTGTGGCTCATTTTCTGGAATCTCGAGGTATGAAAGAAGATGCACTGGAAGTGGCTACAGATCCTGATTATAGATTTGACCTAGCTATACAGCTTGGAAAAATGGAGACTGCACAGGTAAAATATGTTCATCTTCTATGCAAACAATGGGAAAGTAAGATCTAATGCAGAAATACCTGAAAAGCTAATTTGGTCTGTTCTACCTCTTCAAAGTTGGTCCCTTTGAATAATACTTTAAAGATGTGGCTTCTTTCTTTTTCATTTTTGTTACATATTAGGAAATTGCAACGGAATTTCAAAGTGAATCCAAATGGAAGCGGCTTGGGGAATTGGCTATGTCCAGCGGGAAGGTATTAATTCCATGTCTTTGATGAACAAGCTCTTTCTGTTAGTTGAGTCCATTTTGTCTACTGGTCTACGTTCTAAACCCTTAATACACATCCAGAAGAAATGTTAAAGGATCGCTAATACCACTCTTTCATTTATTATTACTCACATGATGCATTGATCAAATATTCTGTGTACTGTTTTCAATGAGAAATTATCACAAATGCCCATTAGTTTTCATGATACTCCCTGTGTTTTCAAAATGTCACATATACCCATCATACTAAGACCGTTGTCAAAAAATGCTCAACCCAACTTCATTTTCTGTCAAACCCTACCTGCAACCTGATGTGGTGGTATCTTCATTTTTCTTTATTCAATAAAAGAGATGTAATGATATTTAATGCTAGAATTATTAAAGTTATAATATTTTTAGCTAATATTTTAACTAAACCAACCAACCCAACCTAAAAAAAACAAGTTAATAGAGACCAAATTTTTTGACCTTGTACCACAAATATTATTTTTTTAATTGTGAATTTTGAACTTTCTCTCAGGAGTGTATGAAAAATTGAAAAACTAATTATAAAATTAACATTCTTTATAAATAAAGGGTATAAAACGTTGGAAGGTATTTATAATCAAGTTATAAATATTGGGGATATCTATGACATAAGATGAAAACTAAGGGTATATTATAACTTATTAAGCCACTTGGACATTATGATCATACTGATTTTTAACTAGGCTAGAGGTCTGGAATTTCTTATCTATGTGAATTTAGTTAGCCTGAAAGGGATACAATACAGCAGCGATGATTACAATGATTTCATTGACATATTTGGTTTGGTTTCTTTTGAAAGTTGGAATGTCCAGATTTGGATGCTTAAGGCTTCTTGGATATTAAAAAGAAGAAGCATGAGTTTATTTCTACCGTGCCTTATGATCCTTGCCCCTTGAATGAATTTGCAGTTAGAAATGGCCGAGGATTGTCTGTTACGTGGAACAGACTTAAGTGGGTTGTTGCTTCTCTATTCTTCTATTGGAGATGCTCAGGGAATATCTAAACTTGCAGTCCTTGCCAAAGAGCAGGGGAGGAATAATGTTGCATTCCTTTGTTTATTCATGCTGGGTAAATTAGAAGAGTGTCTTAATCTACTGGTTGAGAGGTAAAAAAATTTCATCTTTGATTGTGGTTATACAAGCTCTTTTTATCCATATGCTTGTTAAAGTACACAACCACTTGCTTCTTAGTTAAGTAGCACCCAAGTTAAACAATACAAAGATTTGTAATTATAGGCTCACATGTTGGATTATGTGGAATACTTGATAATACATAAAATGGCCAGATAGATTTTTGACTTTTCTTTTTCAGTAACCGCATACCTGAAGCAGCTTTAATGGCACGATCTTATCTCCCAAGCAAGGTCTCAGAAATAGTTGCCATTTGGAGAAATGATCTGAGCAAGGTAAGCATTTATTTAATTGAATTTCTTAATCATTGATCATAATTTTCTACCATTTAGCTGAAATATGAAATGGGCTATATGTAATGCATACCATTGAAGTACCGTCAGGTTTATCAGTTTTACAGTCATTGAATCCTCTAGTCGAACCAACAGTGGTGATATTCTCCATTTCATTGTACATTTGGATTCTCATTTGAGTTGATGTATTAATAAATAAATTTGAGTTAATTAATTAATTAATTATTGCAGGTTAACAAAAAAGCTGCAGAATCATTAGCCGATCCCGAAGAGTACCCTAATTTGTTTGAGGACTGGCAGGTTTCTCTTAGCCTTGAATCATCAGCTGCAGAAAACAGGTATCCACTTTTCTGAGAACCCTGTCCATTTCATTTTTCCCAGCCTTTTATTTTTCTGATTAATTGTATTTAGTTTATGAGGGTGAATACTTATAAGCTTATTCATGCATCTCTTGGAGGGCAGACAGGGCATTCTTATTTGGCAATTAGGTCAATCCTTTTTATGTTGCTTTTTTCGCCAGTGATTTGTGACTGACTATATACATATTGAGTGTTTTTTTTTTTTTTTTTTTGGGGGGGGGTGTGTGTTTATATTTGTATCCTTCCATTCAGCCCTCGTTCAGTTTTGAGGTGTGGTTTTTTTTTAATTGCATAGCATAACTTCCTTTCAAAAATAGAGTTTCATTTTTAACTCATCTACAAAAAACATGTCTTCTTTCTTATAACGTAAACAACATATATTCTTCGCATGTTCAAAAATACGATGCATATATTTTATTTTTATAACGTAAAATTTTTTTTTTTAGAGGGGGTGTTTATATTTGTATTCTTCTATTCAGCCCTTATTCAGTTTTGAGGTGTGATTTTTTTTTTAGTTTAATTACATAGCATAACTTCCTTTAAAAATGGAGTTTCATTTTTAACCCATCTACGCAAAACATATTTCTTTCTTATAACGTAAACAACATATGTTTTTCGCATGTTCAAAAATGCGATGTATATATATATTTTTTATATAACGTAAAAAAAAATATTTTAGATGGTTAAAAGTGAAACTACGTGAATAACTAGATCATATGAAAATCAGAGTTTTTTTTGTTGTTGACTGATAATGCAACTGCAGGTTTGATTACCCTCCTGCTAATCAGTACCCAATTAATGCCGAGAAATTGATCAGTACCCTTATAGAAAGGTTCAAGAGCATGCCAGTTGATGGAGAAGACCCAAGTGCAAATGCAGAACTCAGTCATAAGGTATGACCTGTCAACTGAATGCTGATAAATGATTATAAATGTCACTATAGTTCATGGATTTGTTAAGGCTCTTAGGGAGTTTGGACTATCCTTATGCCATACGAAACATAAGTATCTTTTTAGTGCTGCTATCTACTAAGATGTCCTTTTAGTAATTGCTGTTGTCAAATTAGCCATTTGTGAGGAGGGGTGGTCCTTTAGTACTATTTAAAAGGAAAATGTAGTGTCTTCTCAATGATACAACAGCTTTTGTGCTGGTATGTTGTTATTGTTACAGAGATGACTTGCATCCAAATCTTATAGTACTAATTTATGTTGGCAATCTTTTGTTCAGAGTTTAAAATTATAGCGAGCAAATTTTCTAATAAAAACATAAGTACTTTGATAGGACATGATGGACGTTCCAAACTGCAGACTCTGCTTTCTTTTTTGATAATCACCTAATTATGTATCGAGTTTTGCAAAAATTCACATTGTAGATTGAATTAGGCTTATTTTGTAAAAAAAATTCCCAAATCATATACACGTGTGTAACGTGATTACATGGGTGTGTAAATGATTTGGGAAATCTTCTTTGCAAAATAGGGTTATCTCAAATTACTTTGTGAATTTTTGTAAAACCCAATCCTATACTATGAGTTTGCCCTTTTTCTTCATGGACATTGTTAACTGAAATCCTTGTACCATAGCCATGCTGAAGCATTCTTTGCTTTACATGATTGTAGATTGGCAATATTTCTGTTAATTATGATATGATTTCGTCAATTAATTTGATTATTTAGTGAAATTTTTTTATTCTCTCTCGTAAGGTGTTTTAAGTACATTTTGCTTGCACATGTTACATGTGTGTAGGAGCCATTGGAGACTAGAGAATATCAAGGACAAAATTACGTAATAAACGAAGAAGCTGACTCCACAAATGGTGTTGTTCTTGTAAGCAGTAATGAGGAGGGGGAAGAGATGTACAATGATGAGAACACACCATCAGTTTAATGACAAAGATTTGCTCAAAGTAAGTATTCTGGTAATTAAATTGTTTGGTCTAGCTTCTTTTTTCTCTCTGGAACGATATGAGCTCTTAGCCTTCTTAATCTTCTCCATGCATTTGTTTTTTTGTCCAACCTAAATGGTTGTAACTTGTTCTTTTTGCAGATGACTAGATATCTAGTTTACAATCGCATTAGATATGATTTAACTGTCCACATCTGCAGTAGCTTGAATTTTATTCATACTGGCTGCATTGGGGTTTTACTTGCTAATATTTTCAATGTTCCTAATATTGTTTTAAAAATTCTGGTTAAAGCATTATAGTTCGACCTAAATCTGATTTACTCCCATATGTAAGCTCTCAAAACCATGCCCTTGATTTGTGCAAAGGTTCTGATGCCTGATATCACGATTATTTTCTCTTATTTTGTGTGATCACCATATCGTTTTAAATTGCATGGTGATATTTATTTTTCTTATCAGATTCAAGCTATAAATAAGGTTACCTCTTACTTCCATGCAGTTCAACTTAAGTTGATTGATCTGATTTTATTTCTTTTCGGTTTTATGTCACAGATGCAGTGTTTATGTATCTTTACCTTCTTACAAGCTCAACTAGTTCCAGTTGTTAATACTCCAAACTTTAGGTGAGATGAATTTCTTTCCGTAGCACTTTTATTCAGTAGTCTTTTGTATTTCACTTTTGAGATGTATTATATATTTTTTTGGGTGATTTGACATGTAGTTGATTGTAATGGTTTTTAACGTAGGACTCTATCTTATAATTGCTAGGTTTTACAGCCTTTAAGGTCGTTTCTAATTTGGAGTTTAAAACAAAGTATAGAATATGTTAACGTTTCTTTTTCAAAAAATAAAATAAATGCATGAGTAGAACTGTTGCAATCATACTCGTTAGACGTTCAATGACGAATATTTTAGTGGAAAATGCTTGAAAAGTTCCTTCACGAAAAAGGTGCACATTAGTCCTCTTGTTTTATAGTGGCACTCCATTAGTCTCATATTTTTTTACAAGGTACACATAACTTTAATTTTACTTCACCAGGGAAAAAAAACACATATGAAGTAAATTAGGAAGTATAAAATAGTCATTTTCATTGCTTATAAAGATGTATCCCTACAATTGCTACAATTTTGCACTCAATTTTGCACCTACATTGCTTACATGACTTACATGGTTACACGTATAATTATTTAGAAAAATGAATCATTTTATCATATTTCTAGATAATTCTGCCATGTAAGTGGTGTAGTTGTAAAAATGTGTAAATTTGTATGTTTTTAATATTTTTCGTTTTTATTAAATGACAAAACATGTCCATTAAACATACGTAACAAGTATGTGTAAGAAATTGAATTTATATGTCCCTTTTTATAAAATAAGGGACCTTATGTACTACTTATAAACAAAGGAACTAAAGTGTAATTTATTTATGAATAAAGGGACTTAGGCATCGTACACCACGAAAATTTTATGCATTTTGGAACATAGACCGATCATAGTGGGTATATAGGGTCATTACCATCCAGTCGTTTTCCTCCTGCTTCATCAAGCAGCACTATGCTTTTCTATGCTCTGTCTTGATATAATTAAGTTTAAGAACTTTAAAAGCATTTGTTTACTTTTGTTACTAGTTATTTTACTTTGGTTGGTGGTTCGACTTGATCCTACGGTGCATGTCAAGTAATTTATATATTTGATGTAAATAAACCCCACTTCCTAATCAATCTTACCTACCGGTTATATATAAAACCTTGATCTAGCTGTATGAATTTTATTTTGACTTACCAGTTTACGTTTCATGACATGCCTCGAATCTAAGGAATCATAGCCCATATAATGTATCTCCTTCAGGGTTTCATGCTCTTTGTGCTGAGAGATTCTCCCACTTTGTTGGCGCAAGTTTGAGCCTGATTCACTATATATATTGTCAATATTTTTTAATTTTTTTTAGCTCACCATCTTTTACGTGCCTACTTTTTTTAATATAATTCTACTATTCATATAACGTTACCACTTTTCACTTTTTGTTTTTCCTGCAATGACTTGTGATAGTTTTTTTTAATTAAGCAGAATCCCAAGGGCACACAAATTTGCACATATCACATGTGTTGTATCATGTGTCAGTGTTATGAATATAATAACATTTTTATTTTTCAAAATAATTTTGCCACATGTCACTATATAAGTGATGTGTGTAAATTTGTATATAGTCTTTCAAATAAAGATTTTGATCAGATCCATCTCTTCATGTGATACGCCTACATCGGGTTGTCTTAATGAGGACAGAGGGGGACAATGGTAGGGACTAGGGACCTTCTGCCTTCATTGGCCTGTGTATTTATGGCTAAAAGAGAGCTCTATAATATGAAGCATATTTTTATGTTCTTAAAAACCTCTCTTACTATGCCAATATAATATTCAGAATTAGACAATTTTAGATTAGTAAATGAGCTGTAGGCTTCTTATCATGCTATGCATTTGTTCATTTTGCCTCGTTGCGTTATTATTTTAAAATTTTCTTGGCTGTGTTTAACTTTATTTTTTTTAGATCAAAGTGTTTAACTTTCTTGATTATCATTATTAAATGAATGTTCCAATCATGTCTTTCTTTCTTTATGATTAGCATTATAGGAATAAGAATAACAAATATTCTCAGGAGTTCATAAAATCTCAATAATTTTTTATGGGTATATATATATATATTATGTTAGTCATGTATGGGAACTTAGCTGGCAGGCTATGTGTTTTGCTATATGCGTTTTAATACGAATCTAACGCTCTCACGGTTAGGTTCAATTATTGAAGTAAGTTTGTTCTGTTCTCACTAACCGACAGTTTCACCGACTAGGAAAAGAATAGGTTACACCCGTTCCATAATACATTTCAGCTACACCCTTCTAAATTTTACGTTGGTTTGATCTTTAAATATAGACAAAATTGATGAATTAGTGCTTGTGGGCATGTAGCTTTCATGTTCGGCGGAATATTAAAATTGCTTTCAATAATCTTGTGCCTTATTTTTAATCACCGTGGCTCACGAATCATAACTATTATGAAAGGATGAGATTAAAAGTTAGTAAAATTTGTGTGAAAGGGAGGGCTTATTATTTTAATTAAATTAAATGTGAGGTCAAATTAATTCTATTGTGTGCCAGCTTGGTGTGTTGGTTTATGCATAAAGTTTGGAAGTGGTAGTTAGATGTGTGAAATAATTTGGCTGAATTAGTTCGTTTAGGTTTATCTCATCTCTCTAGCTCTTTTATATTTTTGATAAATAAAATATTATAATATATAATTTTGTTTAATAATAGAAATGTTAGTGTATATATATTATGATTATATTTTTTCTAAAACAAATAAATAAATAAATACAAGATGTTAAAAGTGTTTTTTTAATAATGGCATTATGTTAATTATTGTTTTGATAATATTATTTTGTATAAACTCGTAAATCGGATAAGTTAGCTCATAACTTGTGCAAGCTGATTTTTTTCAGCTCTTTATTTATTTGAATCAACCTTAATTAGAATTTGCTTTTTGTAGCAACGTACATGTGAAGTGGGGTTGGTTCTTTCATCAAATTATTGATCACACCAATATCTCCAAGGAGGGTTTAAAATGGTAAGACACTGTATACTCACAAGAGAGACCTTAGGTTCTTGGCTTTAGGGTTGCTTTTCATAAAGGCTTGGCATCTTATCTTTTTGTAAGGCTACTAACTTTATGATAAGATGAGAGTCCACCACATGTGTTTAGGGACCACTTAAGTATGGCTTTACTATCATCACTCTATCTCGTATAATCTCATGATTTCGTACTCATTTTTCGAACTTTCTATATTTTCCGACTGTTTCAACCTTTTGCTGTTGGTGTAACTTGTCTAGAGTAAAAGGAAGAAGCTAACTAGGAGTAACCGAAAGTGTTATTCATTAATATAAAACTATAAACTATATTCTGTACCGATCATATTTTTTGACTTCTTTATTAAACATTTAGTATTGTTTTCTTAAAAAAAGAATTTTTTATTAATTTTAAATTTTATTAGTGTATGATATAACTACATCACTCACTCTATATCAATGAGTGACTTCTCAAGCAAAATCGGTATGGGGTTGTTATGCTCCTTTTGCGTCTTAGATTTTCTTGGCCCTAATGACTTAATATCTTGGCAGCGCTTGAACAGTTGGCTCATATTTTGCAGGGCATTTTTTTTAATGAACGTTTTTCATGGATAGTTTTATTTGTATTTAGTAGAGCACAAATTCCATTAACGTGCTAATTTTGTATTGATTTTAAAATATGGGCACTGCAAATATGTCTGAAGCATGTAATTTATTTTTGGACGTGGATGCAATTGAGATGGAATGCTTAGAATTTTTCATTTTTATGAGTGAGCCAAGTTAGAAAGTTGTGGAAAAAAATAAAAGCTTATCACTTTATTAGAAAGCCGTTGACAAGGGCTTTGATAGTTGAATATGGTCCATAAGGAGATTCAGACGCCTCCCTTTTAGAAAGAGGCATATTTCATAAACAAAGAGAAGGGGAATCAATACGTTTTAATTACTTGCATAAGCTTCTATGATTTGGTTAAAATGTCCAATATTTATTACTAGTGCGTTTACTCGAAATCGATTACGTTAATATATTTCATTCCTAAAGGATGATGGAGTTGACAATGAATTTATGCGGAAAAGCTTGCACATGGGAGGAGAGAAACTTGTATACAACCGAGGTATTAACACATGATGAAATGAAATCATTTTGACTATTTAATTTAATTGAAATTTAAAAAAATATATACGAAAAATATAAGAAATACATATTATATCTAATATTTTCTCTACCTAGACTATTTACTACAGCTTTGAATGGACCCAACGAACCTTCGCTGCTGCTTTTATATGTAGCTCTCAATTCTCAGAGCATTAGTATAGTTGTATATAATACTAGTTTACTGTTTAGTAAAAAAAATTACCAAGATATTACAAATATCAATCGAGATTTAGATAATCATTTGATTCAAATATGTTTGTCTAATGAGATTATGCCACATTGTCATACCATTCTTGATTTGTCGAAAGATTGTGACTAAACAATTTTGTTTTAATAGTGCAATAGGAGTTATATGGTGGCGTTGTTTCATATGGCCATAGACTTTATATTTTGAGCCGGCAGCCAACGGCACTTCTTAACTCTTGACCCCCATAATCATGGGTCCCAAAGACTTTAGTTCATGTGTTTTACTTTTGTATCTTCCTATATGTATTAATGAGACGTGCGAAATACGTGAATAAGAGTAAGTATTTTTATAAAAATAATGTATGTATTTTCATCCATGTTTATAATGACACATATAATAAAATATTAAATATAAACTCTTATGATTCTTGTATAAAAGAATTAAATAATAATGATAAAAAGATGATGTTATTATAATTTAAATTTTTATTATCATACAAATAATTTATTAATAAATAAAAATAAAATATATATTTTATATATTTTTGTTATGCAAACAACAAAAATAATATTATTATCAATCATAAATTATAGAGGTTTATGTATTCGTTTGACACTTATGATATTTAAAATGTTACAATTTTATTTTTTATTTTTTAGTTCATATAATTTACTCTTTAATGTTTTTAAATTTGATATTTTAAAAAACATAATTTAGTTTTTAATTTATGATAAAATTTATAATTTTTTTATTTTTTTAAATATATGATTGTTAATTATAATAACATTAAATCAATTTAATATAAATTAAAATTTTGAATTTTTTTTTTTTGTTAAATTTAAAAATGTTAAAGATTAAATTATATAAATTAAAAATTAGTGATTAAATTTTAATATTTTATATAAGTTAGAAGTAAAATGCATAGATAATTTAGTTATAAAAATAGTATTATTTTTTTAATGTTATTTAAGAGAGATATAGATAGAGAAAGAGAGAGGAAATGAGGATGGAAAAGCCTGCCGACGAAAGCTACAAGAAAACCGTGCTTGACTCATAAATTCTGTCCGTCAATTATGGGCTTCGTTTTTGGGAGACTTTTATTTTTGATTGTGGGGTATAAGATTTTCCATAATTTTTGTAAAATAAGTATTTTAATTTTATAATTATGAAAAAATATCTACTTTAATTTCAAAAATTTAAGAAATTTAAAATTAATAGATATACATTTTTTAAAATTATAAAATTAAAATATTCAAATTAAAAACTACAAAATTAATATATTATTTTACTTAACTGATGCATTCTTCTTTTATTTTTTCTCATTTTTTCTGTTTCCACAACTCAGTCGTACTGTCCTTTTTTCTTTTTTCTTTTTCTAACAATTATCCTTAAGATGATAATATTAACTAAACAATACTTTTTTAATAATAATTTTATTTAATAATAATATTTCTAAATAATGAAATCATTTGCGAGACAGCCCCTCACTTTTTAATAGTGTAAATTTTACATATGATATTTTTAAAATATAAATAAATTATATATATATATAATAGATATATATTTTTTGGATAATTATTTTTAATTTTTCCTAATTTAAAAATATATTACAAACTTATTAATTTAAATATATTTATATTTAAATGAGATATACATAATATTTTTATATAAAAATTAATCATTTAAAAGTAAATAATATTATTTTTAATTATTTATGTGTTTTTTTAAAATTAAAATGATAAAGCAGTGACAGTAAATTATAATTGATAATAAAAATAAAGTGAACATTTTACGCCCTATTCTTATAAAAAAAAACAAATAGCGAATAATAAATATAATTTGAATAATATCATTATTATTATTTTGTTTGTTATATTACTCTTCACTTATTTGTTATATAAATAGTAAGTCCTGAAATTCAAAATCAAAAACATAACACCACCATTTATTTGAGTCATGAAGGATATATGTGAGTAATATAAGGGTGTTTTTGTTAATATAAATGCTAGGATAATTAATTTTGTGGTTTAGCTTCCTCTTTTTTTCAACTAACGTAAACAATATTTCATTAATTATTGTACGATAGGATTAATGATAGTAAAATATAATATAATTTTTTTATATTTTCTTATCTCAATTATAAAATTTGAATAAGAATTTTTTTCACTTTGTTTTTTATAAATTTTAACAGTTTATATAACAAATTTTAAAAAATTGTATAAAAAGTTGAGATTATTGATCTCGTACCATTATCTTATACTATTTATGGGGATAAATGTGAAGTGAATTCCAACCTCAATAGTGTAATATATGTGGGCGATTTTATAATTATTTATTTTTCAAAAATAAAAATTAAAACCAACGATTGATTTATTTAAAAAAAAAAACCTTTTTATACTATTTGCAGAACCTTTCTACTTGTTGGTCTTTTTAGTAGAGTTTTTTGATTGCATAACAGCCACACGATTAGGTACAGACTTGCAACTTTTGACCAACTATTGCGGAGATGACTAATGGTTACAGTGATTATGTTTCAATGCATGCGTTATCACACATCTAGTGTGTTATCATGTTCGAAAGTTTATTTATTTTTAAATAGAGAGAAATTGTAAATTATAATATTACTTGAATGTTATTATTATTTGTTTTTAATTATAAAAATTATTATTTATATATCATTTATATAAATATATTCAAAATATTAATTTTGTAATAAATGTTTTCAAATATTAAAAAATTATAATTTATCTATAATTACATAAATATTTATACCTAAATTTTTTGAGAAAAATATCATAGAATTGTACTAGTTATTATACTTAAAATATTTAGTTTTGATGACTTTTTTTTATAATAGTTTAATTTATAAATTTTGAAAAAGTTACGCCATAATTTCAAAAGTTTATTTTTTTAACTTTTAAAAAAAATTATATTTTTATTTTAATTTTTTCAACTTAAATTGAAAAGAAAAAAAAGTTAGAATAGTTGAAGCAGTTTTTTATATGATTTTTTTTAAATATAAAAAAATAAGGAAAATATAAAAATTTCATTTAATCTATTATATCATTTTTTAAAAATTAATAGAATAAAATGTTACATAAAAAATTAATAAATCTAAATATTCATACTCCATTTCAAAAAATTAGTAGAAATCTACCATCACCGGCCCGCAAAATATAGTTTTGTTGAAATGTTAGTGAAGGTTGGTGCCACTTTTGTCCTCTTGCATATATATACATCTGCGTGTATATATATATACAAAAAAAATCATTGGAACTTGGAATAACCGGTGCAATTATAAGACATTTGTCTTAAAAAATTTAAGTATAAATATTTACGTTAATTATATATAAAAAATATAATTAATTACATTAATTTTAAGTTTTTAATACTCAAAAAACTACTCTAAAATCTATATTTTGAATATACAAATGATAAATATATAATAATTTTAAGATTAAAAATAAATAGTAATTGAGATTCAACTAGTACTACCATTAAAATCAGAGCTTAACTAAACTTTTATGCTTAATATTTTTTACTTCATAGCAATTTGTCCCTTTAATCTTTGAATAGAGTTGTAATTTTTTACGGTAAACATGAATTCTTCACCAAAAACCAAAAAAAAAAAAAACTTAGACTCAGCCCTTCCCACGAAAAATTCTTAACTCCACCCCTGTATATTTGATTATTATTAAATAAAATCAAACATATAATAATTAAAAAATATATTTTTGAGCAAAAATATAAGAAAAAAGAATAACAATAAAGATATTTAAAGTGTTACATGTTATTGTTTTATTCTTATTATTTAACCATTACCATAAAATTGACGTGGTGCTTCTATAAGGAAGCATTTCGTTGGTATATAAACTATGTCTCTGTATTGTTTTGTTCCGGGAATATTTTTCTTAAAGTGAAAACTTATGCTCAACAATTTATGAAAAAATCTATTTTTCATAAGTTTTTATAAATCATAAATGATATAATACAATATTATTAATAAATATAGTACAATACATATAACTGTTTTTAATAAAAAATTATTACATCACTTATAATTGTTATATATTTATAATATATAAAAGTAATCATAATCTATGCATAACCTAGTGAGAATTAATAAAAGAACTCTTACCTAGTATAATAATTATATTAAGAATGGTGTAACAAATTTTATAATTAAAGATACGAAAACGGATAAAGAAAAGGAGAAGAATGCACTGAGTTCCATTCACAAAAACAACAACAATTACGCTATCAGTCTTTGGCTTTTATATCTACACATTAGAAGGTTATGACTGAAATATAAAGGTGATCTTAACCCCCTTGATTCTGCTAGATCATTAAGCTAGTGCATAGAGCTTTAACAACCTAGTAACTAACCTTACAGTGCCAACAAGCATTATGTTACAACAAGAAAATATCGCACTAGCACTAAGTGAATCCTATAGTAACTTGTACAGCTTGCACACTTTGTGACTTCGATTTATATTGGCTTACATGTATTGAAGCAGTTAAACTTGTAGTACCTATATTATCATCAACTTGGCTCATATGATAATCATCTTGAATGCTAACTCCAACACCAACTTGACTCACATGACTTGAGCTTAGGGGTATCCAAAAATTAGACCGAATCGAATTAAAACGAAAAATCAAACTGGATCGAATTGATCTGAACAATTTTATAAATCAAACGATCCAGTCTGATTATATTAATTTTTAAACCTTTCGAACTTGACTGATTTTAATAATATATTAAATTTATCATATCACTTCTCACAAACCGTTTATTAAATTTCTCATATTTTAATCAAAGGTATATCATATATATGTATTATTAATAGGACCAAACCGTTCAATTACAATATTTTTAGTAACCAAACGGTTCAATATAAAAGGTTCAATCCAGTTAATTTTTTTTACTCAAAACTAGACCGAATCGGACCGTGAGTACCCCTACTAAAGGCTAGATTATTAATTCTATTACCACCCCTCAAACTTAATGACATAATCATGACACATTTTTTTGATAAGGAACACAAATTGATTAATAGAAAGGGATTTTGTGAGAGCACCTGCATATTACTCATTGGTAGGAACATGTTTGATGTGAAACTGATCGAAAAGCACTTTTTATCGTATGAAATGAATGTTCAATTCAACATATTTTTGCATACATGTAGAACAAGAATGGAAGCAAAAGCCAAGGTACTCATATTGTCACACTAGATGACTGGACAAAAGACAAAGTACATTGAATCTTAGTTAACAAAGCCTTAATCCATATCACATCCATTAGCCATAATCATATCTTCAATTTCAATGAAAAATCTAGAAACTAAGGCTTATTTCTTAGAATTTCATATTACAGGATTATTACCAAGATAAACAACAATCCTTAATATTAATCTCCTATGATATGGACAAAAAGCTCAATCTACATTTGTAAATGCTTAGAGTTACAATTCAATTGATGATTTAAATATAAGTCAATGAGAAATTGCTCCTTAAAAATAGGGTGGAATGCATTTGACAACCAATGAACGAGGAACAAGAGGATTAGACATAAATTAGTATACTTGTTAATTACAAAGATAATATCTGGACGTATAATAGTGAAATATTGGAGAACTCCTACGATTCTCTTTATACAATGAGAAATTGTGAAATAAATAAAAAACATGAGTAGGAAGAAAAGCATATAAGAATATAAGGGTAAAAATATTCTTTGAAGAATTTATTTTGTCTTTTAGTAACAACTCCCTAATATTTGTTGATTGAGCAAGCATAACATCCTTAATTGATAAAGTTGAAACCTCAATACCAAGGAAATAGTTATACAACCAAAATATTTGAGAGCAAATTGTTTGTTTAACATAGAGACGAGGTTTTGGATTTTGACTTCGTTATCACCAGTGATGATAATATCATCAACATACACCAACAAATAGATGGTAAAGCCATTGGAGAACCTATAGAAGATACGAGAGCCTGCAATGGACTTCTTGAAACCAAACTAACACAAAGAAATACTGAGGGTATCAAATTAGGCATAAGTGGATTGTTTAAGCCCATATATAACTTTGTTGAGCTTGCATGCATAGTGAGGAAATATTGGATCTTCAAACCCTTGGGATTGATTCATAAAGAAATCCTTATGAAGAGTTGCATTTAAAAAGGTATTATTAATATCGAGTTGGTGTAACTTTCATTTTTTATGTAAAGTAATAATGAGTATAATATGAATGGTGGCCTATTTGACTACTATACTAAATGTCTCAAAGAGTTCAAAGCCATATGTTTGATTAAAGCATTTAGCCACTACTTAGTAGAGAGCTTTTTAACTCTAAATACTCATTTGTTATCAATGATTTTTTTATCCTTAATTGGAGAGACTAAGGTCTAAGTGCCATTTTTAACCAATGTATTATATTCCAACTCAATTGAGACCTTCAAATTAGGGTTAATTAAAGCTTGTTTGATAAATATAGGTTAAATATATACAAGATAAGTAGATGAAGCAATGAAAATTTTAGGCTTAAAGGTTTCAAATTTGGAACAAGTGACCATAAAATGTTGGTTTTAAGTGACAGAAACAGAATGAGCACTAACTCATAATCACTAGTATAGGAGATGAAAAAGTGTTAGACATTGGTGGAAGATGTTGGGAAATAAGAGAAGATACAAGGGAATTGTTAGAAAGAGAAAGAGACATGTCAGAAGAAAGGAGGGTAGGTTGGAAAATAAACTAAAAAGGAAGAGAAACATAATGAAAAGATGATAAAGTTGGATCAATAATAGATGAAATAGAGCTTAAAACAAGTAACACTGTTATATAAGGACAAGTAAAAATAGAGGTTGATGAGATAAGAGAAGTAAAAGTAGAATAAGGAAATATATTTTCATAAAATAAAACATCTATATTGACATACAACTTACTATTTTTGGACAAACTCATGTAACCCGTGTGCTTTGATTTATAGCCTAGAAAAGTTCATGGCAAAGACCAAGAATCAAATTTTTGGTCATTGAAAGGTCTAAAACAAAGGAAACATAAGCAACCAACCACTTTTAAAAAAGTGTAATCAAGTTTTTGATGAAATAACATATTTAAAAGGACTTTTATCAGATATTAAGGGAGATGAAAACCTATTAATGAGATAAGTGTTGGGATAAAAAGCTTTATTAAAAAAGAAATAGGCAACTAGCATCAATGAACATATACATATTTAGTTCAACAATATATCTATGTTTCCTCTTTCTTCTTAGCTTATCCATTATAACCAGTTTGAAGTTTAACTTAATCTTAATTAAATAAATGTTTGAAAATTCATATTTTTAGTTTTAAGAAAAAAAATTCAAATCTTTATTTTAGTTTAACATGATTATAAAAGTAGTAATTATATGTTTTTTTTAAGGTTCTACACTTTTTTTTAAATATTAAAGATCCTCACAAGTTAGGGTAAAAAAAAACCTTTAAATCTAATACAATAGTGCTTACATTATTAAATGGTTTTATTCTTCTTATTATTATTATTTATCTTTCTTTGCTTCTTATTGGTAAATAATAAGTTTTGTCATTTAAATTTATATAAATTAAATTTAATAATAATTAAAATTGAAGACGTTTTAATTATATATTTTATAATTTATTATTGACAAAAAATTGTAGAATCCTTATTAACACGAAATATAATTATATTTTACTATACGATGGTTATTAGAAATGTTCTCTATTTTAAAACATTTTTCAATTAAATGTTAAAATTTATAATAAAATAATAATAAGTCAAAGCATATTCTTATACATTTTAGCAAAAAAAAATATTTATAATCAAGTAATAAAAATATATTTTATCCTGACTATATTATTTAATACTATTTACTTATAAAAATCTCACAACCTACCTACCTTATTATGTTTAAACAAATTTAGTATAATATTATCAATATTCAACCAGTAAGTTAGAAAATAACAACTCCCTCGTAATATTGTACAGGTCAACATATACGTGTGGAACGATGACGCCAGATAGGAGAGATAAAATGGCCCAAGGGTAGGACAAAAGCGCCAGCCGGCAAACCAGCTGTAAGGATTAATAGTAATGCTATGAGTTGGTATATATCAATTACAGTTATCATATAAAAAAAAACCCAAAATTATAAATTATGTTGTAGAATTTAGACAACGAACCATAAGAATATTTTTTAAAATAATTAATATATTAATTGCATACTCATAATTAAAATTCAAACCAAATACATCCTATATTTTCAAATATAGTATATGTTATTGATTACAAAAACGTTAATATTAATATCGTATTTTAAAATTTTAAAAATATCTTATAAATTGAATTTTTTAAGTAAATTTAACTTCTTAAATTACAAAATTATTAAAATTAATTAACTTTAATATTTCATAAGAACAATATTTTGTAATTTAGAGTTACAAAGTGATTATTTTACTCTCTTCTTACAACTCAAAGTATATTAATTTTTTTTTTCAAGGGTGTTCATAGCTACTATATAATAATGAGAGAGCTCCATCATTGGCAGACTATTTATTGTATATTATGATCTAATATATCATTAATAAAATTTTTACATATTAATTATATCTTTTATTAATTTATGGTATATTATGATATTTTTAAATTTCATATTGGAGTTAGAGTGAAAGTTTCTTCTTATAAATGAATAAAATTTAAGTTTTATATTTATTTATAAAGTTAATTAAATGGTGACCATTTAATTTGACATTGGACAAGACTACAAGTTCGTCTTCGTACTTAAAAAGTTCAAAAAAGAATTTTGTGTAATATTTAAAAATTAAAAATTCATTTTTATTAAATTATATGAATTCCATGTAGGGAAATGTTAATGATGTGGAGTGATTTATTTGTTGTTATTATTATTTATAAGATAGGTGAAAATTTATATAATGGCAAATAATTATGTGACGTTCTGAAAAAATAAATTATGTCACTTCGTGTTTATATCTATTAGTATATATTATTATTATTTTACTATTACCCTTTTTTATTAATAAATATTAAAATATCATAAAATAAATATATATTTTTTATAATTTTATTAGTTTTTATTATATATTATTTAGATTATTTTTCACCTTTTTACTTTATTTGTTAAAGTTTTTTGCTAGCTTTTTTAATATAAATAAATATTAAAATATTTTAAAATAAATATATTTTTATAAATAATTATTCTGTTAATTTTATTATGTACTATTTTGTTTATGTTATGCTTTTTTTTATTTCTTTGCTCCATTGTTTTTTACATAAATAAATACTAAATTATCTTAGAATAAATACATTTTTTATAAGTAATTATTCTGTTATTTTTATGGTGTAATTATTTTTTATTTTTTTAATATATTAATAAATATCAAAATATATTTATATCATCTTCATTTTTTATTATTTATTGATTATTCTTTAATTTTTTTATATTAATAAATATTAAAATAATCCATACAACTATCAAACTTGATAAATTATGTTTAAAAATTGCATAATAATATCAATTATTATTCGAAAATTAATATTATTATATAATTATTAATTCAAATAATATAATATTATTTATTGTTAGAAGTGATATCAGTATTTTAAATAAATTATTAATATAAAATATGATATAAAAATAAATATATTATATAATAAATTACATATTAATTGAAATATTATTAAATAAATAATTTTATTAATATAATTACATTTTTCCTTAAAAATTTTAAGAAAATGACTTAATTAATTTCAAAAATTATATAATTAGTTACTCTCTCGGTTATACGTAATGGTCTGATAATTGCTTATTATTGAGTATCACAACCCAAACAATTGGTACTTCGGTACTTCTTGATCATCACAACTCACATGTGAAATATCATAAAAATTATCTAATTTTTCACCCGTAGAAGTTAATTTAATAGGTAAAAATATTTATAAATTTTATTATAATATTATCTTTAATTAATAAAAAATATTACTTTTAATATTATTTTAAAGTGTGAATATTTGTCTTTTATAAAATTCATTATTTTATATTTTTATTATATTTTATTCTATTTAAATCGATTCTTTTTTTTCCTTTTCAAATTCTATTTCATTTATTTTTTTAAATAAAAACTCAAAATTTTATTTTGATCCAATCGACCGAAGCTCTGTTACCATATGAAAGTTCACAAAAATCATGTACTTTAAATACTGAAGTTACCATATAAAAATTCATAAGAATCATGTGTTTTTCAATTTTAAAAAATTAACTCAATAAGTATAGACATTCATAATCTTTATAAACACTAACCAGTGTAGTATTTAATCAACATGTAATACTATCTTTAATATTATTCTCAAAGTGTTGCTTTTTGTTTATTTCAAAGCTTATCATTTTATATTTTAACATATTTTATTCTATTTAGATCATTTATATTTTTTTTCTTTTTTAAATCCTATTTCATTCATTTTTTTAAGAGGAGGTCTAAAAAAAAATTATTTAATTGATTGAAGTTCTGATACTATATGAAAGTTCATAAAAAAAACATGTGATTTTCAATTCTAAAGATTAACCTAATGGTTTAAGGCACTTATAAACCTTATAAAATCTATCATAATAATATCTTGAAATATTAGTAATATACACTTCTTACATCTAAACATGTGATATATTAAATCATAAAATAATTAATAAATATGAAAGAGATTGTTTATATATATATAAGTAATTTGTGTCGTAGTTTGATTGATCAAATCGAACTTCAATTATAGGATTCGAATAAAAATGAATCAAATTAAATTCAGGTCAAATTTAAATCAGTTCAAATAATAAAAAAATATCGAGTTTGGTTGAGCTGAGTTCGAGCGAGCTTGTTAGCCTAAAATAAATTTAAAAAAAAATTATAACACATAAACATTATAACTTAAATACTAGGTTAAAAACTTAAAATTAGAGATACATATTTCTTCTTAATTCTAAACTAATTCAATCTTATTACTTCAACTCTCTACTTCTTCGGTAATTAGTAGTAATCATTTCTCTAATAGTAGCTCTATGTTTAATAATGTTTCACTCTTTTCTAAACATCAACCCTACGTCTATGAAATCAAGTTAAAATATTTTTAGTACCACCTTAAATAGAAGGGTTTTCTTTATATCATTATTGTATGATTTATTTGAATATACCAAGAGAGTTTTTATATATATGTAATCATTTTTTGAGAAAATTTTTTATTTAATCTTACTCATATAATTTTTTGTTTAGTGAATTTTTTTTTATTTAATCTTACTTATATATTTATTTGTTTAGTGGAAAAAATTATATTGATATTTGAGACTCTTTATTCAAACTATGAGTTATTAGAACGACATCATCTAACCTTTTCATAAGAAAGATTTGATGACATTCATATTTATTAAATTTATTTAGAAATGTATTTTTTGTTTTAATAATTAGTTTTCTTTAACTTATGTTTAATTAATTATTGTAATATATAAACAGGTGTACGAGGAGTTACATTATCTACTTATATTTTATTGTATAAGTGAGTTATTCATTTAGCGTTAATTTATTATTTAAAATATTAGTTATTGTATTATTATTTATCTAATTTTTTATATTTTATGTAATGTTATTTAAGTTAATAAGATTTAATCATTAAATGTATTTTTTGATTTATAAAAAAGTTGTTAAATTAATAATTTGAATTAATTTATTTGTATTTGATTTAAATTTATTAATTTAAATTAAATTAAATTAAAATAAATTAATTTACACTGAATTAATTTAAATTGACATAAGCGGTATCTGTCACATAAGTTACGAAGAAACCATCATTCATAAATTTTATTTTCCTTATTTCATGCAGAGGAATACGAGAATATCAGTATATAGCATCTCTTGTTTTTGTTTTTATTTATTTTATCGAGAGAGGAGCGTACTCGAACCTAATTTTCTCAACGATGTAACAGACAAATGTTTTTTTTAATTATAATTAATTTTGTATAACCTAAAAATGTTAATTAACTTCTTTGGCAGGTTTGAGTACTATCAAAATATATAAAGGGTAGCAAAATGCTCATATTTTTAGTTATTAGGGAAAAAAAGAGTACAAATCGATTATCTATTTTAAAAGTAATCACTAAAATTTATTTAAAAAATTCAGGTAAAATTTTAAAGATTAAAATCAATATTTTAATTTTATTTTTTGCAAAGTAATAGAAATAATTAATTAAAAAATTATAATTTTCAAAAATAAATAATTTATAGTTTATTTAAATAATAATAATAATAAAATGTTATTGAAATTATTCTTATATATAAAAATAATTGTTTAAATTTTATTTTTATTATTTATGGTAAAAGAAAATAAAATTTTAACTTAAAATTTTGGTCCAAATATTTCAAATGATTTTAAAACATATAACAAATTTATAATTAAGAGTGTTAATTCGTACAAGATTTTCGATTCGAATCAACTATCTTAAATTGATCAAACCTTAGTTTAATTCAAATTTAATATGAGTTAGTAAAAATAAATATGAACTCAAATCGAACTCAAATGAATTACTAACTCAAATTATTAATTGTATTTTTTAGTTAATCAAGCATTTTTTTATAAATAAAAAAATATATTTAATGATAAAAACTCATTACCAAAAATTAAGGTAATAATATTATGATAACTAGTCTTTTAAACAAATAGTAAAGTAATACAGAATGAATAAATCACAAACACAATAAAATACATAAAGATAATATAACTTCTCACACATACTTGTTATGTTATAATAACTAGTTAATTACAAAAAGTAAATACTACTAAACTTAAGCTAAAGAAAGTTAAGCAATAAATCTATTCTTAAATAATTTCGACAAAAATTAAAGGCATTCGTGTCTTCGTAAAAATTCATAGTTTAATTAAAGAGCTCAAAATCTTAATAGAATTATTCCCCACCATTAAGTAAAGAAATATATGAGTAATATTAAGCAAATAATTTTCTCTAAAATTAACTACATACTCTCTTAATATGATCATTAAAAAAACCATATTTTTAGGGAGAAATCAAAAATATTTTAAACTGTTTTAATTAGGGTAGGGATGCAATTAGAGAATAGTAAAATAGTCCTAAAAATAGGGTTGTTGCTGGAGACACGATGGTACTGGTTGTTTGGAGAAGTGATTGCGTTGGTCGTGAATAAATATAGTTTATAAGTTGTATTATTTATGCATTATAATTTTTTTAAAAATTTATTTCGAATTAATGGATTAGTTCAAATAAAGTTTGATTTTTTTTTGAATTATTTAAGATGATTTAAATTTGACACAAATTTAATTTAATTCGTATTTAATTTAAATTATACTATTCAGATTAGATTTAATAAACCAAATTATTACAAAAATTAACGCAACTACTTATATTAATACTTTACAGAATAACTAGAGAAATAAATTTGAATTTTAACATATGTATCTGAGTTCTACGGGTCTTCGTCCTAGTTTGAATTTGTATATTAACATTTATATATATGTATCTTTCGTAAGCCAAAAGACAACCGGTGAAGCCTACAGACAGCTAATGTATTTGTGGAATTGGATACAGGTTATGTAGTTGACACGCTGCATGCAAATTTAACGCCTTCAAGACAAATAAAATAAAATATATTTATTACTAATTTTTTAAAATATATATTTTAATAATGAAAACATAATGCAAATTGCATGCAAGCACAAGAAAATTAAATTAAATTAAATTGAATCATATCATATCATAAATTAAAGATTAAATTATACTAATAATCTTATATTTTTATATTTTATTCTCATAATTTTTTTTATTACGAGTAGTCTATTTATTATTCAACTTAAAAAATTCAGTTCTAAAATTAAGTTAACTCAAAATTGAACCTTTTCTATTAACGTTAGTTAGTGGTTAAGTTAAATTAGATCAAATTAAATATTTTAATTTTTTATTTATTATAATATCAAAATAAATATTAATAAATTAGAAAATATAAAAAAAATTAAAATATTTAATCCTTTTAGTCATTTTTGACCTATGATGTTTTATTTTAAGTTGAATTTAATTTTAAAAATAAATTTTATTAAAATAAACAATAAAAAGTAAATTATAAAAAAAAATAATAAAAAGTTTAAAGCTAAAAAACAAAAAAATTATTATTATAATAATTAACACGGTTTATGGTCCACTAATATTGAACTAAATTTGTTGTGGAAATTATTTGTGTCAATTTTCTTAGTAAAATATGTACAATAATAGTCAATAGCCAATATAAAGTTATTGGGTACACTGAGATAATTGCTTAGGGATTCTCTTCTCTTTATATATTTTGACATATAATTTTTTTATCATGATTAAATTACATAAATATTTTAGATAATTTTATTTATAATATTTCTACGATCAAATACTTTTAATTTTTTTTTAAAAAGTTATTCTAAGCTCGTAATGATATTTTTCTCATTTTTTAGATAATTTTGTCGTCTTTCATTCTTAATATATATAGTCTCTTTAATTTTTAAAACCAAATTATATCAATAATTAAAAAAAAATTATACCTTCAATTTAAATATTTTTATTATAAATAACTATGGCAAGAAATTTCGTTTCAAAATCGTATGTTATGTGAACAGAGAACCCATACTTAAATGGAAAATATTTTGAATAAAAATAAGGATATTTCACTTGATTCTCTGCGCCAATTAATCATGTTATATTAAGAAGAAGTTTGAATTTCTAAGAATCCGAAATTTCAGCCAAATTAAATTATAACGGCAATCAGTGGGGGGAGACAGTGTTATATTTATTATTTATAAAATTATGGCAAACGACCATGATTTACTGTCGCAAATCTCCATCCCTCCTTCTTTTTACATACAAAACAAATTCTCTATTTTTTAATGGTTTTGTATGTCCAATTCGGACAAGTAGGGGCATATGAGTCATTTATTAAAGAAAGTGAGATGCCGTGAGCAATGTTGCATTGACGCGTAAGGCATACGTGGTGAGCCACACGAAGATGGAGTCCTTAAAAGTAATTATATGTACCATTTGTATGTTTATTTTTTATTTATTGAAAAATGTATTTTTTCAGATTTACATTACTCTATATCATTTAAATGTAAAAATTTCCCAATCTTATTTTTTGTGTTATGTTTCTCTCGTTCTACTTTTATAATTATAATTATAGTGGTTTGTATATTTGAATATTTATTTTTATTTTAATATCTTTTTAATCTATATTTTTAATTAAGATATATTAAATATTTTTATTTAAATTATTAATATTTATTTTGATTAAAATTTAACAATAATTTTAAAAAATTAAATACCTCATAAGTATCATGTATCAATAATTTAAATAAATATATTTAATATATTCTAATTTAAAATAAAAATAAAAATATGAAAATTAAAATTAAAATACTCCAAAAATACCAATATTGTAACTGTACCCCTAATCCAATTTTCGTCCACATTAATGTTATATAACAATATTTATTTTAGTTATATATATATATATAATTCGTTATTAAATAAAATAAAATTTTATAATTTTTTTAATTAATAATAATAAAAATATCTATTTTTATATTTTTGAGATTTTATTTTAATAGTTTTTTTATTTAAAATTTTATAATTTTTTATTCAATTAAATTGTTTTACTTATAAAATAATTTACATAGGATATTTAAAAAATAATTTTAATTAATTGATTAATTAATTATTAAAAAATAATATATAAATATCGTTTAATTAACTGATTATTCAAAAATATCTTTTAATATCTCTTATTTATTATTATACATATAAAAAATCTTCAATTAAAATTCAAATAACATAAAATTTGTATTTTTTAATGTAACACCACTAAAATATAAATTAAAAAATATGAATAAAAGATACTAAAAATAAAATTATAATATTATTAAAGTAACAATTTTTTTTAATTTTTAATCTGAAATCAATTCAATAAAATAATCAATTCAAATTAATTTAAATTTATTAAGATTTTTTTATTAGATAAATTCTAAATGATATTGAAATATATTTATGAGATTTATATTAATATATAAAATATTATATACATACTAACTAATACTTATTTTATTTTTAAATTAAAATAATAATTTAATATAGTTATATTATGTATAATATATAAAATAAAATATTTATTTATTTATAATTTTAATAAAAATTTAATTTAGATTAAATCATGATATATTATAAAAAAATTAATCTAAATTTAATTTGAAATAAAATCCCTTGTTTGTTTTTTAACCTTAATTTTATTCGATTATAAAATATGTTAATTTAATCTGATTTTAATATAACGGATTGTATTAGATTTATTAATTTTAAAATATTATTTTTATGATAAAAAATGGCTTAATTATTATTTTTTTTAATAATAATTATTGCTGTCTTAATTTGTTAGTTAGACGAGTATGCCTTTTTTGCCCCCTAATGCTCATCCTATATCATAATTCATTGTGATTTTTACCAACGTCTCCGCCCAATTAAATATATTTAAGAAATAACAAAAGGCCATTATTTCGACATTAAAATAAAAAGAAATACTAATATCACATATCACATTAATTAACTCATTTTTTATTCATACACTTTATAATTATTATAAAAATTAAAATATTGATATAAATTTATGTTTACGTTAATTTCTCATCAATAAAACGTAAAACAGAGAAATAAAAAAATATCCGACAATAACTACTAACAAGTGGACGTCCTTCATGGGTTTAAAAATGAATAAAAAAACAAAGGAAAATACTATATATTTTAAATTTGAAATATAAGATAAATAATATAATGTAATATTATTTATTAATATATTTAAATTTATAAAATTATATTATATTAATTAAAATAATGATATATAATAATATTAAAAAAATGAGCTTCACCAATATCATTCTAAATTTGTATTACTGAAGACAATCACAATTGTGCCCCTACAAATCTCAGAATTCCCGTGAGACATTAACCTTTCCCATAGTTATTAATAAGTAAAATGAATATAAAAATGAACTTAATCAACGGAAAACATTAACATTCAAGGTGCTTTAAGTAATATCACATGTCACCGAATGGCTATTTTTTTAAGCAATTCGGACCCAAAAAAATTTATTAATTAAGATAAATATTATCAATATAATGATCTAAAACAATGCTTAAATTTTGATATATGTTGATTTTTATTATGTATTTAAGTTGTTTATTTATAATTTAATTTTAAATAATTAAAGAATTTATATTTTTCTAAAAAAGAAGTTACTAGCAATGACATTTATTAATTATTATTTTTTCAAAATAATAACAGTTCATTTCTTTTACAAATAAAAAAGAAAGAGAGGATGAGAGATTGAGAAAGAAAGAGAGAATGTTGTGAGCCGTGAGCTGTGATTTAGCTGTCATTTGAAAATTTGATGCGTGATTTTATTTTTCTCTCTCTTCAAATACACATATCTCTAAAATCCCTGAAAAACAAACTCCACTCCCCTCCATACCACTATCTCTCTCCTCAGCCACCATTCCACCCAAACAACGCGCTCAAACTCTTTTACTCTCTCTACATTTTTTTCGTCTTCTTCTTCCTTAGATCTCAAAACGGGGGTTTGAAGATTTCAAAATTTCTGAATTACCCAGATGAGAAGAAAGTTTAGATCTTTGGGAGATAACTTCAATAGTAAAAAAGTGGGATTTATTGCATCAGAATGTGAGATGAAGAAGACGACGACTACGACCCAAACCCATCTCAGCTTTCAGCTTTTTCTAAAAGCCCAATTTCTTGTTGCTTTGTTTTTTATCACAACAATCTGTGTCGCTGCTTCTTCTTTAGAGCACCAAAACTCCTACGTTACCAGCAGCCATGTAGGTCTCACAGATACAGAAGCTTTATACATCAAGCAACGCCAACTTCTCTACTATAGAGACGAGTTTGGTGACAGAGGTGAGAATGTTACAGTAGACCCATCTCTTGTTTTCGAAAACAACAGGATCAAAAATGCTTACATCGCATTACAAGCTTGGAAACAAGCCATTCTTTCTGATCCTCTTAATCTTACCCAGAACTGGGTTGGATCTAATGTATGTAACTACACTGGTGTTTTCTGTGCACCTGCTCTTGACAACCACAAGATCCGTACAGTTGCTGGGATTGATCTCAACCATGGCGACATTGCTGGTTATTTACCTGAAGAACTTGGTCTTCTCACGGATCTCGCATTGTTTCACATAAACTCTAACAGGTTTTGCGGTACTTTACCTCACAAGTTTAAGAATCTGAAATTACTATTTGAGTTAGATATCAGTAACAATAGATTTGCTGGTAAGTTTCCTACAGTTGTTCTTGGACTCCCAACACTGAAATTCTTGGATCTGAGATTTAATGAGTTTGAAGGAACTGTGCCCAAAGAGCTATTCGACAAGCCTTTAGATGCAATCTTCATAAACCATAACAGGTTCCATTTTAATCTTCCAGACAATTTTGGTAATTCTCCTGTTTCTGTAATTGTTCTAGCCAACAATAAATTCCATGGTTGTGTTCCTTCAAGCCTTGGAAACATGTCAAACCTCAACGAGATCATTCTCATGAATAATGGTTTTCGTTCATGTTTACCTCAAGAAATTGGGTTGTTGAAAAATTTGACAGTGTTTGATGTTAGCTTTAATCAGTTTATGGGTCCTTTACCAAACACAGTTGGAGGAATGGTGAGTCTTGAACAATTGAATGTGGCTCATAATATGTTATCAGGTACAATCCCAGCTAGTATTTGTCAATTGCCTAATCTTCAGAACTTCACGTACTCGTACAATTTCTTCACTGGAGAAGCACCTGTTTGCTTGAGCTTATCGGCTTTTGATGATAGGAGGAATTGTTTGCCTAATAGACCATTACAGAGGACACCTAGACAATGTAAGATTTTCTTGTCTAGGCCTGTACGTTGTAGTTCATTTGGATGCAAACCTTTTGTTCCTTCCCCTACTATTCTCCCACCACCAATTTTTCCTCCCCCTGTTATCGTTCCTTCCTCTCCACCTCCACCAGTCTTTAAGCCTCAATCTCCACCACCACCTTCGCTGTCTCCTCCTTTGACATCACCGCCACCACCCTCCCCACCACCATCACCGTCATCACCTCCACCCCCATCACCACCCCCACCATCACCATCACCATCACCATCACCACCCCCACCATCACCATCACCACCCCCACCCTCACCACCCCCACCATCACCATCACCACCCCCACCCTCACCACCCCCACCATCTCCACCTCCACCCTCACCACCTCCACCATCACCATCTCCACCTCCACCATCACCACCTCCACCATCACCACCTCCACCCTCACCACCCCCACCTTTGCTATCACCCCTCCACCATCGCCCCTGCCCCCATCACCATCGCCCCCGCCTCCAATTCCATACTGTGTCCGGTCCCCGCCACCACCACCGACTCCTTTGATTCCCCCACCACCTCCATCCCAACATTACCACAGCCCACCTCCATCCCAACATTACCACAGTCCACCCCCACTACCGCAACATTCACCCCCACCACCTCAACATCACTCACCACCTCCTCCAAATTCACAGCCGCCACCTCCAGTCTATCCATATTTCGCACCACCACCCCCAGCTCATTCACCCCCGCCACCATCTCCACCTCCTTGTATAGAACCACCACCACCTCCCTCACCACCTCCATGCATAGAGTATTCACCACCTCCTCCATCACAATCGCCTCCACCGCCTGGGCATTACTTGCCACCTCCATCACCATCCCCACCACCCCCTCCTGTTCACCATAGCCCCCCACTACCTCCAGTATACTACTCTCCACCACCACCAGTTCACCACAATACTCCACCCCCACAACTCCCATGTGAGAATCCACCACCTGCAGCGTCGCCACCGCCCCCAATTATTTATGAAAGCCCGCCGCCACCTACTCCAGTATATGAAGGGCCATTGCCACCAATCTTCGGTGTCCCATATGCTTCACCTCCACCACCACCCTTCTATTAATTCTTTTGAGAATTTCCCTCCGCTCGGCAGTGAACGTTTTTCACAACCAAAAGAAGCTTATTTTTTTCCCTCTTGTGCTTCATCTCAAGAAGACCTCCTTTCCGTGTGGGCAATTCTCGTCGCTCTTGGAGGAGGAATAAAATTTGAGAAGACTGAAATGGGTTTCTGAAAGCATCAATTCACCTGCAAATGGGTCTATTTTGCAAATGTAATTTGTTGTTATTTTACTGAGGAGATGAAAGCTATAAGAGGGGAGAGGTAAGAGGAGGGAGTCTCTTCATATTTATTTTGCAATTTTTATGCATATTTATTTGAGTTGTGAAAAATAAAAAAAATTGGCAGAGAAAAGAAGTAGATTGCAGAGAATGTTTATGTATAGGGGATAATTAATTTGGAGACCATAAAATTTCATGGCTTACACAGGGCATCAGATCCTTCTGCTGCTTCTGGTTTCTGGGTTTTTATTGTTCTTCGTCTCTTTTCTTATCATACTTTTGATTTCCAATTTATTTATAGTATAATCTTGAACAATTTTACTTGTATTAATTAGACTTTCAGAATTCCAATCAATTCCTTTCTCTTTCATTTGATTGTTATTCATTTGGGAGCTTACTGGTGTTCTTGTTTCTATTTCTATAACTACTCTTAGAAAAAATGCTTTTGTTTCATATGCTATTGCTGCAAAATGCAAAATCGGAAGTTCCATAACTTAACCACAAATTCTAAAGTTCTCAGCTTTATGTGACTGTTGGTTTCAAGTAACTTGTTCATCTTGGGTTTTAGATGCAAATTGACAATTGATTCTAAGCGATTATTGTAAATGTAAATACATTGATCCTTTGTTAGTAGAAACCCATTTATGTGTTCATATTACCCATCCTGGTATTGCTGATCTGTGTTTGATTTTGTTAATGCGATAGCGATAAGGTCAACTGACCCCTGTATTTTCTAACGAGGGCTACACCTATTAAATCTATTGTGGGTCTCCAAATGGGTCCCGAATGCGGCTCCTCATACTGAAGTGTAAATGTTTATGGAATGAAAAGTATCTATGTTATTAAAGTAATGCAAATTTTGAATCCAAATTCAAAGTTGTGCTCTAATATAAATTTCAAAAAGGTTTGATCTTTCAGATTGTTCACATTAACTTTATGCGGTTTTAATTTATTATTTTATGTTTTTGCTCAGGCTTTTCTAATACTCATCATTGCGAGACATTTTATGTTGTCCACTGCAATTACACTTTTTTGTATTTTGTATTTTTTCTTTTTCTTTATATCTTCAAATTCTCTTATTTTTCGGATTTCGACGTGTATTGCTATTTACCGGCAATTTCTGAGGGAAATAAAATACAAGTATTACCTGTAATTGTGTTATATTAGTTAGTTTATTGCCAAACTAATTATCAGGGAAAGAAATTCGCTTGGTGTTATGGTTCAAATTACCTCTATATATATATATATATATATATTGGGCGAAGGTCGTAAAGGGCATCTTCAATTCATTGTTTTATTCATATATTAAATTTTATTACATTTTTACGTCAAAAGTAATATTAAATTTATACTTTTTTAACCTAAAGTATCAAATTACACTAAATTATATTTGTTATAAAATAAAATATTATTTTTATTTTTTATTAATTATTATATTCAATTTATTAAATAATATATTATTATTATTTAATTAATATTTATTAATTTAAAATTATAATATGAAAGAAATTAAAAATCTACTAAAAAAATATTATGTTTATTATATAAGTTAAAAATTATATTTAACTAAAAAATTAAAAGTATATTAGAATAGATATTAATTCAATGGATTAATATATTTATTCTATAAGTATTCAATTAATACATTTCGAACAAGTATTCTTGATTTGTTTACGAAGAGAAAGGAATATTGAAATCAAGTATTTTTGTCATCATTTAATTGACACTTCTATTCATTCTTTAATTGTTACATTAACATTACTTTCATTCTTAATTATCATGTTATGCATAATAATACATGTATACGTTATATCATGTAATATATTCTTATTTCAAAAACATGTTCTTAAAACAATTGCAAAACGTGATTTGAGTACTTGGAAAGTATGTTCTAGAATTTTTCTAATTGTTGTTTTAATTTATATTAAATATTTGGTTCTATGATGTATTACTAATTTTTTTCGTTATTTTATATCACATGTTTAATTTATTTTTTTATATTTAATAAAAAATTTAACAATATTTAAAAAAAATACTATAACGTGAACAATATTTTCAAAGATTAATAATATTTGGTGTGATGAATAATGTCACGTTGAATTTAGTGCGACAATGTTCATCCCGTTAAATTTGGTGTAAGATTTAGAGTAATTTTGTACCAAATTTAGAGTTATAGAGTTGGATTAGAGATGGTCCTAAAGGTCTATAACTTTCAATAAAAATATATAAAAGTTTTATAGTTACTAGTTGGCTTATAAAAGTTTTATAGCTTTCAAAAAATGTGTACATTGGCTTGATAATTCATCTTTTTTTTTTTTTTTGAAAGTGATTATCAAGCATGTGATCACATTTTAAGATATATTTTTTAGAATTATAAATTAATAAAAAAATCAACTAATAACTAATTTTAAGAAAATTCAAAAGTGAATGGTCTTAGGATCAATGTAAATTTTTGTTAGAAAGATATGATTTATTTGCACTATTTGATAATTATAACACATTTATGCACTTTTATTAAAAACTATATGATTCTTATTATCTTCGACTATGTATATATATATTTATTGAATAAAAATGTCTTATAATTATATTTTATTTTTAATCACGTTAACGTGATGTATATGTATTTTTCTATATAAAATATAAAATATGTATATTTTTATATATTTAAAATATAATATATTTATATATTTTTTATTGTAAAATAAATTAAAATAAATTAAAATAAAAATTAAAGAAATAATTTAGTTATATATTTTTTCTTTTGAAAAAGTTTCTATGTACTAAGATAGATATAATTTAATATTTAACACTATTAAAATAAGTGTAACACCACTCATGTGTTTGAATTTATAATTAATAATTAATTATACATTATTAAAATATAAAAAATTATTATTTTTGTGCAACGTTAACGAGAGTAATGTTAATTATTAGATAATTAATAGTTAATTAATGATATTCATTACAAATTAAAGAGAATAAAGAAAAAAAGAGAAAAAAAAATAAAAAAGCCTATGAGTTTTTCTCTAGGAAATTTAAGATATGAAATTTATATTAGTAGATTTAATATTATAAAAGGATTTTTATACAATTGAAACAGAGACAAGAGAAATTAGAGAGAAAGAAAGAGCTTAAAAGAATTTGTAATTTCTTGAGTTGTGAATTTTGTAATTTATTTTCTTTAATGAAATAATTGTATTAAAATTTTATTTGTTATGTTATCCATATTTATTTTATATTCTCGTAAATTTGATTGTATAAAAAATATCATTTTCTTAACATATAATATGAAAACCTTGATAGTTATTTACGATCCAAAGGCAACCATATTCGAGTATGAGTAATGACCGTAGAGGAAGGAAAAGTAAAACTTAAAAAGCTTGGTAGGGTAGATTTTGGATTTTAGAAATATAGATAAACGATTATTTTTATCAAAAGAATATATACCAACATCTCTCGGAAAAAATCTAGATGAATTAAGCATAAAGAATGTGTTATTCTCGATAGGCAAGCCCTCAAAGTCATCTTATTAACGTTATTACATAATGTTGCTTTCAATATAATAAATGAGAAGACCACGACAAGTCTTATGAAAGCTTTAACTAGTATGTACAAGAAGCCATCAACCTCAAATAAAATACACCTAATGAGATAACTGTTCAATTTATCAATGAGAGAAGGTGTGTTGATGGCTTAACATTTGAATAAACTTATAACAATCACAACTCAATTGAGTTTAGTGAAAATTGAATTGATTGAGGAAGTTCAAGCCTTAATTTTTTTATAATCTCTACCAAATAGTTGGAATGTTATCGTCATAATAGTGAGTAGTTTGATAGGAAGTAATAAGTTAAAATTTGACGATATATAAGATCTAGTCCTTAATGAAGAAATCTGAACAGAGATAGTCATATAAAATATCAATTTATTCAATTTAGCATACAAAATCTCGAGGAAGAACTAGAAGAAATAGATGCGATAGATCAAGATATTGTGTCAGATCAATGTATAAAAGGTCTAAATTTATAAATCTTGGCAATTCTTATAACTCTATGCCTGTCGATTGTCATAATTATGGGAAGACTAGACACTATAAAAATTAGTGCAATAGGGCATTGAAGAATCACATGAATAAGGTAGAAACAAATGTTATTTCTACCCCAAAAGGATATGATGCACTAATATGTTATTTGAAGACCAAGCAAGAGTCTTGGGTTTTTTGACTCTAGAGTATTATTTCATGCTACTTCACAAAGAGAACTCTTCAAGAAGTATTTGCCCATAACCTTAGGTAAGGTATACATTGTAGATGACCAATCCTTTGATAATAATGGTAAAGGAGTAGTGAAAATTAAGTTAAATGGATCTATATAGGAGTTAAGCATTTTAGACATATTTTAGACTTGAGAAGGAACTTGATCTCAGTAGGAGTATTGGCTAATGAAGGTTATACCATGACTTTTCATAATGATGATTGGAAGATTTTCAAACGTGCAATGATGATTGCACATGAAAATAAGAATGATACTCTTTGTTTAATATGAGGAGCTTGTTGTTCGATTGCAATTATAGAAGGCAATGAAAATCCAAACTTATGATACCAAAGACTCGGGCATATCAATGAAAAGGGAATGAAGATTATGCATTCCAATAGAAAACTACATGGTCTTCAATCAGTTGAAATTGACATGTGTGAAGACTGCTTACTTGAAAGTAAAAGATAGTTAGCATTCAGATAAGTTCCAGAAGCTTGAAGAAAGAAAGGTTAGAGCTTGTTCACTCTGATATTTGGGGATCAACAACTGTCTCATCCATAAGTGGTAAGCTCTCATTCGTGACATTTATCGATGATCACTCTCGGAGTCTATGTGTTTATTTTCTGAGATACAAAATTAAAGTATTTGATGCTTTTAAAAGATGAAAAGTTATGGTTGAAAATGAGAAAGGTTTGAAGAACAAAAAGTTTAGAACCGAAAATTATAGTGAATATGAAGACATTAGATTTAAGACATTTTTCTTTGAGCGTAAGATCAAAATGGAGAGAATTATACCAGATATGCCTCAACAAAATGGTGTAGTTGAGTGTATGAATCATACATTAACTGAAAGAAGTATTTCTAGGCTGAAGTAGTTAATACAATAGCTTATTTGATCAACTAAGGCCTATTGATCTTATTAGAGCATAAAATACCATAAGTAGTTTAGCGTGGAAAAGAGTTAAAGCTCTCACATATAAAAGTTTTTGTTGCGTCGCATATGTGCATATTAGTGATCAAGGTATAAATAAGCTTGATCCCAAGTCCAAGAATTGCACCAATATCGGTTATGGTGAGGATGAGTTTGGCTATCGCATCTGGAATGATGAAAATAGAAAGATGATCTACAAAAGAGAGGCCATCTTTAATGAGAAACTAATGTACAAGTACAAACATATAACAGATGCTAGTAACTTAAATAAAAGTTGTCAATGTATATAGAGGTGGACAATATCTCAGATAATCCTGAGTCAAAACAAATAATTGAGAACACTCAACTATAGGATCTTTTTGGATAGACCATTGCACAACAATCGAACACATAACAACCTCTTACTTCAACTCTTTTATTAAGAAGATCTTCTTAGCCACATGTGTCTAATAGAAATTACATGAATTATTTGGTTCTAATTGATGAAGGGAAGCCATAATGTTATTATGTGGCATGTTAAACCATAGAAGCTAGCTAGTGAAAGATTGTGATGAAATATTAGATAAAGTCTATAACCTCCGATCAGACATAAAAGTTAGCTGATTTGCCTATGGGAAAGAAGACACTTGATAAAAAAAATAGGCGTAGTGAAATAGAAGTACAATGATTTCAAGAGATACAAAGCTTAAGTAGTTGTCAAAATATTCTAATAAAAGAAAGGAGTGGACTACACTAATGTTTTTGCTCCACTTGTGAAGCTCAATACTATTATATTAGAATTGAGTATAGTTGCCAACAAATACCTTCATCTTGAGCAGTTAGATGTGAAGACAAAATTTTTACATTGAGATTTAAACGAATAGAGATATATGTACCAACCAGAAGGTTTTTTATGAGACAAGAATGAAAATATAGTGTGCAAATTAAAAAAGAGCTTGTATGGCCTAAAGCAAGCTCCAAGACAGTGGTATAGAAAATTTGATGGCTTCTTACATAGGGAAATTTTCCATAATTTGAATGCTGACAATTGTTGCTACTTTAGGAGATTTGTGTCCAATCATGTCATTTTATTACTTTATGTTGATAACATGTTAGTGGAGGATTCAATTATGAAAGATATTAAAATATTGAAGTAACAATTATCAAAAGAGTTTGACACGAAAGACTTGGGTTCTACAAAGAAAATTATTGAGATGCAAATCACTATAGACAAGTAAAGATGTACTTTGCAGAAATCTTAAAAAGAGTACATCAGACGTGTTTTGTAGAGATTTAACATGGATGATACCAAGAAAGTTAGCGCATCCTTTACTAGTCACTTTCACAGTGTCCTCAGACAAAGAAGGAGAAAAGCTTCCTAACTAAGGTTTCTTACGCCTCAATCATTAGAAGTTTGATGTATGTAATGGTTTGTACAATACTAGACATTGACAGTGCAGTGGGAGTTGTTAGTAGGTTCATATCAAATCTAGGAAGGACTCACGCTGAAGAATAAAGTGAATTATGAGATATATTCGAGGGTTAAAAGTACAAGGATATGTAGATGCAAAATTTACAAGAAAAGTTGATTTCCAAAAAAGTACCACTAGTTATGTGTTCACGTGGATGCTACAAATGTTAATTGGATGTCACATATATAAAAGATCATTGAATTATACAAAGATTATTAACTGAGTTGAGATTCAATCTGGAACAAAAAGTTTTGTACGGTGACAATCAGAATGCAATACTTTTGGTAAAAAAATTAACATTTCACTCGAGAACCAAACTTATCGAACTTCATTAGTTCTTTATTAGAAGATGATAAAACTTTAAAAGATTCGTAGTATCAAGAATCCAGCAAACAAGTTAACAAATATGCTAACTATAAGTAAAGTCCTGTAAGAGTTACAAGACCTAAAACAAAATAATCATATTAATTAAGGTGTGAAAAGAGATTTCAATTCGTGTAGTTTTGTAAGAAAGAGTGAAATATGTTTTCAAATGAGATATTTTTAATTAATTAGATTATCAACTATTAATTAATGGTATTGATCACAAATCAAAGAATACAGAAAAGAAAAAAAAGTGTAAATATAAAAACTTATAAGAGAGATTTTTTATATGCAATTTAAGGTATGTAATTTTGTAATATTAGTAAATTTAATATTATAAAAGGTTGTGTACAATATTGAAATGAGAGATAAAGAGAAAAAAAAATAGAAGATAAAAAGAAAAAGAAGAGAGAAAAATAAGAAAGTTTAAAAGAATTTTCAATTTTTTATCAAGTAAATTTTATAATTTTTTTATTTTTTTAAATAATTATAATAAAATTTTGTTTGTTATTTTATTTATATTTATTTTATATTTCAATAAATTTGATTATTCGAAAATTGTTGTTTTTTCAATATCGAAGGCCATGCATAGCCTTGTAAAGTGAGAGCAATTATTTTCAACTAGAAAATTTCATCAACACGTGAACTGCCGTTACCAATTAAATTCACATTTCACAACCGCGTAGTGACCTTTTGTAAGATAGAGAACCCTCGAGAACACCCTCCTTACACTCATGTTTATACGCATATTATTTATATTATTACACATAATAGAGATATTTTAAAAAATAAAAAAATATTCAATTTTTTAAACAAATCTAAGTATATAATTGGTATAAATTTATGAAAAAATTATTCGTTAATCTAAGATTATGATTGATATAATATCTTAAATTTATAAAATAATTACAATAATTTTATTAAAAAAATATATAATTTTATATTATTTTTTCAAAATAAAAATCAATAAAATTAATAAAAATATCACATCATTGCTGTAGGAAGAGTACCAAATAAACGAATTGGGATTTGTTCGTTTTGGCTCATACGTTGCCTTTGAAAATGATAACCCAAATCCCGAGGTTTTCCTTTTCTTTCATTCATTACACTCTGTATTAAAATTTGAAATTAAAAATAACAATTATCAATAAAAATAATATTATAATAAAATTAAACGATTTATTTAAATAATATTTAATATTAATATAATTTACGTAACCATATTTTAATTAAAATAACATTTTATTGGATGATTTTAATATAAATTAACGATATATTTTTTTAAAATTTCACTCCTACATAGTTATTTTTATCATTTTTCAAAAAATTTCTCTTCTAAATATGTGTTTTTTCTTATTCTTCTTATTCTAACAATTGTTTCCTAAAATTATCAGTTTTTACTTTCCACTGTTGCTTCACGTATCCTTTATATTCTTCTATTAATAAAATAATGTGCGTAATGGACCTATTTGTCTAGAGCAACTAGCAGCTAGCTGTTGTTTTCTGAATCTTCCCTATGACAAAGTATAAAATTAACTTTTGAAAAAAAAAAAAAAAATTAACATCATGTTTGTTAGATATGATAAAAAATAATGTTTATATAAATTTTATATAATGATACATTTTACCGTAAAATCAATTTATATTTTATAAAATAAATTTTTTACTATTATATAAAAAATTTAATCCATTAAAAATATAAGTTTAAATTATATTTAATATTTAATTTATTTAAATTTTTAATTAGGCTCCAAAATGTGATATTCCATATCGGATTGAATACAAATTGTGCAACTTGTGAACAATAATCTTATCTTTGGAGTGCTACATAATGGATGCTATCAAATTGCCAATTCCATTTACTTCTTCATTTGAATATCCTAATTATTTTAGGAAAGCAAATGCAACTGTTCTTAAATTAGCAAAATTTATACCGTCTTTACATATATATGTTATTTACATAGAAACTGAGCTAGCATGGTTTGTACATAAGGATGTAGCCAACATTAATCAATAGTAAGTTTTCTTATTTTCTTGAAAAAGAAGTTATATTTAGTGAATTTTTATTACATCTCATATTAAAAATAATATTTTTAAAATTTATAATTTTAAAAAATATAAAAATAAATTAAATATTAATTTCAATAAATTTTATAATGAAATTATTTTAATAATTAAAAAGTACATAAAATAAATTATATACTATTTTAAAAATAAATTATTTTATCAAAATATTTATTCTCATTTTTATGAGATAAAATTATATAACTTATCACCAAATATTATATAGACTAGTTATAATATAATTTAATCTAATATAATTATATTTAATTTATTTAATAATATAATTAACATGATGCAACATATACATCTTAATAATCTTGATTATAAAAATGATGTATATAATATGATTTACTTATTAATCAATGGTGAATAAAAATATTTTCTAACACAAAACAATATGTTAAATTAATATTATAGTATTATTATTTTTCTTATTTATTTTTTCATCAAAACATTGGAAAGATACATACATTAAGAAAAAATATTATTGATGTTTCTGATTTTTATCATATTTTTACATATGTTTCTGATTTTTAGTAAAATAATTCTAATACTCTCGACTTTTAAGTTATTATCACTAATGTCATTGAATTCAACATTTATTTTCATCTAATGATATATTTTTGATACCAAATAATTTCTTGTTCTAATTAATTTTTTACTTTAAGAATTTTAAACAAATAAATATTGATTAATTTTTTGGTCTTAAGATTTTGAACAAATAAATATTATATTTAACAAATATAATTTAGAGTTGTATACGATATTTTCTTGTTTTAATAAATATGAGTCCACTTTCATATTTAATTACTTTGTGTCTCATATTTAGTTACTTTGTTAGAAGCCTCATTTTTTGGATTTTTATTTAAGATATAAGAAAGATATTTAGTTACCTTGTTTTAAGATATTTTTATTCCATAAGAGTTTATTTACACATTTTTTAAAAAGAGAGAGATAATTGGGTTTTATGGTTAGAACGTGCTATACCTTTTTTCCTTATATAAGAATATTTTTATAGACATAAGAGAAATTATTTTACATACGTAGAAGGATAATGATTAAATATTATCTTTATCTCTTCCTTTCTTTTCTAACCTAAAGATACATGATAGATAAGGATTACATTTTATCTTATTTTTTCATTCCTTTTAAAAATCTTTATCAACACTTATTTAATAAAAATTACTTATCGATATGTTTTCCATAGATACTAAACATGTGTATCCATTTCTATCCATTATACAATAAAAAAAATTGTGGTCCTTAATTTTCTTTTCTACCAGGTTGTAAAAATTTTGTTTGGTTCCTTTAGTCACATCCAATTCATTGTAATTAAATAGTGCTTTATAATTGATAATTTTCTTAATATCTTCTTAAATTCTATATAAGTTACTATGTGAGATCATTATGACATTACTTGTGGAGTATTTTACCTTGATTTTTCTTATTTTCTTGTTTTTGTTGTATATTTGACTTAACATTATAGCTATTTCTTGGTTAATAGCTTCTTCATCATTATGAAAAAATCCTATGTTAATCAATTATTCTTATTGAAGATGTCATTCTTATTTTAATAAAATGATAAGGATTGATAGGTTTTTGTTTATGCCAATCCATTATGAATTATTTCCTCTTTTCCTAAATTTTTTAAGGCTTTTTTTAAAAACAATTTAGAAAAATAATTTAATTCTATTAAATTGTTACTTAAGTAAATATTTTCATTCAATACATAATAAAAAAATTAGTAAATAAGCTTTGAATAAGCTCCATTAATAAGGTTGAATCTGTTGCATGTGATTAGTTTTCTTCCTAATATATGGACTTTTATTGTGAAAAATTCCATGATTTTATGTCGAACTTTTCTTGCTAAATTATAAAGATTTAGTCATTCGTTTGGATTTAGGTTTATTTGCCTTTCTTTTTCTTCCTCGGGGATAAGAAATGTATCATTTATTTTCGTGAAGATTACAAGTCTTGGTATCTTTCTTAGCATTGTCATTTTCTCTATTATAGTTGTTTGGTTTTTTAGTGCTCGTACATAGTTACCTTTTAAGTTATGGATTTTAAAATTAACAAAACTTCATTATGCTTCAATCCTATTAATGAATGCTTTGTGTGTTATACCAAAGAATCCAATTATTACTCTACTTGCTTCTGACTATGTTTTATATATTCCTGTTTTTATTCTAATTCTTTTCTTTGAGTTATTTCTCATCTACGATTTCAGACTATAAAGCTTTTGAAGAGTTACCCTTTTAATTCTAAAATTCTATCCTCTTCCTTGGAGATTTTGATATCCTTCCTTGTTGGAGAACTAGATATGAGTGACTTTTTGAGATATAAAATCTCTAATTGATCTTTAAGAAATTTTATTTTATTTTCTTTGATCTTGATTTCAATGTCAAGATTAACCATTTTTCCTGCAATTGTAAAAAATTATTAATAAGGCTAATTTCTAGTTAAAACATAAACTAAGCTATTATTTTTTCTCATAGATATTCAATGTCAAATTTGTAGTGGTTAAACAATTATTATCATGTGATTAATCTTCCTTGTTTATAGTCTTCTATAATATTAGTCTGAAAAAATATCCAAAAATTTTATTGTCTATTCTAACAATAAATCTTCACAATATTACATATATAACAAGCTTTTTTGTTGTTTTTTTACAACTAGATTTTTTTTATTATTATGGTAGTTCAGTTCATTTCTTAGGAAAACTCTTAAAGTAAACCTAAAAAAATACTCATCCTTATCATATATTCTTAATTTTGATACAACTTCTCAATATTCATGTGAAACATCTTATTAATCTTCTTTATTTGTAATCTTTTACAATATTAGTTCCGAAGAAAATTTCAAAATTTTTATTGTGTGTTTTAGTAATAAATCTTAAGGATATTACATATATAACAAGCTTTTTTGTCATTTTTTTATAACTAAATATTTATTATTATTATTATTATTATGGTAGTTCAATTCAGTTCCTAGAAAAAATCCTAAAGTAAACCCATAAAAATATTAATTCTTGTCATCTATTCTTATTTTTGGTATATTTTCTCAATATTCATGTGATTCATCTATTACTATTATCATTTTATCATCTGATCATGGATAGTAAAAAGTTGGAAAAAAATTTCCTTGTGCTTTTATCTTTTCCATGTAATAAGTATCTTGATCAATCTATTTTCAAACATAATATTTTTTAAGTTTTGTTTGTAAAAGTTTCTTCATTTATGATAATTTCCTAATATATGCATATGCATATATCAAATATCTTAAAAACTTTATAATTGGTTTTTTCAGTGATAATACCGAAAAATTCTTATATATTATTTAGCATATGAGGTTGGAAGGAATGTTTTTCATCTTCTATTTCAAGTCCTAAACATTTGATTTTTTGTTGAACTAATACAATATTTTTCTCAAATAATATTATTCTTTTTTATATTTTTTAAGGATTTTTAATATGTCAGGATAATGTTGGTTGATATTATCACTAAAGACCAATATATCATCAATATAGGCATAATAAAATGAGTAATATTCTTTAAAAATGTTGTTTATATATCGTTGAAATATTTCTAGTACTTATTTTAATCCAAACGATTAAACAATATTTTGAAATTGTCTTTGTAGATAGCTAAAGGCTTGTAATAAGTTGAGATTCTCTATCTAATCTAATTTGTTAGCATCTAATCTTGCAAACTAGAAAAATACTTTGTTCCTTTCATTAAGGCCAATAACTCTTCTTTTTTAATAATAAAGTATTTATCATCTATTGTTTCTTTATTTAGTGATTTAAAATTTATCACCATTTTTCTCTTTCTTTGTCTTTTCTTAGGTTTTTTTTCAACTAAAAAAGTTAGACTTGTGTGTGGACTCATGATTGGTTTAATTACTCTTAGTTTTAAAGGTTCTTGAATTTGTTTACTGAATTCTTCTCGATCTTCTAGATCGTAGACCATTGGTTTTATCCTTGTAACCTTATTAGAATCTTTTAGTTTTATATTTGCTACGTATTCCAACTTTTTAATATTTGATCTAAAAGATTTTCAATAACCTCTTATTTTCTTGTATTTCTTTTAAGAATAAATTTTTATGATTATTAAATTATAGATCATCTTCTTCTAGTAATTTTTATTTCTATGTTATATTTTATAAATGTGCTTTATATTTTTGGTACATCTTATCACGTTTTCGCTGCTCAATAAACTTTTCTAATAACACAATTTTAACAATTCTAACATTTGAAACATATATTATTTCTTCTTCTAATGTTGTTATATTTATCTTATTTATATATTGTATAAATGATTGATATAAGTTTAACGAGTTATTTCTTATCAAGAATTGATTTTCCATTTTCTATATATAGTAAGGGATGTGAAACTTTTATCTTCCTATTATAATATCAATATATTTTATAAACTTATTAAGGTTAATTGTTGTATCATTTACTATTTTTACAATCACGTCTTTTATATTTGAAAATTCTTACTACTACAACATATTTTAAAAAAATAATTAACATAATTATATTCACTTCTTTATTATTGGAATATTATCCAAGCTTTTAGTTCTTTTGTCCTTACTTCTAAAGTATTTGGTAGTGTTATATTGTCTTTATTTCTTCAATTTTTTTTCAAGAATCTTGTATAGAGTTCCTTATAACTTTCGATAAAATATTTCCTTAAATAATTATTGTATTCTAGGTATCTTATTGTAATATATTTCATATTCACAAAAAAGAGTCCATATGTAACACATCACATATTTCTAGTTTACTTATTTCACTAATATGATTTCCTTTATATTCTCTTATGAACTCTTTATATATTTTATTTATTACTTTATTTAAATACTATCTTACTGTTGTAGAATCTTCTTGTATCTTAAGATGTATATCATTTGGTAGATTTTTAACTATACTTTAACATTTTCAGTTATTTTATAATTTAATAATGTTCTACAGATTGATGAATTTGTACTAGTAATTTCAAAGGTCTGGATTAGTATACTCATTGCACTAGTCCATTTATCTGATGTCTTTTTCTTTTATCTCTAATATAATCTAGATCTAGATAGTTAGTTTTGTTATTATTTTAATGAAATTTGAATTCTGGTGATATAGATTCTCTAGTACCATAGTATAATCTTTCTTTCATTTTTGTCGTTGCATTATCCTATCTAGAGGATTCGATTCATTTGATCTTTGTCTATTCTTTTTATTCCTGTAAAAATCTAAAATTTCTTCCTAAATTATAGGGAGAATTATTGTGTTTTTTTCCATAATAATTTTGAAATTTTATGGTCCAAAATCGATTCATTATTTACTATCATATTATCTTCTTTTTTATTGGAGCATATTCTTTCTTTATATTTTTTCCCGATTCTTCATTTATTAATGTTAACAAACTTACTAATGTTACTACGTACTTATTTTCAAGACTCATAAATTGTTATTATAATTATTTATTATACTCTATTAGGTTTGAATTATAAATTTCTCTTCATTTTTTTCTTTTTTCTTTATGGAGAATCATCTCATCAGATTGTCTAATTGTAATATCTTGTCACTACTATTTTTCCTTATTTTTGTAGATATTTCTTTTTGTGTTTTATTTATATTTTATAAATATTTTATTTTTTCTTCCAAAAGAATCAAAGTTTTCATTATCGCTTTTTGATTATTTGATATGCTTATTAGGATAGTATTATTTTCTAATTCTGTTTATTTTAATCTATCTTTTTATTTTTTTAAGAGATTTTTAGTTTATACTTTATCAATTTTTTATTATTGACCTATTCTTTAATGGATAAGATTTTTAACTTCTTTAATTTTTTTTAGTTTTTTTTTCTTGTTAAGTTATTTTTGTTTGATCATTTGTAAACTCAATTTATGATGCGTTACTTTCTTCCTAATATTAGAGATTTTTCTTATCCATGAAAATTATATTTTTTAGATATTTCAAAGTTTGTTAATATTTTTGATTATTTGTCCAATTTATTGAAAAGTTTTACTTATTTTTATAAATTTATTTTGTTCATATATTGAATTATTATACCAATTTGTTAATGAATATCTTACTATATAATGCACTAAAAATTGATGATTTATTTATTTAATTAAATATTCTCTTTTAAATTATTTGGTTTAAATTTTTTTCTTTAATATTAACAGTAAACTTAAGGTATATTGTGAATTTTAATTTATGATATCATATGTTTTCATTGATTATTTCTAATAAAATATTTTTTTATTATTCTATTATCTAGAAGTGCTAATTTTATTTGTGTATCAATTCTTTATCTATAATATACTTTTATTAATATTTAGATTAATTTTAAATGGACATATCTAATATTCCTATTATCCTTTTGGAATTTTTTTTAGAGTTTATACATCATTATTTCTTTATCAATTAACGGTATGTTATACTTTTTTTTATGTCTGTAATATTAATGCTCATTTTTTACTTATTTCATAATAAAATATATCGAAATATTTTCTTTTTTTCTTGAAAATGATGAATCTTTAAATCTATCCCATTCCTTTATATTTAATCTTACATTTTGTACTTCTTCAAATTTTCTTTTGCTAATTTTCATTTCTTTTGATAAATATTTTAAAATGTGATGTGTTTCTATTTCTTGATTTTTTACTATTTGTTTTTCATTTTTTATGTATAAAATATTACTATGCATTTTAGTTAAGTTCAACTTTTATTAAATTAGGAATATTTGTGATATTTTTAAAACCTTAAAAGTATTTATAATATCAATTTAAAGTTTAGGTGTATTATTGATATTATATCCGTACATTAAAAACTCCATCTTTTTACTTAAATATGTTATTAATTTTTTTTATAAAATTATGTTTGATTAAACCCTTTGAGAAGTGTAAGTTAAGAAGAGGTTAAACCGTTTGATTAAATCTCAGTTTCCACAACTTTAAACCGTTTGATTCGTTAAAAAACTTTAATCAAATTCCTAATCTGATAATTCATCATCCATTTATACCCTTCCTCTGAAAAAAGCTTCCATTTATTCGATTGTGATGTGAAATACTGAATTGCTTTCATATTATTGAGAATGTTTATAAACAGAAAGAAAGTAATGGCCAGCCACACTTTCCAATTTCCCAATTCCAGTTACTTTTCTCACCTTTTGTCTTTGTGGTACGTTTCTATCATTCGTTTTTAAGGAGGGTAAACAAACAAAATTATGACTGAATTTTTATGGAGTGTTAGAATGTAGTAATTAATTTTTAAACATGATAAATGTATCATCTTCTCGTAATTATTGTAAAAGTATTATCATTATTATTTATGCAATGAAAGTTAACTCTTTTTGTGCGAATCTTATATGACCAATATAAATGGTAGACTTAAAAAATAATGAAAATTTGGTAGTAATTTTACTGGTTTAATTGAGTTTATTTGATAATAAACGTTAACTTTTGTTACATAGTTTTATGGTATTTATGAATAGATTAATTGTATATTTACCAAGTAAAAAAAATGCAGATTTTGAAAAATCATAATAATTTGACAATAAATTTAATAGTTTATCATTTTAAGATATAACTTAAATTACGTAAAATAACATAGATTGTGTTTTACGGTCATACAGCTAACAAAACACTAAAAGTTGTATCTCTAATTTAAAGTTAAAGTTTAATTCATTAAAAGAAATCATTGGTTTAAATGCATAATATGGGAGTTTTATTTATTAACATTTTAAAGAATTTTAATTTTTTACAACATAATTTTTTTTACATAAAATATATGTTTTTCGTTTTTTAAATAATATAAACAACATATGTATTTTAAGGGAATGAAATTATTTTCATACATTTTTATATTTGATTCTGTCGTAAACATAAAATGAAATAAAAACAATTCCTAAAAGACATAAAATTAATATTCCATCGTATCTTTTACTAATTGTTATTTTTTTACCTTCCCATTGTATAAAAATATATTATTTCAATTATATTCTCAAATCATAAACCAGAAACCTAAAACCCTGAATCTAAACTAAAAACGCAAAAATTATAAACCTTAAAGCCATAAAATCTTTTACAACCTAGACCCTAAATCCTATAATCATAAAATTTAAAACTCTAAAAAGTAAATTCTAAAACCCAAAAATCTTAAACCATAAATTCTAAAATCATAAACTTTAATCCTTAAATATATATATTTTTAATTTTGATTATGTGTCGATGTTGATATAATGGATCAATAATAGAACTTTAGTACCGTATATTAATACTTGATGTTATTTTTGCAAATAATATGGAAGAAAAAATGACATTTTTTTCTTGTTTTTAATTTTTTAAGTAATAATTATTTTAAAAAATAATTATTTTAATAATATATTATATCTGATAGAGAAAATAATAATTAAATAATATTATTTAAATTTTACTGAATATAAGAGTATTGAAATAATATATAATATTTTTCATTCTATTTCAACGGTAAACAAAACATTAAAATATTGATTTATTATTTGATTCTAATAATCAAACCAATAATAATATTATATCATTTATATTCAATTCTATTATCATTGTTATTTTTATTATTTTTTCATTATACGAATTAAACTTACCTTATTTGTCAAGAAATATTACATTTTATTACGTAAAGAATATATAGAGTATTTTTATAGCATTTATGAATAAGTTTAAGGTATATTTATCCAATTTTCAACAAAGCATAATAATTTAACAATAGTTTTGACACTTTATCCCTTTAATATAGAAATATACTAGTTTTTGTTATAACATATGATTTATATGACTTAAAATAATAGAGATTGTGTTTTACTTATCCTACAGCTAACAAAACATTAGAAGTTATATCTCTAATTTAAATTATAATTGAATTCATTAAAAAAATTTAATTTAATGGTATGATATAATATATAAAGTCTTATTTTTAACATAGAGAGGAACATAAAAATATATATTTTTGCCGTATGTTTTATTATAATAAGGTAAATAAGATATGTATTTTTTGAAGAGATTAATTAAAAATATATAATAACTATATAAATTGGATAATACTGACATGGCATTGATGAGCTGGATCAGTTATATCGACACTATAATCATTGAAAAGTACTCAATACAAGGTGATTTAAGTTAATCAAATATAACATTTGGATGCAAAGCTCTCCTCCCAAGGATGGTGATGTATGGAGATTAGACCTCAATTCATAACACTCACGTAGTCACATGGGCCGTTAAGGCTTTTCACAACATTATTTGAATGAAAAAATAAACATTTTAAAAAGAAAAAAAAAACAAAACAATAACAAGTTGGTTAACTTTTCTCTCTCTCTCTCTCTCTCTTAACATCAAATGGGACATGCATATTACATTAACTATCATTAATTAAAGGGTGTAAAGGACAGCCTGCTATTAGGTAAAATATATTAATGGCGTATCACATTAGCATTGCTCCAAAAATTGACCCAAACAGCACATGTACAGTTCCATGGCAAAAGAACAAATACTTTAAACTAATTAATTAAAAAAGGAAAAACCTTCAACTAGTAGAGGTTTTTAAAAAAAAAAAATACTAATAGACGACTTTTCCTACCAAAACATTGTGTTTTAAACTATTTGTTCATACAACAATTTAAATTTAAAATAGACCAAGTTCTATTTAATTTATTTTAAAAAAAGTTGTCACTATTTTTTATATTTTATGTAATATGTATATTTAGATTATTGAATGAATAAGTTCTTAGTCGATGGAATGCGTAACCTGCAAATGAATGTGACTACTAAAGGACAAAATAAATGATCATACAAGATGAAAGCTACCCGAAAAGATTGTCTTTTAATGCTTAAATAAAGTTTAATATATATATATATATATATTCTTTTCCAGACCGGTGTAATCATATATATGTTGAATGAAAGAAAGTAGACTAAATTATAGGAGATACTTTTGTAGTATTATTTATTAGATGGATGCTAGGCGAGATGGGCCGGCAATTCTTAGTTGTGTGCCATTACTTGTTTATAGAAATTGTTGTTGTTGTGATTGTGAACAAGTCAAAAACCACAAAATTATTTAGGAAAAATAAATAATTGGAGCTTATTTTTTTTAATTGAAAGTTAACTTAGTTCGGTTTAATTGTATGTCATATCTTTATATTATAGATAAAATTTTATTTTTTATCCATTTCATGTAATATATAAATGTTTTTTCGTAAAAAAATATTAATTTATAAAGAGATCATCATTAAAATTATATAAATAACCAAATTTATATATATTTATCATAATTGGAAGTTGGAAGAATGGATTGTTTGCTCTTAGTTTTGGCTTGTGCCCTTTGAGTTAATCAAAAACCCTTAATTTGTTGTCATCAAACAAAAGCATAACTACCGGTTGATTGGGGCCGAGCTAACAAATTATACAGTTTTAATTTTAGTGGTTACATGTTTTTATATCAGATTGAATCACAACTCACCTGATAAAGTACAAAATTAGACAATAATACAAGACAATAGGGAGCTTTATTATGACGGAAAAAACAAGAAGAAAAGCATAAACGAATCAATTGACTATGCCTATTCCTTCTGTAAGTGTTGCCTCTTCCACAATTTGTAGCGCGGTCCAATCTTACTACTAGTGAAACTTTGTCTTTAATTATAAAAAATAAATAAAAATAAGACACTTAAAATTTATATAAATAAAAATAACATTCAAATAATATCGATATCGAATAATGTTAAATTTTAATATTGAACGGTTATAATGTTGTGGGCGGAAGCAATAAATAGCGATATATGAATATATCAAAGCGATAAAATAAACACAGAATTTACGTGGTTCAAATATTCGCAGGTCGCGGGAAGCGGTAGATATTATTTGGTGAGTAGGAAATATCTGAGAATACGATCTGATTTCACTAATAATATCTCTCAAGTGTTTCCCCAAACTTATAGAAAACTCTCAAACTCACAAGTATTTTCTCTCTTTGAGTTTACTTATGCTCTCTTTGATTTTTATGATTTTTGCCTTGTTTTTCAATGTATGAACTCTTCCGTATTTATAGATGAAGCAAGACTCCCTTTCCCTAAATTATGACATAATTTAAGCCTTAAATTAGGCCACTAATTTCCTTAAATTATGCCACTAATTTCCTTAAATCATGCCACAAATTAAGCTACTAATTTTCCTAAATTATGATACTAATTTGTTACTTTTAGAACCAATATTCAACATATAAGTGGTCCGAATTCAATGATATTCAATAGAAAATATTTAAGTTAAATTTTTTTTTAATAAAAATATATAAATTGGATATAAAGAGTGTTATTTTTACTATTATAAGTTTTGAATGATATTATAAATGTTATTTTTCAATAAAAATGATTACAACAAAACCCTGAAAATTGTAGTAATATTTACACAATCATTTTTATTATTAACTTAAGAAAAATGTATACAATTATACTTGTAAAATTTATTATATTGTAATTTCATTACTAGTGAATAAAGTTATCACTAATATATATATATATATATCCATTTTTTTCCTTCTATATTTTCTTGAAAGCATTCAAACAGTTAATTTTGTTTTTTTTTTGGTTAGGGAGGGTTTTTTTTTTACAGGATTCTCTCTATTATGATAGATTTTTTTACTTATATTTTTTTTCTTAATTATTTTTAATTAAAATACATATTTATATTGTTTTTTTTATCTAAATCTTGTTCTAAGATATTTTTTTCTCATGTAGGATTATTTATGTTGTATATATGCTTGTAAAGTTTAAGGCTTATTGTAAATCTAGATCTTCAACTAGATCCATAGTTTTCAAGATTATGAAAATTATAATATATATCAAGATTTTATTTTTTAAAAAAGATTAATATATTAATTAGAGCATGTAAACAGTGGAATCTTACCATAGAGAGAGAAATATAAAAGCTCAATTTTTTATCAGTGATCTTAAAAATATTTTTAATTTTGGTTTAACAATTTTAATTATTGATGTATTTATATTGATGATTTCTTATATAGATTGTATATTTTAATTTTTAATGAAATTCCATTTTCTCCAAAGTTATCATAAAAATAAAATAATTATGATAATAATAATTTACATTTTTTTAATATCACTAATTTTTTTTTTCTTTTTTCTATTTCGTAATTATTATTATATTTGCCTATTTCATAATCATCTATGCATGAGGAGCATTGGAACTTATCGACAAAACAAATGGATTGATTTCTATGGACATAGAATAATTAGTAGACTCCGTTAGATTTGTGTGTTTGTTTTGGGTACAAATCTAAAAATTAATAAGCTATCCAAATCAACTGACTTTCAATTTATGCCTCCAACCCAACCAACCCAACTATTTATTTATTTATTTATTTAAAAAAAACTGCTCTCACTGTCCTCGTGAAGGCCTAGAGATTCGATTTTTTTTGTAAAAGCCTTTTTATATGGTAAAATAATTCTTAGGATAATTCTATATACATCCATGAAACGCTTAATTTACATATCCTTAATATACATTCACCTAATCATTTTACACATTAATAGTATGCATTTTTGAAGTTTCAAAAGTATAATTAGCCTAATTTTTATTACACTATCATATAAGCATTAATCTAAAGGATAATACATAAATGATCCTCATACATAACATTAAACAATAAAAGGTTAAAATAACAATAAATCTAATCGATTTTGAATTTAACAACTAATAAAGATATATTATTGATAAGTAATATTTTTTTTTATTTAAAATATTTATTTTAATTATGGATCCACTATTTTTATTAATTTTTATATTAGTTATAAATAATATTTCTATCCTCCAACATTAAGAGTGTGCTTTTAACTTCAAATTTTTCAAAAGATAGACAGACCTTGCAATTCGTAAATAAATATGGCTAAATTGGGAATGTGACTAGATTTAGGGCTTTTTAACTTTCAAAATGGATAAGGACCGAAAATATTGATATAATATACTACATTTTTTGCTTTGTTTTTTTTATAATTTTTCTTAAACTAGCAAAAATTTAATCCAAAAATTATAACTTAATATCTATAAATTCAAAAATATCTTTAAAATATAATTTAATAAAATAAAAATAAGATTAAATCTTAAATATATCCTGTAACTACATCAGTAGAGTTCCATTGATTTATTAAAATTTCGACGACCTATCAAATATAACATGTTATATCTACATGTATTATCTTACATCCATCATAATTTTAACAATCTATTGAATATAACATATTATATTTATATGTATATTTATATATAACTTGTTATATCTATCATAGTTCTAGAGGTAACTTACAACATCTACCTATAATATTTTATATGTTATATATGGTCTCTTACATATACAATATGTTACATCCATGAGAGTTTTGATGAGATCATCTACGGTACCTATTGGAGTATCGTTGGAATCTGTGGCGAAAGTTACATTGATAGGATCATTGATAATAATTGTCAAAGATGTAACGGTAGTAACTTTGATCCAAGTTATAAAATTATAATATTTTATTTTTTATTATTTAATTTGATATAAAACAATAAATTTTGTGATAAATTACAATTAGTTTTAAAAAATTAAAAATTTATCAAAAAATAAAGTAATAAAGTTATTAAGCCAAAAGTTGACCAGTACGACATTGTCGAAAAAGGACAAACGCTGCTCTCTTTATGGGCCTTAAAACTGAGCCCATTTTATGGGCATAAGCAATGCAATGCAGTATAACCCCTAACACAACACCAAAACCCAAATTTCTTTTTGTTCGTTTGCAAATGTAGCATTGAATTTAGATTTGTATAATTTATCACTTAGTTTTAAAATGCGATAAATTTATAATTAAATTTTTATTGATATTATAAATCTATTATTTTTTTTGACAAATATTTCATCAAACTTTTTATTAATTAAAATTTATTATCAAAATATAAGATAAAAATAATAGATTTATATCATTAATAAAGAATTTGATAATAAATTTTTCATAAAATAATAAATTTGTCACACTATCAAAAATTTAATCATAAATTTATCACATGTCAAAATTAAATATAGATTAATTATATATTTATTAATTTATCATTCTCTTTTAATAAGGAAAATGAAAATGCCAATCTACTTCAAATTGTTATTATTATTATTATTATTCGTATGGGTAAATGGTAAGATTAAATTACATGTGTTAGGATATTGGGATCATTTTATACCTTTATTTATAAAAAAGGTTTTTATATACTTTTATTTGTATATATATATAAAAATTGGCTTTGTGACATGACATTTACTATATAAATTATAGTAAAAAAATATTTTAAAGACATAATAGATCATTATAGAAGTTTCTATTTAATTTTTAATTCTAATCAATTTTGTTATATTAGATCATTTTTTTTCTAATCGATCTCTCTCTTCTAATGATCTCTAAATATTAGTATGATGATAAAATTTGAGTTAGTTTTATTTTTTAATCTTATTCATTATTAAAAATAATATTATTATTAATATTTGAAATTTGTATTACATTTTAATTAAGTAAAAATTCATAAAAATATTGCATCAAAATAATTAAAAAATGATTTACTTAATTGTAATTTAAAATCAATTACATCTATGATTATATTTGAGTCATAAATTACAGTTAGATAAACAATAAATTATAAGGCTAGTTAATAAAAAAAATTAGATGATTAGAAATAATAATAATTTATATAAATAAAATTAATAATAAAATAATGAGATTATTTATATGGATAATCTCTTTGTATTTGGGTCATATATGAAGTGAGTTAAATATAAGATTTTAGTTTTAAATTTTCAATTGAGAATTGAATGGAAGACACAAAAATATGAGATAGTTTATTATTTTTTTATGTAGTTTTTTTTAAATAAATACTTCTTATTGTAATTGTTGGAGATTGTTGTTATAAAGCTTCTTAATTTAAGGAGCAAATTAAGGAGCAAAACATGGAGCTTAATTCAAGGAGCAATTCAAGGAACCATTAATTTAAGGAGTAATTCAAGGAGTGAATTTTCCTATAAATAGATGTGTAATTGTAATGAATTAACCATCCAAAATGTTCATTCCAATTGAGAGAAAAGCTTAGAGAGCAAAGCTTTTGTGAGAGAAAATTGAGAGTAATTTTCTTGGGTGTAATTGGGTTGTGGGTTGTGAGTGTTGTAAACACCTTGTGTAATTTCTCCTTTTCAGTAAAAAGATCTGCAGTAGGTCCGGAGACGTAAGGAAGATTGGCCGAACTCCGTTATCAAATTTGTGTGTTATTTTCTATTCTTACTTTCTCATAAGTTTGGTTTATCGGGAATTTGCGTTATTTTCCAACAGTAATATCATTTTATATTCTTAATTAATCTCATACTTTTATCATATTATATGTATTTTATAATTTTAATAATAAAATATTCATAAATTTTCCATAAATAAATAGAGCTAAATGCACATTTTTGTTAATAAGTATACTGATGACAACAATTCTTATATCAGGAGACTCAAGTGACCGTATTCACGTTAAATTAAATAACTTAACAGTACCTCTTCATAATTAACATTTTATTTATAGCTCATATCCGCTTAGTGTCCCGTGCACGTATGATTCCTTTAATAAGGTAAAAAATATTTATTTTTTATAATGGAAAAAATCATATATAGTAAAAATATTATCATGTAAAAAATATTTTTTTGTCCAAAATAAAAATAATCGAACATCTGAATCATATATAAAATATAAGATTATTGTATTATTATTTTAAAGTAAAAAATCGGTATTTTTCTTAGTTCATTTCATATTTTTATCAATATTAGTTATAAATATGTGTTTTATATATGATTTATTAATGTATAAAAAATAATTATTAATAAATTTTATTTTAATTAAAATTATAGTAATATTTTTATGTAAAAAAATAAACATAAGACAAATATTTTAAATAATTTTTAAGATATCCATTAATGTTTTAAATACTAAAAATTTACTATTTAAACGATAAAAAATAAGGTTTTTAAATAAATTATAAAATAATTAAGAAATTAATAAAAAAATATTTATTATGTTAAAATATATGAAATTTTTTATTTAAAACTTATAAATTGTAATTAAATTTTTTATATATATTATCTAATTTTATTTTCAATTAAAGACTAGAAAAAAGAGCTCCTTAAACGTTCACGTCATCAGATATCAAAGTGAAGATATAAAAGGGAAAAAAGGAAAAGATGGAAAGTTCGTATCATTTAAATTTTTCTTTTTTTCTTTTAGAAAAAGGGAAAAAAGGGAAAAGTGGGAAGTCCAAATAATTTAAATGAAAAAGGTCAGCTGAAATATCATGGCAATTGGGCATTTGCACTTGGCACGTTTATTTGCATATACTTTCACAAAATAGAGCTACAGCTCCTTTATTGCCATTAATGGAGTAACGTCAAACTTTTGTTACCCTCATCCATCGTTTTTTCATGCAAGTTGGCTCATATTTATTGAAGAAATAAAATATATAATTATCTAATAAAAATAACATAGTCAATATAAATATAAAATAATATGTAAGTATTTAATTATTAAAAAAATACAAAAAAAATTAAAACATTAATTTATTAAAAAAACCATTAACCTATATAATAATAACGTTGTAAAAATAAATTTAAGTATATTTTAATTTATATATGAATTAGAAAAAAATACAAACATAATTTTACAGTAATGTAATAAATGTGGATTGTAAAGTATCCTATACAGTTTTGATATTATCATTATATATATTAAATTTAAAAATCTAATTTTTAAATTCATGTTATAAATTTAAGAATTTTAATATTATTATTGTGTATAAATGGTAAAATTAAATTTATTAACTTAAAAAAAGGAACGACGACGAAACCAAGCCATTATATTTAAAATTTTAATTTTTATATTTATAGTATAAATTTAAGAATCTTTATATTATTATTGTGTATTAGTGGTATTTTAAAAATCCAATTTTTAAAATTTATTGTATAAATTTAACTTTAAAAAAGAGTACCACGACAACAACAAAAATACTTATTTAGGTGTATTTTAATTCATACATAAATTAAAAAATATAATCATAATGATATAATAAGTATAGAATGTCTTATATAAAACACAAGTTTAAGTCTTAATATTATCATTATATGCATTTTATTTATTAAAGATGGCATGTGAAAAAGAAATAAAATGAAAAGATATCAACAAAGATAATAAAGATAAAAACTTATTTAGTTAGTCAATAAATAAAAAATTACGTATGTGTAATTTAATTTGTACATGAGTTATATAAATTTTTTTATAGTCAAATGGTTAAGTATAGAGTCACATATTCAAAAGTACAAGTTAAAGTATTGTATTTATTATTATACAAATTATTTTTTAAAAGATAATTTTTTAAATTCATATTATAAATTTAGGAAAAGAAAACTTAGTCATAATATTATGATAAGTGATAAGTATAGAATGTCATATTCAAAAAACATAAGTTTTAAGTATTGTTATTGTCATCATGCATATTACATTTAAAATTTCAATTTTTAAATTCATAATATGAATTTAACAACCTTGATATTATCATTGTATACAAATAACACTTTAAAGATTTAATTTTTAATTTTTTTTAACTAAGAAGAAGAAGAAAGAGCATGATGACGATGATTTCAAAATATAGAAAGGAAAAAACTTAATAGATATTATCATTATGCGCATTTTATTCTTTAAAGATAGACATGTGAGAAAGAAAAAAAATTGTCAAACAAAATGACATAAACAAAGATAATAAAAATGATTTTTTTTTCTTTAAAAGGCTCGAAAATCTCTATTTTTTTATTAAATAAGTAAAAATTACATTGATATGATTCGAACTTTGATCCAAGGTAGTGAAGGTAGAGAGTCATACCACCTAGATCACAAGTTAATCTTAATAAAAATGAAACTTATTTAGATAGTTAACAAATAAAAAAATTATTGAAATGTAATTTAACTCGTTTATAAATAAGATAAAAATTTAATCACAAATTTATAGTCAAGTGGTACTATAGAGTGTCATATTTAAAAACATAAGTTTAAGTCTTGGTATTATCATTATATATATTACATTTAAAAATATAATTTTTTAAATTCATAATTTAATTTTTTTTAAATAACTTAGTCATAATTTTATAATCAAATTGTAAGTGTATAATTTTACATTCACAAACATAAGTTTAAGTTATTGTCATTATAAGTATTATATTTTAAAATCTAATTTTTTAAATAGAAAAAAAGAGAGTATAATGACTACATTGAAATCCAGAAAGCAAAATCTTCGCTTTTTATATATATAATAGATATTATAATTATACATATTTTATTCATTAAATATAGATATATGAGAAAGAAAAAAAATACAAGGTTGTAAATAAAGATAATAAAAATAATATTTATTTAGATATTCAAATCAAATCCAATTTTCCTATGCAAAAAATTATTTATGTCAAAGTAGTTAATAATCTATTGATTTATTCAAATTGATAGGATATACTTCGAAGCTAGGGAAGGGTGAAAGAAATGCATCATAGCTCAGTTTGGAGGTGGAGTCCACAGACCCCCATTGTATAAAAGCTACGGGCCCTACGCATATAACCCTTATAAAAAGATGCCCTTTTAATGTTAGAATATAATCGTAGACCCGTAGCTTTTATATAGTGGAAGGGTCTTTAGACTCTACCTCAAAATTGAGCTACGATGAGTTTCTTTCGCCTTCCCCAAGCTTCGAACATATGACGAGGCTCTTAAGTACACAGATTCATAGAAGTTGGTACTTAAGTACTTAAGAGCCTCGTCACAGGTTCAAAGCCTGGGAAAAGCGAAAGGAACTCGTCATAGCTCAGTTTGGAGGTGGAGTCTAAGGACCCCTCTCATTGTATAAAAACTACGGATCTACGAGTATATTCTAACACAAACCAAAGAGTAAAGTAATGTAGTAATTTACTACTTTTAGCGGGCTTTATAAATAGCAATATTAATGTCGATTTTTTTTAACATCAATGATTGGATGTATCTCAGCTTCCTAAGGATCTAAGAACAGAGAAAACATCATTAGGATATTGGACCATTATGAGATGTGGCGACCTTTGACCTTTTGAAGCTTAAGTAAGTCTAGGTGATGAAAGGAAGGAGGAGACTAGTGTCTCTCCTTGTAATGCAGAGATATGCAGAGAGAGATATTTAGGAAGATAATATAGATCTCAGTATTTGTAGTTATGTAGTTATGAGAAGAAGTTATGTTAACTTGTGAAGTTATGTTATAATGTTGAATTGTTGACCATTTATATGAGAAAATATGCATGCTAATGACCTTTACCCATAGTAATAGACTTATTTTTAAATATCAAATATTTATCTACTTAATTATTTCATTGTAGGATAATTAAGAGTTTGAACGCATGTCATATATCATGTTAGATATATAACTGATACTGATACTTATCTGCTGACTCAGCATTGAGCATTGAGTGAGTTGGCCTGTGAGTTACTTGCAAACTAGAAACTCTTATATAATGTCACATAACATGAATTATTTTACACATAGTATCAACCCATAGAATTACTAAGCCTAAGAACATGGGTTGTGAGGTATATTTTTGCATTCGATCATCACTTGAGTTCACTATTTTTTGAACCTTACTAATGGCATCAAATATGCTCTTATGTAGTCACTATTTGCTCATATGACAAATTTCTTGTTTTTTTGGGACATTTAAAATTTACGTGACGTTGTATTATTGTTGGTTGTTTTAGAGATTCTCAATCAGCCTTTCCATTAAGGAGTTATATCAACATCAAAACCATTACTTAATGGGTTCACTTTTCGAAGTATATAGATCCAAATATATTAACTTGAAGGATGGAGTGATTGATGAATGGGATTGGACTTTGCCATCGTGAGGACGAGCGAGCATAGACATGGATAAATTGCGTGAGGTGATAACTGAATGGAGAATAAGAAGAGAAATGGACAACCAAGATTTGATCAACTATGGTCTGCCAGCTATGGGATGTCTGGTCATGTATCATGCCGAGTTACATATGTCGTGCCCGATAATGTACCATGTCAGGTCATAAGTGTCGTGTTCGATCACATAACATGTTAGGTTGCATATACTCAAATTATTTATTGATTAAAACCTCTTATATTATATAAACTATTTTACACCTAACAAGTAATAATATATATATATAATATTATTTTAATTATAAGATTATAGTTTGAGGGACAAATTTATGATAATAAAATTATTATTTTTCTTTTCAAATTACAAACTAAAACTTAGTTTAGTAAATATATCAATTAAAATTAGTTTTTTTATATAAAAAAAGAAAAGAAAATAGCTCCGACTTTCAATTACCGTAACCAATAGTGTCTCTTGTCATGGATTGTATGATTTGTTACGTGGAAATTATTTTAACCGTATCAATCGTCTTCAAAAAATATTAATCGACAAGTTTAATTTTTAATGTGTTATTATATCAATCAATCTTAATAGTTGGGTGACTTTTATCACTTTTTGAACATCTTTATTAGCTTTTTAGTACATATTCGTGCTAATGATTATATTCGTGGTAATGATTCTATGTATTATAAGGCAATTAAATATCTTTACACTTTTTATAAAGTATCATCTACTTCAAAATAAATACAAACATTTTAGTGAATATAAAACATTATTTTTTACTTGGGGCGGCCTCAGTCCCCTATCACTAAGCACTGTTCATATATGTTCATTAATCATCTATGCACGTGAATGTTTATATTTTTAAATTAAATTAAAAATTATTTTTATTTATAATATGCTTCGTGTTATATAATATATATATATATATATATATATTAAAAAATATTTTTAATAACAGTCCATTATATATAATGTTGATTAGAGATATAATTTTTCTTTAAAAATAATTTTTTATCAACAAAGTAGATAACCAAAAAGTCAAATAATTATTTTAAAGAAAATGCTAACTTGTTAAAAAAATAATAAAACAATTATACATCTAACTTAATACTTCTGGAAAGAAAAAAAATAAACAATTATCTTAATACTTCATTATTTAACAAGATAATTAAATATTTAGTTATTTTAATTACTTAAAAGTATACTCATAAAATCTTATTAGAGAAATAATTTACATTTAAGTTTTATGCATGCTTCAAGATGTAATTTACTCTTTGTTAATAGTTTATCTCAATATTACTTTATATTCTAAGCATGCATAATTAATATATAAAATTCTTATCAGCTTAAGTTTTCTAAGAAGTCAAATTAGAAGCAGCCAATAATCATATGCATATACAAAGCTAACTTTAGGTTAAATATGGAAATTTTTTAACTTTAAAGCAATATGTTATAACAATTGGGAAAAAAGAATAAGAAGAAGCATCATATGTTAAGGAAATTTGAATAGTCAAAAAATAGTTATGAAAATAAAAAAGACTCATCTAAATATTTTAAATAGTTTTTGAAAAAAACCAAATCATTTAATTTATTAAGAATTTGTAAAATCTTATTTTATAATATTTTTTTAAGAAAAACAAGGAATAAATTATTTGACGCTTAGTAGTGAAAATAAAAATTTATAGTAAAAACTAAAGAAAGAAAAAGGTATTTAGATAAAAGGAAGAGACTCAAAAAGGCATGGTTTACACGATAAATTAATCTAATTTTATTAACATTTATTACCTTTTTCACATCTTCAACATAATTAATTAATATATTATTATATCATAAATTTAAAAAAGATGAGTAATTTTAATGAAACGAAGAAACTTTTACTTGCTTCTTTTAATTTTGTTGTTATTTCAGTTGTTCATTAATTGTCACATTTTTGAACAAAAATATAGCCATTTGAATATTTTAAAACTAATTGTTAATTCTTAAATTTTAAAGTTTAATTCATTATGTTATGTCATGTTAAAATTTAAGAGATTAAAGTATTTAAAATTAAAAAATTGATTTAAGAGTCACTTTCTTTCGTGAATTGAAACTTCTTATATTTTATGTAATTTATATATTTTTAATTTTATTAAAAATTAAAAAACAGTGATTAAATAATTCTATAATTGAAACCTTTTAAAAAATTTAGTTTTTAATTTCTAATTAAATCATTATTTTTGTTATTTATTATTTTAAAAATAATTAATTTTAATTAAAAAATTTAAAATTTTAAAAAATGTCAAAATATACTATACATTTAATACATAAATAATTTAATTAATTTATATAACAGAATATATTAATATTTATAATATATCTCGTCAATTAAAATTCAAATGAAAATATAAATTTACTTATTTATAATAATTATAAGATAATATAATATATAAAATAATAAATATGTGTATTAAACGTGTGGTTTTTTTCATAAGATTTATTTTATAGTAATACCTTTCTTTTGCAATTTTTCATTTTTATTAGTTCGCGTTTGTTATAATTGTGAAAGTTAGACACATTTCCATAGAATATTTGGTTAAATTTCTGCACATAAAATTATTGTTAAGTCAAATTGAAAATATTTTTGAGTATTAGTTATTGGTGACACCAGTTCAACTTTTATTTATAAGAATTTTGTGCACGTTTAATTACATGATTATATATACAAAAATTATTTATTTCATTTTATATCGTAATAATACGAAAAAAAACAAAAATATCAAAATTTTAGATTTATATTTTCGTACAATAGTTTTATATTTATTGATTATAATGTTTTTTACTTATCACTAGATTAGGGGTGTCCACTGGTCTAGTTCAATCCGATTTTGTGGAAAAAAAAAATTTAACCGGATCAGACAGTTTATATTATTCAAATTGGATTGTTTGTAACGATTTTAATTAATACAAATCAGACTAAATCGTTTGATTTATAAAACCGTTCGGTTAGGTCCGATCCGGTCTGATTTTCAATTTGGTTCAATTTTTGGATATTTTTAATGAGAAATAATGTGAAAATTTTAATATATTATTAAACCAGTCCAGTCCAGTCCGATTGGTTTAAAAATTAATACAAACCGGATCAGATCGTTTGAAAAATAATTTTAATAAATATAAACCAGATTAGACCGTTTGATTTGTAAAATCGTTCAATCCATTTCAATTCGGTTCGATTTTTTGATTTGATCTGATCCAGACCGATTTATAGACACCCCTACACTAGACCCTAAAATTCTCACTCTACTTCTACCGTTTGCAATTTTCCTTCTTCTTTTTTTCCTTTCTCTATCTTTGCTTGTCTATAAGTATGAACACATGTATAGATAGGGATGATTTTTGATATAATTATCCTCAAATCGAATTATAAAATTTGTATTCAAAATTGTCCAAAAATTATTATGGTTTGATGATAGTTGTTTATCAATAGATAACAGTTCAGAATAGTTATTAACAAATATTTAAAAAATAATTTTTTTTTATTTTTTTAAAAAATTATTAATAAATTTAAATTATTAATTAATATATAATTTAATTTAATAAATACATTAATTAATTTTAAGTACAGATGAATATTGTTATCAAGTATAATCATACTCATACTATATTCGTTGTTTCATCTTCAATTTTTACCAAAAGTTGTAACATTTTTTAAAATTTATTGAATAAAAACTGAATCGATAGTATGAATTATCGAACCCACGCTTTTTTTTTGCCTTCCTAATTGTCCAGCAGAAAGAAAGAATATGTTTTAAGTATCTCTACCTCTCTATATATATTTATTTAAGAAAATTTATACGTATACTTTTAATATACTTATGTACTACAATTTTTAAATCAAATTAATGACAAAAATATTTACTTATTAACGTAGCGGTAGCTTTTTATGATTTTGATTGGAAATTGATCGGTAACTATTTTTTTTTACCATATAGTACAAAAGACTATCAAAATATAACATTTGAATTTGATTGAAGCAAAATCAATCATTACACAACCAAATTCTAAACTCCAGTTGCATCCTTTATTTCTCTTTTTATATGATTTGTTTATTATTCTTCTATATTTAAATTATAAATATAAATTATTTGATATTAAAAAAAATTAAAACCAGATTTATAATGAAGGCTGAGAAAACCATGCTCCAATAAATATTCAGCATGCTTCCTATAATTGCATAAAACATCATGATTTTGAAGCAATGAATCGAAACACTTTAGCGTGAAAGATCTATATTTAAGGGCGAGGGATTTTTTTGAGTTTACTTTATGGATATTTTAATTATTTGACTTGATAATGGATATTTATTTTATTTTTTTAATAAAAATATATTAGATTAATTATTTTTTAAACAATATAATATTATGTTAATAATATAATTTTTTGATAAAATAATAAATTATATTTAATGAAAATAAAATAGATATTATAAAGTTTTTATTCCTTTATTCTCTTTATTTTTTTTATTTTTGACACATTTTTTAGAAGTAAACTTAAAAATATTAGTATTTTTAATGCCATTCTCTTGCTTTTTTTTATAGAATTGTTTTTATTCTCTTTATAATTAAAAAAAATAACTTATAATATACCGGTAATTATATCAATAGTTGTTAAATTGGTTTATATATTGTAATATATATATATATATATATATATATATATATTTGTAAGAATTTGACTAAAAATACTAATATTTTTAATTTTATAATTAAAAATGATTCATAAATTAAATAAGAAAAGAAGTAAACATAATAAAAAAGAAAAAAATTTAAAATAACAATTTTTTTCATTATATATACTTTATTATTATGTAAAAAAAATTATTAATAAAATAATATTATTATTTAAAAAATGATTAACATGTAAAGTTTTTAAATATATTTTATGAAAATAAAATGATTAGAGTTTTAATAACATAAGTAAAATAAATAAAATGTATTAATAACACCAACAAAGCAACCCATGCACTACCTAATCCAATATTTAACACCTCTTGTTATATAAATTATTAAAAAATAAATCTATTAAAATTTAAATAATTAAATTTAATTTTATACATTTATCATATCTACTGTCATCAAACGTATTAACTCTACGAATCTGCTTAACGAACTCTAGCCCTGAACTCACCAACATTTTGACATGCATTCCCTCCCTCCTCTCTCTCCAAAATACCTCCCTTTCGTACCTTAGCCAAATATATATATATATATATATATATATATATATATATATATAATTCTCTCTCTACTTTTTGACTAGGATGTCTGCATGTATGTTCATGAATGTTATAAAATGTAGTTCGCGCGCATATGCCAATTTTTTTTTATACATAAATCTAAATTTTCATTTTATTTAATATTATATTTTTATTTTACTAAAAAAAAACTTTAATAATCTTTCCATCATTTTTATTCATTTTTACCGTTATATAAAACTCTTATTTCATGGTATTAAAAAATAGATGAAACAAACTCAAATAAAAAATATGTATATTTATTAATTTTAATTTTTAATACTTATATTAATACTTATTAAATTATTATATTTATATTTCTTTATATATTAGATAATTTCGTTATAAATTATAATGTTTTAAATCTATTTTTCTCATATAACATGATATAATTTTTTTTGTAAAATAATATATGTTAATTATTAATCTCTTATTATATCTATATTGTAATATATTTTTTTACTGATAAATATTTAATTATATGTTTATATTTTATATAAAAAAATTATACTTTAATATCTTTGAAATGTATATTTTTAGCTTCGTCTTAGTATGATTGTATAGATACAGTTGTATAAAAAAAATGAATTAATTTAGTTTTTGATCCAATCATTTTATTTCAAATCAATTATATTCGTGACAATGAACTTTAAGCGAAAGAAACAAAAAAGTAAAAGAAAGCATAGGGTCAAAGCAAATATATATATATATATATATATATATATATATTTAAGGCAATCTCTTTCCCTCTTTAACTCTCTATATGTGAGAGAGAGAGTAGAATTTGGTATTTAAGAGCCCAAAAGCAAAAAGGAATCAAAACAACTCTCAAAGTGATCTGAATTTATGCGTAGAGAAGTAGACAGGCCAGCACAAGCAATCAACCACGCATTCTCTATATATACATCGTTATCATCTTGACCAGCTAGCCTCTCTTGTTCGCTTTTTAGCTCTGCAGCCTATTTATTCTCTCAAACCTACTTCCCCTTTTTACACTGCATTGCCAAGATTACATTAAATTTTCACCTCCAAATCCTAAACTTTTCTTGTATTTATTTTGAGGGTTTCTCTTGAATTTTCGCAACTTGATTCCAATATTCATCATTTTCTCAAGTTCGACTACTTCATACTCTGTTTTGCTCGGTCATGTAAGTACTCTTTATTAATTTCAATTTCAGGGCACCTAGATTTTCTTTTTGTTTTTTATTCAGGATCAAATATTTTGTTAATCGGTTCTTTTTGTTCATTGAAGCTTGAAAATTTTATAATTGCTTTCTCTTTTTTAATATTTTGTCACCGTTAAAGTCTCAATTAGAGATCGGCCCCACATTATTCATATAAACAAGGTTATTTCTTCATCTCTCAACTTGAGTTTTGAGATGGAGTTAAACCCAAATTTAACATAGTATCAAAACAATGTTATCCAATCGTTGTAGTTGTTTTGTCATTGGTAAATGATGCATTCCGTCACTTAGGTTTCATAAGCTCAATATCTTTGTTGGTCTCAAGGGACAGACCCTTGTCGATATAATGAGGAATGTTAAAGTCTCATACTATCCATATAAACAAAGGTAGTCCTCCATCTCATAACCTGGTTTTTGAGAATTAAATCCAAATTTAACGGTAATTAACTAAAAAATATTTATTATTATTATTTATAAATCTTGTATTCCTTCTATCATGTTGAAATTAGTCAGTTGATAATTTGAGCCCTGTTTGTATGTAGTTATTTTATAAGTGGTTTCAAGGAGTGATTTAAAATATAATCGTTTGGTTAAAAATTGTTTCAAAATAATTATTTAGATTTTTGAGATGAAAATATTAAAAATAATTTTAAGTGAAATTTTAACAATTATTTAATAAAATAATAATAAAAAATATTCCTAAAATTTGAAATAATAAAAATAGTACCATTTATGTTTATTTAATTTATTTTCACTATTAATAAATATCTAATACATGATTTTATTATAAATATGATCATTTAGATTCATTTAATATTAAATGTTATTTAATATTATTAAGTTTTATTTTTATTATTATAAATTTAAAGTTATTATTTTTTATAATTTTTATAATTATTTTAAGGATAGAGTATGTATCCAAATTATTACTAATAAAAATTAAAATTATTTAATATTTTAAAAAATATTAATAATAATTCTTAAAATTTTAAAATTATTTCCTTCAAGATTGTCAAATACTTTAAGAGCATCTCTGAAGAGAACATTCCATTATTTTAACGCAACTTTTGCAATAAAAGCAACTAATTTTTTTTTTAAATTTTTTGAATTTATTGTTTATCATGTTATTTTTAAAGAGGTTTATAATACATTTCCAAATATATTAGTTAAATAGTTATAGTATGAATATATTATTTTTATATAAAAAAAATATTTTCTAATATAATGTTTACTATAGTATGTTAGAGATAAAAAAAAAGTATATATAATGCAACTTCTACAATAAAATAATGCAAAAACACTAAAATATTACAATTGATTGGAGATGGTCAAAGAGGTGCAATGGATTCATTAAAAACCAAAAGAAAATGCGAAACGAACAGTATCTTAAAGACTTAAGAAATTCATCGTCCAATTGCTTTTATCGGGTGCCTTCTTTTTCTGCTTTCTATAATATTATTCACAACCCGACCCATTCCGACCCGAAGTTCTTGTTAAATACCAAACTCACTCCTCCTTTACCACAACAAACTCGAAAATATCTTGCGAGCATAATCGTCTTTAAGAAAAAAAATTAAAAAAACAGATAAATAATGTAGAGTTCAGGAGGATTACACTTATCCCAAGAATTATAAAAGATTCTGAGAAAATTACATTATTTTTATCGGAAAATTTATTAATCTAAATTTATAATAAATCATAATTAATATAATATGTATTATTAATAAATATAATTTCATTAACACAATTCTATTTAATGATAAATTAAGTAACGATATTTATAAGTTTTCATTTTTCACTGTTTTAACTCTTCATAAAAAGTATCATGCGGATATACTGGTGATAATTTATATTATAATTTAATTTATCACATTAAATTTAAATAAAATAAAATTAGTAACAAATTTGAGTCGGCTGAAGCAATTTATTAGTCTAAAATTAAAGATTTATAATATATATATAATATTACAGATAATATTATGACTCATAATTATTAAAATGTGAAATTTATAGATTATTTTGAATCTTAATATTTGAATAATAATGTAATAAAATGTTATTAATGTGTGATTTTTGTGATCGAATAGTTGTTGTAATATTATTAAATTTTTTTTATTGTTTCATATAATAATGTTTGTATTAATAAACTTTAATTAATTAAAAAACTTGAAATTAATAATTCATATTTTTGAGCTAATTTTAACTAACACGGATTATTTGGATTGGATTTATTTTTATTTTTAGTAATTTGAATTAAATTTAATTTAAATTAATTTGACTCGTACGAATTATGGCGAGTCTAATTAAATAGTTTTATGGGTAGTGTTAATTATTATGAAATAATAAATTAATTATAAGAATAATTAAATTATTGTATGTATTTTATGATAAAAAACATTATTATAGCTTTATTTAAAAAAATTTAACTCGGTCAAAAGTTTCACACCTGAAAATCTGGTTGTCTTGTTGCCGACACCTCATTGACAACTCTTGAAAATTGAACAAAATAAAATTGTTTTTAATTATAATTGACTAATATATTAAAAACTATTCCTTCCAAAAACTCATTTAACTAAAATTAATTTTTATATATATTCCAAAAATATACACAATAAGACAATTTAATGGACCACGATAACATTTAATTCTCTACATTAGATTCAAGATAGGAATATAGTTGTAAACGGATTGGGATGGAGTTAGAGATTTTTTTTTTCATTTTTTATCTAAAAATAAGAATAAAAATATAATCTTTTACCTATTTTATTGTCACTATTTTGTCTCAAATCCAATAATTATACACAATTTATAAAATTATTTTTAAAATAATTAATATAACTTAAAAAATTATGAAATTGTAATTTGTAATAACATGTGACATGCAATGTATAAATTTGTGAGCATAAATATATATATATAGCATATAGATCGGCCCTCTTTTAATTAACTAAATGGTCATTCCTATTTGTATAATTTATTATTATACCAATTCTAGTCCAAAGTCGGAACGACATTCTGTATTGGGATTAATTTATGTGTTTAATCCTTCTTCTTTCGTTCTTTTTTTCAAATGAAAAGGCATTCTAAAAGACAACTTGTTTTAAACTAACAATTTTTTTTTTATTTAGTTATAATTTTTAACTAACAAATATTACTACAGTTTGGAAATTTGTGTATAAATTAATCAGACACGAAGAACCTTCTTTTTACTTTGGCTATTGCTGGTTCCCAATTTCCATAACTGATTTATTATTATTACAATTATTTAATTTAATGGATTCTAATTGATATAAATAGATTATAATAATTATCATTGATGTGTAAGTTTATTATTGGACATTTTTGGACTGTAATTACCTGTAAAATTGCATCATATCAATCGAGATCCATAAGATATATAAAATTTTCCTTTTAGCTAATGTGTGTTTTCCTTTAGAAATTAAAATAAAAATTGTACTTTTTTTCTCCTAAAAACTGGCAACTGGCTACACTAAAAGTCTAAAACTATGGTTATGATGAATAGGTGGGATCAATTGTAGAAGCACATGAAGAGAAACTGAGCAGCAAAGTGATGAGAAGGAATAATAAAAGTGGTATTTGGTTGAAGTGAAAATGGAGAGCAAAGAGAGTGGTGTAATGTTGAATGAAGAGTCGTGGTTTAGTCAATTCAAAAATGGTTATAATTCATTGATGGCCAGATATGTTTATGGCTTCTTGTTCTTAATCTCCAATCTCGTAGCTTGGGCTGTTCGAGACTATGGCAGTAGTGCCTTAACTGAAATGAATAGTAAGATTCTCCCACCTTCGTCTTCTTTTATTCTTTATATTTGGTAATTAATGTTTTGAAATAACTTTGATTACTGCTTTGTTATCTTGGGCATGTTGTTTGTAGTTTTGAACTAAATTATATTTTGTGTTTTTAGACATAAGCATAATAATGCGCTTTTAAAAAATAATAATAATCACTTTGACTGAATTTTAAGATAAGATACTCAGATCATAAATTATCTTACACTTTATGTCTCTGACACGCTGATTATCAAGAAGAGCCTTTTCACATCTTGAAGGATGAAGGGATTTAGGGTATTGTAGCATACACTAGTCAAGCGCATAAATTACGTTGCTTTTTACGGTATCATATAAATTTTATTTCTTTAACACTAAATTCTAATTTTTATCCTTCTTTAAGTGTCGATCTTGTGGTTATTTTTGACATTTCAAATATACTTTTAAAAATATGGTTAGTCAACCGTAAAAATAGATTATAGTGTTAATTTTATAAAAACAATAAGATTTATGTAGTCTAATAAAAATCTAAATGATTTATGCGTTTTATTAGTGTAAGTTACATGACCCCTAAAGCTCTTCACCCCTAGCTTTAATATGACTGGCTTTACAAGGAGTAAATTTTGAAAGACTGATTAGTGATACTCTTACCGGAGGTTTAATATAAGCACTTGAATGTAACACAGGTACTTTGTTTCATTAAAGATTCAAAATTCATTAATAAACTCAATGAAAACTATCTTCTTCTTATTCTGTGTTCAATGCTGAGATTCAGGACTAAAAGGATGCCATGGAGTGCGAGATTGTTTGGGTGCAGAAGGAGTTTTGCGTATTAGCTTGGGTTGCTTTGTATCCTTTCAATTCCATCAATTAAACTCCAATTTATGTTCTCATTATTCATAGTTTTGAAAAAGAGAAAATTTGGATTTATTGTTGTATATGTTTCAAATTTTGTTATCAGTGTTATTCTTAATACTGCAGCAGACATTTTATTTCATAATGTTTCTAACAACGGTTGGAACCTCAAAGCTAAATGGGCGAAGAGATTCTTGGCAATCTAGATGGTGGTCTGTCAAGATTGTCCTTTGGATTGCTTTGACAATTATTCCATTTCTACTACCTTCTACCATAATTCAGCTTTATGGTTAGTGTAATCCACCTTTTCAATTGTTTTTTCTTTTTTAAAAAAAACATCCCAATGTGATTAATTTGTTTTTATAAATTAAACATATTAATTTAATTTTTTTAAAATTTGTGCAATCCAGTTAACTTATGATAAGTTTTTACGTACTTTAATCATTTCTTATCAATTTTAAATTTTTAGATCATTTTTTAGTAAAAAAATTACTTAATTAGATTGAATTGAAATTTATTAACATTGTTAGATATTTAAAATGAAAAATGTAGATAATAGAGTGATCAAAATTGATCTAAAATAACTAAATATTCTAATAATAATGTGATTAAAATGCATTAATTTATAATAAAATGGTTAATTTATAAAAATAATTAAATTTATCAGATAATTTTTCTTTTCTTTTAAACGAGGTAATCTTTACAGCTGTGTTGAATTTTGATATTTTTCATGTAAGATCTCTCATGCAATAATATTTTTGCAGGGATCATTGCACATTTTGGTGCTGGGTAATCTTCGTTCCATTTGTTTCACACGCACAAGCACACATTTTATATCGTCTCTCCATTTTATGTATCTTCTAGTAATTTTGAATTTTGTATATGCTTATGAGATTTAATAAAAACGCTTTGGGAATAAACATGAAAAAATTTGTTAAAATATCTTGTGATCAAAATGCATATTTTATGCTTGATGAATGTACTTCTTCTTAAAAACGCTTATATTCGAATTTATTTTTAACATAAACACAGACGAAGAACCGTAGATATTTATTCTTTAAACTTCTTGAGCAATAATACTATTGCATTTTGTAAAGCTTCTAATTAATAATGCTTTTTTCAGGGTATTTCTCTTAATTCAACTTGTAAGCATAATCAGTTTCATCACGTTGCTGAACGAGTGGTTTCAATCTAAAAGACATGCAGAAAAATGGTAAGACCTAGATTAAAACCATTGTATTCATTGGATTATATGCACCTGATATTCTATTGTTGCTCATACGTGAGCTAGAGCTACTTCATAAAATGAAGAAGGAAGTACACTGATAGTCATTTTATTTTCTTAAATTTATCACATTAATCACATTGTTTTAAATTGATGCACTTTAATTTTCTTATTGTTATATTTATTGATACTTTAATCATATTTTTTTTACTAATTTTAATCATGTTATTCTATTTTTTTATTTTTTCCTCAACTTTTTTAAAATATTTTTCTATTCAAACAACTACTAACACTTTGATAGTAAAATTCAATTCTATCATTGTTAAGTTTTTTACTCAAAAATATGATCTAAAACATTCAAAATTGATAAGAAATAATTAAAATTTTAAAAGAATGAAGTAAGATTAGTGTTTTAAAGAAATATTATATTATTTCTAAAACGAAAATTAAAATCTACATATATAAATACGGGAATCATCATCCGATAACAATTACTCTTTCGTAACTTTAAAAATCAAATTTAAATATCTTTTTAGAATAAAATTGTTTAAAACATGAAATTTTAGTAAAAAAATGTTTACAAATTAAAAATAATAATATATTATGTATACTTAATATATTTGATTTTATTTTTTTTTATAAATATTTAATAAAATATAAATTATAATTTTGGATTGATTTATCCCATTATGAAACTGAAACTAAACCCAAAACTTTAGGTAAAAAAATAGCCGAATCCAAAAATTGAACCAAATTTACGAAGCCGTTTGTTTATTACCTACGATAACCTGAACCCACGGAAAACTTTTATATCCTATCAATATTAAAATGAATAAAGTGTACTAATATGTTAAATTTTTAAAAATAAAGTGAATGATGCTACCTGGTGTTGTCTCCAATTAAAAATTACATCTTCATTGCAGCCATATTCACGTGATGTTACTTGCAACCGCTGCACATGTGGTTTGCTTGGTTGGGATCATCATGATGTACATTTGGTACGCGCCGGATTCATCTTGCCTTCTCAACATATTTTTCATTAGTTGGACATTAGTACTCCTCCAACTCATGACCAGCGTTTCTATCCACCCAAAAGTAAGCTCCGACTATTTTCATGTGTTAAACTACAAAATGATATGTTGTGCAATCTCTCAACAACTTAAGTTTTTTTGAGATTTGTGACCAATGAATTCGAACATGGTATCATAATAAGGTATCATAATAAGTAGCCTTTTATTTGAGCACATATTGAATTCAATATGAGTTGCGAATTTTCGCTTGAAACAGGTAAATGCTGGCATATTGACTCCAGGGTTGATGGGCCTTTATGTGGTATTCATCTGCTGGTGTGCCATTAGAAGGTTAGTTCATTATTCTTTTTTGGCCAGCTATGCTTGAATTATGGGTGAGAGGTGCAAGAGTTCTCTTAACTTTTACAAAATGAGTTTTTTAGTTTCATAACTTTTAACCATAACACTTTAGTAGTATATGTTGTTGTCTTTGCAGTGAACCACCAGGAGAAAATTGCAACAGAAAGGCTGAAACTTCAACAAAAACAGATTGGCTCACTATCATAGTAATACTGATTTCATATTAACCTTTTCAAGTTTTGAAGTACTTCCAGTTTTTTGAACTTAGCAATTGAACAGTCCATAAACCTTTTAATTTTTGTTAGCTTCTTCTATCAGATCTTGTATTTTTATTTTTAGGTTTTGCATTTTCTTACATGTTCTCCTTGCTTTTTTTTCTTCCCTTTTTGGCACTTAGGTGATAACGAGAATGATTATCAACACAACATATTTTTCATCGATTTGAATCCGATTCAAATTATATTCGAGAATTTTCAATCCAAAATTGATTTAATGAAATAATTAATTTAAATTAATCTGATTTTAATTAGATTAGACTTTTTCCATTAAATTTGAAATCAATTTATTAATTATTATCGTATATATATTAATAATATTTAAATAAACTTATTATGAATAAAATATTTATTTATTTATAATTTTAATAATAATTCAGTTCGAATCAGATATCAACGGATAATAAAATCACTCCATCTATTCATATATTTCTTAATTTGAATCCAATTCTATTATAAAATATATAAATCTGTTCTTGTTATAAAATCTATCAATCTAATTCATCAATTTAATTAAAATTTAATCTTATTATAAAAATTTTCAATTCAATCTAATCTGAATTTGAGAGATGGTATCGAATTTTTTAATTTTTACAGATTAATTGGATTATTTCTTTACCTCTAATGATTACCATTTTGTTTGCAGAGCTTTGTTGTTGCTATATCTGCTATGGTCATTGCAACATTTTCAACTGGTATAGATTCCAAATGTTTTCAGGTTTGTTAAATTTTTAGGGAACTTCTGAACTAACTTACAAGTCAATTGCACTCGATGTTTCGTTCAAAATGCGCCTAACATATGCTGCAGTGCAGGAAGGATAAAGTACAGTCTGAAGATGATGTTTCATATGGTTATGGCTTCTTCCATTTTGTTTTTGCAACTGGAGCAATGTACTTTGGAATGCTTTTGATCAGTTGGAATACAAACCATAGCACGAGGAAGTATGTTCACCACTCATTTTTCTATTGTAATTGAAATAATAAATACACTCATTATGTTCCTCGACCTTTAAAGTTCCATTTTTTAAAGCCATCCAAGTATAATCCTAGCTGAAAACAAAAAATCGTATGTATTGAATATACGAACGAATCTTGTATCGAAAAAAATAATAATGAATAAATTTGATATATAATTGAAATGAATTAATAATTTTAATAGGTTACATGTTAGTGGTTTTTTCTTAATGAAACAAAGTTATTTGGTTGTTTTTCAACAGGTGGACAATTGATGTAGGGTGGACCAGCACATGGGTGAGAGTAGTAAATGAATGTCTGGCAGTCTGTATATATTGTAAGCATTTCCTTTAATACAATCATACTTGACATGAAGTACATACCATTTGGATTACAAAATTTGAATTTTTTTTTTTGAAACATGGCAATGGGAGGAACAAGATCTGTTTTATTCTTAGAGCTTGTTTGCAACTGCTGCTTTGTTTTTTTGGTTTAAATACTTCTAAATAGGAATTAAATAATCCAACTAATCCAAAAATAATATTTCATTTTCATGTAACCTATAAATATGTTATATATACATAATAAGCATTCATTTATATATATAATTCTAAAATAGTTATGTAAATGTCATTGAAACCCACCTGTAATATATAATTTTATCCAAATTTCTTATCTTGAAACTATTTGTGACTTCATTTCAAACCACTTTCATTAAAACTATTATTAATTAAGAGAAGCACATCTTAACTTGAATTTGTATTTGCAGTGTGGTTGCTTGTGGCTCCTACAATCTGGAAGCACAGAGAAACTGGTGAATCTGTATAACAAACCTCTCTTTTCTTACTAATCTATGATTGTTTCCTATTCATAACGTTGTGAATGGAACAACTTAAAGCTCTGTAGAGTCAGATTGCAGCTCAAATATACATAATGTTCTCGTCAAATATACATAATGTTCTCGTCTCAATCACGCAATAGAAGGTACGTACACTAGAGGGTGATGAATAATTAATGGGGAAGGAAGGACCAATCGACTAAGAAGATTTTCTGTTTCGAGTTATGTATATGGCGGCCCAGATTACTTGAAAAATGTGTGTTCCTCGTATTTGTAAAATGAGTCAAATGATTTATTAACTTATTGTTATATCTTATAACAATTATAAATTAACAGTTTATATTTTTATATAAAAATGATTATCACATTATATATTTTGATTAATATAATTTATTATATTTATCCATGTATTTTTACATATAATTTAATAGAATTATTTATATATTAAATATATCATGTATTTTATCATTCTTCAAAATTTTGATGTTTTTAATTAAAATTAATTATTTTTAAAATAATAAATAATAAATTAATTATTAAAATTTTAATCATCTTTTATTAATTTTATTTTTATAAAATTAAAAAGTTGATTGTATATACAAACCTCAAAAAGTTTATGTTAATTAAAGTTCATTCGTTTTAAAATAATAAAAAAACATAATAAATTAATTAAGAATTAAAAACTAAAATTTTAAAAGAATTCATTTAGGATTATTTAATCTCTTTTAAAATTTATTTTTATAAAATTTAAAGATATAGATTGCATTTAATTATGATGATGACTAGTTCGTGACAAAGGCTCCTGATGGGCTATAGTGCTATACTCTCACTTGTTTAACGTTTGAAGTTCAAACATTACTACTATCGAAATAATTAATTTAAATTATATAGTAAATATTGATATAAATAATTTTTAATTAATAAATCCTACGAGAATCTAGAGTAACTAAAACTTTTATCTCAATAATATATATATTACTATTCAATTATTCATGCCCTTACTTTTGTTCAAGTCACCACTTACGAAACTGTTCGTGATTTTTTTTTAATTTCCCCAATTTCATTTCCACATATTGAAATATTGTCGTTGCAAAAAAATTACAAACAATAATAACCATTACAAAAATGTAAGAATTTTATACACGCATGTAGAAATTCTAAAGACTAGGGTTAACAAAAATTAGCACCCAGTATACCCGATCTGAAATTTATGGTAATTTAATCTATTTTTTCTATAAAATAACCAAGGATAAAATTCCTCAAAAAAGATTTTATACTTTTTTCTTAAAAAAATAGTTGAATTGGTTCATATCCATTTACTGAGATCAATTTACAGAAGGCAAAAAGGCTAAAAGAAACAGTGCATACAGAAATATCAAGAATCTCAACATTACGTCACAACGTTAAAAGATTACAAATAGATTCATCATCATGCATAAAAAAGAAAAAGAAAAATGAATGGAATAATTAGACAATAATATATTGACAAACAAATCGCTAATAAACCAATTGGCAATTTGTCACTATGGCTAAACCTAATAAAAATAATATTAGGGTACCCCATAATATTTCCCTTATATACTCTTCCTCTCAAATCTCAATCTCTCTCCTTTTCTACACCATTAACAATTTTACATGGCTAGGAAGCATTTAAGACTCTTACCGTAGGGATGATCCCAATAAATCTCTATAGAGACAGGCATTCCAACTTGAAAGTTGAAACTACATCAATATGGAAACCAAAACTTCATGCCCCACAAAATTTGATTGACAACAACAAACAAACAAGCAGCGAGACAATGCTCATCCAACATGTAAGCTCAGACTGGTTTATTATTTTTCATTTATCCGAATGGGTTTCCTCCAACAGACGAGAAAGGACTTGGGCTTGTAAGTGCCGAGAATCTACCAGCAAATTGTTGATCCCCACTAAAGGAACCAAAAGCCACCTCCTCAGCTCTTATGCTCCCAAATCCTTGTTGCCTGCAAGTTATTATAAATTTCAAAATAATAAAAAAATATCACCTAAAAATAGAGATTTTTATCTGCACAGAAGAAAGATAAAACAAATCAGGTCTTCAACAACACCATAAAAAAAATCTCCAACAAATTTCTCTTTTGTGCCCTTTTATTTCTTAATTTACAGATATCTTCTCAAAGTTTTTTGATCAATAAAACACATGACGTCTTTAAATAGTTACCCGGAAAGTGGTGAATTGCTAAGAACTTGTTGCCCCATGAAGGCCCCTGAGATTTTCAAACCAAAGCTCAGCACAAAAATTAAGCAGATCAAAACGGGAAAGAGGAGGGAGGGGGGAAATAAAGACTACAGTAGTAAACTTTTAATTTTGGGATGAGTCGAAAAGAAAGAGAGAGCAGCAAGATAATACGTGGAGGCATTGCTGATGCATAAGAGGGTGATTGTGGAGGCATTGCTGATGCATAAGAGGGTGATTGTGGAGGCATTGCTGAGGCATAAGAGGGTGATTGTGGAGGCATTGCTGAGGCATAAGAGGGTGCTTGTGGAGGCATTGCTGAGGCATAAGAGGGTGCTTGAGAAGGCAATGCTGGATTATTCGGTGATGACTGTAGCATCCATGTTGGCGATGGTGAACCATGGCTGGAAGTACGCATTAAGCCTGATAGAGGCAGCGCATTTGGTAGAGCAGATTGTAGGGAAGCCATGGAAGGAAACTGCAGAATAAGAAGCATGCATAGATTAATTACCTAAAAATTTCCATCTTAGAAAGAGTTCAACTTAAAGCAAATTAGTAACAATCATAGCAGCATTCACAATTATTATGTTAAACATGGTTCCAGCCAACTAAGAATGTGTATCAATTACTTAGATGCAAAACCAGAAAACCAAGCCAAAACTTACAGCTAATTCAATGTGACAAGCTTTATACAATTTACAAAGCACTTGGATTCCTAATCCAATTCTATTTTTCCTTTATTTCAATATCAGCTCAAATATGATAAGTGCAATCAATTTCGGATCTCTACCAGTTATAGTTTAATTCTACTTCTATATGTTCTAATACCCACTGAAACTGTCTGATCAATACCTGTGCGTATGTACATACATACATATACAAGAATATCAGCATTGAGAACATGTTCAAGAGTAAGTGGATATTTCTTCTTTGAACACACATTTATATATATCTATTAAAAAAAAAAGGAAGTCACTATTGTAAAAAAATAAATAGTTCAGGAATGGTTCAAAGTATTGGGATTACATACAGTTGGTGCTTGAACTGGAGAAGGTTCACTGCTGACATCAAATGGGTTGGTTGGCTTTACCGACTGCTGCAAAGTAGGCATGGACTGTAAAACGAGCAGAGATTAAAAATATGATTTGTAGTGACAGTCATTAAAAGAAGTTATTGTACCAAAGTAAAGTCATCAACTTCAAAATATCATTAGTTACAATACCATTGCAGTATTATATTGCATGGAGAGCCCCATACCACCAGGTGGACCCATTTGCCACCCAGGAATAGTTGCAGGAAAGGCTGAATGGGTGACTGTAAAAAGATCCTGTAGAAATCCATTTTTAGTTCCAAATAAGCAGACTTGAAAAGATGAAAGCTCAGTGAAGTGACAAGCTTACAGCTGGCAATTCCTTTCTTCCACTTAGTTTGACATCAGCAACAGCAGGTTGTAACCCGATATCAGATGTGACCTCATTGGCAGATTTTGAAACAGGTTGGGATGCTTGCGCAGTTGAACTATTGAGATAACCTTGCATACTCTGGGCAGGTGATGAGTTCCATGACTGCCAAAATTTCCGAAGAAAATCAAGGTAACAAAATGGTGTGACTGCAAAATACAATAACAAATTGAGACAACTGACTAATAAATCTCACCTGAATACTTGTAGGTCCGGAAACTGGATGAAATTGTTGTATAGTTGCCTGATTACTGGTAGAAGGGAATAGAGAAGGCTGCTCATACTGAATTCTTGGCCCTTGCCCTGCTCCATAAATATTGACAAAGGAATTACCACCATTGACGGCCAATCCAGGAGCAGCACCTAGCGGAAACGTTGATGAGTTGCTAGCTGATGCAACTGTGGGTGGATTATTTATAACATGCACTGGTTGCCCTAAAGAAGGAACAAGGAATCACCATTAGCTGAAAATACTGTCATGATAGCTGTAGATGCAGTTGTTATGGAACCACTTAACAGATTTACCAGGAATTCCAGAAGCATGAGCAGGAACAGGTGTTGAAATTGACAATTCTGACAGGAAAGATTCCAAAGGGTTCACAGTACGAGTTTGAGTGACAGTTGTCTGTGAAAAAGTATCAAAGGAAGCCCAGTTATTATCATTGTTCGAACTCAATGGTTGTGTAGCGGATAAAGTTGCAGTAGGCTGTTGTGCCTGAGGAACTCCTGCAGCTGCTAGAGGTTCAGGTTCAGAATCAAAATCAATTAAACTTCCAGCAGTCTCCAACTTAACTTCCACTGGCTTCTCATTGGTGGATCCCAAGCTACTACAAGATGCAGTTCTCTGAAATTAAACCATTTGTAATGTAAGCCCATGCACCATAGGTAACATAGATAAGTTACTGAGCATGTCTAATGCAAGATAAAGGAAGGAAAAATGAACTGGTACAAAGGTGAGACAGACAAGAGCTTGTACCAACAAGGTTAGTTCAGTGAAACAAAGATATAGACAATGAGGGGATGGTAGAGAGCTATAAGTTTTTTAAATTAGAAAGGGTTGAAGACAATGACCGCAATTATGAAAGTAATCAAGCTAGCAAAACAAGAATGTTTATAAACATGGCAATATAACAATTCCTACAAGAAGAGCTCTCACCTGCGTAGAGACATCAACAGCCCTGCCACCGGCTTTTGGTGGCTCACTAATACGAAGAGGTACAGTATTCTCTCCCAAAATTTCTTTAACAGGCCTCACCACAGGGGGACTAGATGATCCTATATCTTTTGGCCGCTCAGGTGACCTACCATCCAACTTTTTATCTCCGTCAGAGACTCGGCACTCCTCGTCTCTCCTTCCATTTCCAAACTTATCATCTCGGCGCCAATCATTGACAAACTCAGGGACGGCTGGACTTCTCCCATAATCTCCATACTGCCTGCTTTCTTGTTCATATCCAGGACCCCTACGTCCATCATAACTCCCACCTGGACTAGATTGACTGCTGTAACGACGCTCAGTATCCTCAAATGGTGGACTTCTAGACCCTCCTTGATATGAATCTGTTCTCCTGTTGTCATAGAAATCCTCCTTTTCACCCTGCATGATATGCAATTTTAAACAGCATAAGAATTCTCTCTCATAAAGGGAAAACATCTAAATGAATTCTACCAAAAAACCATTAAAAAACTATATGTACTCTTTTCAAGTGACGTTTTATACATGATGCTTTACAATCAAGAGAAGATACAAGAGAACTGACATGAAGGTTAAGGAGCATCTTACCACCCTAGGAGGTTTGTCATAGTTCCTTTCACCGGTATATCTTCTATCCACATAGACATGCTTAATGAAATCACGAAGCCTCTCGACATGACTGACAAAAGACAATGGATCAGAACTCCATCGTAACTGGCAAAGTGGCAATTCCAATAAAAAGGAATGCAATCTAAAGCAAACCTGCTGTCAGGGACAGAACGGTGGGTATCCCATTCCTTAAAGTAAATTTCCTTTGCACGCTGCAAATAGGAAACAAATCAACCTGATGTGAGACTCAGAAATATTCAAAATATGGAAGGAAAGTAAAAACAGTACGCAGGCATAAAAAAACCTGGTTTCCCCCTTGTTGAAGAGCATTAACTTCTTGGGAAGTAAATTTAGCCATAGATACCGACTTTACCCTGTGAGTGAACTCTCGACTGCAAATATGATGTGTAAGGAATACTGTGAAAGAAAGAAAAAACTACGGAGTGCTTGAATGCACCAGCAAACAATAGGAGTAAATAACTCAAACATGAGGGAACACTGCCACGCCTTCCCTAGCAGTAGCATACCCATTTAACATACAGAAAACCTTTCAACATAAAAGCAAGACAAGAAGACTTACTGTATTCCACTGCAGGTCGTGCAAACAAATGTCCAAAAATTTGTGCAAACATATTGTGGTCCCTGTACAAATCAGGTAAAAAAGGGTAAGCACTAGCATAACAAACCACATATCATCTTTCATAAGACAAATATACGCTATGTTATCGCCCCCACATTAATCTCGTGATTAATGTTGTCCTCTATAGTTACTGCCATGCAAACGTTCAATTTTATTTTGAACAGAAATATTAATAAAAAAAATTTGCAGTAGTATCTAACAAGCCTATCTTCAGTTTAGAAAAAGGGTATATTTTTGTTATATAATGATTCATCCCTCCCATGAGCTTCCAAGATCCATTTTACACGTTTAAAACTATTCCAACAGAGAATTGAACTTAGCATAAAGTGCTATCTAAAGTTCAAACGGTCAAGCATGCATATATAACTAATTAGCTTAACAACAAACTAACAAATCACTATTGAGATGATGTATATAAAGCTTGAATACAGAATACTTCTTTATAATTTATATGACATAAACTTCTTTCACTCAATATTTAAGTTGCACAAAATAAAATAAAATTCAACACATTGCCAAATTATCAAAATTAAATTATGTGGAAAAAAATTCAATTCCGTGATCATGGGAACACACCGGCTATCAGAAGATTCAGAACAGACCTATAATTGCATTAATTTTATCAATTAAGCCTGTTAATATGTCACGAGAAAGGCAGGCATAGCTTACCAGACTATTGCAGTTAATGCATCTGCGGTTTTCAGGAAGTTTAAGCAAACCCCGAATGATTCGTTCATTCTTTTCATCCTCCTTCAGTCGATTTGCCATTCCACTTCATATTCAAATTGAGCCCAAATTTAAGTAAAGAAATCACAGCTTTAAGGAGAAAAAATAAACTGAATTAAGCAACTTAATTTTGGTTCCCTGAATTCTAATGCCATTCATGTTTACTTCAAAACTATCCCTAATCATCACAACATGAAATCAATAAGATATCCCAAAAACATGTCACAACTTACACTAATATCGAGATTACAACCAAAGTTAATTTTCCATATAAAACAATGTTACATAAACCAAGCTGGAAACACATTAAGATTTGTAAAAGAGCAACTATACAAACTTTGAAGACCCGAGCTAAACTACGAGAAATTCAGAAAGTCCAATTTACTTTATTTAGCTTACATTTCCTTTTAAACCAAACTGACAGTAAGCATAATAATAAAAAAAGACCTCAAAATGTAATTGCGCAATACAGCGGATCTGTCAAAATGGGTCACGCGGAACTAATAATAAAGCAAGCGTACATGATCAAGTACACGTTTGGAACCCTAGAAAATAGCTGAGAATATTAAAGATTAAGGGGTGACCTGAATTTGCTAGAGATGAAGAACTCGGTCTACTTCTGCAGCCTTCAAGCTTTGTCGGCGTTCAAACAGAAGATCCACCGCCTCACACGCTTAGTCTACGAACTTTAATGGCATATATATATATATATATATATATATATATATATAGAGAGAGAGAGAGAGAGAGAGAGAGAGAGAGATGCAGATCTTTACGTTGCTTACAGCTCAGAGCTTAACTAATGTCTGTTTTTCCCCAAAATAGAGAAAGATCATACATAAGGGGTATGGGGTATCTTACGGTGTTCTCGGACCCAGTGGAGTACGTTGTCCGAATATTGACGTTGGTATTCTATTCGTCAGATTTGAGTTTTTTAAAACGACAGTCCCGCCTCAGTCAAAATATAGGTCGTTTACTAGTACTACTACAGAATTACGTTCGTGACTGTCTTTCTTTAATCATAATTTACAAAATTTACGCCGGAAATATTGTTAAATTTTCGAGGAATTATATTTACTACGCCGAATACATATTTTTTTATATGGAAAATTTTAATTACCATCTTAATATATCAAATAATTATGTTAATAAATTAATTTTATTATTTTAATCAATAATTATTTAGTTATAATTATACCGTAATTTGTAGCATAAAAAATATTCGTTTCTATATAATCAATATTATATATTATTTAACTTTAATATTATCTTATTATTTTCCTAATTTTACTTTTACTCATTTGTTAACGTAGGGTCTTTTAGTAGGATATTAATGTTACTTACCATTACTCCTTTCTTTTTATTTATTTATTTTAAATAATATTATATAATTTATGCACTTAAATCAAATCATAATTAGGGTTGTAAATGTGCGGGCCCGGACAACATGGGAACTTTTTTTTTATTTCTACTTTGTGATTTAAAATTTATCTATTATTCTTATTTTAAAAATTAAAAATTTAAGTTAATAAATAATATTTATGTAAAAATAAAAATAAATATAGTTAATAAAAAATACATAATTATTTTATATTAAATAATATTAATAAAATCTTGTTATAAATTAATTTAAAATAATAACAATAAATTATAAAATACTTATAATATTTTAGATTTTTAAAATTTAAATAAATATTTTAAATATTTTTTTTATAAAAGAGAAATTATTTATGTTTTAATAGGATAAAAATTAAATATAAAATATATAATGTATTATTTATGATTAATTTAAGTTTAAATATAATTACATCGATAAAAATATTAAAATTTTATAATTTAAATAAAGTATATCATTTTTAAGAATGAGATAAATAATACATTATCTATATTTATTCTAACACATATTATAAAATATAGATTTTTATTTTTCTTTCTTTATCTTTTTATTTTTTTACAATAAACTTTGGTATAAATGCATTACATTTATTTATTTTTTATACTAACAAAATGTAATAATTAAAATATTTTTTTAAAAAAATGAAAAATACAAAAAATATAAAAGATATTATTTATATTAACCAAAAATTTGTAAAATTATAAAATAAAAATAAATGTAAAATTATCAATAAAATATTTGTCAATACCTTTTTTGTTAAGTGAATAATATATATAGAGACTTTGATTAAGATTTTACTTGACCAAATGGAAGGCTGATTTGATAATAAAAATTTAAGTATAAAATTTTCGATTTCTGTTTTTAAAAATATTCTTTTTCTCTTTGGAGCAGTTTTTCTTTCATATACATGTATATTACTTTTTATTTGTTACCCTAATTAATTTTTTTACTTACTAATCAACTTATATTTAAAATTGAAGATGTATTTGAAAAATAAGCTCATTTATCAACCACGTTAAAAAAAAAGAAAAATTAGCTGATAGGTTGTCATTCTCTTTTACGTTCACAATTCAAATTTATCTATTATTTTTATTTAAAATTATTGCATGTAAGATTCTTGTAAGGAACGTATATCCATAAATAAATAACATAGATTTAAATAATATTTTATTTTTTATTATAAATGAGAATTTATAAAAACAATAAGTTGATAATATATATTTTATATTAAAAAAATTAAAATATTAAATCAATAAATAATAAAAAAATAAACGATATTTAAGCGAAAAAGAAAAAATAAAATATATATAAAAATAAAAAATAAAATATAAAATATAATATATATATATATATATAATACATAATTATTTTATATTAAACAGTATTAATAGTATTTTGTTGCAAACTAATTTGAAATAACAATAAATTATAAAATAATTTTTATAAAAAAAATATTAATATTTTAATAGAATAAAAATAAAATATATAATGTATGATTTATAATTAGTTTAAGTTTAAATGTAATTAAATCTATAAAAATATTAAAAATATTAAATTTTTATATATTTATTAAAATATGATATATAATTTTATGGAATATGATGCAAAATACGATCTCTATCTTTACTTCATCTTATGTTATAAAATATTGATATTCGTTTTTCGTTCTTTATTTATTATTTTATTATCTCGATCTTTATCTCATTCTTATTTTATTATCTCATCTAAGAATTTGACCCATAAAAAAATTGATTACCTTAATTAATTACTCATATATATTTTAAAAGTTGTAACTTTTATATATATATATAGTTTGGTATTAAAAATTCAATTAAACAACACATATAATTTCTGAATTTTTATTCATTTTACTTGCACTTTAACTCTTAAAATATTTTTCATAAGATTTGAACTTTTTATTTTTTAAATTTGATAATTTTTTTTTCAAATCATTAATATTTAATCAAATGTAACATCTAATGTTAAAAAGTCACATGTGACACACGTGATAACTATTTTAATTATATTGTTTATGTGATGTATTATTATTTTAAACATTTATTTATATCATAAATTATATTACAATCAATATAATATAAATTATTGATTAAATTAGTATGATCTATTTTTTTAAGTCAATAATTAATGGTCACATGAGTAATGAGTTATGACAAAATATCATAACTTATATTAAATAATTTTTTGTTATTTTGTGATATACAAATTATATTGTTTTGTGGAGACGAAAATTATATAAATACAATTTATATTCACAAAAGCAATATAATTTAGTATAGATTTAACTCTTGAAAATTTCAAATTAACGTCTAGAAAAACTTTATAAATGATCCCTAACTTTTCTTAAATTAAGTAATTATTATTTAATCTCTTAAATTAAAGTAATACCATTTAGTTTTTTTATTTCTGTAAAAAAAAAATTAATTAAAGATAGTTATATTATTTTAATACACGAGTATTTTAATTGCATTTTTATGATTTGTTTCTTTCATTTTTTTAATTTTTACATTTTGATACACTTATTTTTTTATTTTATAATTTAATCACTTTATTTATTAATTTTTTTCAGAAACCAACTTAAAACCAAACTTTAAAAGTACAAAAAAAGAAGTAAAGGAAATAAAGTATAAAAATTAAAAATTAAAGTGATTAAATTTAAAAAAAAATAAGAAGGTTAAATCGTAAAAATTAAAAATAAAAGTAAAAAGGCAAATCATAATTTTTTTTAGACTAAAATATAGAATATATAAATTTTTAAATATCATTTGTATAATTCACATTTAACAATGCATTAATAAATTTGACCAACAAATATGTAACTTTTATCATTGTAGTATTGTTAATTATTTGTAGGCATATCTTGTCAGTTTACAACATCCATTGGTTACTTAAATTTAACTTTTGATTTATATATATATATTTATTTACATATGTAAATTGTATAATATAATATCAATTTACATAAAATTAATACAATTTGTATATACATAAAATAAATATTATGCCACAAACATAATACAATTAAAATGACAGTAACATGTCACACATGTAAGTTTTTAACAACAAATATTACATGATTGAAAATTAACAATTTATATTAAAATTGTCAAATTTAAAAAATAAAAAATCAAATTTTACTAAAAAATAATTACAGGATTAAATTGTAGAGAAAAAAATTAAAGAGTTATGTATATTGTTTAGCAGATTTTTTTATATTTAATTAAAAATTAATGATTTACATTAAAATTATTAAATTTAAACAATCGGTAGATTAAATATTAAAAAAATAATTAGAAAAATAAAATGTAGAATGAATAAAAATCCTGAGACCATTGCTCTGTCTAGCGAAAATAAAAAGCATCTCTTGAAATTAATCTCGAGAGATAAGGTTTCAAGTGCACTTGTTGTGAATATTTGGAATGTTGGCAATTAGCAACTAGTGAACGTTAATTAGCACATTACACGTCATGCATGCATTTAGCCTAAGCCTTCTGTTATACATGCAAATTCAAATTGCTTAATTTGTAGAATTTCATGTCTTGTAGCCAAAATGGCATCATTACAAGGCACTGTTCGGTTGTGCCATCCAGTCGGTCACTCCAACGACAAAAAGAGTTAGAATAGGCCAATTGGGTTGGAATAAGATCTTATATTATCAATTGTTTTTATTTATACATTTTAATTTGAGAATTAATTGTTATTTTTATTAATAATTTTAAAAGCATCACATTCATCGTATATAAAAATAAATTAAGAATCAAAAACTTCTTTTCCAATTGGGTTTTCTTTTCTGCTGGTGGTAGAGTCATATATCCTATATTTATTATAAATGGAGAAATGTTAGAGAATTATAAGTTAAAAATAATTAATAATTATTTATTATATTATATATAATTTTATTGAATTTATCTATATGCATTACTCGGATCAGATAAACACAGTTTCACAAATTAGGCTCTTGCCACTAATGACAATTATTCTTTTAAAAAATAAAAATAATTTTTGTAATATCGAAATTATATATATATAATTATATAAAAAATATATTTTTAATAATAAAATAAATAATATTTAAAATAATTTGATATAATTTGATATAATTTTATTTTTTATTTTTTATTTTATATTTTATTTTACTTACATAAATTAATTAAAAGTAAATATTAATATTTTAAATGATATAATAAATTAATAATTATATTAAGATTTAATTTTTTAAAATATTTAAAAATAAAAATATATAATTAAATAGTAAAAAAATACTTTCAATCCATAATCAATAATTCTTATTTAAATATATTTAAAATCAATATAAAATAATTGTAATTATTTATGTCTCTAATCATACCACCGCCCATTCCTAACCACATTGAACACTTTATTCAAATAGAAAAATCAAGTGGCCCACCGTTTTGACGATTTGCTATCCACCTACTAAATTGAATTCCGATATTTAGTGGCAAAGTAAGTTTTCTTATACAGTGTTTATCATCTTCCTCCGTAGCATTAGCACGTAAATAGACAGACTCGCAAAGCAATAGTCAAAAGCACCAAAACTAAAAAGCGAATATAATTTAAAAAAGAAAAAGCCATCAACAAATCCTTTTTTTTTTTTTTTATCATCCTCCTTTTCGTATCCATCTCCTTCCCTGGCCCACACAGCACTCATCAACTATGGTTTCCCCATCGGCCTTTTTACCCTCCGAGGTGATAGATTACGCTATCAATCGGACTTCGGGTGAGTTCTTTGTCGACATTGGCGAAGATATATTGCCACGTTACGCTTCCACCTGATAACTACTTGGCTACTTACTCGAACAAGATCACCGGTAAGATTGAACAAGGTAGGATCGCCGAGCTCAATGGAATAAAAGTTCGAGCTTTCTTTCAGTGGTGATCCATTACTGGGATTCGATCAAGCGGAGAAAACTTGGTTTTCGAGGTGGGAATGGTCACTGCCAAGTACCCCTCCAAGAATTTCGATGAAAGCCCTGCTTTTAAGGGTCGTCACTCAGCTTCTTAAGAGGTATGGTTCTTTTGCCTATGGATATTTATTTTATTTTATTTTAATTGTGCTTGTTAGGGTTTTTATTTTCGTTTAGATTGATTTGGGTCATTTTGTTTTCAATGAAAAGATACTTTCTACGGTTCCTGTTTCGTGAATGGAGAGTTTGGCAGCAATTTGAATGGTATTGGTGCTTAGATTGATGTTTAGCTTGAAAAGGATGCTCCAAAGTAGGGATGAGAATCTCCGACACGATAACACAACAGAAAACAGTTAAAAAATTTAGTTTGAATTGATTAATAGTTTTTACATGTCCGGGCTTGTTATTTTGAACACACAAAAATAAATAAAAATCAATTAAGGCATGAACATGACACGATTAATGTTGAAATACGGCAGGATAACACACACAAACACGAGATTATCATCCCTACTCCAAACTTTTGAATTGTCGTTGAATTCATTTTTTTTTTTTTTTAAAGAAAGGAATGGAATTTATGCCTTGAATTTCAGTTACCTTTGAATGCTACTATATTTGTTGGAATAACTGCTCTATATCATTTATCAAAGATATCAGAATAATTGTGAAGATGGCAATATCTTTGCAGTTACATGGTTAGTAATTGATATTCTTCTATTTACTGTCATTGTCGATTTAGCTTTTTGTTTAATGCTTTCCCAAGTTACCAGTATTTCTTGTTTATGTGGATCGGGTTCGTTTTCATTTATTTCTTTTCCAAGGACTACACTTTGTGGTTGTGCTTGATTTAACTGGTCCCTAATACAGTTTGTTACTGTTAGAATGTAGTACTGGTTATTTTAATCTTAAAACAATTTGATTGCTTTGTCATGAGGCCTATGTTGTCGGATTTAGTCTTACTCGAGGAGAAATTATTTATTACATATATGATAAGTGCAAACTTTTCATTGAAAACGTCACTCTCTTCTCCTTGGTTTGAAGCACTTGTATCTCGTTTGTGGACAACCCTATCATAACTATGTTGAAATTCATTATATTAGTATTTGAGCATTCTATAATTTATTTGTGGCTTCCTTCTTCTTTTACTTATTTTTAGACCAAAGGTTACTTTCATTAATTGATAGAAGTATTACAAATTATCAAACTTGATACTGATTTAAAGCCAAGTTAACTCTGCAACATACATCAAGAAATATCACAAACATCTAAAAGAACATTACAATCAAATACAAGCTAATAAAGCCCAATTACAAGTCCTCCGGAATGAGAACACCAAAGTCATGCCATAGTTCCAAGTTCCCCATGGATGAGAAGCACTTTCTTGCATATTCCATATAAACTTTCATCCACCAAACATCTTGAAGGCACTAAAGCTCCACTACAAGTGGATTAAACCATGTCATCCACACACACAAATTTTAACACCCAAATGGTGTATAAAATCCTAACTAGAGGGTAAAGGGAGATTTTGTTTTTCTGTCTTCATGGAAGTATTTAATTCTTTGGGTTAGGTTATACAGGTTCGGCACAATTTGTAGCCCCCTTCTTTTAAGACTGGTGCAAATTGAAATTGTGCAGAATTAGTCTTATGTGGTCCCGCAATAAGAACATGCCTTGTCCTGCTAAAGTTTTCATTATTATTGCTATATGAAGTTTTTTTCTTATCCTTCAATTTTTTTATCATTTGTTCAAGATAAGCTGATTTGCACCAATTTTATAAGTTATCTTATGTGCACCAATTTTGTACATGAGGCTCTAAATTGCACCGGAGCTAAAATAAAGGGACTGCAAATGGACCGAACTCTGTTATAGAATTTTGTAATCTGATGGCCTTAGTTATTTTTCATTATTAGATTCATTAGCATAAAATGCATTTTGAAGTTCCTTTGAGACCAGGAAATATGTACATCTGTGAAGCTCTTAACAGGTTTTAGCCGTATCAAAGTATTACTTGCTATAGAAAAAAAACAGGGGAAGAGAAATGGGAATGTTCAAATTATATCAATAAATCAGGGGAACATTCAAGTTTCATATCATTTATTAGCTTGCTTATTGACAGGGAAAGAGAATGTTATATAATAATAGGAAGACCTCATATTAACATTAGGGCTTTTTATATGGTTGTTTATGAAAAGGTGTGACAATCTGGTTGGACCTTTTTCAAAATACGTCAAGAAGCTTCAAACAATAAACTTATTAAGTGGGGATTTCCAAGTTTATATGGTTGCTTGTACTCCACTTAAAATGTGAAAATTATTGTTTGTTATGTGAGTTATTTGTAGAAGTCGAAGCCAACTTTACATTCTTCTGAAGAGTGAAGATCAATTGATCTTGAGAATCTTCATGAAGCTACAAGTTATAGTTCTTGCCGCATAAACTTGAGCTGAGAATGCATATGGAAGGTTATAGTATAAAAAAATGGAGTAAGTTTAATTTGGAGGACATTTTTATTGTTACATTTGAGTGGTACTTTTTTCCGAGTTTGCTTATATATATATTGAGTTCGCTCTGCCTCTAAGCTGTCCTTTAAGCTGGAGTGTGGAATGTTATCTTGACTTGCATGAATGGTGAACTATTGCAGATTCCTATTATCCCATTCAGGACCTTTAAGTGTTAAAACTCACTTTTGGTTACTTACTTTATTTTGTAGGGCATTTCCTTTTCCATGGATTAAGCTATGAGATGTTCAGATTTAACAGTGGATAATTCTTGGAAACTGAGATGAAGTATTAGCTGCTACTACAATCTTGAACATTGACAACAACAAACTTAGAAAGTTCCTCTCTTGTATGTAATTGACGCTTTTAAGATGCATTTTCTGCTTCAATGGCAGTGCAAAGGATGAACAAGGCTAGTTGTAGTTTTTTCAGATCAAAGAGTATTTGATCTGATTGAACCTATAAAAAGTTTTAACATAACCTCCTTGTTTATAATTTGAGCTTCATTTTTAACTTTTTTTATACAGTACATTGTGCACTTTTTTTTATAAAAAAAATGGTACATGTATATATTTTTTTAAAGGGGTTTAAAATATAACCATATAAATGACTTCTTCATATAAAAATTAGAATCCTATGCAGCACAAGTGACTATTAAAAGGCCAAGGGAGTCACACTCCACGTTGTATGATAGCCAAGGATTGACGAAATTTTTTATAACTATTGTAAATATATTAATAATAATTTTAATAGTGAGTGGTGAAAATATCTAGAATCTTTTAATCATGACATTCTATTCCCATATATTTAAAAAAATGTGCAGTGTAATAATTTACTTTGGTTCAAAAGTTTATTTTAGTAATATATTGAAGATCCCTATGTACATTTAACTAAAACACAGTATAAAGCTAAATTACTTCTTTTATAAAAATTACAGAAATACCATCGCCCTTCTTCCTAATTTTAATCCATCATGATTCATGACCCTTCCTTTTTATGTTATTGAGTAATATTATGCATAAATATAAGATTGTAATTTACCAAAATATATTATCGATATATATTTATTATTAATTTTCTTTTAACTAGTCAAATTTCATTATACACCATAAGAACATAGTCCTTTAAATTAAACTCTTTTTACACACAAAACTAATGTATTTGATATCTTTATAAATTCAAAGACATCGTGCAGAGAGTGGAAAGAAATCATCAAATCATCGAATCTATTTCGATCACTATTCTTTGCCAACCCTTTTTTCTCCGCAAGCATCAAACCCTTTAAAACAGCAAGCATTTCTAAATGATCAATAGACTTGCACCTTTCCTTTATTCTCAACAAATCCACCAAGTTACCTTCACTATGTCAAATCACCACCCCTACACCACCATATAAATTCCCTTTTTGAAGTGCATCATCACAATTACTTTAAAACAATCCAAATTAGGTGGATACCATAAAATTGCAGGGGAATCAGTATTCATAATAGGAATCTGGTGCTCATTCTGCATATTCTTAGCAAAAATATACTAACTACCCAATTTTTCTGCCATTTGAGCAGTGTATACAGGGTTAGGCTGTGTACCAGCAAACCCGACTATTCCATGGGCATCCAGGGAAAATATGCACCATTGTTTCCTCAGCTTCCATACAAATTGGACAAAGAACATCATGAACAACTTTCCTTCTAAATAAGTTGCACTTGCTCGGTAAGTAATTCCCAATTGCCTTCCATATAAACAACTTTACTTTGGGGGTAAATTGATACTACATAACTTCTTCCAAGGCTAATGTTGAGCTGTAGTGGATCTAAAGGGAGCCTCCATGCCATAGACACTATTCTGCTCATGCATTACATGGTAGCATGATTTCACTGTGAACTTCCCATTATTAGTATGAGACCACACCAGCCTGTCCTGCCCAGGTTCATGAGATGAAGGAATGCCAATTACTTCTTCTGCAATCCATGGTAGAAAAAGCTGGTGAAGCACATCAATTGGCAAAGCTCTTGTTTCCTTATTTATTATATCAGAAACCAAAGAATAATCATCAACCTTATAGTCTAATAATTTCCCAACCTTTGGCAGCCAAAGGTCTCTCCATATATTGAGCCTTCTTCTATCTCTTATGTACCAAACACAACCCTTTGTTAACACTTTCAAGTCCTTCCATACACTTTTCCAAGTTCAATAGCACGCCTGTGCAACCTTAGCATTATGAAACTCTCTGTCTTGGTAATAGATGTCTTTAAGAACTCTTGCACATAAAATTTGAGGTCTAATAGATTCTAAGTCTGTTTTGCAAGCACGGCTGCATCCTTCCTTGTCATTTTCTCCTTTGACCAGCAATTAATACCCTCACCCTCCTCACTACCCACTCACCAAAATCTGAGAAGCACAACCATAAGTCTCTTACACGTTTTTTGGCAACTGAAACACACATTGCTTAGGATGGGTAAGGCTTGAGCCACAGGTTTAATAGGTACCTCCTTAACACCTGTAGAAAGCAACTTAGCTTTCCATGAAGCCGTTATGGTTTTCATTCTTTCCTGAAGAAGAACCATAAAGACTAGCTTTTGAAGTTCCCCGGTCAGTGGGCAACCCAAGGTAATTCCCTGCGTTCTGGACAAGATTGACTTACAGTAAGTCACCAAGACCCCTTTGGACATTAGCTGAGAGATTTCTACTGAATAGAACATTGCTCTTATTGTAGTTTATCAATTGCCCTGAAGCTTAACAGTAAGCACTAATGTAGTCCATGAACTTTCTACAATTCCCCTCATTAGGTTCCCCAAAGAAAATACATCATTAGCAAAGAAGAGACATGATAACACAAGATATTGTCTCTTTATTTTAACACCCCTCAACTCATCCATTCCCACTGCTTCCTTGTTTAAAAGAGCCAAAAGATCAACCACCATAATGAAAATATATGGTGAGGGCGGGAGACCCTCTTTGAGGCTAGAAAACATCATGAGGAATCCCATTAAACAGAACATTATAAGACAGTAGTTACACACTTCCAACACCCTTTGAATCCACACCGACTTAAACCTCATCCTCTTCATCAAAGCCTTCAAAAAATTTCATTGGACTCGCTCACATGCCTTGAATATATCAATGCAAAAAATTCAGCTTTATCTTTCTCTTTGCTCTTCAAGTGATATAACATCTCTTGAGCAATGAATAAGTTTCCTTGGCTAAGTTTCCTTATGCCTCAGCCATTGGAAGTTTGATGTACGCAATGGTCTGTACGAGACCAAACATTGGCAATGCAGTAGAAGTTGTTAGCAAATTTATCTCAAATTCAGAAAAAACTCATTGGGAAACAGTCAAGTGAATTTTGAGATATCTACGAGGCACTACAGAAAAATGTTTATACTTTAGTAAAGGAGAGTTAAAAGTACAAGGTTACGTAGACGCAGATTTTGGAGGTGAAGTTGATCATCGAAGAAGTACCACCGATTATATATTTACTGTTGGAATTACAGCTATTAGTTGGATGTCATAGATACAGAAAATTGTCACTCTATCCATTACAGAGGTTGAGTATATAACAGTGACTGAAGCTAGTAAAGAGATGATATGGCTTAAAGGTTTATTAACTGAGCTAGATTCAAACAAGAAAAGAATGTTTTGCACAGTGACAGTCAAAGTGCAATACACTTGGCGAAGAATTCAGCATTTCATTCTAGAATAAAGCATATTGGGCTTCGTTATCACTTCATCAGATCTCTATTAGAAGCTGATGCGTTAATATTAGAAAAGATTCAAGGAAGTAAAAATCCAACGGATATGTTGACAAAGGTGGTGACTATTGATAAACTGAAGTTGTGCTCAACTTCAGTTGGTCTGCTAGAGTAATAAGATTAGAAAAGCTGTTGCATTGATTGAGGTGTGAAGACAAATTGAAATGAGTTTTCAAGTGGGAGATTGTTAAATAATTAACCTTAATTCAAGGAGCAAATTAAGGAACAAATCAAGACTTAATAAGATTAGAAAAGTTGTTGCATTGATTGAGGTGTGAAGACAAATTGAAATCAGTTTTCAAGTGGGAAATTGTTGAATAATTGACCTTAATTCAAGGAGCAAATTAAGGAACAAATCAAGACTTAATTCAAGGAACAATTCAAGGAACCTTTTGAAATTCAAGGAACCTTTTGAAATTCAAGGAGTGAATTTCTTTTTAAATAGATGCATAATTGTAATGAAATCATCAATCCAAGTGTTCATTCCAATAGAGAGAAAAGTTTTTGTGAGAAAAAATTGAGAGTATTTTTTTTTGTGTAATTGGGTTGTGAGTATTGTAAACACTTTGTATAATTTCTTCCCTTTCAGTAAAAAGATCTGCAGTAGGTCCGAAGACATAAGCAAGATTGATCGAACTCCATTATCAAATTTGTGTGTTATTTTTCTATTCTTATTTTCTCATAAATCTGACTTATCGAAAATTTGCGTAATTTTCCAACAACAACAATCATTTCAAACTTAACCATACAATTTAAATTTTTTAATCATAATACTATCATTACCAGTATAAATTAAATCATCCACATACGAATAGGCTATAAGCATTTTTCCTCTATCTTCCATCTTTGTAAAAAGTGTATGTTCACATGGATATTTCTTAAATCCATCTTTAAATAAATAAGCATTTATACGACTATACTAAACTTTTAGAGTTTGTTTGAGTCTATATAGCTTATTTTTTAATTTATACACCTTACGCTCATTTTCAATCTTAACATAGCGAGAAGGTTGATCAATAAATACATGTTTTTTCAAATCTACACGTAAAAATGCAGAATTCATGTCCAATTGAAAGATAGGTCATGAGTTATGAATTAAAATTAATATTGGTTTAAGGTTTTGGGATTTAAGGCTTAGAGTTTAGAGTTACTTTTGGGGTTGGGGTAAAATTGGAAAAAAATTTGAGATAAGAATGAAATCATGATTCCTTAAAGGAGAAAATAAATTATAATTTCTTCTTTTTTAATAATTGATTCTATTTCATTCTCACATTTCAACCCAACTAAACATAAAATTAAAATGAATCAATTTTGATTCTATTCTATTTCAATCAATCAAACATGGGGTAAAGCAATATCTCAATCGAGAGCACCATGCTAGTGATTTAGCTGCTCACCATGGTAGAGATAAGACTCTCCACCGTATGCAAGAGAAATATTTCTCACCACACATGAAAATGGACATTATAGAATTTGTCAAAATGTATCCTATCTGCCAGTCAGCTAAGGTATTGCTCAAAACACAGGGTTATACTCTCCATTTCCTGTTCCTTCTAATATTTTGGAAGATAGTAGTATGGATTTCATCCTTGGGTTACCAAAGACATAGAGACACATGGACTCCATTCTAGTTGTGATAGATTGGCTCTAAAAAATGTCCCATTTCATTGTTCGCAGAAAAACCTCAGATGCTAGCTATATGGCTAGTATTTTCTTTAGAGAAATAGTTTGTTTTCGTGGCATTCCTAAGTCTGTAGTATCTGACAGTGATGTAAAGTTTTCTAGTTATTTTTGGCGTGAACTATGAAAGAGGTTTGATGCATCCCTCAAATTTAGCACCACATTTCATTCTCAGACTGATAGGCAGATTGAGGTAGTCAACATGACTCTTGGGAATATGCTCAGGTGCATTTCAGGTTGTAGACCAAAGTAGAGTTCGTTTTCAATGGCATGATTAACAGGTTCTCTGCCAAGACTTCCTTTGAGGTAGTCTTCACCAAGGTGCCTATTTTTACTACTGATCTCACTACTTTGCCACTATTTAAAAGCATTGCTGCCTTGAAGACATCTGATGAATTATAAAAAGTTCTTGTAGTGGTTAAGAAGCATTTGGAATATGCTAATTCCAAATATAAAGAAATGGCTGACAGAAAAAGAAAAGAAAAGTTTGGAGATGATGTTACGGTTCACATTAGCAAAGGCATGACACCTACATGGGCATATTCGAAGCTTGAAGACAGAAAACATAAAGAATCATTTGGTTGTTTGTGTTTGTAACTTTGTTTAGAGACTTGGTTCTCACGTTTACTAAAATTTTAACAGGATTGAAGTTCCTTCCACTAGAATTCCATACACACTCAAAATCCTTAAGTTTGGTTATCCTACTATATAACTTTCTTTGCAAAACTGTTCGATGAAAAAAAAAAAAAAAAACCAACTTCAACCATTTAACCCTTGATCCCTGGCCTCCTGAAATCATCAATTTTTTTCTCAATAATATCTATGCATCCCAGCTCATTGAACCAAAAACGTTCTTTCAATTTCTGTTTAAGTGTATTAATAGCTTGCCAAGGGTTGCCTTTTAACTGCTTACTCTAGATCTCGAGCCTTTTCGAACGATTCCCCAACTTCCTCATCATACCTCCAATGTTTCTCCGAGGACTACATTATGTCCAGCCCCTCTCCACCACCTCCCCATAACCATCATCTTTTTGCCATTTAATTTCATATTTGAAAGACCTCCATCTTCTAACTGATGCAGCATCCTAAGTTAAAACTGACAAATATTGTATTTCTTTGATAATTATCATGTATATTTCATTATTATTTCTGTTCTGTTTCTATACAAGAGTTAAGATATATGTATACAAAAAAAACGAAAATTAAACAATAACCATAATTCCTGCACATCCATGTTTTCTGGTTCCACTAATATTATTGTCTGCTCCATGTTTTACTCCACTGAGCATTGGTGTCTGCCATTGTTGCAGCATGCACCACAACACACACCAACACTCCTCCTCAAGTTGGTGCATATATGTCTCTTATGCCCAACTTGTCAAGTGAGTTGTAGAAGTTCCTTGCAGACACAAATTTTGTGAGTATATCAGTCAATTGATCTTCTGATTTAACAAATGGAAGCTTAATAATCTTTTCTTCAAGATTCTGTTTGATGAAGTTCTGATCTACTTCAACGTGCTTCGTGCGATCATGTTGAACTGGATTGTGAGAGATGGCAATGACTGCTTTGTTATCACAAAATAAGTTCATTTCAGAGTTAGGAGCAACACCAATCTCAGTTAGAAGTTTTTTCAACCAAAGGAGCTCACATATTCCCTTAACCATTCCTCAAAATTCAGCTTTAGCACTAGATAAGGCAACTACCTTTTGCTTCTTGCTCCCCCATGTAACAAGATTGCCCCCCACAAAGGTAAAGTATCCAACAGTAGATTTCCTATCCTTCATATTCCCTGCCCAGTCTGAATCTGTATATCCAAGAACTTTCAATTGACCATTCTTTGAAAACATAAGTCCTTTCCCAGGGGAGGATTTTAAATAACGAAATATTCGCATGACCGCATCCATATGGTCTTCACTTGGGCAGTGCATGAACTGAATCATGACATTCACAACATAAGCAATATCAGGTCTAGTATGAGATAAATATATGAGTTTACCTACTAACCGTTGATATCTCTATTTATCTGCTAGTACTTGGTCCATATACTCTCCGAGTTTATGATTTTGAACCATTAGAATATCGACAGGTTTACAATCTAGTAGTCCTACCTCTGCTAGTAGGTCCAGAGTATATTTCCTTTGGGAAAGACATATGCCTTGTTTTGATCTTGTTACCTCAATACCTAAGAAGTATTTGAGCCCTCCCAAGTTCTTCATTTCAAACTCATTTGACAGTTGTTCTTGAAGCTTAGAGATTTCTTCTTTATCATCCCTTGTAATGATCATGTCGTCTACATAGACTATAAGGGCTGTTATCTTCCCTAATCGATGTTTTAGGAAAAGAGTATGATCAGAGTTGCTTTGTTGGAACCCATATTTCTTCATTGCTGAACTTAACCTACCAAACCACGCTCGAGGTGATTGTTTTAGTCCATACAATGCTCGTTGTAATCTACATGCAGTTTCTTTTCCTGATGTAACAGTATATCCTGGTGGGATATCCATGTAAATCTCTTCTTCCAGGTCACTATGAAGGAAGGCATTCTTTACGTCAAGTTGGTGCAATGACCAATCTAAATTTGCTGCAAGAGATAACAAAACTCTCACAGTTTTTAATTTAGCTACAGGTGAGAAGGTTTCTTGATAATCTATCCCATGTTTCTGTGTATATCCTTTTGCTATAAGCCTCGCCTTGTATCGATCAACTAACCCATCTGCTTTATACTTAATGGAAAAAATCCACTTACATCCTACCATCTTCCTCCCTTGAGGCAACTCGCTTAACACCCATGTGTTATTCTTCTACAATGCCTCAAATTCCTCTTTTATAGCTTGAACCCATTTTGGATCAGATAAGGCTTCTTCAATGCTACTTGGAATTTGACACGAGGAGAGTGTTTGTGCAAATGCCCTGATCGGTTCTGATAACCTTTGAGTAGATACATAATTTGCTATTGGATACTTGGGTTTTCGTTCTTCTCTTTCTAGGGAGTATCGATTTGGAGGTTTGCCTCGATTGTGTCTGAAAGGTAAAACATAAACAACAGATGTATCTATAGCATTAGTTTGTAAAGGTGTGATAGGATAGCTTACCTCAGGAGTATTCTCAACAGGAGGATCATTGGGTACTAGAGAATAGAGGGGTACAACAACCACTTCATCTTCTGGAGATTCAATCACTACTTCAACTTCAGTTCTCGGAAGTTCAAACTCGGGTCTAGATACTGACTCCTCCATATTATTGGCACGATCCGAGTATGTTGGATTAGTGTCTAATATTCTAACATCAAGCCAATTTCATTCTTCACCATAACTCTCCTCCTGAAGAGTGTAATTGGATACCGGTGATGGGAAAAAACATTCTGATTCGAGGAAAGTGACATCCATGGTAATATAGGTTCTTTTAGTAATTGGATCATAACATCGGTAACCCTTTTTTTTGTACACCATATCCCAAGAATACACATCGGACAACACATGGATCCAACTTAGTTCGTTGATTTTTATGAAGGTGGACAAAAGCAACACATCCAAAAAATTTGGGCAGAAGCATCAAAATAGTAGGCAAGGGAAGATGATCAGATAACACATTTAATGGAGTCTGAAATTATAAGGTTTTTGTGGGCATACGATTCGGTAGATACACAGTTGTAGTAACAACATCACTCCAGTATTTATTAGGCATATGTGCACCGATTAGTAAGGCCCGAGCCGTTTCTAAAATATGCCAATTCTTCCTCTCCGCAGTCCCATTCTGTTGTGGGGTTTATGAACACGAGGTTTCATGGAGAATATCATGGTTGTCCAAGTATGTCTGGAATTGTTGATTAACATACTCCCTTCCATTATCAGGCCTAAGTATCTTAATTTTTTCAGAAAATTGTGTCTGAACCATGATGTGAACCAGGTGAAATGTAGCAAATACTTCATCTTTATGTTTGAGAAGGTAAAGCCATGTCATTCGTGTACAATCATCAACAAAAATAACAAACCAACGATGACCCGATGATGTAATGATCGGAGAAGGTCCCCAAACATCAGAATGTACCAAAGCAAAAGGAGTCATACTTTTATTCATGCTCATACGATAAGACGCCCTATGACTTTTTGCTAGGATACAAGTATCACATTTGAAATCTGAATGTGTGATATTTGAAAATAAACTAGGGAGTAGGTGCTTTAAATACCCGAATGATGGTTGCCCAAATCTACGATGACATAGCCAAATCTGTTGTTCCTTGTTACCAACAGTGTGTTGTATGTGATTGGCTCTTCTTGAACTGAGGTCATCCACATAATATAGCCCTCCTCTCCTAGTACCACGCCCAATGATCTCTTTGGTGAGAATATCCTGTAGAAGGCAAAAAGTAGAATACATCAATACTACACAGTTAAGATCTAAAGTAACCTGACTTACAGGCATTAGTCGGTTTGACAGAGAGGGTACAAGTAAAATATTAGATAATGATAATGAAGGAGATAAGGTCACTGTTCCAGCTCCTATAACTGGATAAGTGACCCCATTTGCATTGGCAACACGGCTCCGTCTTGGTTGGGTTGTATTGGAGAGATCGTTTGGGTCAAATGTCATGTGATCTGTAGCTCCATAGTCCAGAATCCAATCCTCCTTATCACTACGAGTATGAAATTCTTTACTTGAAATACCTGGATCTTGGGAAGATTCGGTCTGAGGAATAAGGGATAGTGATGTAGTATTGGTAGCCACAGTAACTTTCCCAGTGGTTTTCCTCTTCTTCCTTGTTTGAAGATCATTCCACCATTCTGGATACCCATGTAATTTGAAGCAGTTTTCACAGGTGTGTTTGGAGTTTCCACAATGACCACATTTCATGTCAGTAGACGATGGATTTCCCGGGGACTTCTTGCTACCCAAAAAAGTTCTTGGTTTTAGTGGCATAGGATTATGGTGTCTCTTGATCCCTTTGTAAGCCATAACTGCTCCGGGTGTCGTATCTGCACCTGTGATCATCACGGTCTGCCTGACCTTTTCCCTGCGAATGAATCCATAGGCTTGTTCCACTGTAGGGAATGGTTTGATTTGAAGCACATCACTACGAGTTTTGTTGAGTCTGTCATCAAGTCCATCAAGGAAGGTATACACTCGATCTTCCTGTATGATGGAGTTGTATTTTTGTATGTCAGTCGCACACTCCATTGGATTAGGACGACAGAAATCAATTTCTCGTCACAACCATTGAAGGTCATTATAGTATTTTTCAATGGATCCACTCGCCTGTTTCATACGAGTAACTCGACGGCGAAGATCATACACTTGAGACGTGTCTGTCCCATCATAGTAGGTGGTAGCTACAGAATCCCAAACCTGTTTTGCAGTTGGGAATCGAATAAAATTTGCAATCAAGGAGGGGTCCATCGAATTGATCAACCATCCTTTAACAATGGCATTTTCAGTGCGCCATCTCCTGAATGAGGGGTCGGTTTCAGAAGGTTGAGGAAAATCCCCATTAATATATCCCAGTTTGTCTTTGCCAAAGATATACATCTCCACCACCTGGGACCACAAGGCATAGTTGGATCCTCCCAACTTGATACTAATGGGGTCAGTCGACGCTTCAGTTAGCAGAGGTTATGAGACGATCTGAGCTCTAGTTAGAACTTCCGTCATTTTCATCGTCAAATCTTCCAATATGAAATTGGTGGTTAAATCTCTAGATTCTGCCATGAAATCTATTTTTTTTTCTTCCGTTTTTCCTTTTTTTTTGTTTTTTTTTTGTTTTTTACACTTCGTACACCGACTATATATAGGATATTTCGTAACCCTACTTCATTTTTTTTCTGTGCGTAGCCCTTTCTTCACGCAGCCTCTGTGGCGTTTTCTTCCCACAACTGCAGATAAACCTACGGCTCCAACCAGCCACACGCACAGAGACAATCGTAAAACTGTAACCCTAAAAAATAGATTCCTATTCGCGCAGCCCTCCTAAAGCAGCGCTCTTCGTCTGCTACTTTCTTCTTCTTCTTCGTCTGCTGCTTTCTTCTTCTTCTTCGTCTGCTGCTGCTATAAAGAAACAGTGTCTTCCATTTTCGTCTGTCCTAATTTTTATTTTTTATTTTTATTTTCGCAGAGCAGAGTCAGCCCTCCACCTGGTCCTCCGTCTCTATGAAGCGGTGTTCTTCTACGCTGCTTTGGCTAGACGGTTGCGACTCCAGTCAGCCAACAACTACAACTGACGCTGAGCAGAAATGACCATCTTGATACTAGATGGTCGCAGCACTGGTGAGTGGTATTTTTTTCTAGTATTGTAACTGATCGGTTTCAACAAGTAAAATAGAAATAAGAAATCAGAAATCAAGAGAAATCAAAAATCAAAAATCAGGTCGGTAGTAGAACAGAAAACAGCATAGCAGGTAATTCTATTAGTCAACAATAACTTGCTCTGATACCATGACAAATATTGTATTTCTCTGATAATTATCATGTATATTTCATTATTATTTATGTTCTGTTTCTATACAAGAGTTAAGATATATGTATACAAAGAAAACGAAAATTAAACAATAACCATAATTCTTGTACATCCATGTTTTTTGGCTCCACTAATATTATTGTGTTTTTCATGTTTTATTCCACTGAGCATTAGTATCTGTCACTATTGCAACATGCACCACAACACATACCAACAAAAACTAGCATATTTGTGACTTAGTCTTGTATTAGAAGTCCATTTTAATTCAATATATTAATATCAAATAAATCAAACACGGTACGTGGTAATTTATTATACAGCTTGAAGTTACTATCTGAACACTTTATAAATATAAGCGGTATAATACGATATAAAATGAACAAATTTAATTAATATTTATTATTATTTAATAAATTAATTAAAACTGATAAGATTGCGGTTAAAATATAATTTTTTTGGTTAAAATAATATATTTTGCGCTCATGACTTGTCAATATGTGAAATATAAATATAGATATAAATCTAATTATAACTAAGGTTTATTACATATAGGTTTAATTGTGTAAGATATCCTGAGTCTCATAATTCTAAGCATTATACATATGTTAATGTTAGTATAATTTAAAAAATATTTTTTTTTTCATGTTAAAAATAATTATATACATATGTTTTTTTAAGAAAATTAAGAATAAAATCATGTAAATAATTGAGTCGCATTAAAATTAAAAAGTTTATCGACACAACAATATAAATGTACACTCTTGCTCGTTCTTTCCTCATTTTCCATCTTTTTAGATAATTTTTTTGATAATTATAAAAATAATATTATTTATGCCTAATTTTTATATTTTAATAATAAAATCTAACTTTTTATTCACATTAAACATTATCTAATTAAAATCGTTTAAATTAAATTATGATTATTTATTTACTTAATATTAAACTCGATATAATTGGATTTCATTTAATATTATTGAAATATCATGTTATAAATTTTAAAAATATTTTTTTTTTTATAATTTCTCTAAAAAATTAAATACTTCAAAAGTAATGAAGTGGATATCCCTAAGAGATAGAATTAGAACTCTTCTTTATATCATAAGTTATAATACAATTACAAATAATATTATAGATAATTATTAGCTAAAATATTATTAACTATTTTTTCTATTTATAATTGATTATAATATTAATTATAACTCAAATTCATGCATGTATTTTCGACTTATCCTCTTTAGAAGTACCAAACAAGTTCTACTACCCAAGAAAACTTAATTTAGTTGAGCCTTACAAACAAGGCTTAGGCTTAAAGTGAGGAATTATAATTTAATCTAGAATAAATAGTTTCAATTAATAACATAATATGATATAAATAAAAGAGAATAAAAAAAATTAAAAGTGATATTCCCATTTTTATCATTGGAATTTATAAGAAATAATTTATTAGTCTGTATCAATTCATACATCAATGAATAATTACTGGCCTTGAAGGTGTGTTGGCCACGCCATATTAATCTATGGTTGTGCCCAAAAGTTGGTTCGAATCCTAAGCAATACACTCATTTCCATTCGTCTAAAAAGCATTGACCTTAAAAGAATATTCCAACATTTTTTCTTTTCAGTGCATGACAATGTTTGTTTAGTATTTTTTAAAGACCAAGAGAACAGCTTTTGATGTCATTTTAAAACCAAACCAATTGATCTGCCCTTTACTGTCATTTTCTCTCTTAACATAGTGCGTTTGCGTGTATTTTAGTGAATGATTGTTTAAGCAATAAAAATATTATAATCATCACCGATTTATCATATATTTCAAATGATTAATTTATCATGTTATTATTAGGGTGAAATTATTGCTATATTTATTTTCACTACATATTTATTATTGATTTTACAAATTATCTAAAATATTTTTAATAAATTTTAATTGATATAAAATAAATATATTAAATATAAAATAATATTTTTTGATAATTAATTTTTAAATTTAGCTATAAATCAAATATGAGGATGCGGTAATTAACAACCCTTAATATATTTTAGTAGAGTATCAATGACAACTCAGCCCTTATGCAATATAATCAAACCAAATTTATACTAAGGAATTTAAGAGGATACATATTATAAATTACAATTAACCACCTCATTCAAAAAGGTATCGGAATAATTGTCTCACATGATACTCAAATCATCCCAAGCAAAAATAGGTGTAATGCAATAGATGTTGTTGTTATATGCCTTACGATAATAAAACAAAATAACAAATGTTATATGCCTATATTACCAGAGCCATTCCCAAGCTAATGCCATTCATATGCAATAAGCCAATTACAATATTTGGACATTATTGATTTTTTTTTTTAAAAAACCTTGATTATGGTAAATTATTAATGCCACTCATATATATATATTAATTCATACTTTTTAATAACTTATATCTAGATAATATTACTCTATATTATTATGGGTCTAAGTATTTTTCTATCAATATTATTTGATAAATTATTATTTATGTAGTATAATTTTTATCTATTTATTAAATTTTTTCTTTCATGATTACATACAGAATATAATAAAAATGTAATTACTCAATAACTACGTACATGAAATAAATCATAATTCGATGTCGAAATGAGTGCTTATACTTATACATTGAAATCTGCCAATATCGTAGCTGCAAGGGTTATTTTCGACAAGTATGCATTGTGAGCTAACATAGGACGACGTTATTATTTAACTTGACTTAACTAGTCAATAATTTGTTATGATTAAAAGTCTCTTTTTTTAAAGATATGACTAAAAGTGTACGTGAGACATATTCATGAAATATACCTCATTAATCATAATTACTAATAATCTTCTTATTAAGAAATATCTTTCTAAATAAACAATATTATTTAAATTTCAATACTATTATTTAAAGATTTATGATTTTATATAACTGTTAAGTACAAATATCTCCGGCTACCTTAACTGTCAAATCCCTACTGCCTTTACATATTCCTTGGTATTTCAGATCTAAGTACGAAACAAATCCTCAGAACAAAATTATGGTAGTTTTCTCGGATTTGATCTCTCTCAATCAGAGATTTCACTTCTTCATCACCATGTTTTTTGGCTGACATCACGTTGGTGTACTCATTCTCACAGTTTTTTGCAATATTGCACGAAGAATATAGAAGGCAAAAATCAAAGTTAAAGTGAAATAGATAGTTAACCATAAAGTTATAAGGTATAAGTTTTAATCAATATATGGATTAATAAATTTTATAATTAATTTAAGTTTAGATAAAAAATATACAAAATGTTTGAATTTAAATCGAATAAAGATAACTAGATTTTATAAATCATTATACTTGAATTGGATTTGATGACTATTTAATTATTAAATTTAAATTTTGTTTAGATCAGATGTAATTAGAAAATTTATATAAATTTATTTGCAAATAATTATAAAAGTATCGTTTGGTTTTTAATTTAATTTTTTAAAATTAATTAATGATAAACATGTACTATACTGTCAAATGAGGAGATTCAAAGTACCCGGACAACTGTCTCATTTGTAAGAGTAGTCATTATGAGTCGGATGATGTAAAAAACCTTTTCATTATGAGTCGGATGATGTAAAGAATCCCATTTAATAAATTACTAATAGCTTTTATTAAAATTATTAAGATATATAATATGTTCATACATTTGGTTTATATAATTTTATTTAAAGATACGCTGGGGCAAATACAATGTCAAGTGAAGTCCACAAAAATTGAAATGACATTACAAGTGATCAAGCTAGTAGGATTTTAGGTTAAAATGATTATGTGATTTTAAGTAATTAATATATTGATTTTATAATTTTTAAAATAGATTAATTAAATATATAATTTTAAAAGATAATTAATCCAATTCAAATTTTAAAAATTTGAGATTTTTTGAAATGATAAATTAAAAAATTACTATATATCGTTTTAGTAAGACTATTTTTTAGTAAGACTATTTTAGTAAGACTATTTTTTTCGGAGGGAACTTTTTTTTATTTGAAAAAATTTGAATAAAAAATTTTGTTTAAAAAAATCAAATCTAATTGGTTTTTATATTAAATTGATTTAATACATAAGGAAGAAATAGATTAAAGAGAAAAAATAATAGATAAATTAAGGTTAAAGATTTACACTAATAACAAAGGTGAGAAATAGCAGATAATTAAAAAATAATAATGTTGTATTTAATTTATTTTGGTATATAAAATAAGTAAAGTAATTGGTTTTATTTATTGAATTAAAATAATAATATTAAATAATTAAAAATCGGAGGAGAATGAAGATGAAATTTTTTTTTAAATAATTTTTTATATTTTTCAAATTTCTTATTTTATCCCTCAAAGTAAACTTTTTAAAACTTAAACTTAATTAATCAATTTTTAAATTAAAAAATTAAATTAACCCACTTTAAAACTTACAAAATTACTTAACTAAAGTATAACCATTTCAACTAAAAACTCTCATAGAATATATATCGTTAACGTTCCACTGGTTCACGGGCTTTAAATGGTTTTCCCTCCAGTAATATTACTCTATATATGGTCATTTTTTTATTCATTAGAAATTGAGATAATTTATTAAAATTTATATCTAAAAAGTGCACTAATACTTCGTTCATAAGAAATTATTTTATATATATTCAAAAATTAAAAATTAAACCACACAAAAATATAATTATGTTAATGTTATCACTAAATCATTATAAACTTTTTCGCCTTACTTATCTATAAATATTTTCATCATTAATAATAAATGATTTAATATATGTATTAATAAAATTTCATATTAAATAACACATTTATAATTTGTTAATTTCTTATAAATATAAGATTTATAAAAATACATAAATATTTATTTATTAGAATGCAACACACTCAAATAACTAAAATTTAAATATATTATATTTAAAAACACATTAAATCTAACCTTTATATAATTAAATATGAAAAAATAAATTATCCTAATTAATGGTAATAATTATTTACGAACATCTGGTAAAGAGATAGCTAAATAAAAAGAAAAAAAAAAACAGAGAATATACCCATCAAAGAGGAGCCCCCCTGTAAGAGAGTTTTCCTTTTCATGACAGATGAGGAAATTTAGCTGATTATTATATAAAGAGAAAATAAAATTTTTGTCACCCGGACTTAGGAGAAATCAATTTACAGTAATAAGGATACCTGAAGTATCTTAAATTATGAAATTAATATAGTTTAATCTTTTAGTTTTTAAAAATTATTTTTTAATTGCTCAGTTTCGAAGAAACAGATAAATTAAAAATAATAATTTTATTATTAAAATATCATTTTTTATTATCAAATGATTAAAACACGATAAAACATGAATAATTTATAATTTAAAAAAGTAAAATTTATTATAAAACTATTTAGGAAAAAATAAATATTTTTATAAAAAAAATTCAAATATATATTTTTATTTTTTAAATGTAAAAAGTATAAAAATATATTAAAATAAAATATCGATAATAATCATATATTAAAAAGTATAAAAATTTATCCTTAATTAATTATATTTTTTAAAATTAAAAAATTAAAAAATATTTTTTTATACGAAGATTAGAGTAATATTTTCCTATAATTTAAATTAGGATTAAAAAAAAGCAAATTTAATTTATATGATGTTAAAGAACATGAGATCCAGCTGATAACAACCAACACACCAGCTGGTGATAACCAACACATCAGTTGGAAGCAGCCACCAACAGCTTGGTGGGGAAGGATAGGTTGTCCAAGAACATGTCTCTCCATAATTGTGTTTATTTTTAATTATTACAATTTTTTTCTTTTGTGTAAATAGGTTGTAAGCATTCGTTTATTCATCATCAATAAATCCATTTTTTACATGATATCACAACTTAGGAAACAATTCCCAAAAAATTCAGCTCATAGAAATTTTTTCCCATTTTTCCTTAATCTGTTTTTTTTTTCAAAACCAATTTCGATTGACAAAATAATTTTAATTTCATCCCATCATATTACTCAGAAGAATCCGAGCAATCTGCAATTAAAATCAAGCCAAAATACCTCTCCACGCGCTCACACGTGCCTTGTTTAAACTCAACGGCGTTCCACGCGCCTCGTCGGAGCCGCATGCGCCAGCTGTTGAGGAAGACGACTCCAACGACACGTCGTTCGCTCGTCGTTGAAACAAACGACGCGTCGTTCACTCGGTTCGGTCCTCCATCCAGTCCGGTCCGGTTCGGTCTTCATCCGGTTCAGTGTTTCACAGTTGCAGTCGCCGTTCCAGCCACTCCAAATGCCGGTTCACCCACTTTCTGACCGATTCTACGGTTGAAATTTCCGGTTCTGTAATCCTTGACTCATTTTTTATAAGATAAAACATATTTCAGTCCATTATTTATTTCATAAATAGTCATTATTGTCTAAAATATACTTAAACCTATCCCGTTCTTTCGAATTTATTCAACAAAAAATGTCTATAACTACCAATACCAACCCTACTTTACCAAAATGGTATGATGACCCTAACCATTCATTATATCTACACCACTCTGACCAACCATGCATGGTCCTCGTAGCTCAATCATTAAACCAAGAAAACTATCACATTTGAAGTCATGCAATGCTCATGGCTCTAATAACCAAAAACAAAGAAGGATTCATTGACGGCACAATCAAAAGGCCATCAATAAACCTTGAAGCAGAAATCAAACAATGGACTCGCTGCAACATTCTTGTCAAAGGATGAATCCTCAACACCATATCACCCGAAATTGCAGAAAGTGTCATGTATAGTGATACTGCATATGAGCTATGAGAAGAATTAAAGGAATGCTTTTCGCACACCAACAACGTGCACCTATTCCACATTAAGCAAGAGATCCATGATTGCATGCAAGAAGGTGTAAGCATTGGAGAATACTATACCAAATTGAAAAGTTTATGGGATAGTCGTGATGCACTATGTCCTCTTTCACATTGTGGAGGAAATGCCGGAAGGAAATTACAAGAATATCAACAAAAGCAGCGAACCATAAAGTTTCTCATAGGCCTTAACACGGTTTACACATCAGCACATGGACAAATCTTGCTCATGGAACCATTACCTATAGTAAATAAGGTATATTCACTTATTATTCAAGATGAAAAGCAAAGAGCTGTCTCCACTCAAAACATAGGAAGGATGCCAGAAGCTGTCGCACTTGTTGCCATAGATAGTCGTCCACAATATCCTCACAAAAATTACCCACCAAGGAACCCACATCTCAAGTGCAATAGATGCAACAATATAGGCCATAATTCTGAGAATTGCCGAAGTCACCTCAAATGTGATTTTTGTGGTATCAATGGACACAATTTTGAAAACTACCGACAACGTCTCAAATGTAATTTCTATGGTTTGAATGGACATGACATCAACATATGTCTGAAGAAAAGAGCAATTCAAGATAAGAGAAACACAAGTTATGGCTTCCCTTCCAAAGCTCATCATATTGACTTTCAGAAAAGCTACTTCGACACAAAGACACCATCCCATAACCTTACATCTGCCCAATATCAAGAGCTCCTTACACTTCTCAATCAATCCAAATCAGGTAGCATGACAAGTCAAGTGACTACTTTTTCAGGTAACACATTATGTGCAACTGTTTTCCATTCAGAAACTCGTTGGATTTTTGATACAGGGGCAACTGATCACATGGTCTGTTCCCAAAACCTTATGAGCTCCAGCATTCCAGTCACTAATCGGCATGTGCATGTACCTGATCATTCTCTTGCCCATATCACACATATTGGCATTGTACATTTCTCAAATAATTTCATACTCCATAATGTCTTGTGTGTTCCCTCCTTCAAATTAAACTTAGTTTCAGTAGCCAAACTAACTCAAACCTCATTTTTCCATGTCACCTTCACTAATAGTATGTGCTTTGTTCAGGACAAATGCTCAGGGAAGACGATTGGGATGAGAACTGAGAAAGCAGGACTCTACTATGTGACTATTTCTAAAAAGGCTGGATGTTTCTCCGTTTCAAACACTACTTCCACCAACTCTCATCTATGGCATCAACGACTTGGTCATTTATCTAATAACAGTTTGCGTGTAATTTCTCTTTCCATCAACACACTTTTTTGTTCCATTAGTGATTGTTCTATTTGTCCATTAGCTAAGCAAACACGTAATCCATTTCCTTTAAGTTTCATCAATACAAAAGCACCTTTTGAAATGATTCATGTCGATATTTGGGGTGGTTATCACATTCCAGCACTTAATGGAGCACGTTATTTTCTCACTATTGTTGATGACTACTCAAGATGCACATGGGTCTATCTGTTACATACTAGTTCTGATACACGCACATTTCTTACCACCTTCATCAATCTTATTGAAACACAATTTTCATCCAGAGTTAAAATCATTCGTAGTGACAATGAACCAGAATTCTTTATGACTCAGTTGTTTTCTACCAAGGGAATCCTTCATCAAACTAGTTGTGTCTCTACCCCTCAACAAAATGGTGTTGTTGAACGCAAACACCGTCATCTTCTCAATGTCGCTCGTTCATTGCTCTTCCAAGCCAATCTTCCTAAACAATTCTGGGGAGATGCCATTCTTACAGCCACATACCTCATAAATCGTACTCCAACATATGTTCTCAAGGGTAAAACACCATTTGAAGTCCTTTTTCACAAAACTCCTAGGTATGAACATCTTCGTGTTTTTGGTTCCCTTTGTTTTGTGTCTACACATCATGATCGACTCACCAAATTTGATGCTAGGTCACATAAATGCATATTCATTGGGTATCCATCTGGGATCAAAGGTTATTGTGTCTACAATCTAGAAACAAGCAAGACTTTAGTGTCTCGTGATGTTATCTTTCATGAACATGTATTTCCTTATTTTACTTCCGCTGTCAACACTCCAACTCTATTTCCTCCATCAGAAGATACTATTTATGATGACATACCCAACATTCGTCAATCAACAAATCCAAATATATCACTTGATCATATACCATCTGTCCTTACAACAATCAACTCAGACACTCTTCATCTTCAAAATTCATCTCCAGAAACATCATCATCAACTTCTCCACCACACATAACTCCTCCAACACCAGTCACACATAGGCTTCGTCGATCCACCAATGTTCCTAGCTACTTTCAAAAATATCATGTAGAAGCTTCCTTGCCTTCTCGATCCTTCCATTCGTCTCACTTAGCATCGTCCAAAGACAAAGGTACTTCTCATTCTTTATCTCATGTACTTACCTATGACCAATTATCACCTGCACATCGTGCTTTTGCTACTTTTATTTCCATTCTCAGGGAACCAACCACATTTGATGAAGCTTTCAATGATCCAAAATGGCGGCTTGCCATGAAACAAGAACTGGATGCTTTTGAAACTAATGGCACTTGGACGCTTCAACAGCTTCCTCCAAACAAGAAACCAGTTGGTTGTAAATGGGTCTACAAAATCAAATATAAACCTGATGGCTCTGTGGAACGATATAAGGCTCGGTTAGTGGCCAAAGGATACAGTCAGATTGAAGGTTTTGACTACCAAGAAACCTTTGCACCAATAGCCAAACTTGTCACTGTTCAGCTTTTCCTTACCGTTGCTGCTATTCAAAATTGGCATCTTCGGCAACTCGATGTCAATAATGCTTTTCTCTATGGTGATCTTCATGAAGATGTCTACATGTCCCTTCCACCTGGATTCAGACGAAATGGGGAAACACGAGTATGTAAGCTACATAAATCTTTGTATGGACTCAAATAAGCCTCACGATAGTGGTTCATCAAGCTATCAATAACACTTAAGCTAGTTGGTTTTAACCAATCCAAGTATGATCACTCACTGTTCGTCCGAACCCGTGGTAATTCCTTCTCTGCTCTTCTTGTCTATGTAGATGATATAATCATAACAGGAAACAATATACAAGACATTGAAGAAACTAAGAATCATCTCATGAGACAATTCAAGCTTAAAGATCTCGGTGAATTAAAATATTTTTTGGGCATAGAAGTTTCACGTTCCAGGAAGGGAATTGTTCTGTCACAACGTAAGTACGCACTTGAAATATTGGAGGACATGGGTTATCTTGGTGCCAAATCTGCCAATTCACCTATGGAACAAAATTTACCCCTCAACAAGGTTGAAGGGGAATTCATCAATAATCCCACATCCTATCGAAGACTTGTTGGGAGATTAATATACTTGACCATCACAAGGCCTGACTTAGTGTATGTCGTGCACATTCTCAGTCAATATATGGATAAACCACGATAACCACATTTGGAAGTAGCTCAATGAGTGCTACGATATGTTAAGAACACACCAGGGCAAGGTCTCTTTTTCTCAACAACTAGTTCATTACAACTAAATGCTTTTTGTGATGTAGATTGGGCAAAATGCACAGATACACGACGATCAACCACATGATATTGTATATTTCTTGGAAACTCGCTAATTTCTTGGAAGACTAAGAAACAAAATACAGTCTCACGATCAAGTGCAGAAGCAGAATACCGCTCTATGGTAGCAACATGTTGCGAAGTAACCTGGTTACGATATATTTTGGATGATTTGGGTATCAAATACTCCCAACCGACCAAGTTATATTGTGACAATCAAGCAACTCTTCACATTGCATCAAATCCAGTGTTTCATGAGCGAACCAAACACATAGAGATCGATTGCCATCTAGTAAGAGAAAAGATTCAAGCTGGAATGATCAAAACTTATCATATCTCTACATTAGAGCAACCAGTAAATATATTTACCAAATCCCTGAGTTTTTCACAATTTTCAAGCTTACTTAACAAATTAGGAATAATTAACATATATTCTAACTTGAGGGAGAATGTTAAAGAACATGAGATCTAACTGGTGACAACCAACACACCAGTTGTAAGCAACCACCAACAGTTTGGTGGGGAAGGATAGACTATCCAATAAGATGTCTTTCCATAATTATGTTTATTTTTAATTATTATAATTTTGTTTTTCTTTTGTATAAATAGGTCGTAAACATTCGTTTATTCATCATCAATAAATCTATTTCTTACCTACGAGATAATTGTATTATATTGGCTACAAAACTAATTATTTGTATCAATTCAATGTTCTTTCAATAAAAGAGAACTTGTCAAGTCGTCAAGGCATTAGGTTCTTAACTTTTTTTTTTTTTTTGGTTCAAACGTAGAAGACGTCAGGTTTCTTGAAGGACTATTTTTATAAAGTCGAAGCGGTTGACGCTTTAAACATGTGATCAGCGACCACAAATTGCTTGGCTAGAAACTAGTCTAATATACGTTGTTCAACTATAGATTTTTGAGTGAAAGACCTATGCTTATTTATATTTTCATACTAGTTAAGTTTATTCGAGTAGAGATAAAAGATAAAAATAATAAAATAAAAATAAATATTTTTATTTTTATTTTATAATATAAGGTAGGATAAAAAAGAATATTATATATTCATTATCTCTTTTTTTGAAATTTTATACTATATTTTAATAAATATATAAAAGTTTTATATTTTTAAATTTTTAATAAATTTAATTACATTTAAATTTAAATTAATTATAAATAATATATTTTTATTTTTTATTCTATTAAAATATCAATAATTTAAAAAAAAATTATTTTAAATATTTATTTAAATTTTAAAAATTTAAAAACTTATAATTATTTTAAATTATTTTATAACAGGATATTATCAATTTTGTTTAATAGAAAAAAATTATATATTTTTTATTATATATATTTTATTTTTCGGAAAAAATGTAACTATCATTTAGTTTTTATTAAGTTAAAATTTTATTTTTTTCAATATAAAATATTTATTATCAATTAAAATTTTAAAAATAAAAATAATATTTACAATATTACTTTGATCATGTTTCACATTTTGAGTCTAGATTCTTATTAAGGTATTAGTAAGGATTCTCAATATGTTTGCTCAAAAATTTTAAATGAAAATAATAATTAAATTTTAAATTGTGGAAAAAAAAACGAAAAAAGAGTCTACAATCCCCGCCCCGCTCACATTCACTTTTAGATTGGTCTTAAAATATTTCTCTATTATATTTTTTCGGCAATTTGACCACAAAACACAATTATAAAATCTAAGTATATATCACATTATCTAAGTTTTTTAACTTTTGGTTGTTTAAATGATTGAGATTCATAATTTATAAAAAATAAAATAAGAAAATTATTCATTTAATATTTAATCTTTGAGATAGAAAATAATAAAAATTTATGTAATATTTTATAATTATTGGTTCTATCCTATTTGCATATGTCAATATTTGCCTGACATTAATTTGTATTACTTAAAATAAACAAAATTGATCCCACGCAATATTCAATATTCCAAATTAAATTAGTAACATAATGAATAATATTCAAAAAGTATTTAACACAAACGTATGAGTTAAATATTTTGAAAAATAAAATATTCATTACGTATAACCATATATAAATTAATTATAGTTTATAAAGCTTAAAATATAAACCGATTCGACTGCTTTTTTAAAAATTCAAAATTAACCTATATTATTCTATAAAGTCAAAAATTTGAATAAAATTAATTAAATTTAAATATTATGTATTAGTTAATCCATAATTTACTCATTTCAATTATCCATCAATTAAGATATATATAAGGATAATTTATATTTAATAATGTTTATTATTTTGATAAAATTAGACAATAATCTTACACTGAGATTTATCACTATTTTATTTTAAGTCATAAATTTGAATTATATAAAAAATATTATTTAATTGAAATTATATACTTTTTTTTATCTGATAAATATTTATTTTATTTAATAAAAAAAATTTGATTTGAATTATTCTCCATTTTACTTGATTCTGTTTAGTACTACATTTAACGCTCATTAAAGGAGAGGAAAAAAACGTTATAACCAATTAAAAATAAACAAGTATAATTGGGAAAAAGCTCAAAGTAGAGTTGGTGAATTGGTGTGAACTTGCAGTTGTAAAAGCAGCAAATATTAAAAATTAAAAATTTTATGCGACTAACGGACCGAGTCATACATAAAAACTTAAAAGTACCGAAACCCATGTTTGACGTGTAATTTTTTATTTTTATTTTATTGACCATAATTTCCGAAGATCCTTTAGGACGCGTGTTTATCTTGCATGAAACCCATATAACGATAATCTTTTAGTTGATATTTGATTCAAAATTTAAGCCATAATTCACTAAAAAGATAATGTATCTTCCACCTTTGTTAAATCCAACGGTTTATATACGATCAACTGAGAACAAATACCCATAAGTGAACTTTCTCCTTTTTCTTTTGGAAAAGAAATATATTTTAAAGAGATTAATATCAAATCTTTTATCACGATAATATTCATAAATATAATTTAATTAAATAATTATCTTAATTAAAAATTATCATATAAATTATAATAATAATATATTTATAATATAGGTAAATGTTATTATTATTTTATGGTCCTGCTATCGTATACAAAGTCGAAACTAAGAAAATAGTACTTTTTTTAAAAAAAGAGTAAAGTTTTTAAATGTATTTATAGATAACAATAATATAACTAATGATATTATCATAATATAAATTATTATTATTGTTAAAATATTTTATTTAATTATAATATTCCTAATACGTAATTAATATTAAATAAAAATAAATATATTTTACATTTTATTATAATAATAATAATTATTATTATTATTATGATAATATTAATAATTCATGTTATATATAAAAAATATATTATAATTAACGTAGTCATTAATTTAAATTATTATAAAATTATCTATTATTATATATAATATGGTAAGTTATAACATAAAATTATTAATAATATAATTAAATTTATATAACTTTTTAGGATATAATAATATATTTATTATATATAGTTGTATTAATATCTTCTTTTTATGGTCATAAAATTTACAGAACCCAATGAAGAAAATAGTAATTTTTCTTTAAAAAATTATATTTTTAAAATGGATTGATAAAAAAATACTATTACATATTATAAATAAAATATAAATATGATTATTTTAAAAAGTTATCTTATTTATTGATTATGTAAGTTCAATTATTTATTGATTATAATGCGAATATTTTTAAATTAATCTCAACATATTTACATTTGTAAATGGTAATTAGGTGAAACTTTGGATATTATGTCACGCACCTATTAAGCGTATGTGTTCGCACGAACCAATCACAGTACGAGGAAGTGCCTTCACGTACTTTCTTTACTCAATAAAACAAACTTTATTTGGCCGTTGAAGCCTGCCACGCTCACGCGCATCGTTTAGGCGTGAAATTCATTAGCCTCCTCTTCTCTCTAAATCGTGAGCAACTCATACAAGACATCTTTCATATACCAACTAACAACAGCGAAGTCTCCCTATTCTCTCTCTAGGATTCATGCTCTGTAGGAGCTGAGTTCTTCGCCTTTGGCTTTGGGACGCCGTAACCCTAGATTCGTCCCCATTCTCCTCCGGTACGTCCCTTCGGAATCGTTTGTATTATTATGTTTTTAATATTATTTGAAAAATTTCCAAAATTTTAACGCCTTTTGAGCTCAGATCCGTTGGTTTTCTCGTTTTCTGTATTTTATCGGAGGTTTCTGTTTTGCTTTTATCATTTTCTGCGCAAGTTTCTTCTAACAGGTCACCATGGCCTAGTATTTTTCTTTTTTAGTATTTATAGAAAGTTTTTTATTTTTATTTTTGACTTAATATACACAATGTGTATGCTAGCCTGTGGTACTTATTTCATGTTGCTCTAACTTTTGGATCGGAATGTAGGATATAGCTTTTACACATACTACATTTTTTTGTTATATGTTTCTAGGAGCAAGTTGTAGAAATAATTGTGCCTATTTGTGCCAGAACTTGACTGACTAGTTTGGTAAGAAGGGGTTTTGACATAATTACAGCCTTTTCTTTTCAGTGCTTTGCATGCTGTTCTATGAGTTCTTATTGAAGAGCAATTTTTTTCTCTCTTTTTATTTGGTTTTTAGATTGATTAACAACTTGATTTTATTGATTTTGGGATAAGTTTAGTTTCAATTTTGTTACTCTGTGTTGCTAATTGGTTTGGCTATCTAGATTGTAAATTTTTACGTTTTATTTTTTTGTGGACTACATTACAGCGTCAAAGAAGATAGAAAACCAAACAAGGGATCAAAGGCTTTTTTGTTTTACATAGGAGAAAAGCATGTTTTTGAATGAAGTTTAACTCTTTCCTTTTCTTTTTTCGATTTGATCGGCTGAAGTTTTTACTTTATTGTTCTTTTAGATGGAAAAAAACTTTTAGTGTTGATGATTTTCTCTTACATTTGCATTTTGATTGAAAAAGTAACTTGTAATGGAGAGTTTGTCTCTTTGACTGTTTGACTTTTTATTTTTTGCCTTTGTGTTCCTTTTTGGGTAAGTTTGACAGAAAACTACTGTAGTTTGTGACTTCTATGATGGCAAAATTCATTTAATATTTCCATTGTTCTTTTGGGTAGTACTGGAAGAGGTTTACTGTATGCTTTATGGCCACCTTATAATGCTACTTCTCTTTACAGAAGGGAGTGCTCAGTTATTGTTGCTGCTGCTTGAAAAATGGATCTAGAAGATAAATACCTTGCTAAAGGTGCATTCTTGTTTTTCTCATGTGTTTTTCTGTTGACAGATGTAATGCTTATTCTTTCATTCATAGTTCATTTTCTTTCAGATTTTAGCACAAGTGCTCTCATATTATTGCTGTATGAATTAAAAGAATGATTATAGACTATCGTTCTTTCTGAGTATTGCCACTGGGGGATTTTGTTCTCACTGGTTATGATACTGTTAGAAGATAGTCAAAAGTGACTATAGTTGGGGTGGTTTAGCTTTAAAAGTTGAGGAACTTAGTTTGAAATATCTATTGAAGATTACTTTGGTGATATGAAAATAAATATGTGGCACCCAAGGGTGCTGCAATGCTGCTCGCTACCAAAAGGTTTGATTGTTTAAGGATACATTTTTGAGTTTGATAACCTTTATCCCTTAAGCGTTCCTTGTCAGATTTTTCACATCAACATTTCCTCTTTTTTTTTTTCATTTCGATATGTATTTGGGTTGGCATAATTGTTTATTATTCTATATTTTCCAATTCTCAGTTTACTGACTCTATTGCAGTTTCTGGTGTTCAAAGTCTCTCTTCCAGTGTTCAAAGCACTCCAGAGAAAAATGGCCATTCAGATGATGCTTCAAGAAGTCCTGAGCTCCTTCAAGAGTTTTTGAAATCTGGTCCCAAGAAAGAAATTCTTTGGGCATGTGTTGACAAGGACAAGAAAAATTTAGTTTCATCAAAGAACAAATCAACAGAATTGGCAAAGTCAACTAACAAAGTAAATAATAAACAAGACTTGAGAAAAACTTGTAGTCCTAGTAATCAGCCTTCTTCTAGGAAGCAACATAGAAAGGGGGAAAATCCAATTCGAGTCCCTACTGCCCTTGACCAGTTTCAAGATTTTGGAAATTCAAACTCTTGGATCTGTAAAAACTCTGCTTGTAGAGCTGTCCTTTCCATAGATGACACATTTTGCAAGAGGTGCTCTTGTTGTATCTGTCATTTATTTGATGACAACAAGGACCCTAGTCTTTGGTTGGTCTGCACATCCAATTCCAGTCAGGGAGACTCCTGTGGGTTATCGTGTCACATTGAATGTGCTCTTCAACATGAAAAGGTTGGGGTTGTTGACCTTGGGCAGCTGATGCAGCTAGATGGTAGTTATTGTTGTGCTTCTTGTGGTAAAGTCTCTGGGATTCTGGGGTAAGTAATCATCTGTATGGTCTAAAGTTGGGTTCTAATTCATATTAATCATGCTTTTGGGCTGTCTCCGGCCTTTTCCCAACAAGTTTCTGTTTCTTTTGTGAGTTTTTTAAGACGCTGGCATCTCAGCTTGATATCATCAACTTCTTTTACCAATATTTTCTACGTCATTTTTATTTCTGTTCTTTTAATGCATATCTATTATTTAGCATTTTTTAGAATACAGTAATTCTCACATTTTTTCCCCATAAAATGAAGCATCCAATCTATATGTTATTGTCATTAGTGTCCAAAATGCCTATTTTTGTTTGCTAGGATATTTGAATGAATGTAAAATCAGCAAATAGACGTCTTCTGTTTAGAAAAGTTTTCCTAAACCTTTCTTCCCTGCCCCAAAAAAAAGTTGATAAGAAAATACAGAGAGAAGATGATCCTCTTTGAATTTATATGGAAATGAAATACTAGCAATGATAAAGTTAGAGATCACATACTATAAATTATTCATATATTCCAGTTACAATTCTATATCCTTGGGATTGATACAAAGGTTTGATTTGATTATTGTTGGCAGATGTTGGAAGAAACAACTAACTATGGCAAAAGATGCTCGCCGTGTTGATGTACTTTGCTATAGGATATACCTGAGTTACAGGCTTCTTCATGGGACTTCGAGGTTTAAAGAATTGCATGACATTGTGAAAGAAGCAAAGGGTAAACTGGAAACCGAAGTGGGCCCAGTTAATGGAGTTTCTGCCAAGATGGCACGTGGGATTGTAAGCAGACTCTCTATTGCAGGTGATATGCAGAAGCTTTGCTCTCTTGCGATTGAGAAAGCAGATGAATGGCTGGCCAATATTTCCAATACAAATGTTAATTGTAGAGGTTGGAACCTCTACCGGATGGTATCTTTTATACATTTAATTTCTTGGTTTTTCTTAAATAAAATTGTTATTTATGCTTATCGGTTTCCTTTCCAGAGGGCTCACTTCCTGCTGCTTGCAAGTTTCTTTTTGAAGAAATTACAGCTTCCTCTGTTGTGATTATTTTGATTGAACTGTCTAATGTGTCATCTCTCGATATCAAGGGATACAAGCTTTGGTATTATAAGAGCAGAGAAGATACACATGCAAAGGAGCCAAGTTGTGTCTTTCCCAGAGCTCAGAGAAGAATTTTGATATCCAATTTGCAGCCTTGCACTGAATACACCTTTCGGATTGTATCCTATACAGAGGCTGGTGACTTGGGCCATTCGGAGGTCAAGTGTTTCACCAGAAGTATTGAGATAATCCATAAGAATCTCAATTCAGGGCTTACCAAGAAAGACAACCCGATCATTAGGGAAACTTCAAGTGCCAATGGAGAATCTAACACTGTAGCGGAATCATCTGAATTTAAGGTTCGAGAGCTAGGAAAGATAATACGTCTCGCTTGGGCTCAAGGAAAAGGCTGCATGGAGGGTTTGTGCAATGCTGGTGTAGAAAAGAGCTATGGTATAAAAACAATAGTAAAGCCTGAAACTGTACAAGAAGAACATGTGCCATCTGTTTCACGTGGGCTTGACTTGAATGTTGTCTCAGTACCTGATTTGAATGAAGAGGCAACCCCACCATTTGAGTCTTCAAGGGATGAAGATAATGGGTTTACATTGCGGCAGGCTGTTGAGGCAGATGATGCTGCTTCCCACGATGTGTTGAAGAACGTTTTGGCCAGAACTCATGGTAGTGATGACTCACAAACCTGGACAAACAGGCCAACAGTAGACGTACCGGCGGTTGATTCCAAGGCTGAGTTTTGCAGGAAGAGGGCAGCAATTTCAAATGAAGAGATGCATGACTCTGATAGCACACTAATTAACGGTTCACCATTTAATATTTCTAATGGATCTTGTTGCTTGGATGAAAACTTCGAGTATTGTGTAAAGATAATCCGGTGGCTGGAATGCGAGGGTCATATTACTCAGGAATTTAGGTTGAAATTACTTACTTGGTTTAGCCTAAGATCCACCGAGCAGGAACGTAGGGTGGTCCATACTTTCATTCAGACTATGATTGATGATCCAAGTAGCTTGGCAGGACAGTTGGTTGACTCATTTTCTGATATTATTTCCCGGAAGAGGCCACGCAATGGATTCTGTAGTAAGCTGTGGCATTAAATAGCAGCGGGGGATTCAGATTTACAGGATTGCTATCCCTATTAGCTTCATATGTCTCATCTACTTTTTCCTTCATAAATGACCTCTGATCAAATTGCCTTCTTTGTACAGGCATTCTTTTTCATACATCACTTGTTAGAAGTGATTCATTTGTATAACGGACAAGATTTTGCCGGCTAAAATATTTGGTTTCTGATTCAGGAGACGATGTCAGGTATTTCTATGTAGGGAGGCCAATGGGATGAAAAAGGATTTGCAGATGTTAGAGGCATCAGTAGGTTTCCAGATTAGAATTTCAATCAAGGAGGAATTTATGTAAAAACTCCCTCTACTATTATTATTGCCTTCTTAAATTCAAGAAGGGTTCATGAATAGATGGTGGGTATTTATAATTTATATTATGGATCACATTTGCTTGTTGTCCATTCTCTGGTTGATGAGACGATATTTTTCTAATTCCACCTAAAGTAGGTGCTAATACCATGAATTTTGTGAGCATAATTCATTTTATCCCATTTATTTTTGTGTGGGTTTTGATAGTATATTTGTCTTAAATTATTTTAAATGTGATAAATAAAATTATAAAAATAATGAAAAAATAAAACATAATTGTCTATAATAAAATGAGCTTATAAGGGACAATTTTAAATGGGATGAGATAGCTTTAATCTATAAATATATTAAGAATATTAAATAAAAGAATAACTTATTTGACACATCTCATTATTTTATAATAGGATTTATAAATTTTGTGAACATATCTTATAAAAACAATGATAAAAAGAAAATATGATTATTTATAATAATATGAATCTATTAGAACTAATTTTAAAAATTTTAAATGAGATTAGATGTGATAAGATTTAAATTGTATGAAATAATTTTACCTCTTTTAACCTATAAAAAATAACATTTAATAATGAAATAAGATAACTCATTTAACTTTTATAATTTCATAGTTGAATATTCTAGGATGAACAATTTTACCAGGGTCATTATTATTTTTCTTTCTGCCAAAAGTCAGTGTGACCATAATACATGCTACACCTCAAGGCCTTGCAATAATGCGAAACACTTGCTATAATCCATTAAAATAAGAGTAGAAAAAATAAAAAATAAATAATCATATCAAAGATCATTGTAGTCGCATAGAACTTTGAAAGTCATAGATAGTAGTAGCCCAATAAAATGGTAAACTATATGCATGAGTGTTATAATTTTTTAATTCAAATTTTAATATATGAAATTAAGGTTTTTTTAATAAATTATAATTTAATAGCATAAAGTTTATTTTAACACGTAGAAACTCATAATTATAAATATAAAAGAAAACAACTTAGTTTGTTTTTTCTTTCCCAAGAATGAAATATAACGACATTGGTGCATAGGCAAATTTTTTAATTGAGAGCAAAACGTCGTCGTATGCTTAAGGCGGATAACGGATTGAATTCCTAACGAGATTACACGGTATATAAAACACCAAAAAAGAAACATGAGGCTCACAGAGAACGCTTTGCTCTTCAATCTTTCTCTCCCTTTCTCTCACTAAAATGCAATTTCTTCATGCTCCCTCTTCACTCACTACTACATTTCAAAGCTTGAAAACACATCCCAGAGCAGGTAAGTTATTTGTTTCTTTCTATTCATGTAAAATTCTGTATTTTCCCTTCTCTTTATTGTTTTCGGCAATGGGAACTAAATTGCTTTACTGGGTTTGTTATTCGAGGACTCCCTTTGAACATAAAATCACTTATATCATCAGCCACTCTCTTTGCTCTTCGGGCTCAACAATTAAATAATTCTAGATGGGTTTCATGTAAAATGCCAAGTTACAACTCAATCACGATCAAAGCTGCTTCTGTTGAAGGTAAATCGATTACCTGCTAACCCAGCAACTACTTCTCTTTTAGATTAAAAGTACTTTTCAAATGGACCAAAGCATTTGGCAATTTCTAAGTGAAGTAGTTTTAAAATTTTACAAAGTGCTTTTAAGTGAAGTTAGTAATACTTGATTTTGAGAGAAGTAATGTAGATGCATGCTTTATTTTAAAAATAATTTATTAAAATCCCACAACAAAACAACTTCAAGCAATTTCACGCCAAATGCTTAAATTATTCTTTTGATATCACTTTGATCTAACCACCCCATTCAATGCCACTTCTAAGAGAAGCATAACCAAATGGGTCCTATGATTTTATTTTGCGAGTTATTCCTAATTGACTTATATTTCTGTTTATTCTTTTTATTTTTTTATTTTTTAGTTCCTGGTGCTTCTGCAATATCAAGTGAGATGGCTGAAAAAGATGTCCTTAAAGCATTGTCTCAAATCATTGACCCAGATTTCGGGACTGACATTGTTTCATGTGGTTTTGTGAAAGATCTGCACATCAATGAGGACTTGGGAGAGGTCATCATGAACCAAAATGTCAAATTTTTAAGGCATACATGTAAAACATAATGTCCTTAATGAAATTTATTGATTTTGTCATGTCAGGTTGCGTTTCGGTTAGAGCTCACTACACCAGCATGTCCAATCAAGGACATGGTAAATGACACAACCACCATTGTTTGATCAAGAACTCACATGTTTTTTGAATGGTAGACTATTTATTTTATGATTCCACTTAATATTTGCTTAATAAGCATCAATATATACTAATATTCATGCATTCCTCTCTTTATCTTCTTTGACTTCTTCTTTTTTAATGAGCATAACTACATAAGGCACTTTGTTGACACCTATGGTATCTTTCAACATGTGCTGTATTCTTAGCAAACATTATTGGGTTGTTGATTTAGATGAATTGCGTACTCTTTGTTTCAAATTGTGATTTAAAATGTTTAACAAGATGTAATTTTATGAAGTTTGAGCAAAAATCAAACGAGGTGGTTCAGATGCTTCCCTGGGTCAAGAATGTGAATGTAACAATGTCAGCACAGCCTGCAAGACCCATTTTTCCTGGCCAACTTCCACAAGGATTGCAAACCATTTCAAACATTGTGGCAGTTTCAAGTTGCAAGGTAGACCATTATTCATCAACATTGTGGTACTTTTGCTTTAACGAGTCTTTGCAATGTTTTCATTTAAAGTAAATGATATGACACTTCTATTTATTTATTATGGGAGATAAATGCACCAATGGTCCCTAGGTATGTCATTAAAGTAATTTAGTCCCTTTGTTATTTTTTGTAGCAGTTTAATTCTTTTTGTTATAAAAAAGTGACATCATAAGGATACATGATAATTTTTTTTATTTTTTTAATTCTTTTTTTTAAATAATTTTTATTTTTTTAATTAATTTTGTAGCCATCGTAATCTATACTAAAGACAACCTATGCAATTGATATATGTCAACGGTAATTGAAAAAATGTAAAAAAAAAATGTTATTTGTCCTTTGTGTTATCATTTTTTTATAACAAAATAACTAAATTGTTACAAAAATAATAAAGAATTAAACTACTATAATTAACATAAATAAAGTATCTATGCTGTCAGCTTGTCACACACCCGTATTATTGTTACTTTCTTAAGAAAATTATTATTTTAGAATTTTTTAAAATTTTCTGAATTTCTAGAATAAAAACAGTCACCATACCTGACTTTCAAGACACTGACCCTTAGAGAAAAGAGTTCTTATCAGGATTTCTGGATTAGGAGTTTCTTCATAATCATTAAAAAACAATTTCACTAAGGCATAGACGTTCTTGTTTCATCATAATTCATATCTGTGATTATTTGTTCAGGGAGGAGTGGGAAAATCTACTGTAGCAGTAAACTTGGCATACACCTTAGCTGACATGGGTGCTAGAGTTGGTATATTTGATGCTGATGTCTATGGTCCAAGTTTGCCAACTATGGTCTCCCCTGAAAACCGCCTGCTTGTAATGGTAAAGAACTGAATTTTGCTTGCAAATGGTAAAGTATTAGGATTATGACAGTATAAAATTTCCTGTAGAATCCAGAAAGAAAGACCATTATTCCTACCGAATATTTGGGAGTGAAGTTGGTTTCTTTTGGATTTGCTGGACAAGGTCGTGCAATAATGCGAGGCCCTATGGTTTCTGGAGTGATTGACCAGCTTTTGACTAAAACTGAGTGGTAAGCATGTATACTATATACCATCACATTTCAAAGTGACATAATCTATAACAAGTAGAATTGCATACATGGAATAGAAATTTGAGATTTTATTTAATTTTGGTAGAATCAATGAAAATGAAAATTTCAATTTGTAGAATTTGGTTGGAGGCAATGAATGAATATCAGGTTCACATGGAAACTTTATCTCTTTTCATTTTAAAAATAAGAAACTACCCCCTTATTATTATTGTCTAAAAAAGCAGTACTTTGATTTATTTCATCAGTTATAGTGGCTTATATCTTACTTTTTGTGTTGCTTTTCTGTCACAAGTTTGACTTTTCAAGTTACAATATCTAATCTTAGTGCTCCTTAATAATTTGTTGTCTTAATAAGGATTGAGTCAGTTTCTGAACAACAATTAATTCACCATATAGGGGAGAGCTGGATTACCTTGTCATTGATATGCCCCCTGGGACTGGTGATATTCAGCTTACTTTATGCCAGGTTCTTATTTTTCATACGCTTGTATTTCTTCTGGTCATTTAAATTACCCGTTTAATGTATTTTTACACCTTTCCCCCTCCATATTTGCCTGTTTTAATTTCGTTGTTGATTTTTTTTTTTTAATGTATGTTCAGTCATGTGTATTATCTGAAATGATTAGCCTTTTGAATCGATACTCCTATGAATATGTTAAGTGCAAACCCCTCTAGGGTACATTAGCTTGTGCTTCTATTAAATCGGTTTTAGTTAAAAGTAGTTTCAGAATAAAGTACTTTCAAAAGGAAGCATTGGTTAAGCATATAATGTGTTTTATGAGTCTTGAAAGCACTTATGACAATTTCCTTGTATTTGTTTTAGAATTGATTTTTTACACGAAAAGTAATCTTGCAAAGTCTTTAAAGTATAAGCAGACCCTTAATCTTGGATTTCTTCATTTGAGATTTATCAGATTACACTTTCAGGTGGTTCCGTTAACTGCAGCTGTCATTGTTACTACCCCTCAAAAGCTAGCATTCATTGATGTTGCAAAAGGTGTCCGAATGTTTTCAAAGCTTAAGGTGTGAATTCTATAATTCAATCCTCTTTAGCTAATACTCTACCAATTCATGCTAGATTCGCATGCTAATTAAAGAAATTTCATTGAAATGGTGCGACGCTATAATAATTTCAATTAATATTCTCCATTAATATCTTATGAAAACTTATTAATATATTTCATCCATTTAGGTGCCATGTGTTGCTGTTGTTGAAAACATGTGTTACTTTGATGCTGATGAGAAACGCTACTACCCATTTGGTAGAGGCTCAGGTTCTCAGGCATGCTCATTATCCTTCTTTTTAGTTTCTTGCTTTCATATTAAACTAATCTCTGAGCTGCCCACCCTTTATACTATTTTTAAGTAAAATAATTGCAATAATTTGATCCATATCGTTTGCAGGTTGTTCAGCAATTTGGAATTCCTCATTTATTTGATCTTCCCATCAAACCGACTGTAAGTTTTGTAATAAAATCTCGAAAAGAAACATTCACGAAAACAGTTTGTTCGATGTGCATTTGCTTTATGTAGCTAACAATCATGCTTCACTTTCTTGATTTCCTCATGAAATGGTACAATCTATATATATTTATGTCGTATCATTAATCATGCACTTTTCTGCTGTCTAATTGTTTTTTCTTTCTATTATTTGAAAGTTATCCGCTTCTGGAGATAGTGGAATGCCTGAAGTGGTGGCTGATCCTCAAGGTGAAGTTGCAAAGACATTTCAGAACCTTGGAGTCTGTGTTGTGCAACAGTGTGCCAAGATACGCCAACAAGGTATCATATCTATGCTCCATCGTCTTTGGAGTGTTGAAAAGTTGGGGATGGTTTTTTTTTTCCCCAAAAATTCAGGACATTCCTTTTGTCTTGTGGTCTCCCAATTGGTTTATTGAACAATATGGTCTTGCCTTCTGATGATGAAAATTATCTTTTTTCGTTCAGTATCAACAGCTGTGACTTATGATAAAGCTATGAAGGCAATCAAGGTGAAGGTACCAGATTCTGATGAAGAATTTTTTCTCCATCCTGCAACTGTGAGACGAAATGACCGTTCTGCCCAAAGTGTGGTATGAAGTCACGCTTTTAGCAACAAAAATGCTACACATAATGTGCATAGCACTTTATGAGATGCATTGTTGATTCTTCATTGCATGTTTTCATTTTTGTTGTCTTGTTCTGTTTTTTTTTTCCTTTTCTTTTCTGAATTCAATAAAGAAGGAAGGGACAACCTCATAGTCAAATTCCTAGTCTGTTTCGTATACGTGGAACATTTTATAATTCATGCACATGGTTTGATCTACCACATTTATATTATGTATGATGATACACAGGACGAGTGGAGCGGAGAGCAAAAACTGCAGTATAATGATATTCCTGAAGACATCGAACCTCAAGAAATTCAGCCCATGGGTAACTATGCCGTACAAATAACATGGCCAGACGGATTCAACCAGGTTACTTCTTTTTCATTGATTCATTTTCTCCTGTATTTTTCCGTGGTTGCTTTTCTTGGTATAGACTAAAGACTCCTGTAATGCTTGGATGGGAGTCAACCTCGCAGGAAAAGAGGGAAAAAAAAACTATGATAAGGTCTATTAGTCCTAGTCTGTAGAGCTCATGAATTTACTTCTCATGCATTTTGCAAAAATTGACATAATAATACCTTTCCCAACAACCCAATTTGGCTGGTTATTGGAGCTAAGCCCAAGCCTTTTGAATTTGACTTAGCATTCATCCTTTGACATATATATAAAAGAAATCAAGATATGATATACCCTTGATAAGTAAGATTTGATTTTTTTTTAATATTAAATTATATTGGTGTACGTGGTTCATACATTTGATTTGAAGTATGACAAGAAGTCTTACTCACCATATCACAAGACAAATGGCCAAAAAGTGATTAAATTTTTTTTATCTAAATCATTGGAATAGTCATACAATCATTTTAGTGACAAATTTAATTAATGCTAGGGGTGAATAAGTAATTAATAAAAATAAGTTAAATTAAAATTTCACAAACAGTTAGACATGCAATCACGTGTAAATAAAATAATGTGGAAATAGAAATTCACACACAAGATTTTTAAGTAAAAATAACATATGCCACAATAATGATCTAAGAGAAAAACCATCGGTTCACCGAACCACCAAATTACTCACTGAAAATATGTTTGATTACAAGGCTAGGATTTAAACTACCCATTACAGATAATTCCTTCAAGTAATCTACTTTCAAGCCTCCGTTTTCTTTCACAATCTACAAGGTGTTTGGATGTGTACCAACGTTTCGATAAACTCGAGTCACACGAGTTATCGAATCCATTCACCTGGCACTTAAAAAGATAGCATAAAAATATAAGTATAAGGTGTGTCCTAGAGCAGATTAAATAATGGACAATCTTAGCTAAATCATTTAATAAATTTACAGATAAAAATAAAATCACTAGAAAATACCAGGACAGATGATTAAGCACATAATCACAAATAATATAGGCTTATTAATCAATCAAATACAATCACTAAGTGTTTGATAGATAAACTAAAGAAAAAAACCTAATAGAATATGATTTTGTAAAACAAATTTAGAGAGAAAGAGAACTTAAGTTACAAAAGTTTGTGGAATTGTGATTAAAGAAAATAAGAGATATTAGGTTCTTTAAATAGAAAATATTAAAGTTTTAATGCTAGGTTAAAATCAAATTACAAATATGTTCATTAAACAATTCATATAGCAATGAATAATAGGGACAATATTGTAATTGATAAGTTTGGTTCAAACCAACAATTAAGTTATAAGTTGAAGTCATCGTCGCTCGATTGATCTAGATCAAGGTCGATCGATCGAATCAATAAGATCGATCAATCCAAGTAACAGTTAATAAAATCCAATACCAAATAGATCGAATTCGATCGTATCTTGATCGATCGAACCCAAAACCTCGATCAGTTAAACCCAAAACTTCGATTAATCTATCCCATATTAAAATTAATTACTAGAGGATTTAGATCGTAGTAGATCAATGCTCGATTAATTTACCTTTTCAATCGATCCAGACATTATTCGATTGATTTACCTTCTCAATCGATCTAGACATTACTCGATCGATCGAGTAACTTAAATATTAAATTATTTTTATGTGTCTAATATGAAATCTAACGTGCATAAGAACATAAATACACCTAAGATGTGTTCATTTGATACTCGGTTATTTCGTTGACTTGAAAAGTAATCTTGATTGACGTGCCTAAAAATTAAATTATATTTAAATATTTTGTTAACGAATATCACCAACACTCATAAATCATTACGTAGTCATTAGTTTGATAATAGTTGTGTTATGTCACAGATTGCACCTTATGATCAACTGCAAACAATGGAACGCTTGATTGATCTTCCTCAATCAACTTCTGGAAAGGAAATTTTCTATTTCTCTTTTCTATTAACTGCATGATCTATATAAGCAAAGATCTCATGAACATGCTCTATTTCTTAACTCTTCTACAGGTTTACTAGATTGAATGGGATACCCAATACAAACTACATGTTGCTGCTCATTCTGAACTCAATTAGTAGTAACCATATCTATGAGATATTAGGTGGTGGAACTACAGTACTGCTGAGTAAGCTCTCTTGGGGTATCTCGATCTATCTCTGTCTTAGATATATACTTTCTAAGTGATAGGCAAATCTTTAAAATGCGATTGGACATAAGTTTAAATCTCCATCTATTTAATTATTTTCTTTAATTCTATCCGGCTATCCTTTTAATTTAAGTACTTTGTATTATTGCATAGAGGTATTTTCAAGTAATAGTAATCTTTTTCGAGGATGGGGTTCTAAATAGGTGTTAGATGATGGAATTGACTTAAAATAATATACGAGTTGGTATATTATATATTAGTTTATGTACTATGTTTACATATATTTAGATACGTAAATATGTGGAAGAAAAAAATATAAATGTGATCACTTTATTTTTTAAAATTAAATACGGTGGTCAATTTGCTTTAAATTAGTATACATTAATTATTTTTCTATTATAAGTGAATATTTTAATTTTTTAGTTCAATTTTGATCATATTACTCATTTTATTATTAATATATAAAAAAAAATTATTCTTCAAACATCTATGTTATTAAAATTCAATTACGTCATATTTAAGTTTTTTCCATAAAAAAAAATCTAAAATTAGTTAAAAAAAATGTAATAATAATGTGACTAAAACATATTAATTTTAAAATACATGATTAATATATCTAATTTATGAAAATAAGTTTATCATGGTAAGTTTGGGTGCCGAGCTTTTTAAGTTGTTTATTAGAACAAAATTTAAATATTTACTGTAGTAGAAATCAAATACGTGAAATTATATAAAATAATATATTTAAAATATAAATAATATTAAATAGGATTTATTTAATAATTTAATAATAAAAAGATATGTTTAATTTAAATAATAAAAATATATAAAATTAATGTATATGATAAGATTTTATGGTACAATATGTATATCACTTATCTCTAAACTATATTACTTACAATAAATAGGGATTAAATAATTAGTAATTACTTCAAAACTATGTGAGATTATTTGAAACATCTCAGAAATTATTTCTACTCTTTTACTTTTAATCGGGAGTGATTTCAAAATCATTTGAGATTATTTTGAAACAATATTTGGTATCAAACCAATGACTAATCCGAAATTATTTCTACTTTTTTACTTTCCATTGAGAGTGATTTCAAAACGATTAAATTATTTCTATTATTGTTTGGTAATCTCATTAACAATTATTTTAAATATTTTGAAATATATTATTAATACTTTAGAATAAATTTATAAATAATTTTATTTTTTTAAAAAAATAGTTTTGTATTTATTTTTATTTCTAAAATAGTTATTAAAATAAAATAAAACTGAATGTTATGTCAAATATCATAATACATTTTTAAAACGATATTTAATTAAATCACTTTTTTTTAATAAAAAAATCACTTATAGAATCATCTGTAAACGGGTCCTAATCTTTTTTATGCTCAATTAAATGGCGACATTTTTATTTGTAATGAAATTTCGTTTAAATTAATTTGATGATTCACAATGAGATAGGCTGACGTAAATGACAAGGACTAATTGAATGGAAAATACATCAATTTTTTTAGTCCAACAAAGAGAGGTCACAGTGAGAATTTCATTCAAACGTCAAAGTGTAATAATTAAAGAGAAATATTAATAATATATAAATTTTTTTAAATAACTTATATTATTTAAAGTGGTAGAATTATTTAAAAAAATAAATTATTTTTAATTTTTAAATAAATAATTTAAATATTAATTATATATATATTCTTATCATTGTAAATAAATAATTTAATTTTATAAAATTAAAAATATTTTAATCTGATCTAAAAAACAAAAACTCGAAATATACACAACATACAAACAAATATTATACCATTTGACTCACCCATATGGCAAAACAAATAAATTTTATTGACTTGTTAATATTATAAGCAAGAATCTATTGTAATTACATTTTAAGTAAACTATTATTTATAATATATTTATAATATATTTTTAATTAATGATACTATTTTTATTAGTTATTAAATATTTATTTTTTAAAAAAATTATATAAATTTTAAATTTTATTGATATAAAATATAAATATTTAAAAAATAATAAATAATTTATGGCCGTCCTTTAAATGACCTTACCTGCAAAGTATGCTCATTTATGATTGTTTTTAGTGTTTTAAAGCCACAAGCAAAGTAATGTCTTTTTCAACGTCAACTTTTCGCCATAAAAGCCTTTTTCTTCGATTTGTTTTCGCATTCAACTTTGTATCTGTTTTTTTTAAGTAGTTTATTCATTATTTTTAAAATATTTTTTAATAATTAAATTATTTTTTTACTTTTTATTAAATATTTATATTTTTTAAAAAAATTACATTAATTTTAAATTTTATTTATTAATATTTTTTTAAAATGAACTATTCCACTATTTTTATTAACTATGGTTGGTTTTAGAGCAACAATAAATACCTAAATTTAAGGGTTGAAAAGTAAAAAATCAAACACTCTCGATAATATTAAAATTTATAAAAAGAAATTCACTCCTACACTATATAGTGTGTATATATAATGGGTGTTTGTGATCTAATTAATCTAATTTTTAGTAAAAAAAATTTAATTAAATCAAATTATTTATATTATTTTAATTAAACTAATAAAATTATTGTAACTGAATGATTCAATCAAATTTGATCCAATTTAATTAATATTTTTTTACGATCCAACGAGATTTGTTACTATAACTATCTATCTATTCATAACTAACATATTTATTTTCTCTTCTCTATACTTAAAATACCAAACTCATGTTGAATCACCCCACATTTTTATAGAATCAACTTTTCAACTCCAAGGTCATTTCTTTAATTACAATTAATTGACATTTGACATAAATAATTAAGGATAATATCACCACAAATTTCCATACACTATAAATTTTGAATGAAAAATCAAAGTGATAATAAACTAAACTAATAAAGAACTCATATATTAAATTGAGACTCCAATGAAAAATAGTTTCAAATTAATAAACAAAAATATATTAAGAGTAAAGAGTGGTTTACCCTAACCTTGTTCTTACTAAGAGCATCTTTCATACATAGCCACAAGAATCTATAAATATCATAAAAGGTTTATTTGAGAATAACATACAAAATTCAACAATCTCAAGTAATAATGTAACTTCATTATAATTTTAGGTTCCCTGAGTTGAACACAATCATTACCAACATACACATTAATAACTTATAAATTATCTTTCAAATACAAAATCAAATTACACTATAAGTCCAAAATCAACTCCAACAACACATCAAATTCTTTCATTTTAGTGAAAATAAAAATAATCTAAAACATATAATTAATAAAAAAAATTAAACAATCCAAGTTAAAAACGATTTGTAAAATCACGGATTGAGATAATTAATCCAAAAGACCAAATTATCAATCACCCATTTACCAAGAGTATCAGAATAAGTAAATCTAAGTGTCTCACACAACATTGTGATATATTCAAGTCACGTGAAAGATGCTTGAGTAGGTAATTGAGAAAGCCTTCTCATTATCGATTTGCTCGATTTCAATAAGTTTTCATTGTGATATTCGTCTCCAATTTCTTCAGTTAATTACCTTCAACTTAAAACATAGTACAAAAGAAACATAACATCGATGGCGGTCACCATTGCTCCCACCACTATGAAATCCAACAATCACGAACCAACTTCAATAAATTAGCATCAAAATCGATCAAAGATATTAGGGTTTGATATTTTTAGACACCCTTTATAGTACAAATTTACATTATATAATATATTATTAATAATAGTTTGATTCGTTTCGATCATTTTAAAAATTAATATAATCGAACTGGATCGTTTGAAAAATGGTTTCAGTTAATACAAATTTGACCAAATAATGTGATTTATAAAACTGTTCAATCTAATTCAATCTGATTTTTCGATTTAATTTAATTTGTTCCAATTTCTAGACACCCTTAACGTAGAATGTATGCAGAAATTTTCTTTGCAAAAAAATGCTCTTTGATTTTTTTATATAAATAATACCAATAAAATAATTCATATATTAAAATAATACACTTTACAAATATAAGTAAAAATAAATACGAAAATATTTAACTGATTGATATTAAATATATTTGTCACCTTAAACTTATTAATTATATCCTCTTTTTATACGCATTATCTTCTTCCATTCCACCCTATGTATTTAAATTTTGTCTTATTTGTATGCTTGTCTTTCAGTATATACCATAATATTTTAAATATAATTATTGATATTATATACACAAATATGAAATTAAAATATAAATCAACTAAATTTTTTTTAATTTAAAATTCATATTATTTATTATGAAAACAAATTATTTAATAAAAAGTTGTTTAAATTTTTATTATACCCTTCACATGCTAATACCAACACACAAACTAACATATGAATACAATTGGATGGAAAACATTTTATAATATTAGTACACAATTTAATACTATTTATATGTCACAAATTTAACAATTTTTTGAAGTTTAATAAAATTTAATCAATCATCATAAATTTATACATCTAATTGATTTAAACGGTTATTATGTAAAGTGTGAATGTTAGTTATAAGAAAATAGGAAAAATATAATGAAAAAAAATATCATATCTTAAAATTTATAACTATAAAAATAATATTTTTTATATTTAATTTATAAATTTTTATTATTAAAAAAATGATAAACACATTATTTTATATTAAATATTATATTATTTAAATTAAATTATAATTATTTTAATTAATATTATATATATATATATATATATGATATCTTTATTTAAATTTTAAAGGCATTAATGTACGTAACTAATCAAATATATTTGACAAGTGGATAACATAAATAATTTCCGAGAAAAATCAGGGCAAACATAAATTGCGACAGACTGCTGAGTGCTGACTAAGAAATAAATTTGGAGAAAGCACGTCACTATCTAGTCTTCATCTGCAATAAAAAGCCGGCTATTTTTTTTTATGCAAAAATCATTTATTATTTTTAAAATATATAATAATATAATATTTTATATTAATAAAATTTATAATTAATATAAATTTTTTGAATAAATAAAAAAATCAATTTAATTAATAAATAATATCTTTTAAATTTATTGTTTGAAGTAGATGTTCCAAATTTTTAAGTAAAGATATCTTTCTTTTACAAATAAAAAAATATTTTTATTTATCTAGAAGATAATACGATTAATTACAAAAGTAACAATTAGTTAACGAAAAACCTTAATATTATTTAATTTATATATATTTTTATATTTAAATTTTTAATATCATATTATATGTTATAATTATTTTAAAATTTTAAAAAAATGATTTTATTTTTTAAATTACAACGGTATATATAAATCAGGAAAATTGCATGAAGCCTAAGAAATTGTCTGTAATTTAGTCTTGACATTCTATATCTCATATGTTTAACTTCTACTTCATAAAACCTTGTAATTTTCTCTGATCTTAAACATTAAATCTATAAATTATATACTTTATAAATATTTGTAAGTCGTTTGTGATTTAATAGCAAGATTTTTATTTAAAAATAAATATAAAATTAATAAATAAATAAAATTCATAATTTATTAAAGATAAAATTATTAAAAAAAATTGAGGTTAACACAAACACTCCTTTAATCCTAATTTTGCTCTCCTAGCACGTTTAATTGTAAATTTTTATGAGACAAATAGGGTTATTAGTTTTACCCCATGTTTTTTTTTTCACAATACATTTAATCCTAATTTTAAATTTATAGAAAAAAATTTATTAAAATAAAAAAAATATTTATAAATTTAAATAATATTAAATATGCTTTTTAAAAGATTAAGTACATATTACATGGTTGGGAATAGTTGAGAAAGTTGTAAAAATGAATGAATGACGGTAGGTCTGCGACAAGAAACAACGTGGTGGGGTAGAACAGCTTTAATGCGGAAAAGGCAGTCCTTGGACTTATCTCATTGCCCATGTCAGTAAAGATTCTAGAATATTATTCTAATAAAAAATTTATATTTATAATTGATGTTACAATCAATTATATAACATATTTTTTTATTTTATTTAATAACTATCTACAATTATAATTATAAAATAAAATATAAAAAATTAATTGTTATATATTATATAAATTTATTATAATTTCAATTAATTTAGTAATAATTTTTTATTTATTATAAATTTATAAATTTAATTATATATATCAATAATACTATATTATATTATTTAAAGATAATATTAACAATACCAAGTTTTAAAAATATCACAAATATTTTTCAACTTAACAAAAATTAAATTTAATATAAATTAATATTAATTTTGTATACATAAAAATGACAAAAATAATAGAAATAAAAATAAAGACATCTTAATATGTTTCTCACAAAAAATAATAAATAACAAAAATAATTTGATTAAATCTTAAAAAATGAAATAGATTCAAAGATTTATCATTTTAAAGAATAAGAAAAACATTTCCAATGAAATATATAATTTATTATTAAATGAGTAATAAAAAAATAAGTATTAATATTATAAATGTAAAAACAACGCATAACATATCATTAATTAACAAAAAAATAATTATAAATAAACTACCAAATATTCACCAAAATGTTAAAATAAAAATTAAATACATGTATTTATGATAAATCAAAATATTAGTAAAAACATTATAGAGAATAAATTGATAAACTCATACACCTAGTATTTTTAGATAATAAATAATAAGTAGGAAATATGTTTTATTACAAATTATCCATAAAAATCTAGGATATCATAAATTAAAATTCATAACGTGCTTTAAATTTATCATTAATATTAATGATAAAAATTTAAATCAAATATTAAGTTTATACACTATGAATTTAAAATAAGAGATTTAATAAAAAAAGAAAATCATTCATTTTCAATATAATATATAATACAATATTTATTGACAAATATGCATAATAGTTTAATATATAGATAAAATAAATTCATATAAATATATAAAACTTTTCGAGAAATTAGATAAATAATAAAACTAAAAATATTAACAGAATTTAAAATACCTAATTTATATGTAAAATAAACACTTTTGATACCATGAAAAAAGTAAAATATTATGAAATGAATTTAAAAATGATAAAATAAAAATAAGTAAATAAAAATAAAAATAAGAATTAAAAAAGTCAAAAATCTTATCCATGAAGTAATATGACAAAAGTAAAAAATTAATAAACTATAAATTAAAAATATCAAAAGACATATTATAAGGAATAGAATTATAAAACAATGATATGAAAGCATTAATTATTTTGGAAGAAAAAATGGAATCTTTATAAAATATAAATAAAACATATGAAAAAATCCTTAAAAAAATAAGAAAAAATAATTGTGACAAGTTATTACAACTAGTATTCTAAAAAAAGATCTATTAAAATGATTAAAAAAATAACCACCAAGAAGGTTCCTCGTAATGAAAAAAGAAAAAAATGAAAAAATTATAGTTCCAACTTAATGAAATATAGAAAATAATTAAAATGACAATTCATATATCTTGAATATAAGAATGTAGGAAAGTAAGTCTCTTAACATTCATAAACGAGGAATGAAAACATTATAAAGAAAAAATATGCTATAATAAAAAAGAAAATAATATAATAATAATAATAAATGAAACAGATTTTGAACCAAAAAATTTAAAAATTCTTATAGAAAAAAATACAACAATGTCCACTATAATTTAAGAAAAAATTTCTAACCCTCACAAAAATAAAAGAAATAGGCAAAGACTAAACGAACCTAATCCTTAAGATAGAAGAAGGTAAGGCAACAACCAAAAATGAAAAAAAAAACAAGATTATGTTTACTAGAGGTTTTAAACAACCAGAGTTTAAATTTCATGAAAATAATAATAAAATGGATAATTCAGACTTAGATTGCATTAGAGATATAAAAAAGATATTAGATGAATGAGCTAGTACAATGAATTTACTAATCTAAACATCTGAAACTAGTCGTACAAACCCATTAATCTATAGAGTGTTATTAAATCATAAAATAATTAAAAATATTTAATAATCTACTATATGGTATATATCTTAGGATTTAAATATATTATACAATAAGAAGATAATATTTAGATAAAGTAGTAAATAAAATATACAAAGAGTTAATAGGAGAAGATAAAAATAAACTATATTATTGAAACAAGTGAACTATAAACAAATGAGGTTAAATGACATTTAATAAATATGAAAATATGTGATATGTGCTACATAGATTCTTTTATATGTAAATATGTAAGTATTACCAAGATATATCTAAAATGCAACAACAATTTAAGGAAATATTTTATCAAAATTTAGTAAAAAAAAAAAACTAAAAGCTTGAATACTTTTATAATGTCAAAAAAGAAGTTAATATAATTATACTAAAAAAAATTCTAAAATATGTTGTTATAGTAAGAATTTTTAAATGCTAAGAAAGTATGGATACAGTATAAAATCATACAAATAAAAATATAAAAAATATAAATTAAAAAAATAAGATTTTTTTAAATATAAGATAAGATATAAATAGGAATTTTATGAGAAAATATATTTTAGAAGAATAAAATTTTACAAAAAGAAAATTATTGTCCATTAGAGAAAAAACTTACAAGTATTGGATATGTAATAAGAAAGATCATATATCAATGAATGTCCTAATATGTTAACTCATAAAAATGAATATAAACAAAATTTTAAGATACTAGAACAATACTATAAGATAGAATTAGAAACCATATAAGAATCAAACATTGATTAAAAAGAATCAATATACTTAGAGTTAAATTGGAAAAGAAGAAATAGATTCAAAGAAAACACACGGGAATGAATGACTTATATAACATATCTAATCCTAATAGTACTTACATAAAGATAAGATGCAAATTAAAATGATATAATATATATCATTTACATACATATATAGTTACTCGAATAAGTATGTGTGTACTAAGTAAATATATATTTTCATAAGAACTTTGGACACCAACCCGTAAGGATATTGATATTATAATAGGATGAATTTTTTTTTATATCCTTACTATATATGAACATGAAATGAGAGTTGATTTCTTGATAAGAAATAATTTCTTAAACTTATATCAACTATGTACATAATATATAGATAAGTATAACAACATTAGAAGGAGAAACAATATATATTTCAAATGTTACAAATACCAAGAGTATATCATTTAAAAAGTTTATTGAATAGCATAAAAAACAAAAACATGATGAGATATTCCGAAAACATAAACTACATTTACAAAATATAATACAAAAAAAATTACTAAATGAATATGGTCTAGAATTTAATAATAAGAAAAATTCATTCTTAAAATAAATACAAGAAGATAAGAAGTTATTGAAAATAAGAAAATTGCTTAAGACAATAAGTTTAAAAAATATTTTAGACACAAATATTCGTAAGTTTAAATACGTTACAAGTATAAAACTAAAAGACCCTAATAATATTATAAGGGTAAAATTAACGATTTCTACTCCAGAAGATCGAGAAAAATTCAGTAAATAAATTCAAAAAATTTTAAAACTAAGAGTAATTGAACTAAACATGAGTTTACATTCAAGTCCAACATTTTTATTACAAAAAAGAAGTGAGAAAAGACGAGGAATAAAATAATGATAATAAATTTTAAATCACTAAATAAAAAAACAATAGATAATCAATACTTATCCATAAAAGAGAAGAGTTATTAGTCCTTATTAAAAATTTTTTTTTTCTAGTTTTGCTTACAAGAGTGAATTATGTCAAATCAGATTAGATAAAAAATCTCAACTATTAATAGCCTTTAGTTGTCCATAAGTAAAAAATTAATGGACTGTTGCACCATTTGGATTAAAAAGATACCATGAGGATTTCAACGTTATATGAACAACATTTTTAAAGAATATTATCCCTTCTTTTGTTTCTATATTAATGATATATTAGTTTTTAGTGATGACATCAACCAACATTATTTTGTCATATTAAAAATCCTAACAAAATGTAAGAAATAAAAGACAATATTAACTCAACAAAAGATCAAATATCTAAGACTTGAAATAGAAAATGAAAACAACACATTAAGTCTATGTGCTAAATAATATATAAGGACTTTTCAATATCATCACTGACAAAAATCAATTATAAAGATTTTTAAAATATTTGACATACGTAGAAACATATATTAATAAAGTAGCATAAAGGAGAAAACTTTTAGAAGCAAAACTTAAGGAAAATTATTTCTAGAAAGGGACTAATTAAGGTACTCAGTACATAAAAAAAAGCAAAAACATAGGTAAAACATTTACCAACAATTTATCATCTAAGATCAAATGAAAAAAATGATAATAAAAATTGATGATTCACGTGAATATTTAGATGTCATATTAAAAGTAATAGTAGATGATAATGATGAATATTTGTGTAGGTTTACTTTAAGAGTTTTTCAAGAAGTTGAATTAAAGTACTATAGTAATAAAAAAGAATATTTAGTTATAAAAAATATAATAAAAAAGTTTGTTATATATGTAATATTCTCAAGATTTATTGTTATAACAGATAATAAATTTTTTAGACATTTCTTGAGAACTAATATTACGGAAGATTATAAATAAAGAAGATTAATCAGATTACAATGGTTTAAGCATTACAAATTTGACGTTGAACATCTACTAGAAAAATAATGTAATTGATGCTTTAATTAATTATAGAATTAGTTCCACTAACAAAGTTTACAATTGCAAGAAAGATAAACAATTTTGACATAAAAATTAAAATTAAAGAAAATAAAATAAAAATTCTTAAAGATCAGTTAGAGATTTTATATATCAAAAGGTCACTCATGTGTGAAAAATATGAAGAGAATAAGAAAAGAGATTAAAATATTAAAGTAAGAAGATGAAATCTAATAATTAACCATAAGAGAAAAACATAATTCTTCAAAAACTTTATGGTCAGAAATCACAAACGAGGAAAAACTTAAAGAAAATAATCAAGAAAAAAAAAGTATTATAGTGACTACAAGAGACTAATCCTAAAGATATATAAAATATGACTAATAACAAGTAGATTAATAACTGAATTTGTTGGTGTATCATATAAAATATTTACTAATAGTATTAAAATAGAAAGAAGTGAAACTTCAAAACTTTTTAATTTAAAATGTAATTATGTATAAGCATTTAATAATTGCAAAAGAAAAAGAAAACATTACGATATAAAAATCTCATAAGAAGTACATTCCTCACTATTATTATTATTATTATTATTATAAATAACTTACTTATTTTGAAAATTTTGTTGTTTTAGGTGGAAAATTTTAAAGCATCGGTATAAGATAACTAGTTTGACTCATCTATCTACATTTTTTATTTGTGCCTAGTTATACATGTTTACGAGTAAAGTGTGTTGCTTGTTATACAATTAAATTTATGTTGGCATATAAAAATAAATTGGTCGGTTACAAGTTGATTAGTTACTTAAAAAATAACAATTTTATTATTTTTATAATTAGTTTAATTTTTTTTTATTTTGAAAAAAATGATAATATAAAAATAAACCATCAATATTTTCATTTCATTTTTATTTTTCTCTTATAGTTTTTAATTATCTTTAATGGTAGATAACAATGATTATACAATTGATTTAAAAATAAATAAAAAATTAAAAAAATTAAAATTTATTATTATTATAATATCATTTTTTACAATAAAATTTCTAAATTATTACAAAAAAGCAAAAAATTTACTTGCTTTAACTGATATAAAGAAAAAAACCAAATTATATTTATACTAAAACGTGGTATATAAAGAAATTCTCACATAAAACAATATACAACAATGATACAAAATAGCAATTTAATAATAACAAACTCAAATACACAACGTACGTACATCATGAGACACCATTATTAGAACTAGAATATGGATCGTGGACCACTCTAGACGCTCTATAATTTCAACCTTAATATAATAATCAAAATCAAAACCCAAAAAACTTAACCTGTTTCATATCGAGTGTCAAAATTAATATATGATGGTATAATAGTTGGCCTAGCTAAAGAATGATTTTAAGTCAAGTAATTATTACTTATTATTTAGCTTTGCAGTGAGTTATATATAATAAATCATGGTTCATATAACAAAAACTAATAGTTATTTCAGTCTCAATTTATCTTTTTAAATCACAACAATAAATTATTTTTACAAAAATATAAACTAATTAATCTATAATTAAAATATTAAAAAAGTTATAAACATATCAATTAATTTATATGAAGTTAAGCGTTACAAAAATACAATTATATTTTAATGTTATATTTGTAATCCGATAAAATTTTAAAAAATAACATTTATATTATACCGATGATATTTTTATAATATTTATAAAATTTTAAGATTATATTTATAATATAATAAACTGATATGTAAAAGTGAGTAGTTTTTAAAAATATGTAAAATTATAATCTTAAACTTATTATGTATCGTTGACCCATACACTTCTGACTCTTACTTATTTTTTTTGTTTGTTTGTTTGTTTCCGTTCTTTCTTTCTCTAAAGAAATATATTCCTAAAATATTGAAGGAATAATCTAATAAGAGATTACATCTCAAGTGAGGTGGCATCATTTAATTAGCTAACAAATTTTAGTCTACCTTTTATCAATGAGTTACATTTTGCCACCTCACTTACTTGAGAAGTTGTCACAGACACAAGACTTTTTCTTTATCAAAATAAAATCAGCAAAGTAATAAACGGGTAAACTAACCCAATCTGTGTTATTATAAATGGATGTACCAAATGACCTCAAGAGCACACAATACCGAACAAAGCTATCAAAGTGTTCTTCTGACTCTTCACCCTATATCTTTGCTATTCTCTGCTGCTTCTTCTTTATTTTTTCTTCATATTGATTGATATGGTGATAAAAGAAAAGGGTAGTCTTTATTCTTCCATGAACGCTAAAATATTAGGCAACAAAGGCAGTGATAATAAAACGATAGTACTAGCACATGGTTATGGAGGTGATCAATCAGTGTGGGACAAAGTCCTTCCTTCCTTAACTAATATTCAACAATATCAAGTTGTTGTTTTTGATTGGATATTTTCTGGAGCTGTTGAGGACTCAAGTCTGTTTGATCCAAACAAGTACTCTTCTTATGATGCTTTTGCTGATGACTTAATTAGACTCTTAGATGAGTTGAACTTGAAATCAGTTATCTTTGTTGGTCACTCCATGTCTGGTATGATTGGTTGCATTGCTTCCATTAAAAGACCTGAGCTTTTTGGTAGACTCATTCTTGTTGGTGCTTCTCCAAGGTACTATACTTTTTTCTTCTATATTGATCTATTCCTTCATTATTTCATACTTATTTTCAATTTATTCCTATGTTAATTTGTTTGTGAATATTTTTGTTAAAAGTAATTAATTTTTACAAAGAAAAGAAAGAACTCTCTAAAAAAAAGGTGTAATTATTTGTGTTTGTGTCGGCCGAAAAGGAAAAAAATGTATTTTCTAAAAAGAAATATTATGATATTTTATTTGTTTAATTTAATTAAAAGCACTTATTTGAATTCCGAAACAATTTTACACTATCGGTACCTTAAAAGCAGAAAAAAACAAATATAATTTGCTTCCTAGTGCAATTGTGTATGGTCTTGAACCACTTTATTAATGGCATTGATTCAAGCCCACGTTTATGTGTGTAGAAATAATAATGGCTTATTCATTTATGGTTTATAAAGGTGTTAATTTCCAAAATAAGATACTTTTATGAACAGAAAACAAAAAAAAAAAACAAAAAAATCTCATACACTTTTTTACAACACTACTTTTAGTATAAACACAAGCTAGTAAACTCTAACTTACATATTTCGATCTGAAGTAATCTTGTTATAGATTATTACATGTTGTAGAGAGTTATTTCAAATTTCTTTTCTCTTTCTTAATTAATTGCTTAAAGTATTGATTGATACCCGTTTGTTAATTTTTTTAATACAGAAAAAGATAAGACATTGTTTGTGGTGGTGACTAAATTACTAATAAGACAAAGCCGGCCGGCCGGGTTTTCTCCATCATGTACATATGTCTGAAAAACAGTTTTGTGGTTGTTTTGACTTGTCATATACGATTTTTGACCATTCTTAGTAAAAAAAAAAAAAATCCTAAATTAATTATTTATAAGATTATATAATATAATATAATTAACATTTTATTAGTAAGTTATGTTACATTCACTTTAATATCTCATATCATCAATTTAATTAATATTAAGTTCAAAACTCACACATTACTTTATACATATAATAACTTTATGTATATAAAATTCTAACTTATTAACTTATGTTATTACTTGATAGGTATTTAAATGCAGATGATTATGAAGGTGGGTTTGAGAAATCAGATATTGAGGAAATAATCTCAAACATAGAATTCAACTATCAAAATTGGGCCAAACGCTTTGCTTCACTGGCTGTGGACTCTAATGATCCTCTTTCAGTTGATAAATTTGAAAAGTGCTTAAGCAAAATGAGACCTGAAGTTGCTTTAGCTTTGGGCAAAACTGTGTTTTATGTTGATGAAAGGCAGGTTCTAGAGAAGGTTGTGACCCCAAGTACCATAATTCAGACCAAAAATGATATTGTTGTACCAAATTCAGTTGCTTTCTACATGCAAAAGATAATGAAGGGAGAATCAACGGTGGTGATCATAAATAGTACTAAAGGACATTTCCCTCAGTTAACTGCTCATCTTGAGTTTCTTGATGTTCTTGAAGCTGTCTTGGGCTTTTGATGTTTTTAAGAAATATTAATATTAATAATGATGTTTGTTTGTAGAATGTTAAACTAATGTTATTTTAGTGTAGTTTGTATGTTAGTTCTCGATCGAGTCTTAGGAAGTTAGGTTTAGTAGTTTATTTAATCTTATATTAAAGAGCGTTATGTAGCAAATGTTGGAGTAAAATGACATTAAAAAAAATATAACCTACGAAATTGAAAGGCCGGAATGCTATTATAAATATTGAGTGTTAATGTCAGTGTGAAGTTAAATGATGAATGTATGAAATTAATGAGTCTTGAATGTGTATTTGAGCATGTGAATATAAAAAGCCTAAAAGGTTTTATATATATTATATATATTTTGGGTTGTTTTTGAGGTGTGAGCTCCCACCCTATACAAGAAAATTGATTCCTGCGTCAAAATATGGGATGATCACATCAGCAAGTATATATTAATATTAACTATATTGTTTGCATTTTTGAGAGTTTTGTGGCAACAAAAAGCAAAAAAAATTGAAAGCTGGGCAGTCCAATGTTTCCCTCAAAATGCGCTTATCAGAAAAGGGTACTGCCCAGACTTATAACCAGCACATTACTGGCTTCCCTGGGCGATGTGGGACTCAATACTCCCCCTCACATCGGACGGGGACACCGCAAAGATCGACTGCCTACCCGCGCCAAGTAACCAACGGACACGGAGCCGAGCAGAGAGCGTGCACATCGGGACCCCCAGGGACCTGCTCTGATACCAAATTGAAAGCTGGGCAGCCCAATATTTCTCTCAAAACGCGCTTATCAGGAAAGGGTACTGCCCAGACTTATAACCAGCACATTGCTGGCTTCCCTGGGCGATGTGGGACTCAACACTCCCCTTCACATCGGACGGGGACACTGCAAAGACCGACTGCCTACCCGCGCCAAGTAACAAACGGACACGGAGCCGAGCAGAGAGCGTGCACATCGGGACCTCCAGGGACCTGCTCTGATACCAAATTGAAAGCTGGGCAGCCTAATGTTTCCCTCAAAATGCGCTTATCAGGAAAGGGTACTGCCCAGACTTATAACCAGTACATTGCTGGCTTCCCTGGACGATGTGGGACTCAATACTCCCCCTCACATCGGATGGGGACACCGCAAAGACCGACTGCCTACCCGCGCCAAGTAACCAACGGACACGGAGCCGAGCAGAGAGCGTGCACATCGAGACCCCCAGGATCAGCTCTGATACCAAATTGAAAGTTGGGCAGCCCAATGTTTCCCTCAAAACGCGCTCATCAGGAAAGGGTACTGCCCAGACTTATAACCAGCACATTGCTGGCTTCCCTGGGCGATGTGGGACTCAACACTCCCCCTCACATCGGACGGGGACACCGCAAAGACCGACTGCCTACCCGCGCCAAGTAACCAACGGACACGGAGCAGAGCAGAGAGCGTGCACATCGGGACCCCCAGGGACCTGCTCTGATACCAAATTGAAAGCTGGACAGCCCAATGTTTCCCTCAAAACGCGCTTATCAGGAAAGGGTACTGCCCAGACTTATAACCAGCACATTGCTGGCTTCCCTGGGCGATGTGGGACTCAACAAAAAACATTAGGGTATTTTTGAGTTTTTTGTTTTGGATTTATTTGTGTGATTTGCATGTAATAGGGATTCGTATTTGAGTGTATTATTTTTGTGATCTAAATATTATTTTTGAAATATAAAATATATTAGATATTGTGTTAAGACTCTTACATCAAGATATTAGTGGATTTATTTATGACTTAATTTGGTTGTGAATTAGACTATTTCAATGAACTACATAAATTATTTGTGTTAATTAATGTTTTCTTGTTGAATAATTTTTGTAACAACATTGTGCTCGTTAAGTGATATTAGAGCTAATGGTTGAGAGATCCTATTTTATTAAAGATATGGCAACAATAAAGTTCGAGATATGAAATGACACTATCAAAGGTATATGTGTGCAAAAAGGGGTTTCTTAAAATGTACTTAGAAAAGTAATTGTATATCTTGAAAATGGATTAAAGTTATAACATTAAATGTTATATAAATAAATTTAGACAATGTGTTTCTGAATTAATAAGGGTTGATTTGAAGATACAAGAAGAAGATTAGACAATTAAATTATTTTCTTCGCTTCTTGCGTCTTCACTATTTAAGGAAAAGATTATATTGATAGTGGATGATGTGTTAACAATTTTTTTGAAAACTGATAATAAGAAACAATTGGTTAGTTCCTTTAAGTCATAAAGATTATTTTGCTACAAACGATGATTCAAGAATAAGCTTAAATAATTAGAAAAATAAGAGATATCTAAATAGAGATAGAAAATGGTCCAAACCTCATTAAAGATATAATATTGAGTGTTTCTACTATCACAAGGACACATAAAAAAATATTACAAAGAAAGATTAAAGACCATAAGAGACCTTGATGAGAAGAAAAAACAAGGTGCTAAAGGGATAAGAGTTACTAGATATGATACCAAAAATGATGTTATGTGTGACAACTAATGATAGTTTTTGTGATGATTGGATTCTGGATTCTGCTAACTTATTTCACATGTATGCAAACAAAGAGTTGTTTGATAGGTACAAATCTTATGATTCATGTGATGTTGTAACAAGAGAAATGTCATTGGTTTAGGTACCGTGAAGATAAAGTTGTTTAAACATTAGGTGATGTGAGATACATACCCAACTTAAAGAAGAATTTGGTTTCGTTGAATAGGTATGATACCTTGAGTTATAAGTCTTTTATAAGGAACGAATTTATGGAGGTTGATAAATATTTCTTAGTTATTATGAATATAAAAAAAGAAAAATAACTTGTATAAGTCAATTGGGGATATATTTCAGAAGGAGTAGCAGTTGCCAATAAGGATATGGTAATTATTAGTGACATATTGAAGTTGAAATCTTGTATTAGTGATGATAAGTTGGGACGATTGAAACATATTAGGTTCAATGAAAAGATTAAAGCTTTTGGTGGTATAACTATGGTATTAAGCAGTTGTTCTCAAGATAGAACAAATTTGAGTAAAGTTGTCTTCAATTGTTGATGAAGTGATGGGTGCACCTTACTCATAAATGAGGTGCAATGAAGGCATGTATGTGTATGAGATAATTGATAATTGATATTGATATTTTAAAAAAAAACCAAGGTGAAAATTGTTGGATTAAAATGACACTAAAAAATATAACCTATGAAGTTGGAAAGCTAAAAGGCTATTATAAATATTGAGTATTAATATTAATGGAAAGTTAAGTGATAGATGTGTGTAGTTAATGAGTCTTGATTGTGTATTTGGTCATGTGAAGATAAGAAAACCTAAAAGATTTTATATGCATTATATATGTTTGGTTGTTTACGAGGTGTGAGCTCCTATGTCATATAAGGAAATTGGTTCCTAAATGTGATATTAGATTGACAAGATGAGCACATTAACAAGAATGTATTCATCTTAATTATATTATTTGTATTTTTTGAGAGTTTTGAGTTCTTTGTTTTGGGTTTATATGTTTGAATTTTATATTATGTATATAAATTTAATATTCTCTAAACTTTTTAAAAATTAAATATATTATTTCAATCAATATGTTTTGATAAAATACATAAAATGACTATTAAAAATTATAACAACAACAATAAAATTCAATAGTATTAAACGATGTCGAATTAGACGAAATTTAACATTAAATGGATTTAAATTACTGTAATTCAGTATCAAATTGGATGATATTCAATATAAAATGATGTATTGAACATTAATTTAATAGTAAATATATATTAACTCAAAATAAGTGATCATATTTTTGTGATTACAAATTTTAAGTTATGATATTTTTAATTTTTTTTACTTTTATTTGTTAAATTGATATTATGTACTTTATGATATACATTCATTCACTAATAATTTTAAGCTACTGAACTAGACCAAAAAGGATTTTTTTAATAACAATACTATTTACACATCTATAATTAAGTCTTGAACCTCATGTATTCTAAATATTCAAATGAAATACGTGTTGTTGACTCGCACCTAAAAGAATATTGAATACAATTTTTAACACCAAATTATTGGGATGATGGACAACCCAATCATTATTTAAAAGATAAGAAGAAGATAAAAAAATGATTTATTTGTCCATTTGGTCTCTAATCTATTTAAAATATTATAATTTGATCTTTAACCTTTCAAATCATATAATTTAGTTTTTAAATTTGATAAATTTAATCAAAAATTTCAATTTTCGTTAAATTAATTTAACGACATTATAATGAACTATGACGAAACTTAACTTTTTAATTCATTTGGTTTTAAACTATTTTAAAGAAGTATAATTTAATCATTAACATATGATGAAATGTATAATTTAATCATTAATATTTTAATTATATAACTGTTAAATATAACATCATTAAATCAATTTGACATAAGTTAAAATTTTGTATTAAATTTATCAAATTTAAAAATATTAACAACTAAATTATATTAATTAGAAGGTTAGTGAACAAATTTTAATATTTTATATATATAAGAAAAAAATGAATAAAAATATTGAAAAATAAAAATATAAAAAAATTTACTTTGAATAATAAATATAAAACAATATGAGATCATATATCTTTTTGTCCTATTTCTCTTTTAAATTATTATTTTTCTTTACTCCATTAATTATTTTATTTTTTAATATATTTAAATAAAAATAAAAATAAAAATTTACATTTGTATTTCTTATTTTATTATTATTATTATTATTTTTTATCTCATATTCTAAGTTAATAGATTATTCAAATAATGGGCCTAAATGAATGTTCCGAACTCAAACCATTATAAAATAAATATTTTAAATCAGCCCAGGTTTTTCATGGGCGTTTAGAAGATTTTTTTGTTGATATATTATAACACCCTTAACTTTTAGTCTTCAATTATTGAACTAAATTTCTACAAATATCCCTGTCAAAGTGTCATTTCTTGGTTTCATATTTTCATTCAATAAGATAATTTACTGCAATTGTTAAGGGTAATAAAGGCAATAGAAAAATTATCTTCCTCTAATACATTGACACTTATTTGTTCACCTTCCACTGTCAGAAGAATGCGAAGCTTGCTTGGAGTTGCTACTCAAATTCTCGTCAAATCCTACATGCCATTTCTGAATCTAAAAAATCAAACAAAGAGCTTAAATCATCTTCTAAATCTCTCTTTTATAAAAGCATCCAAGTCATCAATTTTTTCTCTCCGAACCTTCTCGATCATGGCTGGCGCGGACGAGTTTGTCAAGGGCAGCGTTCTCCCAAACGGCGTCGCCGTTGTAACACTCGATCGGCCAAAAGCTCTAAATGCCATGAACCTAGGTAAGTTGTTACTTTCTTGTTCTTTGGTCTCTTAATTTTCCCTAATTGGATTGCTGAATATGCTTTATGTATTTGATTTTGTTTTGGAACGGTAAATTTGGTCATTTTGTGTTTAGATGTCCTTTAAGCTTTGTAGCTTACTAGCTTTATGTGATTATAATAGAAGATTATTGAGATGCATATTTGAGCTGACTGATAATTTTACAAATTGAATGGTTCTACTACTGGTGAGTACTAAGTGGTGATTGCAAAGATTTAGGGTCTGTTTGCCCGTGCTACTAAGTTTGATTTAGTAGAGGTTTTTTCCCCTGTCATGAGTGCTGAAAAAGGTTATCAGAAGCAATAAAACATACAAAATCTTTGTTGTTTATGATTCAGATATGGATATAAAATACAAAAGCTTTCTTGATGACTGGGAATCGGACCCAAAAGTGAAGTGTGTTTTGGTGGACAGCAGCTCATCTCGTGCCTTTTGTGCAGGTAACATGGAGAGAGAGAAAAAAATCTTCTCTTTTTTGGTAATTAATAGTTACTTTGAGGGATATTATACAATAACACCTTACATGTATCAACTATCATAACTATGTCTATTTTGCATCATCTGGGATATTGTTGCCTTTGACTACCAGTAAGACTTCAGGGTGACCAATAATGGCTAATGCAGGGATGGATATTAAAGGGGTTGTTGCTGAAATTCAAAAGGACAAAAACACACCTCTTGTTCAGAAGGTTTCTCCATAACGTTTACTTTTCACTTGTAGTGTTTTTGCAGGAGTGCTTATGTCATCATAATTTTGGTCCCTAACATCCTCATTTTTTCAGGTATTCACTGCTGAGTACTTGCTAATATGCAAAATTGCTGACTACAAGAAACCATATATCTGTTTTATGGATGGTATAACAATGGGATTTGGAATTGGTCTATCAGGTCATGGTTGTTACCGTATCGTAACAGAGGTAAGTTTATGCTTTGCTGGATTAAATTTATCAATGTTAATGAGCATTTTCATATTGTTTTTTCGTATTGTGGACATGTATCAGAGGACCGTTCTTGCTATGCCAGAAAATGGAATTGGGTTGTTCCCAGATGTTGGGTTTTCATATATAGCAGCCCAAAGCCCTGGAAAGGGATCTGTTGGTAAGCTTTTATCATTTCAAACAAACATAAATTGGTTATAGGCACTAAAATCAAGAAGGTAATTATAGTGCATTGGTTCTTCTCAGTTAGCTCTGCATTACATCACTCTTTTCTGATTTTTCGGATGAGTTTTGACACTTCTAGGTGCTTATCTTGGAATGACGGGAAAAAGGATTTCAACTCCGTCAGATGCACTATATGTGGGTGTCGGGTCACACTTTGTTCCATCTTCAAATTTAGGTCCATTGAAAGAGGCCCTTCTGTCTACAAACTTGTATGTTCATCAAACACTTTCTACATGTGTTGATTTTTCCCCCCCCCAAAAGCAGGGGAAGCAGGATGATTAGGTACAAAATTAACTGATCAGTCCATAATAGTTTTGATGAAAGTGGAAAACATGATGGATCTTTCTCTTGCAAGTTACCTACTATACCTTGTATTAAAATAGAGAAGGTTTTAACTATAAGCTAGCAGTATTATATCAGTTAGATTGATTAACTCATTGAATTTAATAACCCAAACATGCAGTTCCGAGGATCCAGATCAAGATATTAAAGCTCTTTTGGGGAAATTCAGTAGCAATCCTGACACTGAGGCCCAACAAAAGTTGTTTCTTCCGCATATAATTTCTTCCTTTGGTGCTAATAAGTCGGTCACTGAGACTGTTGAAGAGCTGAAAAGGCATCAGCAGAGTTCAGATGCTACTGGTAAGTTTCTAGATGCCGTTTTGTTGTTATGGTTTCTGCCCTTCATTCTTAATTACACTTTGCTTGATTTCCATTTTCCTTTCTGCAGTAGCTGAGTGGGCTAATGAAGCTCTTCAAGGCCTCGGAAAAGGTGCTCCTTTTTCACTATGCTTGACACAAAAGCATTTCTCCAAAGTATCATCAGCATATGGAATAAAAGATAACGTGTTATCAACAGTAAGTCCCGATTTTCTACTACTTTATTATCTTATGGTCACTTGTATGTGTTAAGTAACGCGTATATGTTTCCTTCCAGTTACCTGGTGTGATGAAAACCGAATATCGCATCGCTTTAAGGTCTTCTCTACGGAATGATTTTCCTGAAGGTGTTCGAGCTGTTTTGGTTGATAAAGATCAGGTATATACTTAAGAAACCCCATATCTGCATGATATAAGAATGTCTACATTTTATGGTTTAATAGCAATTTTTTATGCCTTGCATTTTCACATGGTGTTTTGTCTGTAGAATCCAAAATGGAACCCTTCAAGTTTAGAGGAAGTGGATATGGACGAGGTGGAATCTCTTTTCGAGCCATTGAGCCCTAATGTCGAGGAGTTGCGCATGTGATGTATTATGGTGCTGCTTTTGTTCAGCAATAATATGAACGACCTGTGTGTATGATTGTTGAGATTTTAACTAAGGATACTTGCAGATTTTCATGTAATTACAACTATTACCATCAGTGTTTACTGATGAACAAAAAAACAGTATTTGCAACTCTCTAATCTCTATGTTACCCTATGTTAATCAAGGTTTGCAGAAGAAACTGATAACATGAATGAGGGGGGGAAAATTCAACATCCAAATGGTCCTGTGACTATGAACGTTCAGCATGCATGAGTAATATATGTACAATTCAAGTTGAGAAAGATTTTTAAATATTCCCAGGATACCGAAAAGTAGGTACTCTTAAAAAGAGAGATTTATAACTCTAGATCTAATCATATATTATCGACTTTATCTCTTTTCACTTTGCTTCTATTTTTGCTTTGTTTTTTTTTCTCTCTAAGAGTGTACTTTTGGAGTATCAAAAAAATTCTCACAACTTGAGTTGATTCTTCATAATATGCAAACACAATGAAGCAAATTAACACATCTATTTGGCCAAAAAGAAAAAGAAAAAGAAAAGAATAGAAAAGAGTAACTATACATTTTATTTCAGTAAATGAAATCTACGCTTGTATAAAGAAATTGTATAATGTATATGAATCAATCTTTAATTAATCCATCAGTATAAGTTCCCTTTGACAATTTCACATTATATTTTCAAAATTCAGAATCCTCACTCTAAAAGCCTCTACATTTTGAAAGAGAAAAAAAAAACAGAAAAAATTGTTCTGTTTTGATATCAAAAGTAATTGCAAAGCTAATAGAGTCAGATTAGAATAGGTGTAGATTATTACTCAAAGGAAATTCAAAGGAAGACAAAACAATCCCACATTGATGACTGAACATCTGTTAAACTATTATATAATTTTACAATGTACGCTACTAATCGCCGAGCCAAGCAACGTGGGCTTGTAACCCAAGTGGGGGCTTCAAGGTGATGGAACATTGGGTTAGACCTTTGGGTTGGGTCCTGGTGCCAGCTTACTACTAGTCTGTCCGATCCAAGCAAAGAGTGTGACTTTGGCGCTTGGGCGAATGCTCTGGGTGTCATTGTCCCTAGAGCGGAGGGAACCGTGTTAGGCTGGTTTCACAGAGCAGCAAGTACCTCCCGCTCCTTGCAGTGGAAGGATTACAGACTGGTGCTGCATATGATCCGCTTTAGCCCAGGGGTTCGATTCTAACTGTACCATCATTTTTTAAGAATATATAATTTCGTACTTTAAAGTTGTTCTACTTTCAGTGAGATCGATGTCGACTTCTTATTATAAGACACCAACAACAACGATGTGGCCTTGCCAGAGAAATTGTCGGAAACCAAGTTTCAGAAAACGGTGTATGTCAATTGCAAAGCAACAAAAGACTCGCTTTTACATCCTTGGACGTTGTGTTTCTATGCTCCTCTGCTGGCACGACCACTCTATCTCTGATTAGCTGCAAGGGTCTCTGTGCTTTTGCTTATGGTAAAATAGATTGGTCAAAACTAACTAACTTTAAGAAAAAGTGCTTTTTTGGTTAGTGGGTTATAGAAATATAAGTGATTCTGATTGGTGATGGTCTTTGTTTTCTTAGGAAAAGAAATAGTAGAGAGAAGCTAAGTAATGGGTTCTTGTAATTAATTAAAACTTAGATAGTCTTCTTCTCACTTGTGCTGTTTACCATGTGAGATTTGAGCCGCCCTTTTTTGAAATTGAGGCGTTAGTTGATCAAATCTATGTATTTAATCAAAAAAGGTTACTTGAATGAAATTTTAGTTTTTTTTCTTCTTCAGTCATTTGGCGTATGATTGATATTCAGTGCCGTGTTTAAATCAAGTACTGTTTATTTGTGTTCTTATACATTAAATTCAGAAATTCAACAGCCTTATAAATATATATCGTTGAAAAAAGATGAAATTTAATTAAAAAAATTTTGTTGGGAAATGTGCCTTGTCCCACATTGTTTTTTTATATTATTTTAAAGAGGTATAAATAGTGAGGAGTTATTATGTGGGATTGGTACTGCAAGACCCACTTGGCTTTAATGGAAGAGGAAGGGCGCAAGCAATGTGATACCACACACGCGCGCCGCCGCCGCCGCCGTCCGGCCGTGCCGAGCCGAGCCGAGTTCGAGTTCGAGTGCGTGTGCGTGTGCGTGAGGTGAGGTGGTATTTTCCTTTTTGGTAAAATATTCTTTTAAGGAAAATTTTTACACTTACAAAATGGTTGTTATATATATATATATTTTTTATGATCGTTATTTTCTTTTATTAAGAATATGACCGTTTGTCTTCTTTATTCAGAAAAAAGAGCCGTTATTTTCTTTTATTAAGAATATGACCGTTTGTCCCAAATTATATCCGTAATTATATCCGTTATCCGTTACTCGTCTTTAATCTAAAAATGGTCGTTACTCTTCATTACTCAGAATGGCCGTTACACTCTTAATTCCTAGACATTACCGTTTTATTCATAATTACCACACGGTTTCTAAAGTCTATAAAAGGAGGGCTTCAGCTCTCATTTGATACACAACAATCAGCAATCATCTCCCTACGAAAAAAATTCTCTCCACAATTTCTAAGTTTTTTTTTTTGTTTTAGTTTTCCGAGCAACAAATTGTCAGGTGTAGCATTCCAGTCTTCATCAGTGCAGTGAAGTTACGAGGCAGAGATTAAGATTAAAATTTGTTTTATCCTGAGGACGACGGCAATTTGTGTTTGCTTGCATAAATTGGGCAGAGCCGCGAAACGTCTTAAAGAGAGCGACCTAGTCCGCGACTCAACCCAAGCAGTTACTTTCAAGTTATCGGTAATATTGTTCCTACACTGTTTTTATAAACTTGCATCAACATATATTTTACCCTACGTACGAATAAGACATGGATCGCATTTGTCATTAATGGGTTTTGATGGAAATACCAGACGGAGGTGTGCAATTCTCTCTTCGTGATGTTCCGAATCAATGAAGAAAGAGTAAATTTGTTTGGGTCTTGTACACTAAAATCACTAAACTTGCCTATTTTGAATATTTTTGGAAAAAAAAATTAGGCCCTAAATTTTAACATTTTAGTAAAATTTAACAACAAAAAAATTTATTTAAGATTCATTACTCTTATGTTATATATTATTAGAATGTTACATTTTAATACTTAAATTTAAATATTGATATATTTTTTAATTATATATTTTTATCAAAAATTTGTATCATATATGAAAATTTTTACAATGATATTATAATAATTAAAAAAAACACTAAAAATTAGAAACTTCGATAATTATCGTTCAAAAAATTTATTGAAAAGAGGGTCGTAGATAGATAATAAATTTTTTAAAAATAAATTAAACTTACTAAAATTAGTTTAGTTATTGTAAGGACTATGAGTGTTGGTTATTTTCGTGGATAAAATATTTACCTGTAAATTTGTTTTTAGGCATGCTATCAAGTCTATCAAGAAAAGCCCAACAAATACTCGAGTTTCAGATAATCGTATTTCAGGTATATCTTTTATAACTATGACACATAAGATTCCATTTATATATTTAATGTTTATAAATCTAAAATTATTTTTTGTGCTTAAATATTTTTTTTATCTGTCTTAATATTTTTAAGATGTGATATAAAAATATATTTTTTTAATTAAATCTTTAAATGGGCCTTGAATAATGAAGCCTAAATATTCTAACCCTAATAGTATTAGGTTATCATTATCTATATATATACACATAGGGTTAGGGTTAAAAATGGTTGCATAAAAAAAAGAAAACAATTCTGTCGAATAAAAGAAAAACTGCCGAATAGAGTTAATATATACATATATGAATTTCGGTCAACTTTTGCTAAGGTGGTGCTAGAAGTTGCAGAAAAAAAAGCTGAAATTCATTCTCTGCGTAATTGACATTTGACAAGTAAAAGGTAAGGTAATGTTTCTATCGGTAATGTTTCTAACGGCAATGTTTATTAAGATCTTATATATTTAAATCTAATAATTATATAAATGATTATTATTATTTAGATTTAATTATTAAATTTTAAAAGAGTTATACTTATTGAATATGAGCTTAATCTTCTTTATCTAGAATTTTCTAGTTGATTTTATTTAAATGAAATATTTTGAATCATCTAGTTAGGGTTATTCATTGTTAAATCCATTCTAGAATACACACGGGCACTTGTGTTTTTTGTGCTAACCCTTTTGCAGTTCATTTGTGAACGATCTGATTGGCGAGGAGCTTATTGGAACGTTGGTTTGGAAACCGCTCACGCTAATATTGGAAACTGTGAAAACAGAGCATGGGCTCGTAAGTAAAGTACATTGGGGCAGTATCCTAGGGAGGGTAGCATAAGACTGAGTTTGTACTTGAACATTTGATTTTCATAGTGGAAAGTTAGGTGGTCCGGTGGACCGGTGGTTTTCCTCTTAGGTCATAGTTGTGGCCTAGGTTGTTTCCACCTAAAAATATCGTGTGTTATTATTTTATTTTCGCACTTATTTTTACACATGATTGCATGTCTGGCTGCTTTGTTTAGGTTATTAAATTATAAATTAGTAAGAATTAAAAATAACCTATTCACCCCCTCTAGGTTAATTAGGTCCATATTTTATAAACTTTCAATTGGTATCAGAGCCGACACTAGACACACTTAGTGAGATTGATCTTTAGGGACACACACACTTACTTATGGACCAAATGAAAGAAGGTGGGTCATCTGTTAGACCCCCACTCTTTGATGGGTTTAATTACCCTTATTGGAAGGCTCACATGCAAGCCTTTCTCAGACAAGATGAAAAAGTCTGGGATGCTATTCTTGATGGTTGGGAACCACCTTCTGTAACGAAAGATGGTGTAACAATCATAAAGCCAAGAAGAGACTGGACCACTGAAGAACGCACCCTTAGTGGGGCAAACCAAAAAGGTCTAAGCTCAATATTCGCTGCAGTGTCGATGAATGAGTTTCGTCGCATCTCCGACTGTGAGACTGCTAAAGATGCATGAAATGCACTTGCTCTTGCTCATGAAGGAACTTCCCAAGTAAAACAAACAAAATTGAGATTGCTAACATCTGAGTTTGATTCTGTTAAAATGAGCAACAATGAAACTTTTGGTCAATTCTATGCTCGCTTATGTGATATCACTAATGCTTGTTCTAACCTTGGTGAGAAAATTCCACAACCTATACAAGTGCGCAAACTCCTAAGCTCTTTAACAGCTGACTATAAGATGAAAGTTACAGCGATAGAGGAAAGTAAGAATGTAGACACACTAAAAATTGATGAACTTGTCGGGTCAATCCAAACCTATGAGCTTTCTCTTGATCCACCCAAGAAAAATAAAGATGTGGCATTCAAAAGCTCCAAAAAGGACATCTCTGATAGTGATGATGATATGAATGATGAGTCACTAGTCTTGTTAGCACGAAAATTTAAGAAGTTCATGAAGAAGAAGGGTCAACAGAATAATCATTCCAACAAGGGACAATCCAGTCGTTGGAATGACCGAAAGTCAAGGGAAATCAAGTCTCCTAGCCTTGATCGTAAGAAAAGTAAAACCCATTATTGCTCAGGCAGGGAAGGTAGTTTTTGCACCTTATTATTCTAAGAAAATTCAATTTGTTCCCATCTGTCATCATTGTGGTAGGAAAGGACATATAAGACCTAAGTGTAGATTTCTTTATGCTTATGATTCTATCACGAATACAAATGTTTCTAAAACACCTCAAAAAATTTCAAAATGTAAAGTTTTTACTACAAGAACTACACAAAAAGAGGAATATAAGAAACCAGTAACTCAAATGTCCAAAATTAAAAAAGGATGGGTTAAGAAATCTGAGTTGCATTGCTTTGTGGCCCATATAGCATTTAAAGTTAAATCAAATACCGCTTGGTATTTTGATAGTGGATGCTTTAGACACATGACAGGGAATCAGTCTTTATTTAAAACCTTTAAGGAATACAATGAAGGGACAATTACCTTTGGTGATGGTAAAACATCTAGAATTATTGGAAAAGACTCTGTTCAAATAGAGGGTATCCCTAAACTTGATGAAGTTTTATATGTGGAAGGACTTAAGGTAAACTTGATTAGCATAAGTCAAATATGTGATAGTGATTTTAATGTGCAATTTACAAACAATCACTGTGTTGTAACAGATCAAAATGGTGAATGTGTGATTAAGGGAATCAGATCACATGACAATTGTTATTGTATTGATACATCACCCACAGTAACATGTAACCTAGCTAGCAATGACTCAACTATCTTGTGGCACGAAAAGCTAGGTCATATGAATTTTAAAGATCTGGTTAGATTAAGCAAAATTGAAACTGTGCGTGGTTTACCTATTCTTTCAAAAATTGAAACACCTGTATGTGGACCATGTCAATTGGGTAAACAAACTAGAATTGCTCATAAGAAGATCAAGAGTATAAATACAAACAGAGTATTGAAATTGATACATATTGACCTTATGAGTCCTATGAGAACAGAAAGTATTGGAGGTAAGAAATATATCATAGTTGTAGTAGATGACTTTTCTCGCTACACGTGGGTAGACTTTCTTAGAGACAAGTCAGATGATTTTGAGTTTTTCATCTCATATTGTACAAGAGTGCATGTTGAAGCAGGTGACAAAATAGTAACCATCAAGAGACTGAGAACAGACCATGGAAAAGAGTTTGAAAATACCAAGTATGCTGACTTCTGTAAAGAACATGGTATCTTTCATGAATTCTCTGCTCCTATCACACCTCAACAAAATGGAGTAGTTGAACGGAAAAATAGGATACTTCAAGAGATGGCAAGAGTAATGATGCATGCCAAGGGAGTCTCCAAAAGGTTTTGGGCTGAAGCTATAAACACTGCATGTCATATTATAAATCGTGTATATCTTCGCCCAGGTACAAACCAAACTCACATGAGATATGGAGAGGTAAAAAACCCAATCTGAAATTTATGCATGTTTTTGGAAGTAAGTGCTACATACTTAGAGATCGAGAACAGTTGGGTAAGTTTGATTTAAGAAGTGATGAAGGTATATTTCTTGGTTATTCCCTAAATAGTAGAGCTTATAAAGTCTTCAACTGTAGAACTAATGTAGTTATGGAACCCATAAATGTCGTTATAGATGATGTTGGAAATGAAGAAAATTTCACAACACCTCAATTAACAATAACCAGTGACACAATTGGAATAAAAGAAGAGGAGTTGAAGGAAAGTGAACAAAAGAAGGAAGAAGCATCAACCTCATCAATGATAAATCCAACTCGAACTTCAAAAAATCATCCTATTAAGAATATAATTGGAAATCCTGATGCAAGCATGGTAACAAGAAGAAGACAAATAAGTGAGGTAACTCATTTATGCTATATTTCTCAATTTGAACCAAAAAATGTGAATGAAGCTCTTAGGGATGAATTTTGGATAAATGCCATGCAGGATGAGTTAGCTCAATTTGAAAGAAATCATGTGTGGGTATTAGTACTTAAGCCTAAAAACAAAAATGTTATTGGAACAAAATGGGTGTTCAAAAATAAATCTGATGAGCATGACATTATTGTTAGAAATAAGGCTAGGTTAGTAGCTCAAAGCTACACGCAAGTAGAAGGAGTTGATTTTGATGAAACATTTGCACCTGTAGCTAGACTAGAGTCAATTAGGATTTTACTTGCCATTTCCTGTCATATGAATTTCAAATTATATCAAATGGATGTTAAGTCTGCCTTTTTGAATGGATTTTTTAATGAGGAGGTGTACGTGGAACAACCAAAAGGATTTTTTGATCTTAAATTTCCAAATCATGTTTACAAACTCAAAAAGGCTCTGTATGGTTTAAAACAAGCTCCACGAGCATGGTATGAGAGACTTACCAACTATCTTTTGAACAAGGGATTTATTCGAGGGGGAGTTGATAAGACTTTATTCATTAAAAGGAGTAGTGACGAGATCTTTATTGCTCAAATTTATTTGGATGACATAGTTTTTGGATCCACATCTAGTACACTAGTGGATGATTTTGTGCATGTTATGACAAATGAATTTGAAATGTCTATGGTAGGTGAAATGACTTTCTTCCTTGGTTTGCAAATCAAACAATCTTATGATAATATATTTATTTCTCAAACCAAGTACGCTTGTAACCTTGTTAAAAGGTTTGGTCTTGAAACTAGCAAGCCATTACGAACTCATTTAGGTACTAGCACAAAAATTACAAAGGACACTCAAGGTAAAAGTGTTGATCAAACCCTTTATAGGAGTATGATAGGTAGTTTACTTTACCTCACTGCAAGTAGACCTGACATATGTTTTAGTGTTGGTGTGTGTGCCCGTTATCAAGCTGACCCTAAGGAATCACACTTAGAGAATGTAAAGAGAATCATTAGGTATATCTCAGGAACAAGTAATTATGGTTTATATTTTACTACTGACACTACTTGTGAAGTAAGTGGTTTTAGAGATGCCGACTGGGTAGGCAACTAGGATGATAGGAAGAGAACATCAGGTGGTTGTTTCTACATTGGAAACAACTTAGTATCATGGCATAGTAAAAAGCAGAACTCTATCTCACTCTCTACAGCTGAAGCGGAATACATTACTGCAGGAAGCTCTTGCACACAAATGCTTTGGATGAAAAACATGCTCAAGGACTACGGTCAACCACAAGGTATGATGTCCTTATATTGTGATAACTCTAGTGCTATATGTATTTCTAAGAACCCAGTTCATCATTCTAGAACTAAGCACATTGACATTAGACATCACTTTATTCGAGAACTAGTTGAAGAGAAAATAGTAACACTTGAGTTTGTACCTACTGAGAGACAACTAGCTGATATATTCACTAAAGCCATAGACACTCAAAGATTTGAGTATCTTAGAAGTGCCTTGGGAATCTCTCCCTCAAATTGAATTTCAAATTTTATTACCCAAAAAAAAAAATCCTTGTTTGGCCAACAGATTATTCAACTTATTTAATACTTTCATACACATAATCTCATTTTTAGTGACTCAACTCATTTTGATATTTATTGTATAAATTATTCTACAATTTTTGCTTGTGCATACATATATATTCTTATACATGTGATGATCGATGTTGACATAAACTTCTTCACACACTCACGAACACACATACATGTTATGCTTGAAGTTTATGAATTTTCTTGAAAGACTCTAGGACTTTAACTAATCTTGATTGTAAAATTGTGTTGAGTTGTACTTCTACTTACTAAAATTTTAGTGTATGGAGGCACCTAGTATTGAGAGGGCTACCTACTGTGATGTGTGAAGCTACCGTAGTGCGCAGAGAGGGCTACCTCACAACTAGTGTGAAAGTCATCGTGCTAGGTTTATGACTCATGCAAAAAAAAATAAAAAAGGGAAAGATTATGCAAAAAATGATTGCTTATAAATCTTGTACTTGGAATGCACAAAAAGAAAGAGCTAATAGAGGTTAAAAAAATATCATTTACCTCATTTATAAAATATATATATATAAAAAAAATAAAAAAAATTAAATTAAGTCCTCTTTTGGTAAATATATTTTATTTTGTAAGATTGAAGACTCAATTATAATTTTATATGATAGGCGATATTTTTTTTTCTTTTGAGTCTTTCTTGATAGGTCATAAATGAATTAATTGACATATTTGTGGAGTTTAAACATGTATACTATTTTAAGTAAATGTCAATATGTCATTATATGTGTAAAGTGTACGTGTGCACCTCTTCTATTCTACTTATTTATTTATATGATAAATAATCAAAATTAGAGTTTAAAAAAAATAATGAGTTCTCAATTAGGTGTGTACTTGTTTGTAATTACACGAGTTTAATACCTTATGTGGCTATGTATGCAAATTAAAAAAAAACAAAAAAAAATATTTTCATTTATTACTTTTTTAATTGGTTTCTAAGTTAGAGTGTCACAGAACTTAGCGGGAGTTTAAAGCACATTGCACTTTTGCATTACTCTGATTTTACACTGTTATATCTTTAGGAGGAGTTTAGCTTCAATTCTTTGTCCAATGCTTTGTCCTTCTCGTATGTCAAAAAGGGGGAGAGAATATTTACTTTCATGTTTTTATTTTGTTATACATATAAGGGGAGAACATATTTAATTAAGCTTGATTGATATGAATGCATACTACATGATTATTTTTTACACTCTGCTTATTTTTATGTAAACTGAACTAATGTACAATGAGGCTTTCATGCCAAGTTGTCCTATGCTCTGTCAATGTCATTTCAGTTACTTATAGGATTGTCAAGTTGTAGCGAAGATGGATTCACCGGACCATAGGATAGTTCTACTATGGAGTCTGGGACCTCATTGTATTTTTATCTAATTTTTATAAGTGTCATGTAGTAAGTGAGAGGTTTTGCCACACGAAAATACCAAAGGGGGAGTTTGTAAGGACTATGAGTGTTGGCTATTTTCGTGGACAAAATATTTACCTGTAAATTTGTTTTTAGGCATGCTATCAAGTCTATCAAGAAAAGCCCAACAAATACTCGAGTTTCAGATAATCGTATTTCAGATATATCTTTTATAACTGTGACACATAGGATTCCATTTATATATTTAATAGTACATGTTTATAAATCTAAAATTATTTTTTGTGCTTAAATATTTTTTTTATGTGTCTTAATATTTTTAAGATGTGATATAAAAATATATATTTTTAATTAAATCTTTAAATGGGCCTTGAATAATGAAACCTAAATATTCTAACCCTAATAGTATTAGGTTATCATTATCTATATATACACATAGGGTTAGGGTTAAAGGGGTTACATAAAAAAAAGAAAATAATTCTACCGAATAAAAGAAAAACTGCCGAATAGAGTTAATATATACATATATGAATTTCGGTCAACTTTTGCTAAGGTGAATTGATGCATCACAGCCCCAACAAAATATTCATAGCAAAGGAAGGTTAATTAGTATATATATATATATATATATATATATATATATATATATATATATATATATATATATATATATATATATAAAAGAATGGGTGGTGGAGGAAGTTGCATAACAAAAAGCTGAAATTCATTCTCTGTGTAATTGACATTTGACAAGTAAAAGGTAAGGTAATGTTTCTATCGGTAATGTTTCTAACGGTAATGTTTATTAAGATCTTATATATTTAAATCTAATAATTATATAAATGATTATTATTATTTAGATTTAATTATTAAATTTTAAAAGAGTTATTTTTATTGAAGATGAGCTTAATCTTCTTTATCTAGAATTTTTTAGTTGATTTTATTTAAATGAAATATTTTGAATCATCTAGTTAGGGTTATTCATTGTTAAATCTATTTTAGAATACACACGGACACTTGTGTTTTTTGTGCTAACCCTTTTGCAGTTCATTTGTGAACGATCTGATTGGCAAGGAACTTATTGGAACGTTGGTCTAAAAACCGCTCACGCTAATATTGAAAACTGTGAAAACAGAGCAGGAGCTCGTAAGTAAAGTACATTGGGGCAGTATCCTAGGGAGGGTAGCATAAGACCGAGTTTGTACTTGAATATTTGATTTTCATAGTGGAAAGTTAGGTGATCCGGTGGACATGTGGTTTTCCTCTTAGGTCATAGTTGTGGCTTAGGTTGTTTTCACCTAAAAATATCGTGTGTTATTATTTTATTTCCGCACTTATTTTTACACACGATTGCATGTCTGACTGCTTTGTTTAGGTTATTAAATTATAAATTAATAAGAATATAAAATAACCTATTCACTCCCTCTAGTTTAATTAGGTTCATATTTTATAAACTTTCAAAAATTAATTATGACAAAATATTTTAATTAAGCACATAATTTACAACATGTAATCATCAATTATAATAACGGTTGAGGATGCAAATTTTAGGAAACTTATCTAGAGATTATTAATATATTTTTTTAAATTCGTGTTATATCATTTTAAAATTTCTCACATGTAATATATTTTAAAATAAAATATTATTTTAAATTATTAAAAGTGATTTCCATAATTAAAATGAAATATTTTAATAGCATGGGACATAAAAGATATCGATACTTATTACTGAGTCTTTTTAAAATATCAAATTTTTTTTACATTGAAATACTAAATTCTTAAAACATATAAATTAAACTATATTAATTAAAAATTTAAAAATTAAATTATCTCAAATATATAGTTTAAGATCACAACAATATTTTTTTAATAAGAAAGTCTAATTACAACGATTTGTTATATTGTATACGATGAAAAGTTAAAAAATAAATAACTATCTTAATAATAGTTGTTCTATAAATAACTTCTTGTAAATAGAAGTGTTATTTTTTAATCGGTAAAAAATAAATTACAATTTATTATTTTAAATAGTAAGTGAATAATTTTTTTTTATTTTTAAATATTTATTAGTGGTCATTCGTAAAAGTAAAAACTCGCTCCCATGCTCGCCTTTGTCAGTTACCGCCAACTTTTGCATTGACACCACCTTCCTCTTCCTAAACCCTAATACAGCATAGCAGAGTTGGCCTCGCTTCAGCTTCGTCTTTCTCAAATTCTCAATCAATACTGTCAGTGTAGGCCACTGGAAAAATGTTGGACGAAAGTAAATTCGATGTCCATTTAAAATTGTGGGCACTTCGAATCCCTCGTGAACTCTGCAAGGTTGCCACTCGAATCCTGAATGGGTAAGTCTCTGTTTTCTTATATAAGAATTTTTCTTAGTTTGATTTTCTTTTTATTTATTTATTTATTTTTCTCTGCTTGTTATTCGATCGTCGACTCATGAACCTGGCCATTGTATTTACAGCTATTTGGTTGACAAATCTCGGGTTAAGCCAATCAAGGAAGATCCAACATCTGATAAGAACCGCTACTTGATATTATCTGAATCGATTCAAAACACTGGTAAGAAATTCATACATTTTACTGACTAGAGTTTAAACTTCCATCTCATTTTATACTTCTGTAGAAATGAAAGTTCTCTGATTGGAAACAGATTTATCTGGTATTCCTGAATCGAAAGTCCATGAATTGAAGGAGCTATGCGAAATTGAGGTTGTCCCTTATTCATTGACTCTTGGATACTCTTATTGGGGTGCAGGTTGGTACTTATGCTCGTTTGATTTATTTCACGAAATTTGGGCTTGTTGTTTTCAGTTAAACTATCATGCTTATCGATGTTCCATAAGAATTACCGCTGTCTTAAGTTTTTGTATATTGGACATATCTAGTTTCTTCAAACACAAGAACCAAAAAAAAAAATTTGTAAATTTTCACCAATTCCAAGTATCGAGTACCCAACTTATGTCTGCATCATGTCGTAGGACACATGTACTTCATGAAATTTGAAGAGTCAATGTAAGTGTAACCTAGATTTTTATGTACAAAGATGCTCTATGGTTAGTTTTGGGGTAGAGAGACTTGTTGGACAAAAAGTCTGTTTTCCTTCTTTTTGTGAAAAAGAACAAGTGTATTACAATCTTTTATCCTGAGAACTTCAAAGGATTAATTTTCTGAATATTTGATTGCAGATCATATTTTGAAGCAGATACTACCTTCTGGAGTGGAGGTTCCTTCATCTTTTGAAACAATAGTTAAGTACTCCAGTCATCACTATTACTCCTTTGGCAAGGCTTTTTCACCTTCTTTTCTTTTCATTTGTTTTATGTTCAATGTCTGATGGAAGTTGTTGGGCTCTAGTGCAGGTCATGTTGCCCATTTGAATATACATGATCAACTACTTCCCTACAAAGATGTTATTGCAAAAGTTATATATGATGTACGTTCAAATTACTAATGGATTCATTACAAACTTATTTCCTTGTTTCACGCATTCTGTTGGGATTGCCTTTCAGTTTTTGTTGTTAGTTAAATTATACTTTTGCAGCACCTTTATAAATAATCTTTAATCCCTTTTGGTGTGACATCATATGTATTCATTGTGCTTATGGTAATCGTTGGCATTCTTTTTGGGGATGACATCATGTGTATATTTTGTCTCATGTATGTTCTCTTGGTTCTGTACTTTCCATCTGTAGTTGGTCATAGTTTATTGGTTGGCAGAAAAACTATCCGAGGATCAAAACGGTTGTCAATAAAGTTGGGACTATAACAAATGAGTTTCGTGTGCCTAAATTAGAAGTTCTAGCTGGTGAGGATAATATGGTTACAGAAGTGAAGCAATATGGGTCAACTTACAAGCTTGATTATAGATTAGTTTACTGGAATGCAAGATTGGAACACGAACACAAAAGGTTGGCTTCTCAATTTCGAGCAGGAGAAATAATTTGTGACATGTTTGCTGGTATTGGTCCCTTTGCAATTCCTGCAGCACAGAAAGGATGTATTGTGTTTGCAAATGACCTAAATCCGGATAGTGTTCATTATCTGAAGATTAATGCTGAAATTAACAATGTTGATGAACGAATTCGTGCATATAATACTGATGCTAGAGAATTCATTTATCAAATGATGGCAGTCCCTGAATTTGAAGAGTTGACATCTGATGGGTGTAAACCAAAAACCTGGAAACAACTTAGCAAGCAGGCCAATCAGGAATGGGTATCAAAAAATGGGAATCTAACAGGTAGGTGTCTGAACATGCCATGGATTTCTGGTTTGGTGAAATGCAATGCCATATGGTTCATTTCAACTAAAATTTCATGCTCCCTTGCAGTCGAGGTGAAAGAAGCACCACATGATGTTACAAATGAAGAGAAACTTATACAATGCTCAAGCAGGAATGCAGATGCAGCAATAACTTCTGTTAAAAGGCCTTCAGATAATTTTGAAGCAGGTATTGCGGGCAAAATAAATAGGTTTTTCCTGTTATTGAATTTGATGTATTGATTCATGTACTGTTAATGTCTGGCTGTGAAATTTAAGTTTCTTCATACACTCAAAATAAAGGGGGGAAAAATAATAATAATAATTGAAACTGCAGTATGATGTCAATTTTATTTTTAATTTTAACAGTCAAATCATATTATTTACATTTCCCTATGCAGAGAATGGAAGTGCTCATTGCATTAGTGCTTCTATTGCTGGTAAGAGAAAAGGAAGCAAAATTAAGAGAATGCGAGGGTCAGAGATTGTTGATGTTAAAACTTGGGAGCATGTTGATCATGTGATAATGAACCTTCCCGCTTCCGCTCTTCAGTTTTTGGGTACATATTCCTTTTATGGTGTATTTTTCTTTTTTGGTATCTTTTTATTCATTACGTTCTTGGGTAAATGTGTTGTCATCTTAGAAATTCCAAATAAACCACGTTATGAAGGGAGGATGGTGGGTGGTTTCAATGGTTTCTAATCCTGCAGTTTTCAGTTCATGTCTATTGAGCTTCTCTTATTCATTCTCTTTCTGGATTGCTTATTTATGTCATTCTTTCATACATCATGTTCTGACTGCTGGGAGGTTATGCTCATATCTAGTGCATGGTAATATGGTATTTGACTTCTTTTTCATCTTTATAAATCTAGCAAGAGTATAACTCTTATTTTCAAAGCCATATAGACATTAATTCTATAGTTTCTGTACTTTTTCCTGAATATGAGAATTGTTTGAGTAGTAGCGTAAAACTTGGCTCTCTTTAATTTTCAGATGCATTTAAAGGCCATTTCAGGAGGAGATATTGGAAGGGACCTCTTCCTTGGATTCACTGCTACTGCTTCATACGGGCAAATGAAACCCAGGAATATATTGTTACAGTAAGTTTTCTTATGAAAATTGCAACTCTGTAGACAATTCCTTCTCATAGTTTTGTTTACCTTGATGTTGGTCCTCAGCAACTGAGCCTTTTTTGCTACCGATCTAATTTACTTTGCTATCATGTAGGAGGCTGAGTCTGCATTAAAAGCTGAAATACACGATCCAGTGTTTCATAAGGTCAGGGATGTTGCTCCAAACAAGGTACAAGCACTTGCATCTATATTAGGGTAATCGTTAATTTGATCCCTTAAGTTTTAAGTACCTAACATGTTTTCACACCATAAAAATATTTAAAGACCAAAATGTCCAACTATTAATTAAAGATATTATAGGGGTAATATTGTCGTTTAAATGTATCAGAGAGACTTAATTGAAGGTTTTCAAAACGAGAGAGACGAAACTGATAATTTATCAAACGGTGGTGTGAGTTTGATAGTTACTCCTAGATTGTTGTTCTATAGCATCATTTTATTCGCCTTTTCTTTGTATCCTCATATTTTATGCTTCTAATTGAGACACCTCCACCCATTATGCTTTTTGACGATTTTTGAAATTTTCTGTGCAGGCCATGTTTTGCTTAAGCTTTAGGATACCAGAAGCATGCTTTGATGAAGATGCTTCAACTTTCAAGTAGTTATATCATTAACTAACAGATTTTATTCCATTCTGCCCTGCTCAGTGCTAACACAAAGGAAGCAAAATTCATCAAGATGAATTCAAAACAAGTTGAGTTCCTTCCATGACAGCTAGTGATACCAATCGATTTCAATTCGTAATGTTTGTCCAATGGTGGTGGTTTGATATCAAGATTTTAACATTTTTTAGGGAGAAGGGAGCGTTGAACATTTTGTTTCAATTCCCTTCCATAAAGTTTGATTCCACAACTCTTTGAATGCCTCTCCAATTTATTAAATCAAAATATTTTATTAAATTTTTTTATACACTATGCAGGCTCTGAAAACAATGACCGTGATAATCTTCTCCTAGAAATCTTGCATCTCCTATTTGTTAATGGTGCATTATTTGCAAACTTTACACAGGCCAAAGGCCACCACAAAGAAAAAGCGAAGTTATTGAAAAGGAAAAAGAGGTCAAACAGATTGGATAAATGAAACGCGTAGACATGGGCTGGAAAGGTCACATTTTTGGATCATCCTCTTCAATTTTCTTTTAAAAGTAATCCGTGTGTAATACTGTACCAATAAAACAGAAAAAATAAAAACAATTGTTATATTATAATCTCTTTTAATGTATAAATAAAAGAGTGCTAAATTATAATCCAATCATTTCATCTTTTCCCTGGCGTAATTATACAATTAATTCTCTTTTTTCCCTAAAACACATACAATAAAGACTATCAAATGAAGTTGTTATATTATAATCTGTTTTCTGGAAAAAAGGGAAATTATAAAAAATAATTCCTGATAATTTATAACAATAAAAATAATATTCTAATCATATTAAAAATAAATTTAATTAAATTATATTTAATATTAAATCGATATGTGATTGTATTTTAATTTAAAATACATGTGTTATATTATTTTATCAGGAAAAATAGTTGAGTTTTTCATAATTAATGCTATTTTGATAGTTAAAGGTGATATATATTTTTAAATAAAAAAAAACTTATTATACGTTAAAGCAACAATCTGCATGGGCTGGGTACCACAAACAGAATAACAGAATTAAGAAACGAATCTTTCAAATACTCCATGCGCTTGCACTAACACGATTTACTGTTACTTCATTTCCCAACTTCCCCGCGAAGATTCCCAAATGTCAAGAGCCACTATTTTCTATTTCTCGCAATAAATTTTAAGAACGCACCAAAAAGTGTTCTTCATCTTTTCTCTCACTTTTCTTCTTTTGTAATTTGGGTTTCTAATAAATTCTCCAAAGGGATTAAAGAAAATGGAAACCGAAGGAATTATAGACCAAAATAGCTATTTCTTAGCAGTAGTGCTATTATTATTGACCATAGTTTCAAGTGGTACTAGTGTTGGAGTGAATTGGGGAACAATGGCAACTCACCAACTTCCACCCGGGAAGGTGGTTCAAATGCTGAAGGATAATGGTTTAAAGAAGTTGAAGTTATTTGAAGCTGATGGAAAGATATTAGAAGCCCTTAAAGGGACTAGTATTGAGGTCATGTTGGCTATTCCAAATTACAGGTTACAAGAATTGAGTGAGAATCCTCATAGTGCTGTGTCTTGGGTTGATGCTAATGTGACCAGTTATTACTATGATGGTGGTGTTAATATCAAGTTGAGTCACCTTATCTATTGATTCGTTTATCCATTTTCTAGTTATTTCTATTCCAACATTTTGAACCTTCTTTTTTTGTTTCTTAACTGTTCTATTAAATGTCATACTGAAATTACTCTGTTTCTTTTTACTGCATGTGATATTGTGATTGTTCTGTGGTTTTGTTGAGCTTTTAGTGCCACTTTTTGGTGGTTATTTTTTTCATACCATATCTGCTCTGGTTTTCTTTTCTTTACTTGACTTTTATATTAGATTAGGAAGGTGCAAATTCTTATTTTGTATCGTTGTCGATGCAAATGGTTTGAGCCTGAATGTCACTTTCAATTGCCTTTTTGTTGGATATGAGAACTGAGAATGACTCGTTAGTTGATTCATTAAGTGTCAGATGAGTTAAACAGGTTAGTTGAGTTATAACTCAACTTTATTCATCTAAATTTATGTAAATTAAGTTTAATTCAATTCATAATAAATCAAATTAAGTTCAATTAATTTATTCTCCTGAAAAGTAAAACAAAAAAAAAGAATAAATTTAAAAAATATTTGTAACTTTATTTATAAGCAAATATGTTATTATAAATATAACATTTTTATTATATTTTTGTTAAAAAAAAAAGTTGCCATATTTCATTGACATTATTTTAATTATAAAAATATCATCATCATGTTTGTATATCAAAAAATTTAATACATGCCTTACAACTTTTCTTAAAAAATGTCTTGGAAAAGTTCTAAATTAAGAAGGCCAAATAGTTGATTTTATTCAACGACATCTATCTGTGTGTTCTTTTACATAGTTCGAACTTTGACATAAAGTTAGGTGGAAGAATATCCCTAAAGCCAACCACTAATCTGACGGTTTCTTTGCAGGTATATTGCAGTAGGAAACGAACCCTTCCTTACAGCATATAATGGAACCTATTTACAAGTGACATTACCAGCCTTAATGAATATTCAACAAGCCCTAAATGATGCACAACTTGGGTGGAGGATTAAAGCAACAGTTCCTTTCAATGCAGATGTCTACAACTCCCCTGCTTCAAACCCAGTCCCTTCTGCTGGTGATTTCAGGCCTGACGTCCGAGACCGTACCATTGAGATAATCCAATACTTATACAACAATGATGCTCCTTTTACTGTTAATATCTATCCTTTCCTAAGCCTTTATAGCAATGAAAACTTTCCAATGGACTATGCTTTCTTTGACGGAACAAACAATCCTCTTAAAGATGGTAATAAAATTTACACAAATGTGTTTGATGCTAATTTTGACACACTTGTTTGGGCTTTAAACAGAGTTGGTTTCCCTGACATGAAGATTTTGGTTGGAGAAGTTGGTTGGCCAACTGATGGGGACAAAAATGCCAATATACAAAATGCTAAAAGGTTTAGTCAAGGTATGCTTCAACATGCCCTTAGTGGAAATGGTACTCCAGTAAAGAAGGGCAAAATTGACATTTATCTGTTTAGTCTAATTGATGAGAATTCTAAAAGTGTAGCTCCTGGAAATTTTGAGAGGCACTGGGGAATGTTTGAGTTTGATGGGAAACCAAAGTATGAATTGGATTTATCTGGTAATTTAGAAGATAAAGGTTTAGTACCAGCTGATGATGTTAATTATATGGTTAGAAGATGGTGTGTTTTAAACACAGAAGCTGAATATTTTGATGAGTTAGCAAAGAGTATTGATTATGCTTGTAGCTTATCAGATTGTACTAGTTTGGGTTATGGTTGTTCTTGTGATAATATGAGTCTGCAAAGTAATGCTTCTTATGCTTTTAACATGTATTATCAAATACATGATCAGAAGAGTTGGGCTTGTGATTTTTCTGGTTTAGCTGTTGTTACTGATGAAAATCCATCTATAGGAGATTGTGAGTTTCCTGTGATGATTGCTCTTGGTTCTTCATTATTGTTGCCCAGGGTATTTTTAGACTTGGTTGTTAAAATTATTTGGGGCTTTGTGTTGTTATTGTTTCTTTTGTGATTAATTAGGGTTTAGGAAGAACATTTACTCTCTTTGTTTTTGTTTTCTTACTCTCTTTGTTTTTGTTTTCTTACTGCTGGATATATTACATATATTTTTCTCTGGTTCTTTTGTTGTTTCACAAATTAGATTGATTTTTTTTTTGAAGAATCTGTGTAGTTTTTCCAAGCAGATAATTTTAGGTTTATTTTATTCTCTTTCAAATTCATATTTTCTACTCTGTTATGGTATATAATAGTAATATATTTGGGGACTCCTATCAAATATAAAAAATATAATTATATTTAATTGTATTGTATTATAATTAATTTTTAATATCAATAATATTTATTGATAATTTATTTAATATAATTGAAAAATTATAAAATATTTGTTGATATAAAATAATTTTATTTATAAAAAATAGTATCATGAATATCTAATTTATTTCTATATTTTATTATTTTTATAAATAAAAAATAAAAATGAAATAAAAAATTTATGATAAATAATTTTAAAATTAAGAATTTAAATAAATTAATTCAAGTACATAAAAAGATGAATTAAAATTTACACATTTTTATACAATTTTCATTTGTAACGTATATGAATTGGCGATGGGTCGACGATTAAATTAATAATCAAAGAATCAGAGAGACAACTTTCAAAAAAGGAAATTAAGAAAAAGGAGCTTGAAGAACTAAAAGCTGTTCTTGCTGAACTAGGATGCAATACTAAAAGTGAGAGATGTGGTCAAGGTCATTCTCGCACTACTTTAGCACCCCTTTATGTTTGTAGGCCAATCAACCTTCCTCTTCTAACTGTGGATAGTCAGTCTTCCATTCCATGCAATTTACTGTTTTAAAAAATCTTCCACTTGATACCCAAGTTGCCCAAGTCTTGTGCAATTACAAGATCGAAGTTGATAGCATAACCTCATTAAATTCATGGGTATTCTGTAAAATTTATTTCCGAAGCAAGGTAGCAAATGTTTCCTTTTTTTTTTTGTTTAAATGAAAGCTTTAGTACCTAATTAATATAGATTATTCTGTTATTGTGAAATATGAAAAGTAAATATTTTTAATCTAAAATTATTAAAATAATTATTTTTAATCTATCAAATTATTAAAAATGAAGATTTTTAGTCTTATAAGGAATATTAATTTTACATTAAATGATCAACTTTCATAAATAATTGAACTAAATGTGTCAAATTTAAAAATTATAGAATTAGAGTGATTATTTACACATAATAATAAATAATATAGAACAAGATTAAAAAAGAGAAAGTAATTTATTTTGTTTAGGGTTTAATTAAAGTAATAGTTTATTTTGTTTAAAGTTTTAATTTTTATTTACTATTAGAGTCTCATATAAAAACTTTTATTTATAGTTATTTTTGTGTGTATTATTAGAATCTCACTTGGAATCTTTATGAGCTATTTTAGGGATTTTTTAACTATAAATTGTTAAGTCCTTTGTTCGTGTAAGACATTCTAAAAAATAATCAACTTAGTAATATTAAAGAAGTTATCTTCTTTATTTTTTTCTTATTCTCCATATTTTAGGAATAATTATTCTTTCTTTTGTTTAGAAATACTTGAAGTCCTTTATTCGTAAAATAGATAAATATCTTTAGGTTAGTCTTATAGTTGTTATAATGCTTGTTTAAAGATAAATAACATAGCTAGATTATTCGTATTTTATATTTATTAGAATATTTGTCTAAATAATAGTTGATTTATTTTTATCTAATACTACAAATATGAGGATCTTTTATCAAAGAATGAGTATGATTAGTCTAAATTTTCTTCATTTTTTTCTTATTTTTTAAATGTTTTCATATTATTGATATATTTACGTTTCTGTCTTGCGTCAACGAGACTATTGTGACATTTTTTTCAATTTATTTTCATAATAAATTTCTTTAATTTGACACCTAATATTTGGAAATGAAGTAACATTTATGTGATGTTAAAAATTTAAACCTAAGAAAAGTGAGTAATGTTACATATATCAAGTTGTTGTATATTTCAAATGATGTATTATTTATTAATCGGATGTAATGCACTTTGGATGAAGTGATCATATAACTACTTACTAATAGGGGCTAATTAAACGTGGATTGATATGGAAGTAGGTGATAAAAAGCATTTTTGAATGGAAGTGGGCTAATTAAATGTGGATTGAAATGGAAGTAGGTGAGTGAAATCTGAACTTTGTTAATTGAGCTGTGCGACTTCCTTTTCATGTTTTATTGATTGTTTTGTTATGTGTACCCTGCAGATGTTGTTGCACAAGAGAAGAATATAGAAACAGTCATTGAAGTGGTAGAAAAGAAGGATAATAAGGCCCCTGGGGAGAGCAAATTTGCAAAGAAAGAAGAAGGACATATCATCAAAGGAGCAGAAAGAATCTCATGACCAACCCGATGGCACAGAAATGGGTAATGCAGCTGATGAAGATGCTGAGACAGAGAAAGTGGAGGACGTGTCAGCCGTTGATGTCAAAGAGCGGCTAAAGAAGGTGGCATCTATGAAGAAGCTAGAAATCAAACAAAGATGTGGATGCTGCTGCCCGAGCCGCTGCAAGAGAAGCTGCAGCTAGAAGAGCAAAGCTAGCTGCTGCAAAGAAGAGAAGAATCACTATAATCAACAACCTGTGCGGTAAAGATCCCAAGTTTTTGTTTCGTTTTGTTGTATATGAGCAAAAAAAATTCATTTGTTGATGCGAAAAATAAACATCTGTAATTGTTTTGCGAACTTTAATGTCAATTGTCTAATTTTTTTTGAAGTGTAGTTTAGGGTGCTTGAATAATTTATTTTTATTTATTTATTTATTTTTTGTTGAGGTTTTTATTTCTGTAAATCTCGCGCATTTCTTGCGTTGAGCTTTATACAGAGAGAATGTTCAATTACAAACACCCCGTCAGCAAAAGGAGAAAAAAAAGGAGAATTAACTTCATGCAAAGAACCAAGAAATCTCGATGTAACTTTATACTAAATAGACCATTCATCAAATAGTTGATCGTGAATAATACCAGCACCATGTTTGTTCTCTTTTGTGAAAATTACTCTTAAATACTTCGAATCCAATATAAATGTAAATGTAAATATGCTAAATGTACCAGTTATATATATATATATATATATAACGAACACATTATTTATTTATAAAAAACACGTTTTTATCTATAAAAAATAAACATGTTTTATCTAAATGAATTACAATAAAAATATTAATTTTATCGTATTATTTTTGAATAATTAATTTTATTGATAAAATAAAAAATACTAGTTGAAAGCACAAAATGTAAACAATTAAAATAAATATGATTGAGAAATGTATAAGCTTAAAAACAAAAATTTGAACATGAAGGAAACGCATATGACTAATGTATAAATGCTTAATTTAGTTGGAAAATAGTTCATTTAAGATTTGTCTTTACAAATGTTAAATTTACATAATTACTATTTACTTTACTTTATATTATTTTACATAGAAACTAGCACCAACATGAACATCCAAAAACTCAAACTTTTAATCAACGAATTCACACTAAAATTGAAGAAAAAAGTTTAAGTTTGAAATTAAATAATGAAAATGTAATGGTAATAATTAAAATTTTTTAGGATTATATGTTATAATGATATTATATTAATCAAAAATAAGATATAATCTACTCTTATTTTATTTTTTATACAAAGTAATAAAAATTACGTTAGTTTTTATTTGTTAATGTATATCTAATATATATCTGTTAATGTATATCTATTTACTTTAGGTATATTTATATTTAGTTACTTTAAACATATTTAGTTTATTTGTAACTCCTATATAAAGACACCATGTATATTCCTTTAAACATTGAATAAAATACAATCATTAAGTATTTCTAACATGGAATCATGGCCATTGTTTTTATCTTTCTAGCAGTCTTATCTTTTTTTTTGTGTTACTCCACCCTTATAACTTCTGTTGTCACAACATCCGCTATAACCACTCATCGCTGAACCTCTGACGTCTTTCAGTCGTTGTCCTTAGGTTTCTGCCTACAATCGTCATTGTTAAGGAGTCCCGCACCACACACATCACTGCAATCATCATCGATGCCGTGCATCTTACTCTGATAATCTTTCTGCAGATACCATTATGATCGGCTCGACCAAATCTACACAACCGTGGAAGTCTCGCAACCATCGGAGTCCGCACGCTCCTTTACACGCCGTTCAAAAGAACTACACGTCGTTTCACGCATTGCCACTGAAACCAAACGTCGTCGTGCATCTTGCTCCGACAACCATTATGTAGATACCACTATGATCGGATCCACCAGATATATACAACCATGGAAGTATCGCAATCATCGGACACCGCACACGCCGCCAATATAAACCGCGCCTCACACACCACACTTCGATTTAGTGATGCATCCCTAGGGTTGGCATCATCATCACCTTCAGTTGACGTCATAATGACCGTGCTACCGTTGACATGACCGTTGACCGTTAACTGACCTGACTGTTGACTTTTATAGTTCGGGTCCTTTCTACCCAGTTTTTCACGTAGACCTCTTTTTTGCAATCCATTTTTGCATATTGTGTTTGCAAATGGATAAAAATGATGTTTTTTTCCTTACCCCATCAATACTTTATTGGAGGGGACCAAGAATTACTTATCCTGGTCTCAAGCTATGCATAGTTTTCTTAAGGCTCGTATACTATGACATTACTGTACTGGTGCAATTATCATTCCTGTCAAAGGAGCAAGTGAAGAAGATGCTACCTTCCTTGGTCGCATGATTAAATGGAATAGTCACAACTACATGATCCTCACATGGATTCGGAATACTTCCATTCCCTCCATCTCCAATCTATTAGGTAGCTTTGATGATGCCAAATCAACATGAGATATGTTGGTCAAAAGGTACTCCGCTGCTCACAGATCCATAAAATAGCAATTAATAGTTGAATTGCATCAACTTCAATAGGAACCAGGGCAATCCATCAATGACTACTTTGATCAGTTTCACTTCTTTTGGGACCAAATTAACCTTTGTGATCCAATTTGGGCATACTCAACGGATGCTCAGCAATATGCTACAATTAGGGATTAATTTCATTTCTATGAGTTCTTGATGTCACTTCACAAGGACTTTGAGTGCATCCGAGGTTAGCTTCTTAATCGCAGTCCTCCTCCTTCTCTTGATACTGTTGTAAACGTGTTCGTTAGAGAAGAAGCTCGACTTGCAACCCTTCAAGCCTAGAATAAGTTCAATGTTTTGGCTATTACTTCTCCTACTCTTGCCATTGAGCAACCTCAGCAATCATGTGATTCCTTTTGCTTTAACAATCGTTGCAGGTAGAGTAATAAAAGGTTATGCAATTATTGCAAGCGTCATGGCCACACCATTGAGACTTGTTACCGTCACAACAAATCTACTACTGTTGTTGCTAATATTGAGCCTACTCCGTTGATGCCTTTTAGTTCAGTAGAGTTCCAGTCTTCTGGATCCATTATCAACCTCTCCTCCACTGAACTACAAAAGATCATAACTCAGGCTGTTCAAATGGTCGGTAATGCATCTCTTTCCACTACTCTCTCAGTTCTGCCCGATAAGTCTCAAACTTGGCTTTTTTACTCTGCATGTTGTAATCACATGACACCTCACTCATATTTATTCTCCAATCTTGACCCTGCACCACATCCTCTTAATATTAATATAATTGATGGTTCCACCATTCATGGGAATAGTCTAGGTTTTGTTTCGAACTCTACCCTCTTCTAGGGTTTTCCATATACTTGACCTATCCTATAATTTATGCTCTGTGAGACAATTAGCTGAACTAAGATATCATCTTATTTTTTACTATTCTGGGTGTATTATGCAGGATCCGAGGACGGGGCAAGAGCTTGGGACCGGTCCTAGGGTCGGGCGTATATTTCCCGTGAACAATCTTCATCTTCCACTTGTTGCTCCTACCTTTGTTGCTACTGCAGCCGCTGTAGTTTCTTCCTTACCTTTTCTCGCACTTTCGAATTCTCATCTTGGTCTACCCTATCCACTCGGGTACAACAATTAGCTTCTAAAGGTCTATTGGGTTTTGTGTCCAAAGATAATTTTGATTATACTTCATGTCAGTTAGGAAAACAATCAGCTTTACCTTTCAATAATAGTAAATCTATCTCTAATAGTATTTTTGAGTTAATTCATTATGATGTTTGGGGACCTTCTCCTGTTACTAATATTGGTAGATCTCGATATTTTGTTGTTTTTATTGATGATTATTCTCGTTATAGTTGGATCTTTCTAATGAAATCTCGTTCTGAAATCTTACCAATATACAGTAACTTTGCAAACATATCAAAACTTTTCGATCTGATAATGCTCTTGAATATACTCAAATTTTTAAGCTTTGTTACACTCTTATGACACTGTACATCATCTAACCTATCCAGGAACCTCTCCACAAAATGGTTAAGCCGAAAGAAAACTTCATCATATTCTTGATACTGTTCGTGCTCTTCTTCTTTCTGCCAAAGTTCCTGCCCCATTTTAGGGTGAAGTCACTCTTCATGCTGTTCATGCCATTAATCGCATTCCAAGCATTGTCATTCATAATCAGACTCAGTATAAGTGCCTTTTTGGGTCATCTCCTGACTATCATTACCTTCGTTCATTCGGATCTGCCTGTTTCATTCTTCTTTAGCCTCACGAACATAACAAACTTGAGCCTTGATCTAGACTTTGTTGTTTTCTTGGTTATAGTGAAACTCAAAAAGGGTATCGATGTTATGATCCTGTCTCGCATCATCTTCGTGTTTCCTATAATGTTGTCTTTTAGGAACATTGCTTATTTGTTGAACTTTCTCACTTTCATTCTTTCCTAACTAACTCAAATGTTTTAGAAACTTTTCCAAATGAGTCTCATGTTTCTTCTACAGATACTCCTAATCCTCCTTTGGACTTCTCTATTCAATCTTTAAATATTTTTGATGATTCTCCTAGACAAGTTGTAGAAAAACAGGTTGATGACGAGCTACCTCACCTTGAGTATAGGTCCCTTGCTCCTACTCTGCCTGAAGATCCTCCACAAGACATTCCACCTCGCCACTCAACCCGGGTAAGATCCATTCCTACACATTTACTGGACTATCACTGTTACACTGCCCTTGCTACACTCCATAAGCCTCACACCTATCGCGAGGCATCTACTAACTTTTTATGGCAGATTGCAATGAAAGAAGAAATTGATGCATTAACCAAAAACCATACTTGGGGATCTGGTTACTCTCCCTTCTAGTCATTCTGTGGTTGGTTGTAAGTGGATCTATAAGATCAAGACTCACTCTGATGGGTCCATCGAGAGCTATGAGGCTCGTCTTGTAGCAAAAGGTTTTACACAAAAGTATGAGATTGATTATGAAGAGACTTTTGCTCCAATTGCCCCTATTTCTTCTATTCGTACCCTCTTAGCTTTTGCCGCTACTAATAAATGGGACCTTTTTTAGATGGATGTTAAAAATGCATTCCTTAATAGGGATTTGCATGAAGAAGTCTATATGCAACCTCCTCCTGGTTTTTCTGTTGAAACAAATAAGGTTTGTCGCCTTCGATGTGCACTCTATAGCCTTAAACAAGCTCCACGAGCATGGTTTGCCAAGTTCAGCTCCATCATCCTTCGCTTGGGTTACACTACCAGTCCTTATGATTCTGCCTTATTTCTTCGTCGTAATGATAAAAACACCATTTTGCTTCTTCTATATGTGGATGATATAATCATAACTGGTGATGACCTCAGTGGCATTCAACAACTCAAGGATTTTCTTAGTCAGCAGTTTGAGCTGAAAGACCTTGGACATCTCAGCTATTTCTTGGGTCTTGAGATCACTCGTTCCACAGATGGTCTTTATATTACTCAAGCTAAGTATGCATTTGACCTCTTATCTTAAGCTCATCTGACACCCTCGGGGGGGGGGGGGGGGGAACCATTGTCTAATCCCTCTCTTTACAGACGATTGGTTGGCAGCCTGGTTTATCTTATAGTTACTCGTCCAAACATTTCTTATACTGTCTATCAGGTGAGCCAGTATCTGTCTGCTCCACGATCGACTCACTATGTTACTTGAAAGGCACTATCTTCCATGGCCTTTTCTACTCAACTCAGTCTCTTCTAGTACTCCGTGTATTCTTTGATACTGATTAGGCAGGAGATCCCACTGATCGCAGGTCCACTATAGGTTATTATTTTCTCCTTGGTTCTTCTTTGATTTCTTGGCGAATTAAGAAACAAACTTTTGTGGCCCTGCTCCAGTACTGAAGCAGAGTATCGTGCTTTTGTTGATACCACATATGAGCTCCTTTGGCTACAATGACTTCTTAAGGATTTGGGTATGTCCATATCCTCTGCTACTCCCATTTATTGTGACAATCAGAGTGTCATTCATATTGCTCACAACGATGTCTTCCATGAACAAACTAAACACATTGAGATTGATTGTCACTTTATTCGCTCTCATCTTGTCCATGGTACTCTCAAACGTTTCCCAGTCTCCTCCAATGATCAACTTGCAGATATCTTCACTAAGGCACTTCCTAAAGGACGCACTCGTAATTTGGTTAACAACCTTAAGCTATTCTCACATCCACCTTGAGTTTAAGGAAGACTGTTAATGTATATCTAGTAAACAGATTAATATATATATCTGCTAATGTATATCTATTTATTTTAGGTATATCTAGTTTACTTTAATCATATCTAGTTTACTTGTAACTCTTATATAAAGGCACCATGTATATTCCTTTAAACACAGAATATAATACAATCATTAAGTATTTCTAACATTATTAACTAATTGTAATTTAATTTTGATTAAATATTTATCCAATTTGAGTTAGATGATCATTTCCTTCGGAAACTTGTTGTTGTTGGCAAACTTCGCACTCAATATGTTCCCTCTCACCTGCAAGTTGTCGATATCTTCACCAAAAGTCTTCCTCGATTGCTTTTTGACTTTTTTCGTTCCAAGCTTCACGACTGTTCCAATTCAGCGCTCAGCATGCGGGTGTTGAGGATACTTTGCCTTATTCTAAGGCTTGACATATGTGAATTAAATTAGACCTTAATTCTAAGAGATTTCCTTGTATATGCTTTCCATTTTATTTACATTTCACATTCATTGAAATTGATATGTAATTAACTCATATGATAGGTATATTGTTATAAATAAGACATTACTTACCACTTCAAAAGTGTGGTGATTTTCGTAAAACATTCTCATACTGGAGTCTAGATTTTGTAAATTTTCATTGAAGTGCTTCCTTCTCCACATTGTGGCACCTTTTAAACCTCCGACTTCCATGTCAAGAGAAGCACGTAGAAGGTCACAAATACTGGAATAATTTCCTTTAAACTTTACATGGCAGCACCTTGTAAATTTAGAGGAAAGAATTACGTTTCTTTGGTTCTGTAAACATTCCATTTGCTTTGATGTTTTTAGAATTCTTTTATAGAAGGAAGGTATTCTAGATATTGTGTATGTTATTTGAGGAATAATTTTCAAGAGACTGTATTTGTATTGCTGTAATGTAAACAGTTCTACACATTTTGCACTTCAGGTTTGTTGTTTTGGATATCCTATGTGAAGGTAGTAGCAGCGTTAATCTTAGATGTGAATGATATATTGGATACTGGATATCACTAGATTGGAAGATTTCATGATCTGCTTTATGAATTCAAAAGATGCCTTTAGTGCATAATGCATAATGATATTAATATATGGACATAAATAATGCATTGTTGGTCTTGTTGAAGTACTTCTTGGCCTTCTGGATTGGAGGGCAGGGGAAAGGAATGATCCTTGCTCTCAGATGAAGTGGAATGAATCTAAAGCATCTATTGGCAGGGTGTTGGCAATTGAGGCAAGAATTTTTATGTTTAAAAGTGTCACCTGAAGCCTTTTGTCTGCTATTATGGAGTTGCTTTCTGAAAACTTTAGAATTTTTTGTACAGAAATCACACCAAATAGGCTTAGAATTGGGCCTTATTCACAGAGTAGTTTGAATTAAAAGTGAATTTCGTAGTATAGACTTTAGTAAAGTTAAATCTGACAGTTGGGTCCTGTGGTTGGTAAAAAGAAGCAAAATAACATATATACCTATGTAAGTCAATTACGTGATAAATATCTACCTGGTATGTAATTTATGAGAGAGAATATTGGAAAATTTAATTAAAAAATAAAAATTGGTGATCAATATTTCGAGACATATTGGAAAATATAAATAACTTGAACTACATTGTAAATATCAGTATATCTCAAGCCTATATAGTGAGTTAACCCCAAAAATTTATTTTCCTACTGCATGGATATTCTTATAATACGTTTAACATCTATGCTGTGCATTATGGAAATTGATGCATGTAATTTCTCTTTCTATATTCATTCACCATGCATCATTACCCTGCCAGCAGGTGCCGTCCGCACTGGTTTAGCTGTAAGCCATTAGCTTAAAAGCGCACTTTTAAATATTCCCGTCTTTATGTACTTTCTAACTCTTATTTCTTTTTCTCCCTTACATCAGCCTAGATGGAGTGATTTAGATGTCAACCAGCATGTCAACAATGTTAAGTACATCGGCTGGATCCTTGAGGTAAACATTCTTCCCAGCTGATTTATCTTTGTCTTCCATGAATTTCCCTCCCCATTTATCTTTTACTTCGTGGATTTTAACAGATTTCTAGTCAAGACTTAGTGACGTTTGGTTCGTGGAATAGAATCAGAATCGAAATGGGAATCGGAATGGAAAGGAAACAATTTTGTTTGATTTGACCACTGAAATCAAGCTCGGAATCAGGATTACAGTGTTTGATTTGCCACTAGAATGAAATGAAAAAAGCTGTAAATGACTTTAATACCCCTACATGCTATAAAGTTCAAATAATGTCATTTAATTACTATTTTTTCGTCAGACAAAATAAATTATTGAAATCATTATTTTTCTAAATAATTATTATTTAATTAAAAAGAAATATATTATTAAAATTATTATTTTTTTAAATAGGGTTTAGGGTTTTGAGGTTTGGGATGTGAGATTTAGGATTTGGGGTTATATTTGTAGGTTAAGGTTTAGGGTTAAAATTATTATTTTTCTAAAAATGGTTTAGGGTTTTAGAATTTTAGATTTAGGGTTTAGGGTTTTAGGATTTGGAATTTAGGGTTTAGGGTTTTAGGATTTATGTTTTAGGGTTTTGGTTTTTGGGATTTATGTTTTAAGGTTTAGGGTTTAGGGATTTGGGGATTTAGGGTTTATGGTTTTAGGGTTTAAGGTTTAGGTTTTTAGGATTTGGAATTTAGGGTTTAGGGTTTTGGTTTTTGGGATTTATGTTTTAAGGTTTAGGGCTTAGGGTTTAGGGTTTAGGGATTTTGGGTTTAGGGTTTAGGGATTTGGGGTTTAGGGTTTTAGGATTTGGAATTTAGAGTTTAGGGTTTTAAGATTTGGAATTTGGAGTTTAGAGTTTAGGGTTTTGGGATTTATGTTTTAGGATTTTGGGTTTTGGGATTTATGTTTTAAGGTTTAGGGTTTAGGGTTTAGAGATTTAGGGTTTAGAGATTTAGGGTTTAGGGTTTAGTGTTTTGGAATTTTGGGTTTGAGAATTTGGGATTTGAGTTTAAGGTTATATTTTAGGTGAGGATAAAATTGGGAAAAAAAAAATTTAGATGAGAATAGAATTATGATTACCAAGGGGAGGAGAAGGAATTGTGATTCCTTCTCTTTTAGTAATCTGATTCTACTTCGTCTTTCATTCCGTCCAACCAAACACACAAAATGAAAGGAATCAATTTTGATTTCATTCCATTCCCTCCGATCAAATATAGGGTTAGTGTTCAATTACAACCAGTTGACTTTACTTGTTGACAAGACACCATGATTTCTAAGTTGAATAGTGTAAAACTACGATTTTGGTATATACGTCCTATTGTGACCATTTTCAGTATCAGAAATGGGTAAACTATGATTTTTACTTAAATTCCGAATTACAACTGTCTCAATCTCGAAGGCGACTTTGTCTATGTGATACTCTTGCTTTTCTTTTAAAACATAATGTCATGAGTCACATGATAGAATTGGCTTCACTTGAGAAATATTTGATTTTAGTCTTTAGGCAATTATTTGGTTAAACGACCTAAACTTAGGGCTTGAAGTATCCATCAATTTAAACACTGTACTATTGCTTGTTACAGAGTGCTCCACAGCCAATCTTGGAGAAACATGAGCTCTCTGCTATGACATTGGAATATAGGAGGGAGTGTGCGAGGGACAGCGTACTGCAGTCTCTGGTGGTATGTGAGAGGAAGGACTGAGTGGAGGCCAAAACATGCTAACAATCGTGGGATTTTGAATCAGCTTCTGGCAAAAAGCGCTTAAGACTTTCGATTTCATTGTAGCCGGGGAAGGATCACAGTAATGTCTGTTGTGTCCCTATTGCTTGTGTAGAATCCTACTCATTGTTGAATTTACTGATTTACATATATTTGTTTCTTTCTTTCCGTTTATAGTCCCTTAATCTTGAGAAGGAATCCCATTGTAATTAACCCCTTGCATTGCCCTCTCTCTTTTCCCCTCTGTTGTTGTATGTCTGGGATGTTTGTCTAACTGGCCTGTGTTGGGCTTCATAAGGCCATTGTACTATTTATCGTCTGTTTACATTTGGTCCAGCTGTTCGGACTCAGGAGTCCACGTTAAATTCTTTAGTTAGCACTTGGCACTCGGTTGGGTGTGGCATGTCCATATTTCTATTATTTTTTTGATGTGTTCTTATTTTTGTGGTATGAAAAAAAAAACAAGTTTATATTCTTTAAACATTTATAAATAATATATACATCAAGTTGTTATATGCATTAAGTGAGATATTAAATGTAAAATTAAAGATATAACATAGAATTATTTAATAATAATGATTAGTTATATTATATCATGTAAATTAATATATGTATTAAATTGTGATAAAAAAATATTTAAAAATAATAATTATATTATTTATATTTATAATTAAAATTTAAATATCATGTCTTTTTCCATATTTAAATAGGTTAATTATGTTTAAGAACAAACTTATTAGCATAAAAATGCATTTTTGTTAAACCTTGGACTTCTTGTTTAAAATACGGTGATGTGTCTCTGCAAAACTTTTAGCACATGCTTTCTTCTTATTTTCTTTTGGTGAATATAATATAAGTTGGGTATATTTTGCTATATTTGGTTTTACACTTGGCTACTGAATTGTGTAATCCAGTTACATAAAATTATAATTATAATCCAAGCCTACATTGATTATAATTTTGGTATTAAGAAAAAAGACACTATTCATTGTTTTCAAGTAAGTAGTGTTTTATTACTACATGTTAATAAAATATAAAATTAATATAATTATTTTCTTTAAACATAAGTATCTCATGTTTGATAAAGATGACTGATTAAAAATATTCTTGAAATAATAAATAACATGTCATTATGCCTTGCATTTTTCATCATAAACAAATGATATTAAGACTAACTGATTTTTGAAATTTTAAGAGCATATTAGTATTTATTTTAGTGGCATGCATGTTCATAATTATATATACACACATGCATGCACATGGATCCTAACAAAGAAACAAGTGTCCAACTATTCATGCACTAGAACTCACATGATTAGGCACCAATCCCTATAGCTTGGAAACTCCAATCATAAACTCGATGCTGCTACTCTATTTATCACGCAAATCACTCCAATAAAAAAAATTAAAAGAAATGGATATCACTCAAAGCTATTAAAATATTACGGATGCCGTAGTTAATCCATTTATTTAAAAAAAAATTGTTATTGTTTTTATGAAAATATAAAATAAAGGTTAACAAAATTCTGATATTTGATAAATTTATATTATAATTTATTAATTATGTAATAAAAAAATATAAATGTATTATTTCTTTTCACATTATCATAACGTTTATTTCGAAAATTTAGGTCAAATTTTTAGGAATAAAATTAACATTTTAAAAAAATATTTATTTATTTTATCAAAATCACAACAATAAATATTTAAATGATTATTTTTTAAATAAATAATATATGATTTAAATAATTTATAAATACAAAATTAAATATTAAAAAAATATAATTAAGATTATTTGTTGTAAGAAGATGGATTATGATGTAGATATAGATGTAAATAAAAAATAATTATTCAAATATTTACCGACATTATTTTTGATAAATATTAATTTTTTTTTAAATTTAATCTAATTTTTCTCGATGAATTTTAGTAACCTTTTAAAAAAAGATAATAAACTTATATTTGTCCATCAAATAAACAATAGATTAAACATATCTATTTATTTACTATTTAGTAAATTTTAAAACACATGCTTGAAACAAGGCAACAGTAAGCTTAAGTCAATAATTTTAAGTGATTTATAAATTTTACATATTTATAAATTTTTGGTGAACAGTTAACTTGAAATTTACAACAATAATTACTTGGGCATGTGATCAAGTCAAATGTCATGTTGTTCAACAAGTATTAATTTTTACGATATTTATAAATTTTATGCCAAATATTCTAGAGTTTGGGATTCTATGAATTAGAAAACGACACTTTCTAGGCATTCCAACACTGTAACATGCTTAAATTTCGTGTTAAAGCTCAACATATTATATAGAATAAGAATAATATGAGACAATGAATATTAACAACATTGTAATACCAAAATAAAGGGGAATCAAATTCGCAAATTAGAATGTGAATTATCTTTATTTTTATATATTAAAAAATAATTGGTAGCAATGGATTTGAAATTTTAAACGGGTGTATTCCTGAAAAGATACAAAGTATATTGTAATATTGCATCACTCTTTAGAGAGCAGTTTTTTAAAAATAAATATATATGTATTGCTTAAATGACTAATAAGATAAAATATGAATCATTTGTCTATAGCATCATTAGTACATCAAATACTACTTAGTTAGCTATTGATTATTTTTCATTGATCAAATTTTATTAAAATATAAAAAAAAATTGTTAAATCTATAACACGTAAATGATATTTAATGGTGTAATGATTGTTAGAAAAAATTACGGGATCGAAGCTAACATATAACTGAAGTGAAATTAAGAATAATGAAAATAAAATGAACATAAACATTTTACATGAAAAAATTTCTGAATAAATTGGGGTAAAAAAACCACAAATAAGTGTAAGAGGATTTTACTATTGTAAAATAAGGATTACAATATTTTTTTGTTTAATTACAATGATATAACAATTCTAATATCTACTTACAAAATAGTGAAAATGTTACTTACAAAAAAAGAACAAATTTTACTCTCTAAGTAGTAACTCAGTAGTAACTCACAAGATAACTCTTACAAAAACTTTTTTTATCTTTCTTATGGACGCTTTTTGATTCCTTTACACTATATTTTGCACAAATGAAACAAATCATTTATAGGCAACATCCTTGAAGAATTTATGGTAGCTAAGATTTCATGTTTATCTCCACATTCAATAAACAAGAAATTAGTAATCCAATAACTACCTTAATTAATTGCCTTTTATGTTTTCCACTGCAACCATTAACAAAATATAATACTAAATCAAGAAAGTGGTTTTACCATTAAACAATATCATCGCTTATCACAACAATAATATCAAGGATATTTTGTACTAATAACACTCTTCAATGCACTCTTTTAACTTTTTTTTTTTTGTTAAATCTCATCCACACTCCATTTTTATTAAAAAAAATTAATTTTTTTATTAATTATTACAAGTTTTATTTGATTTAATACTAATCATATTCTGTTAAATTTGGGTCTAACTTCATCTCAAACATTTCAGAAACACTTATTGGAAAAACAATCCATTTAATTCAGAAGCACTTTTTTACCATTTAAGTTCCTTAATAACATTTCATATGCTTAAGTAAACATACTTGTAATTTCTTTCCTAATTCCAAGAAATCTCTATTATGAAGCAAAAGATTTACTTTTTTATGCTTGAATCAAAAGCACTTTTTTAGTGTTATAAACACTTTTTAATACATGATGGTTAATCCGTCTGCTTACAGTGAGATGAAATCCATTTCACGTGGTATAAGATTTTTCGTTTTGCAACAGAATTGGAAGTTCAACAAGCCTATGACTATGACTTGACAGTTCAACGAGATCTTACGATTTTGCTTCTAGGGAGAAATCCCAAAACACGTTATACCATTTAGAAAGTGCTCATTCCTTATAAGCACATCATTACTTAGTTTCCTATGCAATGTGGAACATGTGTAGACACACTTAGGGAGCCTTATGTCCTCGTAATAACATAAGTCTGCATGGCCCAGTAAGGTCATGGCTTTGATGCCACCTGATGCAGAACAGAAGTGCGAATAGATCAATAATATGGAAATACTTTGGAAATATAAAAGAGATGAACAAAGTTTAGATTAACTAGACTCACTCTCTGCTAAGAGGTTCTTGTATTTGTATTATGAAACAAATACAAGAAAAGTATTATCTAAACAAACACTCTAATAATTTTAGAATAAGATAAGTCTAGTTATGTTATATATCTTTAAATGTGTACTCTAGTAATTCTAGAGTATAACTATCTTAAAAATATTTTTCTATCTCACGAATAGTAGGATTTTAATTTTCTAAATGAAAAAATAATTATTCCTAAAATAATAAGAATAAAAAAAGAAAGAAAGAAGAGAACTTCTTGAATATTATTAAGTTGATTATTTTTTAAAATGTTTTATATAAATATAAGACATAACTATTTATAGTTAAAAAATATCAAGCATATAGTTGATAGAGTTTTTACATGTAACTCTTTAAATAGAAGTTTTTAAGTAAGATTCTAATAATATATAAAACTTAAAATTCTAAACGTAATAAATTATTATTTTAGAAAAAAATTAAAGAATTTTTTCTTTATAATTATTATTACTTTTACTCGGTAAACAAAGCAAACACACAAGTTTTTATATATGGTATTACTTAGAAATGACTACTTAACTCATATCTTTAATGGGTTTTGACTTTTGGAGGGCTCAATTGATTGGGTGGCCACCAGTTAGATACTTAAGGAAGAAGGCAATACTTAATTGAAACTACGTGAAGGTAGGTGCAGATGGAGCACCATTTCTTCGCAAAATAGAACTCAAAATATCTACTTGTTATCAAGAGCTACTCAGAGTCTTTCACCAAATGTTTGATTGCTTCACTAGCTATCTGGGGTGGGTTCTTTTTTTCTAATTAATTAATTTCCTCATTAATACATTTCTCAATATTATCCGTAAATTAACATAAATAGGTTTCACATTTTGTACTTTGTTGCTGAATTAATATTAATTTGTATTTGCTGAGTTTGATTGGAGCAGAGCAAACTTGGCAAAGAAGAGAAAGGAATGGAATACTACATGCCTACGTACGAAGACAGAGACAGTGACTTAATGTTAGTTGGAGACGTTCCTTGGAAGTGAGTTTTCTTAATTACTAATTAATTATAACTCTAAATAATTTATCTGTTCTCATTATGGCGGGATTGATTATAGATTAGGGATATATATAATAGGATTTATATTACAAAATGTTATCTAATTTTTTATACTATGTTATCTAAAATGAGACCGAAAAAAGTTAAAATGATTAACAATATTTTTTTAAATTTTATTAAAAGTGTTAAAATTATTACAATAACGAATCCAGGATCACCATCTTCAATTTTTTTAAGTGAGAATTTACTTAGGCACTAATTAAAAACTCATAAAACTGTTATTTTATCGTGTGGTACTATAAAGTTGGATTAATTTGATTGAATCAAAATTGAAATTAAACCACTATTTTTTTAGTGTTAAGTATCTTTATCTCATATTGATTAAGAACTAAGCATCAGTGTTGCTTATAAACTTTGACAACCTTTAACTTAATAAGATCTTATTAGGTTGAGTAAGGTCGAGTTTCTAACATGGTATCAAAACTGAGTCTAATCTCTATGTGCTTGGACCTTGGGTTCTACCACAGTCTCACCGTGACGTTAATGTCCACCTTTGTATGCCGTGTGGAGTGAGAATGTTAAGTATCCTTGTCCTACATCGATTAGGAACAAAACATCAAAGCTGCTTAGATAATCCTTAAGTTAATGAGATTTTATTAGATTGAATTAGGCATGAGTTTTTAATACTTAGAAATTAAGTAAGAACTAATCTAATCCGTTAAAAGTTTAACGTAATTTTTTTTTTTCCAAATGCTTTTATCTCCGTAACATCGTTTACAAAGAAAGGATAAAATGAAGTAAGCATATTAATTTTATTGTTTATTAACGAACAAATAAGTAACGTAAGTGATGAATTAGTGAATCATTAACACACAGTAGCATTACATTTAAAATTTCTTTTAAAATTAAACATAAAAACAAGGGATTTAATTAAAATATTTAAGTAATAACGTGTTAATATTAAATTAAATATAACATTATAAATATATGATATTAAAATAATCATGTGATCATTTATTTATTAATAAAAAACTAATATAAAATTATATTATAAAATAACATAAGAATTCTTATTTTTTAAATAATTATAGTATTCAGTTACCATTGTATTCCAACACCAAATATCCTATATATTCACATGGTATAGATATCTTTGAGATAATAGCTCATTAGCTAGCATGTTAGCTCCGTGTAAGTTATGATAAAAACATCTTAAAATATTTAAAATAAATTATCTTAACAAAAAAATGTTAATAAAAAAATCAAAAGAAATATATAGATAGTAAATATAAATAGAGATTTAAATAAATAAATATATTTTTGTTTCTAAAATGTTCTCGAAGAATCAAACTAATTCAAAATTAATCAATTATCTATAATCAAGAACCAATATTCCAACTACCAACCAAAGTTTAATTTGGTTGTCTGGTTCCGTTGGTACGGTATGAAATGAGTTGGTTTAGTACTAGTTAATTTACACACTCATATTTCATATATTACTGTTGTAAAAACAATAAAATAATCAAATTAAAATTAATTATTTTAATCATCTTGTAATATTATAAATGCTCTTAATTAAAAATACTATTGGTGCATGCGAGAGGGTATATAGTAATTAGCCACATTTATAAAAAAATTAAACTATAAATTTTTTTAAAATAATTACATTACTTACAAACTCGTTATCGTGACTTATAAACTCCAATCATTATACATATTTAAATAGAATATATACATTTAAACTACGAGCTAACGACTATATACAATTAAACTACAAGCTAATTAACTCGTTGGTATTTGTACAATTGAATATCTTTTCTGATGCCATAAATGCCACCTAAATTTATTTAAAGTTTTAAAATGAAAGAATGTTCATAGACTCATGCAAACGTATGAGACTGATGAAAAGTTAATATGCAATTTAAGTTGGTAATTAATTATAATTAATTAAAAGACAAATATGATCAAAATATAGACAAATTAAATTTCTTTTATTTTGTTACTATCTAAAGCAAATTGATGTTTTTGCAGCTCTAACAAGTTCTATAGAAAGCACAAGAAAAGATTACTTGAGAGCCAAAAGGATCAATCAAAGAACAAAAGATTTATGTACATGCCAACCTTCTGTCTTACTCGAGTAATTTTATATAGTATTATTGAAGCATCAAATACTATTTAAATTAATATGATATTTGTTATTATATATATATATTGTTTCATATCCTAGGTCTTACTCAGCTAATCTTACGGGTCTTATATTTCAAACTCTTTTTTTTTGTCGTATTAGAAATTGCAAGGCCTAATTATGACTTTCTGTAAGATATTAAGTAAAACTTATTACTTACTTATCTACCTGGTAAGCCATGGATTAAAACTTGTCGTAAAAAAGTAGAGACATTAACTAAAGCTTTACTTATTATTTATGCAAAACTTTATGCATGCATGAGATACTTTTATGTGTTAATTAAAAACACTTTTTACCTTTTTTTATTTTATAATGTTATCAATATTATCATGTTAACGGGCAACAAAGCATAATTAATTATAGGTAGATTTATTTTCATGGTAGATTTTGCAAATGATAGAGAAGTATTTTCGTTTTTAAAAACTTTATAACATTAAATTATAAGATAAAATATTTAATTGTTCTTAGTTAGTGTTAATTTTCTGAACTAAAAATATCAATTTTTTTAAATATAAAAATAAAATAAATATTTTACCTATTATTATTATTGTAACAATAACAAATTAAATTAGGGTGATTTTTTTATGCTTTCATTCAGATGGATCCTTAAGATTGAAACAAAACATATTTTAATTTTACAAAACGATACTTATGGTAATATTGTTATTTATTTATTTATTATTATTATTATTTAAAAAAAAACATATTTTAATTTTACAAAACGATACTTATGCTATGACCGAAAGCATTAGGTGTAATAGTAGCTGGTATAGTGGAGTTGTTCACAGCAGCATCAGCAATAATAATAATAATATATTGGTAGAAGGTGGACCACAAATTAATATAAAGTAGACATGATAATCACATTATCAATTAATATACCAATTTATTATTAAATATAATCTTATAATTCATTAATAATATTAGGTCACATGTTTTTATAAACATATAAATAGTAATTTTTAATAATAATCAGTAGCCATAACTCAGTTGATTTGGATTATCTACAGTCTAACCACAAAAATATTCTTATAATTTATAATATATTATTTATTTTTTATTAATATTAATCATTTATCTTCTCTTTTTTTTAACATCTTTTTAGTTTTTGTAAAAATAAATAGTAAAAATAATTTCCTCTCGTTACATATCTATGTTACTTTTATATGCAAAATTTTCTCTTTACCTAAGAATGTGTAAAATTTACTTGAATCAACTCAATATATATTTTACAAACTAAATTAACCTAGTATTTTTTGTTTTTTTTAATTTATGTTGGTTTTAATTTTATAGATATAATTTATATTAGATTTATTTATTTATTACTTCTTAAAATCTTACAAAAAACCAACCAAACAACCAATAAATATATATTAATCATTTTCGTTATGAAAGTTTTAAATAAATAATTTTATCAAATGATAAATAAAATCTAATAATATATGTATTTTACTTGTAATTAAATATTTTTTAATTTTAAGAATCATTAATTAATTTAATTTTTTATATTTATCAATATATAATTTATCTAAATTATTTATCATAGAAACATATATATATATATATTATATATATATATTCTTATTTTTTTATATAATTTTTTTTAATTTTAATTAAGATTGTCTACTTAAAAGATTAATTCGTAGAGCATGAATCTTTATGTATAGCTTAGTCGCTTAGATATGAAAATTAAAAAAATTTGCTCCGTAAATCATGAGTATTCTTTATTATCTATTTTTCTTATTTTTAAGGTTTTTTTTTACTTTATGATTAATATAGATAATAAATTAGTATTTATATTAGTTGAACTTAAAGATATTAGTTAAGTAATTGATATAAAAAATATTTTAATTTAAGGATATTATGATTAAATTAATATTAAAAATTATAATACAAAAATTTAAAAAACTTAATAAACAAAACTTATCTGTTGAAAAGATTTTTTTAATAAAACTAATCCAAATTAAAAAAAAATTATTTAAATTAGATTTATTTTTCAAATTTATTAATTTATATTAGTTATTATTTCTTAAAAACCAGTTATATTGATTTAGTTTTTATTTTAATAATTAAATTAACTCGTAATAATATGTATTAGTTTAATTGGAAATAAATAAATTAAATTTTATTTGTACTAAGAAAAGTGAATATAAAGTCATGCAACACTTCAATCAATTTTTCAGTATCATCCTTCAATATTACTATAATATTTAGAAAAAAAAATTCCCTAATAAAGGTCTAGTTTTATTTTGTATAGAATATTTTATATTGTTTTTTAAATTAAACAATTATATATTATTATTATTATTATTATATTTGCAGTACCTTACTATTGGTGGAGTCTGGTACCTGCAAAGTTCTCAGAAAATGCCATACCGGCAATTCTCTTCAATCGAGGATCTACTTGCTAATCTTTCATGGAGGTCCAAATCCAAACCCAACATAAAGGGAGTTATTGAATCAATACTCAGATCAAAAAGTAAAAACATCACTCCTAATCACGCCTTTTTAGCCCAATGTTTTGGCTTTTTTAGTAGAATGCTTTCTTACTCTTAAAAGTAAAAGAAAATTATGACGATTTTAAGACTATCATGACTTTGAGCACTTGAGTTCCTTCTTTGCATCTTTCCCTTTCTCTTAGGCTCTCTGCGTATTGTTCACTCCAAAACCCACTTCCGCAAATATCAGGTTTTATTATTTTTCTCTCTTTAAATGTTCAGTTACTACTTTCAAAGTTTAATGTCTACATTTTGAAGATTATGGGTTAGTTTGTTTTCAAACTGTGCGCTAGTAATAATTTTTATAAAGGGTATAGATCTATTTGCTTGAAATTGGAGATGTGATTTAGATCCTGGGTTGTTCTCTCTTGTTTTGCTGTTCAAGTCCCAGATCTGGGATTCTGTTAATTACTGTCGCTGCTATTTCTTAGGTATTGTTTTTGTAGTTTCATCCAACTATTGTAGTTCCTTTTCTCTAACTATCTGTATCTGATGTTTAATCCAAGTAAATGAGCAAGTTGCCTTATGTTTGATCTGGGTTTTACTGAGTGGTGGAAAATTCCTTTAGTATTTAAGAAAACTGACCCGTTTATACAATGCTTTGAGGAGTTATTCCTTTTGGACGTTTGTCTTTTGGTTTTCTCTTTTATTCTTTTCTTCTTTTAGGTTGATCGCTATAGTTGCCTAAGATTTATGATCTTGTTTATATATATAAACAAGTTTACTTACCACTAAGATTCTATTTGTTTGTGCTTATGCTAAAAGTGGTGTTAGTCAAAAGTGGTTTCAGAACCAGCGCTTTAAAAAATCACATGGTTGGAAGTGTTCTATTAAGATAGAAGTATAAAATGTGCTCTCTGAATTCTGAAGGCACTACTGACATTTTTTTCCCTTCGGCTTAAAACATTTTTTGCTGTCATTTGCGGTCAGAAACGCATTCATTTTGTCTTGTAAACAGAAATAAATAGACCCTGACTGATGAAGCTAAAATTAACTTAAAGGTCTGCAACAAGTTGACATTGAGTTTTGGTTTTACTCTATAAATTACATCCCAATTTGCACATTTGACCGGTGTTTGAAATTATACTTTGTCCTGAATGAACCCTCTGTTCTTGGTTTTGCTACATATGCAATTTAGGTGATTGTATGCTTTTAAAGAATTCCAGTTTATGTTCTTGCACTTACAGTGTATTAGCGTGCATTTTTGGTGCATGTAAATATATTGCAAGTTCCTTAGAAAGGAGTTGTAAATATATATAGTTCTGCCAATGCCTGCCTTCACTTAGTCCTAACATAGTTGAAATTATGTGTATTAATAAAAATTTGAAAGCAGCTGCACTTCCACCATGCTGAAGCAAATTCTTAGCAAAATTCCCAGGAAGTTTCCCAAAGGGGATTCACTGGATTCTCTGGGAAGTGATTCTGGAAGCAATACTTCGAGTTTGGGTAGTGGATTCCAATGTACATTCAGTGGGAGCTCTTTTTCAAACAAATTAAATGTTGTCAAGAGGGTCTCTTCTGCAGTATTTCCGACTAGTATTGCTGCTGGATTGGAGGCTGTAGAGCCTCATTTGTCCTTTAAAGATGTCTCGAATGCACAGAAGCAGAATTTGTACATTAGTAAGTTGAATCTGTGCTGTGAGGTTACTGATTCTTGTGATCCTGTTAAGCAAGATCTTAAACGTGAAACACTGTTAGAGGTTGTTGAGTTTGTTTCTTCTGGATCGATAAAGTTTACTGAACCAGCAATTTCTGCAACATTTAAAATGTGTGCTGCCAACCTGTTTAGAGTTTTCCCACCCAAGTATCGGTCTAATTGTACTGGTGTAGAAATAGATGATGATGAACCGATGTTCGATCCTGCTTGGTCATATCTGCAGATTGTATACGATCTACTACTCCATTTCATCAGTAACAATTCACTTGACACAAAGGTGGCAAAGAAATATATTGATCATTGTTTTATTTTGAGATTACTCGACCTCTTTGATTCTGAAGATCCCAGGGAAAGGGACTGTTTGAAAACAATTCTGCATAGGATTTATGGAAAGTTCATGGTACACAGGCCATTTATGCGTAAAGCTGTCAGCATTATCATCTATCGTTTTGTCTTTGAAACTGATCGGCATAATGGAATTGCTGAGCTGTTGGAGATTTTTGGTAGTATAATTAGTGGCTTTGCAATGCCACTTAAGGAAGAACATAAAGTGTTTCTTTGTAGGGCTCTCATTCCATTACATAAACCAAAATCTTTAGGTGTATATCATCAAAGGTTAACATATTGTGTTGTACAGTTTATAGATAAGGATCCAAAGTTGGCTAGTTCTATAATAAAAGGGCTGTTAAAGTACTGGCCAATAACAAATAGCCAGAAGGAGTTGATGTTTCTGAGTGAGTTGGAAGAGGTTTTGGAGATGACTAGCATGGTTGAGTTCCAAAAGATCATGGTTCCGTTATTTCGGCGAATAGCTTGCTGCCTCAATAGCTCCCATTACCAGGTAACTAATGTTGCAGCAAATAGTCAAAATAAACAACATTTTAGAAAAGAGAAAAATATCGCTTGAGTCCCTTACCTAATACAAAAATGACGCTAGGTCTTGTGTTTATTTTTTGTAAGAGTTGTATACTATTGCTTAAAAAGTGAACGTACAAGGACAGTTAATATTTTTTTTCATTTTACTTTTTTATTTTAATAGCTCACACTAATTTTCTCCATCTCAGGTAGCTGAACGAGCACACTTCCTATGGAACAACGAGAAAATCCTGAATCTTATAACGCAAAACCATCAGGCTGTTTTGCCACTTGTATTTTCAGCTTTGGAGCACAATACTCAGAATCACTGGAACCAAGCAGTACTCAACTTAACACTAAATGTGAAAAAGATATTCCATGATATGGATGAGGAGCTCGTGCTTGCTTGCCAATGTAAGTTGGAGGAGGAAGATTTAAGGTTAAAGGCTGCAGCAGAGAAAAGAAGGCTGACTTGGGAATGCCTGGAAACAGCGGCGTCTCCAACCTGCATCTGGTAACTTTTTAGTTCCTGCAAAGCCTGATACATGCTCTGTTGCCTGCTGATTTGCTTAAGTTATGGTTCTTCGGAAACAAGTCCATTGTGAATGTAGTAGCTGCAACTGCCCAATGTTTTAGTTCTTCAGGATCAAGTTTGGTTTACAAAGGGTGTGTACTAGTTCTTTGTGTTGTTAAAAGGTACGATAATCCTTTCGCTTATACTTGCAGTTATGTGCATAGAAAACTCTTTTCAAGGGCTGTTTGTTTTTTAGGCAATATTTTAGAAGCTGCACTGCCCCATTTCTCAAAAATGGTCATAGCACCCATGGTTGCTGAAGCAATCGACTTTCTGATGTGTAATATGTATAGCAAAATTGTCTGTTTTGTTTGAAGGATGAGCTGAGGTCTCTGTATCATATGTTTAAAGAAGTCATGTTTGTTCTACTTGGTGAACAACATGTTTTAGAGTTTTATGTGAAATTGAAGTAGAAATGCAGCAAATGGTCGAGATGTATCAGATGTTACAGTTCCAAATGGAAAGAGTCTGAAGCTGGGCTTCTTATTTTACACCATTGCTAACTACTTGTTTGTGGCGAGTGAATCTTTGATATCTTTAATGACCAAAATAGGGTAAAGGGCACCAGGGGTCCTGTAGCATGCATAAGTGGAGCATATAAATATGTATTGGCCCGTTGCTGGCTTTTGATGGTTCAATCACACCTTTACAACGATACTTCCTTCACCTGATTTTTTCATCTAATATAAATAATACCATCTGAGGATGCATGAACATATTGAATGTGGACAAGAGGCCAAGGCTATATAGCAGGTTGGTCCCACAGTAGAGTTTATTCACAAATAATCAACATTTCTATGGAAAGAATTGCTAAGTAATAGGTAAACTTTCAGTAAAAACACATTTCACTTGCCAATAAAGCTGAAATTAAATTAATGTCCTCAATTTGGGGATGTGATTTGTCCCCAGCAACAAAGACATGAAATACTCCCCCAATTTGAATCCAACTACATCCAGGACTTTTCTTTAAGCCTTTTTCTTTCATCCACTGCCTTGTGTTTTTTACCTGATCCCACCTTCTTGAAGCGGCATATGCATTTGAAAGTGCCACATAATTTCCAGGATTATTTGGCTCTAAATCTATCAATTTTATGGATAAATGTTCCTCAAGTTCAGTCTCTCCACTTTCTCTACATGCAGTAACCAGCGATCCGATAATATGTGCATCTGGCTCATAGGGCATTGTAGTGATAAGTCTCAATGCTTTATCCAAATTGCCACACTTAGTAAGTAGATTAACAATGCAGCCATAATGCTCCATACTTGGCTGCAAATGGTGTTTAAAGACCATATCAAAAAATACCTCCAAACCTTGGTTGACAAAACCCGAATGGCTGCATGCATACAAGGCATTAGTGAAGGTAATGTTGTCTGGTTCTTTACCTTCTTCCCTGAGACGTCTATACAGAGCTAGGGCTTTGATAGCTTGACCATGTAATGCATAGCTGAAGATCATTGCATTATAGATAGGTACTTCCTTGTTTACAATAGAAGCAAACACACTCTTTGCTTGATCTAGGCTTCCACATCTAGCATACATGTCTACTAAAGAAGTGGTGATTGGGATTGAAAAAGAAAGAACATGCCTTGTCAAATACCCATGAATGGCCTTCCCACAACGTAACAATGCCATGTCAGTGCACATTGAGAGTACCGAGACAATGCATACAACATTTGGTTTAATACCAGCTTCTTGCATTTGTTGGAATACTTTGATTGCTTCGTAGCAAAAGCCGTTATCAATCAAGCCAGATATGAGAGTCGTCCATGTTATCAGATTAGGTTGGACGCCAAGTGATTCCATTTCCATAAACAAGTCCTTTGCCTCATCAACTTGGCCATTTTTAAGAAATCCCAAAATGACAGAGTTCCATGATATCACATTTGGTGGAACACTTTCTAATTGCATCTGATAATACAATTTCAAGGCCTCACCACTAAGACCCAACTCGGCATATGCAGCCAACACCGTGTTCCACAAAACGAGATCTTTATTTACAGTAGAGTCAAAAACAACTCTAGCACAATCAATTCTGTCACATTTAGCGTACATATCGATGATGCTACTTGCAACTACAATGTCTGTATCAAGGTTGTTTCTAATACAATAACAATGTCCCTTCTTACCAAGTTCCAAATCACTTGTATCTGCAAAAGCAGACATTAAAGTTGCAAGAGTCACAGAGTCAAACCTCAGATTTTCTAACCTCATCAAGCTGCACATATTTAGTGCTTTATCAACCTTTCCAATTCTCACATAACCAGATATAATCAAATTCCATGTGACCACATCTTTCTCAAGCATCTCATCGAAAATGAGTTCAGCTTCCTCCATCAAACCCACTTTGGAATAAAAATTTATCACAGAACTACCTAAAATGGTACCCAATTCTAAGCCACATACAATTGCAAGTGCATGGCCTTGTTTGCCTTCATCTATTGCACCTATATTAGCTGAAGCTGAGAGAAAGCTTGATACTGTAACTCTAGTGAATTCAACATTAGCCATTCTCATATTGTGAAACAATTTCATTGCTTCATCATTAAGTCCATTTTGAACATAAGCAACGATCATTGAATTCCAAGTGACAGAGTTCTTATCAAGCATTTCATCGAACACCTTCCTGGCATCTTCCAGAACCCCACATTTCCCATACATATCAACTAGACTAGAAGCAACAAATACACACCCAACATACCCCATCTTCTCAACAAACCCATGAACTCCTTTCCCAAACTTAACCCACTGCAGAAAACCACAAGCCTTCAATGCATTTGGGATAACAAAATTATCAGGTAAAAACCCACTTTCTAGCATTTCACAAAGTCCCAGTAAAGCTTTTTCAGGAAAACCCATTCGACAGTTCAATCCGACAATGGCAGCCCATGAAAACACATTCTTTATACTCGCCATGCGAAACAAACGATTCGAGTCCTTATAAAGATTGCATTTTGAATAGAAAATTACTAACTTTGTTTCGATAAACTCGTTTGCAGCAAGAAATTCACCGTTCTTAATAATTCGAGCGTGGATTTGCTGACCCATAGAAAGAGCTCGCTCGTAGACACTTACCTGAAGGAGCTCCCCGTATAATTCTGGGCCAGTTTGGAGATCTCTGAGTTCCATTTCGGTGAACAAGTCTACAGCTTCTCGAATTCGCCTATTTTTGCATAAAGAGGAAATCTGCTGAAAATAAGAATAATTGTACCAAACCTGGTCATGATTCCTTGCATTTTCTTGAAATTTCGAGAATTGGATTTGATTCAATTTGTGAGAATCTACAGTTTTGGAGAGATTTGAAAAAGAAATTTGCAAGTTTTGAGGCGTTGTCAAAGAAAGCAAAGCCATGCATGAAGCAGAGCAAGCGAAACAGAGGATATGGTTGGCGGTTTGTATTTGCCACACAAAGTGAGAAGGGCGTATTCGTTAATATACATTTACATTTTCATTAAAATAATATGATTAATATATTAAATTTATGAAAATAAAATGATAAAATTCATTTTTGACATTAAACTAGTTGTGGTGCTTCTTTTAAAATGATTACGATCAAAAAGTAACTCTAAGAAAAAAATAGTTGTGCATGATCACTAGTTTTCAATATCTTAAAACTATCTATGATAATCTTTTTATAAAGTACTAAAAAACTGAAAAATAAAAATAAATAAAAGCTCTAATATCCGTTATATGTTGAGACAAGAAATAATGGAATTTTTTTTATAGTAAACTCAATCTTTACCCCAATTACTTAAATTATTAAAGGTAATGAAAATGTATTAATAAAAAGCAGTGCTTTATCTCTTTTGGAAGTTAAATAACTTATTAGAGTAAATATAGACAGTAGCAAAGAGAAAAATAAACCCAATTACTGAAAGGGCAGCTACCCAAATTAAGTCATAATGGAAACCAAAATAATCCCTCATAAACTCAGCCACAGTCTCTCCTGAATCAAGCCTAGTCTCCACATCCCCATATTGTGAAGCAGCCATTCCATATAGACTCCAAGCTGGAGGGCAAATCCAAACATACCATCTCCACCACACTGCTATTCTCTGCAATTTACAACCACTTATGCATGTTAGATATCATTATCATTGCCTTCAAAATATGATGCATGATGATTATATGTTTGAATTTTGTCCCTAAATTGTACATTTTTGGAGAATGAGTCGATTGTTTTAGTATATCAAGAATAATAATCGAGTTTATTATTTTTTTAATAAGTGTTTAATTATTTTATTTTGAAAAAATGAAAGGATAAATAACTAAATTTTTTTATTTTACTTTTAATTTTTTAGATTAATTTTATATATTATATTTATTAACAATTAATAACTATAAAATTGATAAAAGAAAATAAAACATATATATTTTTTAAAAAAATTGGCCATTGATCTTTGTGTTATAACTTTTTCGTAACAAAAAATTAAATTAATACTAAAATTAACAAAATTACTAAATTATTTTAACTATCACAATTAAAAGAACATTATGCATTTGTCTCTTATTATTATAATTATTATTATTTACTCGATCACCTCAATACATACTTATAGAATCAAAAGAGTAATAAAACATCTATTTTTAAATAGAGAGCTGAGACATATATGCCCCTTATATTATATCATTAATATTGTTTGGTTATATTAGATCATCAGTATTGTTTGATTAATTGGATTAAAAATGATGTAATTTAGTTCTTTAATTTTAAAAAAAGAATATAATCAAAGATAAAATACATTATTTTAATAATTTTTTTATAAACATATTATTTTTTATATAAGTGATTAAATCACTAGTCTTTGCCGAGAATAAATGATAAATTTAATATGAAAATATTTTTAAAAAAATCAATAATAATAATGTTCAAACAAAAAATTAAAAAATATATAAAAATAATATTATTCGCCTTTAATCACACTTTTTTTTTCAAAATCTAAATGAATAACTAATACCATTTAAAATCTAACAAAACAAACTAAAGAAATGGTCTCTGTAACATTTTTTATTTCTTTTAAATAACATATTACAGTAACGCACGGATTTAGAAGTAGTTTTAGAGCTTACGTTTCGGGGTATGACGAAGCCGGCAAAGAGATTCCACATAGCTTGAAAGACACCAGAAACTATGGCTGCTGATTCTTGATTAGGACTCATTGCTAAGAGCATCATTCCATAGTATATATAATATAGTAATGTAGTAAATAAGAAAAAGATGTTTTGAAACAACTTTTTGGCTGTCCATTGATCTCCAATCATTGCATATACTATAACTCCATAAATGATAGCCTGAACTAGTGTGTATGGGATCTCAATCACAATCTGATAATGACAAATGTAAATATACAAGTAACAAGATTTTTTTGTTAGAAGTGGTTTTACATAGTTTCACAAGCAAAAACAAATTTACAAGCAAATTTGTAAAGTGAATACCTGAGCAAGTGCATAAGGCAAAGCAGAGTACATCCCAGCAGCCTTCTCTCTGTAATAAACAGTTCTTTCAGTGATTAAAACTGGTCGTATTGTAGTTGCACTTTGTGATCCCAAGAACATGTTAGCCATATACATGGCTCCTAACCCATTTAGAATTTCTCGTCTTGTGTTCCTGAGAAATTACAAATGAAGTTTTCAGCTTTTAACTTTATTTTCATAAAATAGTCAGATTTTTAAAAATTTATACATTTTATTCAAATTAATGTTGCTTTAAATAGAGATGGGTAGATATTTAAAGAATAAAATTTCTTAAAAAGTGAAAATAAAATGATAAAAAATGATTTAAATGATTAAAGTTTTATAAATATAACAATAAAATGATTAAAATGTATCATTTTAAAACAACTTAATATGTTAAATTTATAAAAAAAGTACAATGATATAATGTACATTTCTTTTCTTTGTGTTTTGAGGCCTTGTTAAAGAACTCGATATCTAACCGGTGGCAACCAACACACCAGTTAGAAACAGTCAACAACAAAATAGTAAGAAACAACAGGTTGTACAAGAACATAATCTCATATAATTATGTCTATTTTAATTATTATAATTTTTTTTATTATGTATAAATTAGATTGTAAACATTCATTTATTCATTGCATAAAACCATTTCTTACATGATATCAAAGCATAGGAAGTAGTTTTCTGACGCCGATTCATCCACTTTTCGATCGGTTCCTTAACTGAAATTTTCGGTTCTGGAATCCTTGATACGTTTCCTATAAAATACAGCCTATTTCAATTCATTATTTTTTCTTAAACAATCATTATTGTCTAGAACACACTAAATCTTATCTCGTTTTTGAATTTTTCACTCAACAATCATATTTGAAACTATCAATACCAGACCCATTTTACCAAAATAGTATCCTAACTATTCTTTATACTTACACCATTCAAACCAACCCGGTATGATTTTAGTGGCTCAATCCTTAAATCAAGAAAACTATCATATTTGGAGCCATGCGATGCTTATGACTCTCACCACAAAAAATAAAGACGGATTTATTGATGGCATAATTATAAAGCCACCATCAAACTCTAAGGCAAAAACCAAATAATGGACTCGCTACAACACTCTTGTCAAATGATGGATTCTCAATATCATATCATCTAAAATTGCAGAAACTATCATGTATAATGATATCACATATGAGCTATGAGAAGAATTGAAGGAACGTTTTACACACACCAACATCATGCACCTATTTCAAATTGAATAAGAGATTCATGACTGCATACAAGAAGAAGCATTGGAGATTACGACACCAAATTGAAAAGCCTATGGGATACTCGAGATGCATTATGTCCCCTTCCACATTGTGGAGGAAACACTGGAAGGGAACTACAGGAATACCAACAAAAGTAGCGAACCATAAAGTTCCTCATAAGGCTTAACACAATTTATAGAGCAACACGAGGACAAATCTTTCTTATGGAACCTTTACCTACAATAAATAAGATATACTTACTCATTGTTCAAGATGAAAAGCAGAGAGTTGTCTCCACACAAACCATAGGAAGGATGCCAGAAGTTGTTGCACTTGTCGCCAAAGATAGTCGTCCACAATATCGTCCAAAATATCCTTACAAGAACTACTCACCACGGAACTCACATCTCAAGTGTGATCGATGCAACAATATCGGTCACAATTCTGAAAGCTACCGAAATCGCCTTAAATGTGATTTTTATGGACTCAATGGACACAACTCTAAAAATTGTCGAAATCACCTCAAATGTGATTTATGTGGTTTGAATAGACATGACATCAACATGTGTCGAAAGAAAAAGGAAATTAAGAACAAGAAAAATGCAAGTTATGACTTCCCCTCCAAAGCTCACCATACTAACTTTCAGGCAAGCAACTCCGACACAAGAAACACCATTATCAACTTCCGCACCACATATGAATCCTTCAACACCAGTTACACATAGACTCCGTCGATTCACTCATTTTGCTAGTTACCTTCACAAGTATCTTTTAGAAGCTTCATTACCTTATTGGTCATTCCTTTTTTCTAACTCAGCATCGTCCGATAATAAATGTATTTCTCATTCTCTATCTCATGTACTTACTTATGACCGATTATCACCTGCACATTGTGCCTTTGCTACTTTTATTTCCATTCTTAGGGAATCAACCACCTTTACTGAAGCTTTCAATGATCCAAAATGGCGACTTGCCATGAAATAAGAATTGGATGCTCTCAAAACTAATAGCACTTGGACGCTCCAACAGATTCCTCCAAACAAAAAAACTAGTTGCTTGTAAATAGGTCTACAAAATCAAGTATAATTCTGATGGCTCTATGGAACGATACAAGGCTAGTTAGTGGTCAAATGATACAGTCAGATTGAAGGTTTTGACTACCAAAATATTTTTGCACCAGTAGCCAAACTTGTCACCGTTTGTCTCCTTCTTGTCGTTACTGCCATTCAAAATTGGCATCTTCACCAACTCGATGTCAACAATGCCTTTCTCTATGATGATCTTCATGAAGATGTCTACATGTCTCTTCCACCCAAATTCGGACGAAAGAGGGAAACACGGGTATATAAACTATACAAATCTTTGTATGGTCAAACAAGCCTCACGACAATGGTTTATCAAGCTATCAACAACACTTAAGCTAGTCGATTTTAACCAATCCAAGTATGATCACTCACTATTCATCTAAACCCGTGGTAATTCCTTCTCTACTCTTCTTGTCTATATAGACGATATAATCATAATAGGAAACAATCTATAAGACATTAAAGAAACTAAGAATCATCTCATGCGACAATTCAAGCTAAAAGATCTCTGTAAATTAAAGTATTTTTTGGGCATAGAAGTTTCACGATCCAAGAAGGGAATTGTTTTGTCACAATGCAAGTATGCATTTGAAATATTGGAGGACATGGGTTATGTAGGTGCCAAACCTGCCAATTTACCTATGGAACATAATTTATCCCTCAGCAAGATTGAAGGAGAATTCATCAGTGACCCCACATCCTATCAAAGACTTGTTGGGAGATTAATATACTTGACCATCACAAGGCCCAATTTAGTGTATGTTGTGCAGATTCTCAGTCAATATATGGACAAACCACAACAACCACATTTGGAAACAGCTCAACGAGTGCTACAATGTATCAAGAACACACCAAGAAAAGGTTTCTTTTTCTCAACAACTAGTCCACTACAACTAAATACTTTTTGTGACGCAGATTGAGCTAGATGCACAAACACACGACGATGAACCACGAGATATTGTACGTTTCTTAGAAACTCACTAGTTTTTTGAAAGCCTAAGAATCAAAACACAGTCTCATGATCGAGTGTAGAAGTAGAATATCGTTCTTTGATGATAGCATGTTGCGAAGTAACATGGTTACGATACATTTTGGATGATTTGGGTAACAAATACTCTCAACCGACCAAGTTATATTGCGACAATCAAGCTGCCTTTCACATGCATCAAATCCAATGTTTCATGAATGAACCAAACACATAAAGATCGATTGTCATCTAGTGAGAGAAAAGATTTAAGTTGGAATGATCAAGACTTATCATATTTCTAAGTTTTCCACAGTTCTCAAGCTTACTTAACAAGTTAAAAATAATTAACATATATTTCAACTTAAGGAGAAATGTTAAAGAACTCAAGATTATGTTGATGACAATCAATACACTAGCTTGAAACAACCAACAATAAAATGATGAAAAACAACAAGTTATTTAAGAACATGATTCCATATAATTATATCTATTTTAATTATTATAATTTTTTTTATTTTGTATAAATTAGATTATAAATATTCATTTATTCAATGAATAAAACCAGTCACAAATCATTGGTTTCAAAGTTTTAATTGAAAAAATGTCTAAAATTGTAAGTTTTTACGCATGTTGTACATGAATATACACGAACCTTACATTGTATGTATTTTGCATTTTATCTTAAAATTCATAATATGATTATGGGTGATATTAGAAGCTGCAGAGGAATTGTAGGCTCTCTCGAAAAGATGCTGTTAAATACACGAACTTTTAATATAAGTAAAATAAGTATATTAATTATAATAAAATTTTATACAAGTATAAAATATCTTAAATATTGTATTTTTTTTAATATATGTTGGTCACAAACTTTCTTTTAATAATTTTATTCAACTAAAAATAAAATTATTTAATTTTTTATATTCCAAAAATACCCTTTTATATTTTAAATATAATTTTTTTTGGTAATATTTTATATTTGTATGAGATTTTAATTAAATTAATATAACATGTTTACTTAATTAAATAATTTATATATTAAAATATATCTTTTTGAAAATGACTGTAAAGCTATTTTTACATATGATTATTAAAGTAAGTGAAGTTTGCACAAAATGCAACATGTAAGTACTTACCTTTTGTAACCAAGACCCCAGAATATAATGCCAAACATAACGGCCATAGCAGCACTAAAAAGAAGTCGTACAGCAGTGTATGAAGTGTTCCTCCAATATGACTTTTGTTGTTTCCAAAGGCAGGCTTTGAACTGAGTCACATAGGACCGTGGATACTCGGAGGAAAAGTGAAGATCTTCAGACCCTGTAAGAGCTCTACTTAAATCCTTTATCAAAGCTTTGTTTCTTCTGCAGGTATAATTTTAATAACTCTTTTTATTACTAACATAAAACAAATTATAATGGCTAAAATATATTTTCTTCTTTCCAAATATTTACTCAATTTTTTAATTATTAAACATATCTTTAATTTGTCAATTTTGCCAACAGAATTAACAACACATGTATAATTTAATTAATTAAACTTTATGAACCGATCAAAAGAATATATATATAATAAAAACCAATATTTTAAGAATTATTACAATAATTGAAATATCAATTAAGCAATCAATTTAATAACTGGATTACATATAACATGGTTTAATTGTAATTTAATTTATGTCTCAAATTTACAAACCTAAACAGATCTGATTCCTTGTAAATGTCAGCAAATTTGACACCTAAAGCTTGTTCTTGTGCTTTTCTTGTCACTTCTAACGCCCATGTAGCTGGGTTATAACCATCTCTTATTTTACCAACTCCTTTTATTTTCTACAAAACACCATATATCAGAAAACAAGTCAAGAAATAAATTATGAAATTGAATCTGTTAAGTCAAATTGTTGGTTAAATGGTTAATTATGGTAAGCTTACCTCTAAGTATTTTATTAAATGGCAAGAATTTGGTCCTATTGGTCCCACATAAATCTCTTCACCTCCTCTTGCCAATAGGATGAGCTTTCACAAGGAAATAATGGAGTTAGGTTTCAGGTAACGTTTGTTTGTGCTTCTTTTAAAAATAAAGTTAAAAGCAATTTTTAGAAAATGCTCTTTTAAAAAAACTATAACAAACACAAGTTATAAGCTTTAGGTAAATCTCAACACCACTTCCTTGCCAATAGGAAGAACTTTGGTAAGGAAACAAAATAAAGGGTCTGTTTGGATGTGCTTCACTTAGAAGTGATTTAAAGATAAGTACTCATATGTTTGGTACAAAATTACTAGAAGAAGTTTAGAGTAGCATTTTAGCAATTAATTTAGTAGAAAAACATGCATGTTAAAACTACTTCTCCCAAAATCATTTTGTTGTATACATATTAGAAATCAATGTACTCACCTCATCAAATGATTCAAAAATGTCAATACTTGGCTGGTGAATTGTACAAACCACAGTCCTACCAGTGTCAACTGTATTTCTTACAACTCTCATGACAATGGCAGCAGCTCTGGCATCCAAACCAGAGGTTGGCTCATCCATGAATATAATTGAAGGGTTTGCCACAAGCTCTACAGCAATAGTTAGCCTTTTGCGTTGTTCAATAGAGAGTCCATTCACATTTGGAAATCCCACCAAGGCATCTCTTAATTGCATTAGTTCAACTAGTTCCATCACTTCCTCAACAAAAAGCTGCATTATATAATTAACCATCAAGTAATTACTTTTTATCAATATTATGAGTATGTTTGATTTACTTATAAACACAATCTAGAGTTTTAATATATGCTCATTTTTATAATATTATGAATATATGTTCAATACTTATTCATAAATGTATTAAATACATTCTGAATTTTAATAAACTTTTAAACATATGTACAATAATGCATACTCTCAATGTTTATTTTTATATGGTAAATGGTCATAAAAATCCATTTGCTTAAGGAAAGTGACGGATCAATCATTTAGTTTTGGACATGTGTCATTTAATCCTATTAAAATTGAAAAGTGAGTCGTTTAATCTCTTTAAAATTAAAAAATGTATTATTTAATTATTTAAGAATTGATAAAATGATCCTTAAGGCCTTCATCTTAAAGAAAAAATGATTATTTTTTTAATTTTCTTAAAATTAAAAGATTTATTATTTAATCATTTAAGAATCGATAAAATGATGTTTAATTCCTAATCTTAAAAGAAGAAATGAACATTTTTTAATCTCAAATGACTAAAAGACACCTATCCAAAGCTAATATAATATTTTGGCATTTCACCCTATTTTATCACATGAACGTTTTTTTTTTTTTTAATTTCTGAAAGCAATTATACATTTTAAATAAATTTGAAAATACTTATTAAACCCTATGCTCAAATATATCAAAAAGTTGGGCAGTTAGAAATACAATCGATCATAAAACTGTGTAATATATGAAATAGAATGAGCAAATAATTTATTTTGGCAGAGTATAGGGTTGATTTGGCAGAGTACCTCTTTAGCATTTGAATCGACATCTGATGGTAAACGAAGCCAAGCTGAGTATAAAAGGGACTCATAAACAGTAACAAGAGGAGAGTGAATGTCATTTTGTTCACAATATCCAGAAATTCTAGCAAAAGTTGATTGCCTTTTTGGATAACCAGAAATTGTGATGTTTCCTTCTATATATCCACTGTTTTTTATTCCAGCCAATACGTCTAAAAGTGTGGTCTTACCAGCACCACTAACACCCATTAAGGCTGTTAAAACTCCTGGCCTGAATGATCCAGTCACTTCTTTCAAAAGCACCAATCTATCTTCTATTAGGCCTTGTGCTTTCATTGCCTACATTTCAAAATTACAAGTGTCTTCATCAAAATTGGTAAATATTGGCCTTAATTAACTTATTTATTTATTTATTTAAACTTGATTGTTATGCAAGTTATTTTCAAGTTTGGATTTATTGATTTTTTTTTTGTTAAAAATGGTTTCAGAGTAAGCCTTCTGAACTTGAAAGCACTTACAACGATTTTTTTTTGGACATGTTTGTTTATGCTTCTAAAATACTGTAGAGATGCCTCTCATAGCAAATTTTTGCTTTAAAACAAAATAGGAAAAAAATATCATAAGTGATTTTAGGCTCAGAGTAGATAACACATTTTGTACTTACTGACAGAAACACTTTTTTTCTAAAAACACTTTCAATTGGAATTATTTTTAATAATAGAAGAACAAGCAAACATGTCCTCTGTTAGTTTTAAAGTGTTTCTTATAGTATTAAATGATTTTACAATGTCTAAATATTTCCCTTAAGTTATTTAATTAATTATTTATTTAAACTTTGATTGTTAAAAGTGGTTTAAGTATAGAAGCACAAAATTTGCATTTTGATCTTGAAAGCACTTAAGACATTTTTTTTCTGGGCATGTTTGTTTCTTCTTTTTCTCATAGCAAACAAGTAATTCTAAACTAAATAGAAAAAAAAAATTATCATAAGTGCTTTTAGGTTCATAATCTTTTTTTGTACTTACTGACGTAAGCGCTTTATTTTAAAACCACGTTTTATTGAAATGATCTTTAGCATAAGCACAAACAAATATATCATCTGTTTAGTTTAGTTTAAAAGTATTTTTATATTGTCATAAGTACTTTTATAAGGTCTAGAAAAACACATTAGTTTAAAAGCACAATCACCTTTGGCATGTCAACTGAATATGTGATATTCTCAAAAGCTAGAGAAAGCGGCTTGAATGGAATAAGCATGCTTTTCCCCCGGCGGCTGCCAGCCACTGTTGTATCTGTCATTTCACGCAAAGTTTGTCAAATTTTTTTTCTTTTTTTTTATTTCAATGAATAAGCACCCGTTTTGAGTTCGGGGAATGGGGATGGGATGATGGGAATCGATCTTACTCCCTTTACTGTGAGAGAAGTGGACAAAACCAACTGAGCTACCGATGATTCTTACACAGTTGTTGTTTTTACCTGTAATTTCCTCATCTACTTTGTCATTGCTTTTCTCTTCTTCAGAATCTCGAGGGATGAAAAGAACCCGAGATGTCCCAAGTGCTGCAAGGGATGAATTAAAAAAATATGGCTTCCAATTCAGTTTCAAGTTTTCAATGCAAAAAAGAAATATAAGTTGAAAAGTGAATGGAATTGATATTTAAAGAATGCTCACGATCAAGATAGGCAAGTGCCAAAACACTCATTACAATGAAAGCAATTGTGAAAACAATCAATGCAGCGAGACCAATCCAATACCAATTTGGATCGGCTATTACTCCACGTGACTTCAATACAGACACTCCAAGTGCTTCTTTTGATCCATTCAAAACCTGCATTTCAAAACCACAAAACCCTAAGTTAAAAGTGATTTCAAAATAAAGTGTTTTAAGGAAGAAGTAGTCAATATTACAAAAAGGAGCAATTAAGTCGAGATTTAAAGTTGATTTTTGAGAAAAATTGACTTAAAATTTTAAATCGTGTGCTGAAAGATCGACTTAAAAAGTTTAAAAAATAGCGTCAGTTTTATGTGTCAATCAATACTACTATTTTATTTTTCTTTAATTTTTTAAATCGATTAACACGTATAATCGACGCTACACGTAGGTTTTTAAGTCTATTTTACGTGCCAACCGACTTAAACCACGTATAACGTCGGTTGACATGTAGAACCGAATTAAATCCTACGTGTAACGACGGTTGATTTTTCTTTAATTTATTTAAGTCTGTTAACACATAGAATAACACTACACGTAGGATTTTTAGTCGGTTCTAGGTGTCAACCGACTTCAAAAATTAAAGAAAAATAAAATAGTAACGTCGGTTCTACGTATCAACCAATGCTACACATTTTTTTTTCTTTTTTTCTTCTTTTTTTCCCATTTTCCAACAGAATGTATTTTCCAGCTACTATAACCCTAAAACGACAACTCCTTCCTCCACTCTTTCTAATTTTTTGGCTACCACCGACTACCAATTCCTACACCATTAAGTAGTTTTTCTTCCTCTTCAATTTCTCTTATAGATCTCCTGTTTTTTTTAAGTATAATACTCAAATTTTTTATACACATTTTCTCTTCATTTATTTTATTTTGTCACTTCTTTTATTCTTGTAAGTATTTCTATGAATTATTTTACACTTATTATTCATATTTTTTTTATTTTTTTTGTATATTATGTGTATAAATTTTTGTGTTATGTATGTTTTGTATTTTTATTCAAGCCTAAAAAAAAATATTTTTATTTATTTATTTATTTTAATAATTTTATGTATTTAAATGTTTGATATATATTAATTTATTTTAAACAAATAATTTTTAAAAATTATTTTCATGTGCATGAAATATATATATATATATATAATGAATTTATTAATATTTATTATTATATATATGTATAAAATATATATTTTTATTAATTACATGTATTTATATATATATAAATTATTATATTGTATATTGTTAATATTATATATTTGTTATGTTTCTTTTTTATGTATTTATTTTTATATGATGTTTTGATAGATATTTTAATAATATCTAAAATATATTGGTTGGATACATATTTAATATGCTTAATGTTATTAATAAAAAATGAATAAATTTTGGATGTTAAAGTGTAAAATTGAACAAGACTACATTTTTAGAGTTGAAAGTTTATTGGAATTTGTTTGTAGATATAGTAATAATGTAATTCAAGTTATATGTGTGTGTGTTGTATGTAAATTATTTTTTTGTTTTAAATTTAATTTTCAATAATTAATTAATATTTAATTTTTCAATTATTTGTAGTATTTAAACTCTTTTAAATAGATTTTAATTTTTCGTGTTATTATGTGATCGAATACAGGTTCTAAAGATAATAGAAAATAAGTAAAATGTGTAAAAAAAAAAAAAATTTAAAGTCAATTTATCGTGACTTAAAATTTAAAGTAAGAGTCAAGACCTAATTTGTATTACGTGTTCACACATAAGTTGAATCCCAAAGGTTAAAGTAGACCGTGTAAGTAAAGTTTTAGACTTATGTGATTAAATTAATATGAGTTTTTTGACCATTTTTTATCTCGTTGGTAAACTTTATGGAGTATAAACATCCAATTAAGCAAGATGTGATTGGACTTTGGTATAGAGGATGGATCGAGTCTAAGGACTAAATGTATTCTTGTTTGAGGTGGATTGTTGGGTGTAAAAAGAAATCGTAAGTGAAAAAATATAAAGATCAAATTGTGCATATAGTTTGAATAAAGTAGTTATTTTAATAGGTTAATTTTTAAGGTTGAAAACTAAAACCAATTCAATAATTTATGTATTTTGAGGTCACTTTTAATTAAAAAGAATTATAATAAGTTCATGAGCCTTTTTTTGCAATCAGAAGTGTTTCTACGTATAAAGATCAAACTGTGCATATAGTTTGAATAAAGTAGTTATTTTAATAGGTTAATTTTTAAGGTTAAAAACTAGAACCAATTCAATAATTTATGTATTTTGACGTCACTTTTAATTAAAAAGAATTATAATAAGTTCATGAGTCTTTTTTTGCGATCAGAAGTGTTTCTAGTAGTTTCAAAACAACAATGGCTACTTACATGCTTCCATGTGCCTCCAAAGAATTCATTAACTGACAAAGCAGTTTGTGCATACATCAAAGGAGATGTATAGATCCCCCAAACCAGCCATTTATGCACAGATTCTGAAAAAAAATACTTTACATGAAGAATGATCTTGGAGAACATGAAGAGCTTGAGCAATTTTTAAATAAACAAACACATTCATACCTCTTGATATAATAAATCCACTAAACAAAAGAAGCCAGACCACTGAAAGGCATCCACAAGTATTTGCAACAATGTGGTCTCTACTTATTGCACCGATGGTTCGAAAAAGCGCATACGACATTTGTCCACTCAATGTAAGAATAATATAATGTCTAAACATCCTGAAAACAAGACTAGTTGTAAAGTTGTACAACTCATACAAAGTGGACGCAATTAAATTAAAAAAAAAACATATATTTTTATGTTATATAAAAAACATATGTAACATATTTTTAAATATTAAAAAAATATATTTTTAACATTATATGAAAAATAATATATATGTATCGTATTAAAAAAATTAAAAATTAAATTTGCATTATACGAAAAATAATATATATGTATCGCATTAAAAAGATTAAAAATTAAATTTTACTTAGGGAATTAAAAATGAAATTTTATTTGTGAAGGGAACTTATGATAAGCAATTATTCAAAAAAAAAAAAAACACTCAAAGATAATTGGTTATTTGATACTGACCTTATGACACCAGAGTCATAGCCCAATGAATAATAAGTAGTGGCAGTCCAAAATGCGACTTCAACAATAGATATAGGAATCCTAAGTACTGATGTTGGTAATGAAAATGCCCATGAAGGATACATAAGAAGGTCTCTTTGCTTATAAAATATTGGAAGTTTATCAATAGTCATTGGAAGTTCAAAAAACCCAGAGAATGTGATAACATTGATAGCAAAAAATAGTGCACCCATATACACATTTCCATCTTCTGTTGAATTTTTGTGCTTCTTGGCTTGTGCATAGACTGTTGTTAAAATGATGGCATTTATTTCAAGCTGAAACCATTAAAAATATACAATTAATTTCTTAGTATATCAAATTTGGAAAAGTATAGTAAAATTCCATTTGATTAGGCTTTTGGTGCAATTTAATACTCTAGTTTAAAAAATTTATTTTTTAAGTCATTTGTTGTTAAAAATGTGTAGTACAATAACAAAATTAACTTTTCAATTAATATTTTTTCAGAAATAATGGAATATTACATATAACATGTACATGTTTGTATTTTTTTAATAGACATATATCTAATGATATAATTTTTAATTAAAAATTATTCAATTTTTTTAACAAATTTTTTGGTTAAAGTTAAATAAAATTTTAAATGTCTAATATGTTATTTTGAATATTATAAAATGAAAAAAAATTAAGTTTTTTTTTGAAAATTTTATTTAAATTTAAAAGAAAATTTTTTGTAAAATATTTGAATAAATTTTAATTAAATATTAATTTGTTACATATATACTTATCGAAAAATATAATATACATGAAAAACATGTGTTATTTCAATATATTTAATAGAAAATTGAGTAGAAAATTAATTTTGTAATTATATGTTAATACTTTTTTTATAAACAAAAATACTTAAATAATACATTTTTCACATAAAATAAAAGATTTTAAAACATTTTTTCTTAGCTATTAATAAACATTACATTTGACCTACATAAGGATACCATATGCGCAGTTCATCCTATTAAATTTCGTAATAAAGAAGCAAAAATTAGTATGCATGTTATTACTTACTAGAATTATTTGGAAAATGAACACAAATGCACTCCTCTTCATCAAAATAATTTCTCTTAATAAGCAAGCTTTAAATAATTCAAGCTTGTTGGCTCCATATTTTGTTCTGGTTAAAGCTGCAGGGTGGCTTTTGGACTTATCAAATGGTGTTTCGAGATCATGTGCAATGTTTTTTCCCACATGAAATGACTTGAAGGCCTCTGCAAACTCTGTCACCGAAATGTAAAGGTACCGTCTATCTTCATTCATCCAGTACTGTCTTTGATCCTTTCTAGATGTCACCTGCATTGTTTCAAACATTTACATTAAAAGCATGGTGTAAAATGAGCAACTTAAACAAGCTGAGTCATCTCAACTCATTTGATACCTTTAAGGTTAGTTTGAAAACGAAAAAAAAAACACTTGCAAAATTTGGAACCAATAGTGAATCTCAAGCACAATTTATAAGGGTATATATGCATACTTCTTGTAGGAAGTCAGCAACTTCTTTTCTCGTAGGACATTTGAATCCCATGGATTCAAAGAACTCAAGAACACTCTCTCGAGGACCTTGGTAGACAATTTTTCCATCTGATAGAAGAATGATGTCGTCGAACAACTCATAAGTTTCTGGAGGAGGTTGTAGAAGAGAGATAAGACCAGTCTTTTTGAAGATGTGAATTGACTGTCTTATTGAGTTGATGATCTGATATGTAGTTGAACTGTCTAAGCCAGTAGATATGTTGTCCATGAAGAGTGCATTTACTGGGCCAACCAACATCTCTCCTGTAAGAAGAATAAATCACATGAAAGAATTTTGCATCATTCAACACAATTTACTAATTTCAAGAGAAGTAATTTAAAATGAATTAGTTTAGTTAAAAGTAGTTTTATTAACAGAAGTATTTAGGCATTTGGGATAAAACTCTTATCGATGATTTTGAGTGATCCTTTGATAATTATTTTAGGATGATAGTATACATATTTCAAAATTTTTTTTTTTAAAAAAGTATTATTTATTCCTGTTAAACACCTTTGAAAATACTTTGTTCCATTTGAAATTTTTTTCACAAATATTTTTAAGCTTAAAAATGTTTTTTTTTCTTCAAAATTTGCTTTATTTTATAAACATTTTCTACCCAAATTACTTTTAAGAGAAATAGAAACAAACAAATCCTATTTCTCATAAAAATATTATTTCTTCGTTATACCAGTAGTGACGCGTTTCTTTTGACCACCAGAAATTCCTCTTATCATATCATCTCCTACAATTGTATCAGCACAGACATCCATTCCCAGTATCTATAACAACGTAAGTAAACATAGAATTAAACAACTTTGATGGTAGGAAAAAAAATTGAATTGTTCTATTTGGTTAGAATAAAATACAAATACCTTTCTTTTCTTTGTACTTTTAAGTAACTACAACTCATACAATTGTAATTGTAATTATAACTCAAACTCAAACACTTTACTACCTAAATAAACTACACTTTGTTAACCAATAACAACAAACACATTTGATGTTGCTAGTTCTATGTACCTTAAGTATATATTCTGTTACTATGAATTCCTTATGTTCCTTGAGAACTGCTGCCTGTAACATAGTGCAAAAAGTTATATTAGATTCTTCAACATTTGAGTTTACTCAATACTCTATAAGTCTTAAATTTTTTATTCATACCTTCATTATTGCATCAATATATGGATCTGGCTTGATATTTAGTAACTTTTCTCTCCTCAAAAGCTCTGTTATCATATCTAAGAATAAAGCACATACAATCATTAGAAAAGAAAAAAATGCAATGCTTAATAGCCTGTTTGGATTTGCTTCGATTTGATCAAAAGTGATTTCACAATAAACATTTCTGCTTTTATTATAAAATTATAAGTCGTTTAAGTGATATTTTAACGTACATTTAAACTCTTTTAAAGCACTTATCTAAAAAAATTCTTCTTTTTTTATTGAACGATATTTTGGGATAAGAAGATTTGTGTCAAGTATTACCTGAAAAAATATAAAGTATTTACTAACTGTACCAAAAGACAACTAATATGTATTTCAAAATTTGTCAAATAGCTTTAAAAAGATTTTGAATCATTCGAAAACATTTTCAATTAAAAGAGAAGCGATTCCAAACGCTTTAATTAATAATTCATTAGAGCTATATTAGAAGAAAAGATTTGAACTTACCATAACTAGTACCAACACCTTGACATCTAGCAGAGAATTGTAAGGTTTCTCTAACCGTTAATAAAGGCAAGTGAACATCATATTGGCTAATATATGCTGAGGTTCTTTGGGGCACAAATTCATTCATCTCATGCCCATTGTATGTTACTTTCCCCGAGAGCTATATTTCAACAAAATTACTATAAGGGTTAGAATATCAAATATATTCCCAAATTTCTTCAAGTCATATGATTAGTATTGGTCAAACATGACAACATGTTAGTCATGCCTTTACCTTCAGTTGATGATCAAGTTTCACTGATAAAGCTCTAAGTAGGGTACTCTTTCCCGACCCCGGTGGTCCTAAGAGAAGTGTCATTCTGTCAAAAAAGAAGAGAAGAAAAAAAAATGTAACATTTTCATGTAGTTGTTTAGAAAACTAAGGATTTGTTTGTTTCTGTTTATGCTAAAATGGTACGTATAATTAAATATTGTTAAGAAGAAGAGGTTTCAGAAGCATAAATAAACATACAGTACTAGCTAAATCAAATAAGTTATTTGAAAAAAATCTACACGTACCTTCCGGGCTTGATAATTCCGCTCACATTATTAAGAATTTGGAACTTTTTCTTTTGACTTGGCAAGATATGAAGTTGATGTGCCCAACCCTTTAAAACGGATAACAAATTTGTTGAGTAATTAATGTTATATATATCAAGTATCAACGTCGAAGTAAATGGTCTAATTAATTTCTTTATGTGCAACAAAAGACATATTCATACCTCTAAAAGATCTAAAAATAAATTGGAGACAGATGGTAGAGCTCTGCTACCAACATAGGCTTCACCTTCAACATTTAGATTCTCGAACCGGACTTCAATTGCTGGTAAACTTAGACAAACTCTGATATTTGAAGACCATGCACAATCAACTCTATAATTCATTTCTTGAGAGGTAAATATAAAAGAACCAAAAAAAAATGTAGATAATATATATAAACTCTATTTTGTTGTTGTTGAAACAAAATACAAAATAGTACATAATCGGTACCACATGAACATGTTGCCTTCTTCGTCACCTAGTTTTTGTAGCACCATATAAAGTTACAGAGGGAAAAGAGAAAACTCATATATAGTAAGACGATTTGATAACATAGCTTGAATTACCCCGTAATTTTTTTTTTTCACACTTAATTACAAGCGTTGTACCAACCAAGAAATACACCAGGGGTGTCCAAAAATCGAACCGAAACGAATTAAATCGAAAAATCAATCGAATAGGTCCAATTTAAATAGTTTTATACATCAAAAAGTTCGATCTGTTAATTAAAACTGTTTTTTAAACTGTCAAATCTAATCTAGTTATATTAATTTTAAAACTAATTGGATCCCGATCCGATTCATATTAGTTAAAATTATTTTTTAAACGATCTAGTCTAATCTAATTATATTAATTTTTAAATCGATAGGATTGGATTGAACTTATTTTAAAAATATATTAAATTTTTTATACTATTTCTCACGAACCGTTGATTAAATTTCTCATATTTTAATCAAAGATATATCATTAGATGTATAATAATTATATATTATTAATCAGATCAAACTTTTGAAAACCGTTAAACAAATCGGATCAAACCGTTTAGTTCAATATTTTTAATAATTAAACGGTCTGATCATGTCCAGTTTGAACAATATAAAAGATCTGATCCGGTTAATTTTTTATACTCAAAATCAGATTGAATTGAACTATGTATACTGTTAATGTGATGTATGTAACTTGGTACTACAATGCCTTAATTCTACATTGTCTATAATATCTACATTTTAGAGATTTAATAACGATGTACTCTAATAATGTTAACAAAATGTGAATGTGAGAAGTATTTATTTATCACTTAATAATATAAATATTATTTTGATATTATCGTTAAAATGTAAAATCAGATTGATAAAATATCTTTTATAATTAATTTTCTTTAATAATTATCATTAAATATATTTATTTAATTTTTTTAGATCAAATTTTTATTAAATTAGAATAATTTTTTTTTATTTAGTTATAAAATTTTTTATTTTGTCAATAAAATTTATTGAATTATAAATATTTATAGTAAATTTTTTAATTATTATTTTAAATATTTTAATTACCTATTTTTCAATTTTTTGATTTATTGACATGTATTTATATTTGTATATATTAAATAAGATAATTAGTTTTTTTTTAAGTAATTGATAGTTTTAAATATTTAGTAAAAAATTTATAATTTTAATGATTTATAATTTTATAAATATTTTAAAAAAAAATTTCGCCGATAACAACAATTGATACATGGGTAACGAAATTAATATTTTAAACATTGATAGCATGTATAATGAAGTTACAATTTGACGTGCATAACTCAAGCTCTTATGGTAAAATATTTGTAAAATTATATTAGATAATTTTCTAAGTATTTTAAATGGTAGTTTTGGTATGCAAAATTTTTTGTTAGAAAAATCTATCCGCACCATGTTTTAAATGGAAATCACCTCATTTAGTGTCCAATTTTTATAAAGTATGATGAATTATTCGAATTTTTAAATATAAAATTTGAGTATATTTAATATTTTTCTTATGAAAAGAGAAGTTAAATATGGGTGTATAAAATTTTCACAAATTTTAACTTTTTGAAAAATTACATATAAATTTGTAAAACATTAGAAGTGTGTAGAATCTCTACATACATACTTGACAATTGTGTGGAAACAAAAAATTGAAAATTTGAATGGCAAAAAAAAAAATAACTAAAATACATTATAAAATAAATCAAATAATTCAAGTTATATTATGAATATTATTACAACTCAACCTGTATATTTTGAGTTTCCTCAATTTTCCCCAATTTTAAATGAATTTTTCTAACCTGTCAATTCTTTTCTTGAGCTTTTGCAAAAACTCTTCGTTGTTATCAGCAGTCTTGATGACCCTATTCAACAAATCTGTCCTCTCTTCAAAGTCAAGGTCTTGAAGATCAACTTCTTTCAATTCCCCTGTGACTCCATGCAAAATGCCCTTTCGAGCTCTATTATAAGTAGGAAGCTTTTCAAGAGCTGCCCATTTGAGAGCTTCTTCATAATCTTCATCCTGAAATGAATCTCTACTAGTACTTGGCACATTTGAACGTGACCTATAGTGTCCAATCTCCATTTTCTCACACTTTTGGGCGGTATGAAAATTTTTAAGGCTCAATAAGAAAATCAAATTGCAAAACTAAGCATATGACAAAAACCCAAATTGAAAGTATATATTAAAAAGAGAGGTATGGTAGAGTGAGTTGTTAAAAGACAGAAGATAATCTTAGAAAATCAGAGTTTTATAAGTTTAGTAGATGCATAATGTTTTTCCATGTTTGCATAAGATTAACATAGAATCTAATAATTAGGATTGAATTTATATAAATGACTTCATATATATAGTTAGGATCAAATTGATTAAGATCTTAATATTCAAGAAAAATTATATAATTATAGATAATAAAAATTATACTTTAATAATATTGAATACGATTTAATTATATAATGTTCAATATTAAACGAGTATAAATTATCGTTGTTTAATTTAAATGACGTTAAATGTAAAATATTTAGTTTGATTTATTTTTAATAATAAAAATATACAAATTAAATATAATAATCTTATTTTTATTACTTTTTAAACTATAAATTATTTATCCATATATGGTAAATTGTTATCATTAGTTTCACATTAAATAATAGATTCAACAATAAATGCAATTTTTATATTCATTGTTGTAGTTGTGATATTTTTTACGATGTCTGTTTTAATATCGTCCATTAATACTAGGCTTTACGTTATCTGTATCTAAATCTAAGAAGATTGTTTCTCACATTTTTCCCAAAAATAGAGGATTCCACGAAGATCACATTTACATCCTTTGTGAAAAAATAAACCTGCATTTATAGGTAATTCATATCAACCCATAAATCAAGGCCCAATCAGTAGTAAATGACTTCTCTTCTAGGCCCACAAGTAAGCACAGTGAGTTATATAAGTTATAACCCATATCGGCCTTTCCATCACTGAAACGCAGAGTATTTGTTTGATGGAGGATGCCCAGTTTTTTTTTAGCAAACGTTACTAGTGAAAGGAGTTGCAATTTGTGTGAGTTTTGCGTGTCGTCTTTCTAGCCTAAATAACATATTTTTTATCATAAAGAAAAATTAAATAATTTTTAATCAATTCATTTAATTATAATGATAAAAAAAATTCAATATCTTTATAAATATAAAAAAAATTCTAATTAATTCTAATTAAAAAAGAATTTGTATTGTGTTAAGTTCATATTCTGAGTTGTAACACAAATTTTCAACCCTATTTAATAAGATTCAAACTTACGAGCCTCAAAAACTCTTAACAAAAATGTTAATATAGATTAGTTCATGCTTGTTTTTCTTCCTTAGTTTTTTTTTTCACTTTTTCGAGTTAAAATTACTGCTAGGCTTAATATGCAATATATATATATATATATATATATATATATATATATATATATATATATATATATATATATATTATTTAATATTTTACTCGATATATATAAATAGTTGAAATTTATAAGAATTATGAGAGAAAAAATAACTTTAATTAATCTCAAACGTTAATATATAAGTATAAAATATTAAATAATATATTATAGTCATTCATCTTTTATATATATATATATATATATATATAAACCAGCTAGTTTAATTTTTATTTTTATTTACTATATGCTAAAAAAAAATATTTTACCTAGCAAAGTGGTGAGCATTATTAGTTAAGGATAGATTAATTGAATAGAAAGGTGAAATTTTGTTTTATGTATGATAGTTTTATTTGCTCAATTTCATATATAATTCATTAATTCATTTAATTGGTTTCATTTGTAAATCTGACCAAGCCATTCAAGTTCAGTTTTTGTAATAATTTTAATATGTGTTGATGTATTAGTGATTATAAATTCATATTATGATAAAGATATTTTCGTAAATAAATGTCCAAAATATCGGGTTATATATATGCTTAAAACTTTACACAAAGAGAATATATAATTAGTGCATCTACGAACATATATATATATATATATATATATATATATATATATATAATGTTACATAAATTTAAATATATTTTTAATAATTGAAGAGGTGTTATAAAAATAAAATTCTACCTATAAAGGTCATTTTGTGCACTTAAGTTTCTTTTTAATTTTAAGAACACCCTAAAGTAAGATTCAAATCCAAAGAATTTTCTTTAAAAATATAAAATAAATAATCTTACTTTTGTGTCATTTTACATAGAACAATTGGCTTTGGTTGAAGACAATCCAATGAAATTTGTGTTGAAACGTAAGACAACAAGAGGTCAACTCTATATACATATAAATAAATTTTTATTATTTTTTTTTGGATTCTTGTCTTCATTAACACACAAATGCTACTTTACGGAGAAGAAGTTCATCTTTTCGAAAGAGGCAGACCAAAGTGATTCTAATTCCATCCTCCACTTCAGATATTACTAGCCATTATCGATTTTAGATATTAATAGAGGTGTTAAATGAATAAGGATGACTAAACCCGCTTAAATTTAATTCATTTTAATCATTTAAAGTAAATTATAGTTATGTTTATCAAATTTTTAAATAAGTTTAACTAAATTGAAATTATTTTTACGTGAGTTGAATTGTAATGTTTATTTAATTTTTTTATTCGATTCATATAAATTATTTTAAAATATTTAATTAATTGTTAAAAACAAACTTATATATATAATTAAAACTTTATTAAATTCACATATTAACATACGAGAATAAAAAATCCAATATAATGAGTATTTATATCTAATAACAAAAAGATAAAAATAACATGTTCAATAATTAAGATGTAATGTTAAAATAATATATATATATATATATATATATATATATATGTTAAAAATGTTAAAATAATTCTAAATCTAATCGATTTAGGATTTAAAATTTAAAATTTAAAATTTAAATGTTTAAGATTTAGAATTTAGAATTTAACGATCAATAAAAAATATTATTAATAAGTTAATATATTTTTTTTGTTTAAAATATACTTTCACCTAAGTTTATCAATTGTGATTTTTACAATAAATAATACCTATAATTCTTAAACTAATTAATATTATACAAATATAATTCCACAAATTTAATCCTTAAATCATTATCACTAATATATTTTTATAATTTCTAGATATATATATTAAACTAATGCTAACAATTATATACGAGATAGAAATTAGATTTAGGGCATTATAAAAAATATTCAGTTAAAAAAACTTTCAATCAAAACATTGTTTTGGTCAAAAATATATATTTAGACAAAAAATTGTTAAGCTCATTTAGCTCATAGCACATTGACCAAAGTTTAAACGAATTAGATTAGATTGAATAGTTCATTTGACGTATCTAAATATTCATTATAAAAATAAAAAGTTATAATTTTCTATTTAATGACAACAATAATACGGAAGGAAAACGAGATATTAAAATTTCAATGCATATTTTCTATACCATAATTTTATACTTATAAGTTAGAATATATTTTTAAAAAATTATAAAATATAATATCATAAAATTGATAAGAATAAAAATAATATCTCAATAAAATTGAATATAATCTAATTAAATAACGTTTAATATTAATAGTTTTTAATATTCATTGTTCAATTTAAAAGATATTTAACGTGAAATGATATACATAATTTTTTTTAATTAGAAAAATATATCAGCCGATCATAACAAATGTTATTTTAATAATTATAGGTTTTTGAATTATAATTTTTATTATTTTCTAATATTTTTCATTTGTCTCTTAAATATCCATTTATTAGTTTCTTTGTATTTTATATCTCCTTTCTTCAATTGACGATTCAAAAAGTAGACATGGGTGTGCAGCATGGGCACTTTTTAATAGATAAGATTGAAGTATCCAAATTAATAATTAATATCCCAACAGCTAGCAATCAACTTATGAAAATAATAATTAAATTCTGATGCTAAAGCACAGTAATATATCCAATTAAGTGAATAATGGAGAATTTATTAGTAGTGTAGAACAATCCATTGTTATCAAAAATTTAGGTCATGATTCTTAATGACAAACCTACTACTGTCCGTAAACGTACCTTTCATTGGCTTTCAGTAAAGCTTAAGAATATTTCATATAATGCAACAACATAATTTAAAGCCATTCCAAAAAAATCTCTTCCCCTTTCAATTTGTGAACATTATAACTAATAAATTAACTTAATTACCTGCTTAAAATTGAGTCGAACCCAACTAACTGTTTATTCTTATAGGTCTAATTAAGTATATTGTTTTCGGTTTTTAAAATGTCAAAACCGACTTAGATACGTCAATTTTTATTTTTAAATATACAAATTCAAAATTAACCGAAACACTTTATACATGTATTTATTTTTAAAAATATATTTTTTAATATATATATATATTTATACTTTTATCTTCTTTTCCTCCTCTTATTTCTTCTCCCAACTAATTAAGATGTGTTTTATGTTATATCATTTAATTGTATTTTTAATATATTTTTTATATTTTATGGTAGTTGCGTTAAAACTAAAGCTGTTTATAAACTTAAATAACCCTTAAATTAAAGAGATTTTATGAACTTAAAATTATTTTATTGTATTTGATCGATGAAAAATAAATCTATTGTAATCGATAAACATTTTAATATAATTTAACAATAATGTTTCTTAAACTCATTGAAAAAGGTAATAAAAATAGAGTAAAAATAATTTAAATTTTTTTACAAAATTTAATATATGTTCAAATCGCAAGTCAAATCTATCAAATCAACTTAAAAATGTTGATCTAAGATTTTTTATTCGATATTTCAGAGGTTAGCTTCGATTCTTAGTTATATGTGGATTCTATTATAAATTTAGGGAAAATCAAGCCTAATGAACCATGTTTGTTCACCACTAATTTGTACTTAGTTCATGATAATGAATCATTTGATAATTAAGTTTGCTGAATAAAATCTTCTCAAAATAAAGTAAGACCGAATATTACTTATATCATCCTTTTCCCCTCACCCAAAATGCACTTATTAATTGAAACTAAAAAAAAAAAATGAGTCGAACATAACTTTGATTTCTAGCATTATTTTTTCTTATGACCAATTAATCCAGTTAGGGATTTGTTTTTAAAGTTAATTAATCGGATATATATAATAGAAAAAAAAAGGAACCGTACATGTCTTATCATTGTTCAAAACTTATTTATAATATTTTTTGCTATCAGTTTTTAATAATTCTCACAAAGTATATATACCTTAGAAGATGTAAAAGTTTTTCACAACATTTTTTGTACATTAATTAAATATTGTTATATATATGATTTTTTTTGGGCACCTTAAAAATTTGCATTTTCTAGTGTACCAAAAAGTGAAATTTCTTGTAGGATAGGTTGGCTTGACATTATTTTATAAGAGTAAGAAAGAAAAATGACATGTTTACTGTGAGATGAAAAAAAAATGTAAGTATGATATAAAAAGAGAAAAAAATAAAAGGGAAAAATTAATGCATGATTATCATTTATAAAGTAAGATGATGATGATGATAATAATAATAATAATAATTATAAATTACAACATAGTTTAATTATTTTTTAAAAAAAATCACAATAATTTACAGGCTTTGATGCCTTTAAAAATTGCATGGGATTAGAGGAATAACATGGGAAAAGCTGGATTTAGCTTAGAGGGAAATTTCTGTAAAGAAAAGATGACCGGAGGATCGAAAAATAAAAAGTAAAGAAAAGAAAAGTGATTCAAAACTGGGGCTTTTAATGAACAAAGTACTACGTGAGGCAGGCTTGTAAAAAGTGTATGATAGGCTGTTTTTGCGGGGTCGCACTCGTTTACTGTCCTATATATCTTTAAAATCCATTGGAAACTATGAGCTACCTACCCTGGCCTACTCCAATAAAGTTTCTTTTGTTAAGTATTAAACCCGAAACTTATATCTTATATTACCATATTATATGTCATTAACTTCTTCTTCAATAAAGTTATCTATATATTATGTAAAGTATTTTTTTCCCCACCTTCTTCTTCTTATTTTGCCTTGTTATTTTATGTATTTTTCTTTAAATATTTGGAAAAATGTTAGGTTAATTTGTTATTATGTATAAATTAATATTTTAATCTTATAATTTTTAGATTAAATATATTTAATTTTTTTATTTATAAAAATTAGGTATAAAAACAATCTCTTAATATAAATATAAATAAAAAAACAAAAACAATCTCTTTGTTAGGACTATAAATACTTAATTTTAATATGTTTATAGGTTAAAAATATTTATTTTAATAATTATAGGATTAAAAACGATTATTTTACATGATAATAAGCTTAATAAAACATAATCGATAAATTTATATACTCTTACTTTTCTTTTCTTTTTTCTTTTTTCATCTAAAATACGGTTTTAAAAAACAATCATTTACAAATTTTTATTGGTTTGAAATAAATATAAGACCAGTTATCTATAGGCGTTCATAGTTTTTTATTTATTTTTATTGTTTAACAGTAAACATTATAAGTATGATCTAAATATATAATTTAAAATGAGATAATAAATATCAAATCTAATAATAACTATTATTTATAATCAATTAATTATGTTGGCAGACTCCCACTTATAAAAATAAATAAATTGGGCTCTCGTTTAAATTTGTTTTATGAATAGGTTAATTTCTAGTTTCTTGTTTCACGTTTATGATACATGATCTAAATTAGGAGGAATTATTTAGCATTTTTGAAATTATTATTATTGATGAAATAAAAAATTATTATTTTAAAAATAACAATATAAATTATCTGAATATCGCCATGGAAACAAATAAGGAATATAGATTCCTCCAGACAAAAGGAATATTCAGAAGGAATACAATGACGCGTGGAAGGAGGAGAATATGTGTTCCTTTGTTTGCTAAAAATCTAGTATGCCAATGAAAAATTGAATAAAAAAGGCGTGGGTTGGAGGCTTGTACGAGAAGACTGATTTAGAAAGTGACCAACCATCATTATTGCCCTCCCTTCTCTCTATGTTCTTGTTCTTGTCTTTGTCTTTCTTCTATCGGAATTCGATGCAGTCTCTCTTACTTTTCTTCTTTTCATTCAAACACGAATTTAAATTTTCTTTTTTTTTTAAAGCAAAAAAGCACAACACATTTTTTTCTTTATAATTTTATAAAGAAATATTTATTTTCTATTCTCCCAAGTATATTAAGTCGTAAATTCTATAATTTTAAAATACTATGTGTTTAACTCTATATATTTTAAAACTTTATCTTTACATGGCTTCAAAATTTCCCCAACCATTCTTCTAAATTATATAAATGTTATGGATTGTATGCACTCCTTGCATCACATCACTCATACATATATTCGTGCTATTCTTTCATCGCATCTCATCATCGAGAATCATGATGGTTTCATTATATTTAAAATTTCATGTTTTTTTCAAAATAAAGGATAGCAAAAATTCAATATCATTCATAAAATTTCATTTTAATTTACTAGTTAATTTATAAGATACTTATTTCTTACTAAAGAATTCATAAATTTCATCTAAAAAATTTGGGGACAAATTTTTAAGAATAAAATTAATTTTCGATAAAAACTCTATTTTTTTTTTACTAAAATTAATAAAATATAATATATATAAATTATTTTTTATTCACAATTATATTGTAATCCATCTTATTTTGGATGATATTTTTTTAATATTTAATTTTTTTATTTACTTGTTATTTTAAACCATAAATTAATCATTTTTTAAAAAAATAATATTTATTTTTTGTTATTTTTAGTAAAAGAAAATAAATCTTATACAAAATGTCAATTTTATCACTAATTTAGTCTAAAATCTTCTAGATTAACTTTAGTGATCATTTTAAAAGAGATAACAAACTTGCACAATTTATAATAACAAAAAAAAACTCATATTATTCAAATTAATAACTATAAGAGATTAAGTTATACTTTTGTTAATGCTATTGAACTTATTTTTTAAAATAATTATATTAAATATATACCTATAGATATGAGTTAAATTTTAAACTTTATACGTACTCAAATAAGTTATATAATATTTAACTACAAATACGTCGGATGAATTTCATTTATTAAAATAAGGTTTTATGATTATACAATTCGTTTTATCCGATATTATAATAATTAATGCAAATAAATTTATAATCATGGGAGTAAGTTTATTTAGAATTTTATGCTATTAAAATATTATTTAATTATATTTTAAATTTTTATCATTACTGTTTAGATTATAATTAGTATTTATATTTATCCCTTGCATGTTATAAGTTTGTGAGGTGTGATCTAACACTAGTGTACTTAAAACTAGTATCAAAATCAATTAAGTTATCAATTGTTATACATTCCCTTTATATCTAAGATGAAAATATAGAGTGGGATATATTGTAAATTAATCTTATATTATAGAACATTAACATAAAAGTAAGACATGCCTTTTGAATAACAAGAGTCTTCCTATATATTCAGGCTAGAGGTTCTTGAACTTATTGCTTAAGTCCACTAGAGATCATAGTGTTGGTATATTTCTGAATTCATGATCTAGAAGACCAAATTGAGGGCCTGCTATAATATTCTTACCCGGATCCGAATTTCTAACAATTTAGGTTCAGAACCCCGTGAAAATTCCAATGAAACTTTCTTATCCTTTTTTTTAAGAGAATCTTCTTACCTTCCTACCCACTTCATTAAAGTTAGTAGCAGAAGGAGATTCCCTAAACATAGGCTCCTTTAATTTACTTTAGATAATAATAAATATAACTTTTAATAAAATTTAAATTAACAAAATTTAATATTAAATAAATCAAAATAAATTTATATTGTTTTATTTGAATAACGATTTCAATTTGATGATGTTTTTTCTAAAACTTTGTGGGTAATATTCTTTCAAGATAAATTAATACTACATATTTATGTTTAAATCAATTAAAATATATCAAATTTACATATTTTTTAAATATATTTATTTTTTAAATTATTTTGATAAACAAATTTATATATCATTATTATTGCTATTTCTCTAATTAGAGACGTCAAATTGAAATTATAAGATATTCCTTTCTTTGAGGAAAACATATTTTATTCTTTAAGATGAATGTCTCGTATCTTTAGATTAGATATTCTCTATGAATGCACTCAAATTTAGAGAGCAATTATTCAACTTTTGCAACCATCAAAGAAAGTTGCATGGCGGATTGATACTATACACCATTTGAATATATCATTTTTTATCTAAAGATAGGGTAAATAATATATAAATAGTGAAAAGTATCGTGAAAGATATTTTATTTAGATTTTTGATGTTTTCTACTCTCTTTGTTTAAAATATTGCTTCTAAGTTATTGTGCTAGTAAAAAATATCTTAAAAAATAATAAATTTAATTTTTTATTCAATTTTTTTATTAAATATAACGAAATATCATATGATATTTTTATAGAAATATGTTTAATAAAAAAAATTATTAAAAAATTACTTAATTTTTTTAACAAATTATTTTCATTAAATTTAAATAAAAATTTTATTGTCTAATATGTTACTTTGTGTATTAGACAATAAAAAATTTGTTAAATTTTTTTAAAAATTAGAATAATATTTTTAATTATTTTTTAATTATTTTATGTATATACCTATTGAAAAAAATAAACATATATATGACATATATATTATTTTATTATATTTGATTAATTGGATTGAAAGGTAACTTTGTTCTTAATTAGTACATTCTTCGTAAATAAAGAAACTTAAATAATACTTTTAAACAAATAAAGACATTTTATTTACAAATAAATCAACTTAAAAATTAATTTTTTTAAAATTAATATATTAAATAACACATTTCAAATAAATAAAATAACTATTAAGCTTCTTTCAATAGACAAATTATAAATTTGGATGATATTGGTATATGTTACGTACTTTAAAGGCCTATTTGTTATTAGTTAATTGTAAATAAAAATAGAATCATTAGTACATAAATCAAATAGAGTGAACATTACAAAATAATACATGTGTCGTTGAGTTAGAGGTTTATCTTAAAAATTTGAATTTACTTTCACACTTATCATTATATTATAATATAACTTATCCTTTCTACATAATAATTTGATCATAATCTTAGAATATATAAATACACCACTCTCTTTACAGACCCTTTTTTTAAGCTACTCAATCCATGCATAATTTTTTAGTATATTTTGCAAAACATAAAACTTTTATACAATCCATGCATAGATTTACTTTTACTAAAACTACTACATTAATTCTTCCAAACATAAAACTTATTTTAAAAGGGTGGATAGCACTTAGATTTCTTAATCATGCCAATAAGAGATAGAATAATCACTACATGAGCATAATTGTTAGTTTGTTACACATGCATACAATATCCACCATTAAATGAAGTGAATGATCATTACCCTTATAGTTTATTATAACTATTTTCTCAATCATTTTTTTATCAGCACATGGGCATGATGTCGTGTGTTCCTTACATTGTAAGGCTATATATATACTCTATTATCATAACAGAACATGATAGAAAAAAATTCATTTAAGTTTTGTTTCATTGTGTTGCTTTTCTTCATTTCTATTTGCCTCATTTTATCGCCTTCTATATTCAAGCTTCTATAAAGCTCTTTATGGTATCATAGCCATAACAATGGTGTCTGATGATGAGTCCATTATTTCTACTAATTCGTCTAATTCAGTTCAAGTGAAAGTTATCACAAATTTTGCAATTCTTATTATAGTATCATAACCAATTGAAGGTTCAACAATGACTAATCCATATAGTTTACAAATCTATCATATTAACCCAAAATTTTTTGTTAAATTATATGAAACCAATTATCTAATTTGGAAGGAATAATTAAAACATGTCATTACCATCCGTGGATTCCAATCTCTAATAGATGAGTCCTTGTCAATTCCATCTAGAACAATCAAAAGAAAAACTACAAGTGCTGATGGAATTGCTTAAGAAATCTTTGAATCAAACCATGATTATGAGATCTGGGATAGACAATATAATGTTATCAAAAACAGAGTTTATTTATTGGTTTCCTCAAGCCATCTAAAATATCTTATAGGATGGAACACTACTTATGCATATTAGACAGCACCAAGGCATTCAATGATGACTCTCAAGCAAGATAGATACTGCTAAGATGGAAACTCTAATCCCTTAGGAAAAGATCTCGTACCATGGAACAATATATCAACCATTCTAAATACATGATTGATCATCTCCTAGTTACTTTAGACACATTGAGCACTAGAGACCAATTGTTGTATGTCCTCGAAAGACTTGATGGATGTTATGAATTCTTAGTAACCATTGTGACCAATAAAAATAAGGTTCTCAACCTTGATGAACTCTTTACTAGGATAAGGACACATGATAAACAACTGGAACGAATGAACATACTTGACAGTGCACTCATACAGACCAATTATTCAACAACAAAACAATCATTTCAAAAGTCACAAAATGCTAGACCTACTTACAAGAGTTCTATCAACCAACTCTCTTCTACAAATACCAACCAAAGTAACACCAAGACCTCCAATGCCAAATTTGTAAAAAAATTGGTCACTCAACAACTAAGTGTTTCTTCAAGTATAACAAATCTAAAAATAGTGCACCTAATATGCAAACACGACCACCAAGAAATCAAATACCTCCGAGTGTAAATGTTACACAAGTGCCATCTAAACCAACCTAGCATTCAACTTCTCAAATTCACCAGCCAACATCAAATGTTTCCTTTAATCACCTACAAACTCCACCTATGAATTGGTCTGATCAGGGTCTATATATGTTTTCATCTCTATAGGCTTTTGTAGCACTTGTAGCAACAGTAACATCCTTTATTGATGAAGGATGGTTTATAAACACAAGAGTCACACACCATCTCATTGATGATTCTTCACAAATTCAATAACCCATCAATTATTCAGGCTATGCATTTTTTATACTAGGTAATGGATACACAACACCTATTTCTCAATTTGATTCCACTATACTAAATTGTGTTCCACAATCATAAACTTTAAATGAGTAACTTTTTGCTCCTCAACTTGAGAAAAATTTAACATCAATCAAGAAGTAGTGTAAAGATAACCATATGTATGTTAGGTTCTATCCTAATAATTTCTTTATGAAGAATCTAAAAACTCAGACTATATTACTCATTGGAGGAACTGAACATGGCTTGTACAAAATTAGCAATAATCCAATCCCCTTTAAAGTTATCTGATACAATAAAGTAACTACAATGGTAAACTATGGAATGAGAGATTAGGAAACCTTCATTCCTATATGATACATCAGATAGCTAGGATTTTAAAACAATTTATAATACCTAATAATATGCTAGATGTTGCCAACTAGGCAAAGCACACATATTACCTCTTAAACATATTCACACTAAATCATTTAAACCATTTACAATTATCCATGTAGACCTTTAGGGTCTTACATCTATTTCTTAAGTTAATAGAATGAAATATTTCTTACTTTTTGTAGATGACTACGCTAGATTTCAATGAATCTATGTTCTAGCTAACAAATCACAAGCAACAAGCATTTTTCTTCATTTAGAATCCCTTGTCAATATGTAGTTTAACACCCAAATCCAACAACTCCAAAGCAATGGAGAAATTGAGTTTAAATGGTTAGAAATATATCTCTTTAAGGGAGTTATAACCGAAGAATTTCCTATCTACATACTACCTCTCAAAGTGGGGTAATGAAGAAGAAAAATATGCATGTAGTTAAGATAGGGTTGGCACTCTTAATACGAGCTAGAATGTCTTTGCTATATTGGGAATATACGCTCTTCTTTGGTTCCAAAACTCTCGTATGATTACATAAGAATCTTTGGCTACTTATATTACCACTATTTAAGACTCTACAATTCTACTAAGATTGAACCAAGGTTCTTACCTTGTGTATTTTGGATATACAACACATCACACAAGGATTTTGGTGTTAGAACTAGTTTCACAAAAAGTATATGTTTCCACTCATGTTACTTTTAATGAACAAGAATTTCCTTTTTGAAACTTATCATCTGACACTAACCCAACAACCCCTATGCCTTCCACTCTTATGTTGGTTCAATTACCTTTATTCAATCAATTATTCTAAACCATTTATAATACCAATGATACAATAATTATCTGTGAACAAGCCTTATCTAGTGTCTCTTTACTTGCAACTTTATCAAAGTTGTCACCATCCATATCGAACAATCTATCTGGAATTATGCCATCACCTATCTTATCATCCAACATTTCAAGAAACTCTCCTCAATCAACCACCTTACCCTCGAATAGTATACCTTTACATCTAAATTCATCACCCATTGAGGTGTCCACACTCAATCAATGCCTAACAAATATCTTTGATCTATAAGATGTCTTTCTCACAATTGATCTCTCTATACCTCCAACTTTATCCAATAACACTCATCCCATGACTACACGTGCCAAAAGTGACACTACAAAACAAAAAAAAGAATCCACTTCATCTATCATTCTTATAAAACCTAAAAACATCAAACAAGCATTAAAATAACCATAATGGCATGAGGCCATGTAAACTGAAACAATGCTTGTTAAGAATGACACATGGGAATTGGTTCCTCCACTAGTGTATGGAAAAATCATAAAGAATAAGTAGATCTAAAAAATAAATTGAAATGAGAAAAATACTGGAAAAATATAGAGCCTAATTTTTAGCAAAAGAGTTCCAACTAACACAACTTGGATTACAAAAAAAAAAAAACATTTAGCCTTGTTGTAAATCGCACTCTAATCAGGATTGTGCTTACACTTGCACTCTCTAAAATTTGACCAATACAACCAAGTAGCTTTGTTGATCCCTTCCATCAAGAATATGTGTGAAAACTAAAGAAAATCCTTTATGGTCTCAAACAAACCTTTAGAGCTTGGTATATGAAACTTATAGAGTGTCTTGGTAGTGATTTCTAAAATGTGTAAAATCAAAATAATAAATTTTTATCAAATTTATTAAAAAATCACTTGAAAAAAAATGCATTATCAAATATACTCTAAGAGTTATCATTACTAATTTTTTACCATTTAATTAGGAAAACACATAATCTTATAATTCCTTGACAATCAATGTTGCAACATATATATGGCTCGTTAAAAACATGTGTGCGAGCTCCATTAATATTAATGACAAATTATGTTTTGTCACTTCGCTTGAGATCATTCAACAAATTGGAATATTAACAATGCTTTTTAATATAATTAATACCATGAAAGCACTATGTTCGGTTCTGTTCAAGTAAAAGTATTATATGATCATGTTTCTCAAAATAAAATAAAGGATGAATTTGGATTAATTGCAAACAATTAATGAAATATTATTAATTATATTTTAAATTTTAACTTCTAAAAAACATAATTTTTTACGTTATAGGAATAAAAATTATACATGTATCATATTTGTAAATATACAAATAACATATATTTTTACTATATACACCAATTTGATTGAGATAAAAAGTAAAATTACATGAATAAAAATATGTTATATTATGGAATTGAAACTGATTATAATTAGCTTAAGAAGACTACTACTTGTTTTCACGGCTACTACAATGACTCGAAAGTAAAGAGAGAGGGGAGAAAAAGAAAATAGAAAACCAAAAGAAAAGGTACAAAACAGAGTCAGAAGAAGAATCATCTTTAATTTCGGTGAAGTATTAATTTGAAAACGTACAAAGTTCCTAAGCACATGACCCTCAAGTGTCAGACTCCCTCTGATTCCTTCTTTCACAATTAAAAACAAATAGAAATTTTTATTTAGTGATGGATAACATGTACAATCTTTCTATTAGTTACAATATAAGAATATATTTACTTGTAAATAATAACTGTTTATATAAACATTAATAAATCTTTTTAAAATTATCAACCAAAGCATATCTTACTCCATGATACAAAAGTTTTGCAAGAACCACACCTCTCACTGACATTACTCTAATTTTTAGCTTTTATTTTGCTTTTCTTCTTTGCAAGAAGTTACCATCCTTCTTTATCCTCCTTTTTTTTTCTTCTCTCTCTCTCTCTCTCTCTGTGCTTTATTCCCCTTGAACTCATCCCTAAAAAGAAGACGATCCTCCCCTTGATCCTCATTGTGTTCACAAACCAAACATTTCTTACCTTTCTCTCACCCCTACTTGAAAGAAGCCAAACTCTCTCTTTTGCCCTTGTTTGTTCCCACATAACACATTTTTTAAGCACATCTTCTAAATATTTTCTTAAAAACGATCACTACAAAAATATTTAAATATAACTTTGGCAAAAAAAAAAAAAAATATGACATCGTTTTCAGAGCTATCTTTGGATTGCAAGCCAGTTCACAACTACACCGCTTTGCTTAAATCATTTGCAGAACAAAGTGATCAAACCCAGAAACTTGAAGAGTTCCTTTCTCGCCTTGAAGAAGAACGCCTCAAGATTGATGCTTTCAAGCGTGAGCTTCCTCTCTGCATGCAACTTCTTACAAATGGTATTTATATTTAATATCTATCCCTCTCTTCCTTAATTTTATTTACCGATTGATTTGATTTGTAGTATAATGATATACGTTTATTATCGCCACTGAAATAACGTGGGTTCGAATGTTTATACGTTTAGTTGTTCAAATAGTTGTATGAGTGTATAAATATTATTTTTTTAAAAATTCATCATTTTTATTTAATAAATTTAGTTCATAAATATGCACTAAATCATATACTCAGAATTTGCAAGTTTTTAGCTCTGTAAACTTTTGCTTTATCTCTTTCTTTTATTCATAGAAATGAGAGATGTAGCTTTCTTTTTGTCTCTTGCTTCTTCTTTTTTCAATCAAATTTAATATTTCTCTAACTATTTAACTTTTTAATACATATTAATTTAAATAATATTTTTATCAGCTGTAGAGGCATCAAGACAACAACTACAAACCTATAGAAACACAAATATTGAAGGGCCAAAACCAGTACTTGAAGAATTCATACCCCTTAAGAATTCAAATTCGGAAGGCTCAGAGAAGACAACTGCAAACATTTCTGATAATAAAGCAAATTGGATGACTTCTGCTCAACTATGGAGCCAAGCAGGTGAAGAATTAACCAAACAACAAACCACAAACATTAACGAAACTGATATTAGCTTGAACGTAAGCTGTCCCAAGCTTGGTTTAGACAACAAAGAAAGAAATGGAGGCGCCTTCATTCCGTTTTCGAAGGACTGTAACTCGTGCCCTAGCCCGAGTTTGCGATCTCTTCCAGAATTAGCCCTTGCCTCTATTGATGAAAACTTACAAGATAAGAACTGTTCTGAGAATGATAATGGAGTTTCTTGTCAAAGGAGATCAGAAAACCCTAATAAAATTGAACAAGGAAAAGAAAATGGGAATAATGTTTCAGAAGAACAAACAAATAATAATAATAGTACAAATAACACAAATAGAAAGGCAAGGAGGTGTTGGTCACCAGATTTGCATAGAAGATTTGTTAATGCTCTTCAAATGCTTGGAGGTTCTCAAGGTAATATATTAAAATTAATTCTTCGAGACAGTTTTTTTTCTTTTAATAGCGTGATGTAAAAGGTAAAACATTTATTTATTTACTAATATTATACAAAAAAAAATTCAGTTTATTGCTTGTTTAATTATATGCTATAATTTCTTACATATAGTTTCATTTTTTATTTTTCAAAAAATATATATATGTTTATTTTTCTTATAATGTAAATGAATATATGTTTTTTCATGTAATAAGAAAAAAAACATATGTTTTTTCACGTAGTAAGAAAAAAAATATATGTTTTTTTACTGAGATGAAACTAGTTAAATAAATAGATCATTTATATACAAAAAAGTTATTATTTTTAGTATTTTTTTAATTTAAATTATTGAAATATTTTTTAATCAATTATTTAAGTTAAAAATTTATAAATTTGATTGAAAAATTTAAATAATATGACGTATGAAGTTATAAATTCATTATCATATCTACGTTATATTATTATAATTTTATATGTTGTGTAAATAAATTAAATATTTTGATAAAATTAGTTAATTTTTAACTAAAACTGTTAATTAAAATATATTTTAATAATATAAATAGTTAATTAAAATAAAAAATATAATATTATTGTTTATAAAATCAAAAACATATTTTTGATGATTTTTTCCTTTTTTTTCACTTGGATGGTGGGGATATGAAAACAGTCGCAACTCCAAAGCAAATCAGAGAATTAATGAAGGTTGATGGTTTGACCAATGATGAAGTTAAAAGCCATTTGCAGGTACTATTCTGTAAATCTCTGTCCATGCAGACTTGAAAGAGCTAGCTTTTCCACAACTAATCAAGTTGGTATGTTATGTAGGTATAAATAAACTGGTACTTGGCCGATAGTTATACAATGATATAATATAATAAAACTTAATTATATGATTTATTAAAATTTGGTGTCATATCACACCAAGTATTTATACAATATTTTTGGTTAAGTAATAGGTGATTAATTTATAGTTTATATATTAATTATTTGTGTAATTTTTTATGAATTTAAAAGGTGAGGATACTTAAAATTCATATCTTTATTTGTTGTTAGCTTGTTGGACACATATACATCATCTTAAATGAAAAGTTATGTAATAGATATGTCAACCTTTTACCACAAAAACTTTATAATTCTTTTTTAATTCTTTTTTCGATGCACAGAAATATAGACTGCACACTAGAAGATCAAGTCCAAACCCACCAATAACCGGAGGGTCAGCACCACAACTAGTAGTCCTTGGTGGCATCTGGGTTCCACCAGAGTACGCCACAACTCACACTAGTACACCTACTGCTTTGTACGTTCCACCACATCCTACAGTTGCTTCTCATGCACCACCTCATTATTGTGTGACCCCTGTTCCTCACAACTTCTACTCCGCACCACCACCTCCTCCTCCTCACTCCCTCCACCACCAACTCCACCACCTCTACCAGACAGCATCTCACACACAGAGTTCACCAGAGTCTAACTTTCCAGGGATCATCGATGGTGATCAATCGGAGAGCATTGAAGATGGAAAGTCAGATAGTATTAGTTGGAAGGAAGAGAATGATGAGAATGGAAGAGAGAGAAAAGGATTTACAATACTTAGAGATGATGGTGAGGAAAGTAATAACAGTGAGATTGCACTTAAGTTTTAATACTTGTGAATGGTTTTAGGGTAAGGGTTAACAATTAAGTTTTTGGTAAGTGTTCATCGATCCAAATCTCTTGTACCATTTTTGATATATTAGTGTATATATCACTAACACGTGGTTACATGAGGTATTCAAATAAGAAGCTAAATAGCTTAAAAAGTAGAGGGTTTTGTCTACTTTTTTACCACTTATTAGTGATATATATATTGATGCATCTAAAATAACATAGATGATTTAAAGGATGTGTTCTTACATTATGATTAATATTTCTATTTTACATTTTTATCGTGAAAATATTAATAAATATTTTTGTTACAAAATTTATGTAGGAGAATAAGAAAAGTGTGTTAGTGTGCCAACGATCATAAAGCTCAATTTATATAATATTGATTTTTGTCATTTATCTTTATATGCTACAATGGATAATATATCCATTTTTCCCATTTCAAAAGTATATATTATGAAATAGAAATGGAAGAATAAGAAAATAAATATGTTCAATTTACTTTTATGTATTATTACTATATAAATTAAGAAACTTAAAATATTCTCCTTTATAAAATGAATACAATAATTGATCCGAAAAGAAAATGAAAAAGATACTAATAATTCCACAACTTTAAATAAATAAGTGCATTAATTTCTTAATTTTCAATAGAAATACTATACCCTCATAAATTAAAAATAAATGTATACTTTAATCTTAAAAAAGTTAAATATAAATCTTATAACTTTAAAATTTTAGAAATAAAATATATATTTTTTAAAGTTATGAGATTAAATATATTAGTTAAAAATATTGGACTAAAATGCTTCTTTGGTTACTCTCATACAAAAAAAATGGAAGCAAAACAACTATTATATCTTTAGTATGATATTTTGTGTCCCACCAATAATTAATAAATATATTTATACAAAATTTACATTTAATATAAAAAAATCTATGATTATAATTATTTTTATCCACGTATCTATTATACATTAAATAAATATATATTGAGACACTAAATATAAAATTAAAAAATTATAATTACTTTATATATATATATATATATATATATTTACTTGTTTATAAATATGGATATAAAATACATATTTTAAAATAATATATAATCCAACAAAAATCCTTAGACGAAGACTTTTGGACTTTCAGTCAATTCTCGCGTACTTGTGCTGTTGTGCCAAGTGCTGCTTTTCATTTACATATGAAATATTGTTAGCATGCAATTTCACAATATTTGATTTCAGCCATCTACATTTCTAGATGTCTTTTTTTAGAAAGAAAAAAAAAAGAGCTAATTGGATCTAGTGTTTTTAGCCCATATAGAATATGGATTGGGCCTGAAAAGCACAAATTGAATAAAACTACTAAAGTAGAAAGCTGCCTTTGGAACTGAGAATCATCTGCAGAGATTGAGGCCATATGAGAAAGCAATTCCAGCCATATTGAAGCCCTTCATTTTGCAGTCAGAAAGTGGAATCAAACTCCATTGACTCCTCTCTATATCATAACATAACCAAATTATATCCCATAACCCTTCATAATTAGACATCAAAACCACCCTAATTACTTCATTTCTTCCCTCTAAGCAACCCATGATAACCCCATAAGGCTTTTTCACCTTCTCAACCAATTCATTTGGAAGCTTTGATATTAAATCCCATTCCCTACCATTTAATCCCAATCCCCAAATCTCAATACCATTCAACATTTTTACTTTCATGCTTTCTCCATGATCCACACGATTCGAATTCACGACCATCATGTACCCATCACCGTACACGTGCAACCTATCTACTACACTTCCCCAACTAAATCCAATGGTTAATCGTTCATTTTGATTGCCTGTTGTATTATTAAATCTCGGCCGTAGAATTATCGGTCTTTCGTTACTTTTAAGTTTTACTGCAATTACAATACTCTCCCTTGTGTCACTCATTATGCTTAGAAAGATATCATCCACCCCTCTCGATAAACTCGTGGGAACATTTTCATCTGCTTCCATAGTTTGCCATGTGCCAGTTTCCGAGTTATATTCAAACACAATTGGTCTGTTCTCTACCAACTCGGCAAACAAGAACCTGAAATGATCCGACCCGTTTGAACCGGGTACTAACTTCATCCCGGATCTTCTCCACAAACATGTGCCACGTGGGCCCAATGGGCTTGGAGGGATTTTCTTAACAGTTTTAGAAAGCAAATTAACTGTAATAACTATTTTACGAGTGTTGGAGGCAAATAGAAAGAAATTCCCAGAAGCAGTAAGAAAAAATAGATCTTCACCTGGAGATATGAAAGGTTTGAGCAAATTGGAGATTGAAATTTGAAACCAACGATTTGATCGATCAGAGAAACCTTCAATTAACGAATTGGAACGCCACCGTTTCTTATAGAGAAAGAGCCACGTGGTTGAATTCCATTGGGAATTGAATTGGCGAATAAAATCTTGGTCGGAGATGATTGAAGAAGCTATGGTTTTGCTCACTAATTTGAACTGAATAATCTCAGGTAAGGCAAGACAGAGTAGAATTCTTTGTATGAGTTCTGATGGTAAGAGACAAAACCCAACACTTGTATTTGTTGTTCGACAATTGCCCATTTCTGGTTTTAGAGTTCATCAATTGCTCTTATCCAATTCAATCATGGCCTTTATTTATATAGAACAGAGGGTATAAATTATCTATTTAATTATTTTTTATTATGAAGGCATGCTATTGCTAAGTAAACTTGTGGCAACCAAATTAATAAGACAAATGAATAATGTAATAAATTGTCTCATCATGATTCATCATCAAGGTCGGTGACCATACTACAACTAATTGATTTTTTTTCTTCTAAGTTTTTTTATTTTTATTTCTTAAAAACTCATTTTTTTATCCACTAATATTTATATATGTTTCTTATCGTTTGTTTTTACTCGTATTAAGATCTTAAATGATTAGAATTGGATTCAAAAATCGAAAAAAACGAAAAAATATGTTATTTTGATTGATGTTGATCTCTTATATACGTTAACTAGATCTAAATAAAAATATCGTTAAATATATAAATTTAAATTTAAATAAATATTTAATTAGATTACAAGGTTATCGTAATTTTAAATATTTAAAATTTAAAAGATGTTGTTTGTATTTTTAAAAAAATAAGTAATTCTTATAAATAATTCAATAGATATATTTTTTTATTAAATTAATTACTAAAAAGTCAATCTAAATCCTTTCTTATAAAAATTATATTAATTCCTATTTTTAAATTACTTCGTTAATTAGATAAGTGTCGAAAAGGAAACGGACAATGAGGTCATTTCATTTTGTTGTGTTAGACGTTTTGGATTAGCATTAGCAGAGATCCGTTTGGTGATTTGCTTAGAGGATGTTGAGAGCTTTTGCTTTAGAGAATTAAGAGCACTGCTATATAAAGTACATCAATGGAAAACTGCTTCTTTGTTTAAGTATACAATTAATGTAGAGTATAATTAACATAATAAGGAGAGAAAGTTCTTAAGATTTTTGTACTTAAATTACATTGAGTGATATAGTTTGGATAAAAGTATACAAAAGATATTTATATATATATTGCAGGTTCGTGCATATTACTTTTTTTTCTTTTTCTTTGTATTTCTTTTTTTATTTTTTGGTGGGATAAAGTTGAAGTTAAAGTAAGTAAGAAACTGAAGGTACAAATCTTGACTAATAAAACCAATTTCAATAGCAGAAGATAAACTAATAAAATGAATTTGGTAACGAAGTGGACATCAATAAGAAAGAAAGAAAGAAATTTTTATTTTTATTTATAAATGTCAATTAGAAAGAAAATTAAATAAAAGGGTCTATTTTCAAAAATGTCATGTAGTGGCCGTCTAGTATCAGCAAGGGATTATAAATTTATAAATTATAAGCTGTGCCCCGTCCAGCATATATATAGTTATAATGTCAACATCGCTTTACCTCTGATTTCAAATTTATTGGTTAATAATTTTAATTTGCTGGGCTTAAGTCTCTTTTAGAGTTCCAAAAAGACGTACATACATAATTGTGAGTGCGTCTGCTATTTGTTCGTATTTGCATTTTTCACCTCAAAATGTTTTTATTTTATTTTAAAAAACATAGCAGCAATTATTAAAAACAACTAAATAAAGCAATGAAAAATATTTACAAAAAAAGGGGCTCCTACTTTTTTTCCTCACAAAATACGGGAATTATTCTATTATTGATAAGAAAATGTCTAAATACAAATAATAATACATGAAAATATTGTTGGGTTTTCCTCTTGATTTGGAGGAGCCCAAAGGAAGCCCATGTGGCTTAAAAGCGTAGTAAGAAGAAGCGTTATTGTGTCGTTTCGTTGTTTTAATTAATAAACCCATTTAGGGTTTGTTGTGTGAAGTTTTCTGCAGAGAATTGCGAGTGCAGTGCGGCAGAAAGAAAAAGAGAGCTTTTCCTCTCCAAATGGTCTTCATCAAGTGCTCCGATCGAAGGTCGTTTGTGGTCCGATTAAGCTGAAATTTTGCAGGCAGGTTCAAGACTCAAGACTCTTTAATCTGTGCGGTGGGATTTGGATTTGGCTCACCGGTTTGATAAATTCTGAGCAGTGAACAGTGACTACGAATTGGGTTAGATTTCTCCATTTTCTTGAAATAATTGTTAGTTTCCAAGAAGTGTATTCTTGATGATGTTGTTGATTGTTTGCCTCTAGTTTTACCTAGAGAGAACTGTTGTACAATTGTTTCTTGATAGTGGAAGTTTTGGAGAGGAGTGCCGTGGTTGTTTCCTTCCTACACCGGGAAGGTTTTTCCACGTAAATTACTTGTGTTGATTTTGTGCATGTTTGATTTTGAGCTCTATTTATTTGTTTCCTAAAAGATTCACACAAAGAAGGAGAATAGGTTTAATTCCGCTGTTTAGAGCTTGATTAAGTTCGAATTGAAATTGTGATTCTCCCAACAAATCTCCCCCTTTTCCGATTAGATGGAGGGATCCGCCATCCCGGCAATTGAACAACAAACTTCAAGTTTTTCTCTTGACACTGCTTTTGTCAGCATGTCAGATCCATTCTCATCAGTATGGATTTTCTCAAGTTCAAGCAACTTATTGTTAAGAGTATCCCTTATCCAATGATACCTCACATCAATATGCTTTGATCTTGAGTGAAATGCCGAGTTCTTCGCTAGGTGAATAGAACTCTGATTATCGCAGAATAACACATATTTCTGCTGCTTGAAACCAAGTTCCCTCAAGAACTGTTTCATCCACAACAACTCCTTACAGGCTTCCGTTGCTGCAATAAACTCCGCCTCTGCTGTAGAAAGTCCAACACACTTTTGCAATCTTGACCGCCAAGAAACCGCTCCACCAGGAGAAAGTAATTAGATAACCCGAAGTAGACTTACGAGAATCTTCATCTCTTGCCAAATCTGAATCAGTGTATCCAACTAACACTGGTTTTCCACTTCTAAAGCTAAGTGTCAACTTGGAAGTACCTCCAAGATATCTCATAATCCACTTTACTTCATGCCAATGTTCTCTTCCTGGATTCGAAAGAAAGCAACTAACAACTCCAACCGTACGAGCTATGTCTGGCCTCGTACACACCATTGCATACATTAAGGTTCGTACTCGTGAGGCATATGGACCCTTTTACATATCTTCCTTCTCTTTCTCTGTTGAAGGGCCTTGACTCGATCTCAACTTAAAGTGATTAGATAAACGAGAAGAAACCACTTTAGCTTTATCCATATGAAACCTTTCAAGTACCTTATTGATGTACCGTTCTGTGACATGTACAACTTCTTTCTTTTCTTGTCTCGACAAATTCGAATACCAAGAATTTGTTTCTTGGCCCCAAGTCCTTCATGGCAAAGGACTTACTCAATCGCTTCTTCAAATTATCAATCCTTGAAGAATTTACGCCAACAATCAACATGTCATCAACATAGAGCAATAAAATGATAAAGTCATCATCGAGAATTTACGCACAAAAACACAATGATCAAGTAGTCTTCTTGTAACCATGCTCCCCATAACCGACTCAAACTTCTTATACCATTGTCTAGGTGCTTGCTTCAACCCGTATAGGCTTTTCTTTAACCGACATACGTAATCCTCTTTTCCTTTAACCTCAAAACCCTCTCGTCGCTCCATATAAATCTCTTCCTCCAACTCACCATGAAGAAAGGCGGTTTTCACATCCATTTGCTCAATTTCTAAATCCAAGCTTGCCGCTAGACCTAGAACAACACGTATGGAAGACATCTTCACAACAGAGAGAAAATATCATCAAAGTCAATACCTTTTCTCCGATCGAATCCTCGACGACCAATCTAGCTTTGTATCGTGGTTGTGAATTGTGTTCTTCTTGCTTCACCCTGTAGACCCACTTGTTCTTCAAAGCTCTTTTACCCTTAGGCAACTTTACCAGCTCAAACGTGTGATTGTCATACAGTGACTGCATCTCATCTTCCATAGCACCAACCCAATGTGCTCTGTTTCCATCTTCCATTGCTTCTGCATAACATTGAGGTTCTCCCTCATCTGTCAATAACACATACTCATCTGTATCATACCGTGTGGAAGGACGTCGGTCTCTGGTAGACCTCCTGGGTGGAATTTCTGGTTCTGGCAACTGATCAGTAGTCTGGTGATCTGTTTCAACTTGCATATCTACATCATCTAAACCCTGTTGGTCATCTTGAACATTTTGTTCCATCTGTACTGATAAAGGAACCGGATCTAGGTCAATCAAATCATCGCTATACTGATGGACTCCTTTTTCTATCTTCTCAACATCTTGTATAGTTTGATCTTCTATAAACACAACATCACGACTCCTTACCAGTTTCTTCTCAACTGGATCATAAAATCTGTAGCCAAATTCATCCAGACCATAACCAACAAAGATACACTGTCGTGTCTTCACATCGAGCTTAGATCTCTCATCTTTTGGTATATGCACAAATGCCTTACAACCAAAAACGCGAAGATGATCATAAGAAACATCTTTGCCAGTCCAAACTCTGTTTGGTACATCAAACTGAAGAGGAACACATGGTGTGAGATTAAGAACATGTACAACTGTATTCAAAGCCTCACCCCAGAAAGATCTTGGCAACTGAGCCTGCGAAAGAAGACATCTTACTCTTTCAACCAATGTCCTGTTCATTCTCTCAACCAACCCATTTAACTGAGGAGTCTTGGGAGGTGTCTTTTGATGTCGAATGCCCTGATGCCTACAGTACTCATCAAAAGGACCTGAATACTCTCCCCCATTATATGTTCTGATGCACCGCAATTTCTTCCCAATCTGTCTCTCCACTAAGGCTTGAAACTGTTTAAACACATCTAATACTTGATCTTTGCTCTTCAAAGTGTACACCCATAACTTTCTTGAACAATCATCTATGAAGGTCACAAAATAACTGGCACCACCCAAAGTTTTTGTCTTCATAGGACCACATACATCTGAATGTACCAAATCAAGTATGTATTGTTTTCTTGAAGGAGGGGAACTCTTGAAAGAAACTCTATTTTGCTTCCCTGCCAAACAATGAGTACATCTTCTTAAACAAACATCATTCATTCCAGAAAGAAGATTCTTTTTAGTCAATACTGTCAAGCCTTTCTCACTCATATGAGCAAGTCTCTTATGCCACAACTCTGATGTGAGCTCATCTGTCACAGCATTAACAACGCCTTTAAAGAGTCTCGCCTGCAGTATATACAAACTGGAATGTTTGTTCCCACGAGCAACAACCATAGCACCCTTAGTAAGTTTCCATTGGCCATTACTAAAGGTGTTGCAATATCCTTCATCATCAAGTTTACCTGCAGAGATCAAGTTCAAACGAATTTTAGGAATATGCTTTACCCCTCTAAGAAGTAGCCTCGTGCCATTATTCATCTCCAAACACACATCTCCAATACCAATGACTTTAACCAAGCCATCATTACCCAACTTCACTGTCCCAAAGTCACCCGCTGTATAGGATGTAAAGAAGTCCTCTCGAGACGTAGCATGAATGGAGGCTCCACTATCAATAACCCAACTGACCTCGTGACATGCAACATTGACAACATCTTCATTATAAACAACAAGAAAGTCTTCTGAACTAGCGGTGGCAACTCGATTATTTTCTTTGCCAACATCACCCTCTTGTTCTTTGTCTTTATTCTTGTTATCCCGTTTCAACTGTCTACAATATTTCTTGATGTGCCCTTTCATGCCACAATGATGACACTCAACATTAGAAAACCTGTTGGACTTGCTTCTTCCTTTTTCTTTGTTCTTGAAACCTCTGCTTTTACTCCTCCTTCTTCTTTCTGTAACCAAAATCTCTGACTGCTGAGAAGACCCATGTGACTTTCTTCTCATTTCTTCATTCAGAACACTACTCTTAGCCAGATCCATATTGATTACACCATTTGGAGCTGAGTTACTTAATGACATTCTAAATGTTTCCCAAGAGTCCGGCAACGTACCCAATAAACATAACCCCTGAATCTCATCATCAAACTTGATACCCATTCCAGCTAACTGATTGATTATTCCTTGGAACGTATTCAAGTGATCTGTCAACGGAGTTCCATCTTGGTACCTTAAAGCCATCAACTGTTTTATAAGAAACATTTTATTATTTCCTGTTTTCCGAGCGTACAACTCTTCAAGTTTATTCCATAGTGACCGTGCATGTATTTCTCCACTAATATGATTCAAAACATTATCATCTACCCACTGCCTTATATACCCACAGACTTGTCGATGTAACAAAGTCCATTCTTCTTCAGATAACTTTTCTGGCTTTTCAGAGGCAAACACCGGTAAATGAAATTGTTTGACATAAAGGAGATCTTCCATTTTTCCTTTCCAAGTGTGATAATTAGAACCATTCAAAGTAATCATTCTACTCAAATTTGCTTCCATTATTCAACACAAGAAATTCCACAATAATAACCACAGCTCTGATACCACTTTGTTGGGAGAATCACAATTTCAATTCGAACTTAATCAAGCTCTAAACAGCGGAATTAAACCTATTCTCCTTCTTTGTGTGAATCTTTTAGGAAACAAATAAATAGAGCTCAAAATCAAACATGCACAAAATCAACACAAGTAATTTACGTGGAAAAACCTTCCCGGTGTAGGAAGGAAACAACCACGGCACTCCTCTCCAAAACTTCCACTATCAAGAAACAATTGTACAACAGTTCTCTCTAGGTAAAACTAGAGGCAAACAATCAACAACATCATCAAGAATACACTTCTTGGAAACTAACAATTATTTCAAGAAAATGGAGAAATCTAACCCAATTCGTAGTCACTGTTCACTGCTCAGAATTTATCAAACCGGTGAGCCAAATCCAAATCCCACCGCACAGATTAAAGAGTCTTGAGTCTTGAACCTGCCTGCAAAATTTCAGCTTAATCGGACCACAAACGACCTTCGATCGGAGCACTTGATGAAGACTGGCTGGAGAGGGAAAACTGCTCTCTTTTACGCGCTTTCTTCTTGCACTGCGCAATTCTGCAATTCTCTGCAGAAAACTCACACAACAAACCCTAAATGGGTTTATTAATTAAAGCAATGAAATGACACAATTGCCCTTCTTACTCCATGGGCTTTTAAGCCACATGGGCTTCCTTTGGGCTCCTCCAAATCAAGAGGAAAACCCAACAAATCTCCCCCTTTTCCGATTAGATGGAGGGATCCGCCATCCCGGCAATTGAACAACAAACTTCAAGTTTATTCCATAGTGACCGTGCATGTATTTCTCCACTAATATGATTCAAAACATTATCATCTACCCACTGCCTTATATACCCACTGCCTTATATACCCACAGACTTGTCGATGTAACAAAGTCCATTCCTCTTCAGATAACTTTTCTGGCTTTTCAGAGGCAAACACCGGTAAATGAAATTGTTTGACATAAAGGAGATCTTCCATTTTTCCTTTCCAAGTGTGATAATTAGAACCATTCAAAGTAATCATTCTACTCAAATTTGCTTCCATTATTCAACACAAGAAATTCCACAATAATAAATATATCATTTTTAGTAAAAAAAATAATTTAGATTTTAATGAACCTTAACAGATGAGATATTTAAATTTCAATGGTCGAGATAATTAAGTTTCAATAAGTGAGGTAGTTATTGATAAAAAGATAATATAAATTTTAAATTTTTTTATGATAAATATTAAAAAAAGATGTAAAAGAAGATGAATGCATGAGACATAAAAAAAAGAACTGAATAAATAACCAGAAGAATTTACATATAATTTAAACGAATTGAAAAACACGGATGTATATCAATCAAAAAACTAGGAAAATGATATTAAAATCTTTAATTTTTTGCAATCAGAATTGAAAGGGATTGTTCATGGAAAAAATAATTTATTTTTGATGTTACAAAACCACCTTTTTGCATGGCAGAAAACACATTTATATTTACGAAAATTAATTAAAATTAATAAACATGAAAATTAAGGAAAATATTAAACAAATATTATTAACGAAGATCTAACATCAAGTTGTTTTTAGAAGATATACAAGGCATAAATAATAACCCAAAACACAAAGAAGTAAACAATAAGAAAAAAATAAAATGTTATTTCTGTATTTGTGGTGGTTTATGATGATCATGCTAGAGAGAAAGAGAAAAAAGTGTAAATACCATTTAAAAAGAGCAATTTAACATCACCTATTTTACGGTGGCTATTAAGAGTCTTCGTCCCAGTCTTTTATCCCTTCCACTTTCTTCATATTTGTAAAGTAATGAATTATATCGAAGAGAAAGAGATCAAGATGAGGGGTGACTTGTGTTTGGAGTAAAGAATATGAGTATGACAAGAAAATAATGAAGAATTTAGCATGTAAGTTTTTGAGTCGAAATATTTGAATTGGAATGGAGCGAAAAGGTTTACAGATTTAAGAAAACAAAATAAATTTCCTCAAAAATTAGCAAAAAGAAAAAAGAATAATTTTTTACACTTTAGTGCACATGAATTTTCTATATTTATTTTCTTGGGAATAAACAGAGCACTATTCTTGTTAGGATTTATGATAAATGTTTGAAGTGCTTACAGCAAGGAAAGCCCTAGTTTTCAAGATTTGTTGGCTATGCCTCTCTTTCTCTTGCCTCAAAGATGAACAACTCGTCATTTTATGTTTTTGATATTGAGGTGGATTTTCACTCTTGATAATTTAATTATGTTGTAAATACAAAAATATTTTTAAACTAGATGTGGTATATTTCTTCCTCTTTTTTAATGTTTTTAAGAAAATAGCGTGTTTTTAGACTTCGTTGGCTCACAGGGTGTACTTTGTTAGCTTCGTGAGTAAGAGATGGGTAGATGGGTGGCTTTGAAATACAGAGTCGATAGGTGAGTGGACGATTTGAGGTGTGGTTGGTGAGGGAGTGGAGGCAGGGTGTTCACAATCTGGTTCGGTTTTGAGTAAAAAAAATTTAACCGGATCAAGCTATTTGGTTATTAAAAATGTTATAATCGAATCAGTTTGATTAACGATTTAGTCCAGTTAATAACACAATTCAGTAATTTATAATCAAATGTCCAGCTCATCGAATAGTGAAATCGGTTTGCGAGCTAGATACAGATAAAAACGAATGGTTTTGTTATATATATAATACGTCAGTTAAATTAAGTTTTTAATATATTATTAAATCTGATCCGATCCAGTTAGATTGGTTTAAAAATTAGTGTAATCGGACTGGATCGTTTGAAAAACGGTTTTAGTTAATACAAACCGGACCAAACCGTTTGATTTATAAAACTGTTCGGACCGATTTAATCAAGTTCGATTTTACAATTTAATTCGGTTCGATTCAATTTTTTAACACCTCTAATTAGAGGTATAGTTCGAGTGTATGATTAAGTGCGAGAGAAATTGAAGATTATTTAAAATTTTATTATATTTAAATGTTAACTTCTCTTAAAATTAAATACAAATAATATATTTATAACAAATTTAAACTTCGATGTTATATAAATAATAAATAAAAATTCGTTGATTTATTTGTATACATCTTTATAATTAGATAGTATATAAATATGTTTATTTAAAAATATAATAACCATTTATATAGTTCATCTTATATGATAATAAAAAAATTGATAAAAAAAGTTTGATGGGTTGATTTGAAATGGATGAGAGCAAATCTTATTACCAGTTTACTAACTCATCAACCAATTAATAAAAATTAATCAATTTTAAGTCGAACATTTTTATATTTGATCCAAAATATTGTATAATCTTGTCAAAAACTGGACTAACAAGGAAAGAGTCATTCCCTTGTAATTTTTGTCAATTTTAGCTCAATTTAATGTGTCCAAAAGAATTAAGCCCATCTTAAACCAAGGTTCATAACTCAATTGTTGGTCAAATGCTCCAAGCAAATATTTCAGAGTTCCCAAAGTTCATATGCTTAGCCGAAGAGCCGTTAACCCATTGGGGTTCCCTTGCCGCTCTATGTTCTATAATCCGCTTTCCTTCTCAACTTTCTTACATAAAACCTTTTTATCCAAAGAATCATGCCTCCAATACCTTCGTTGCTGCAAAACTATGTATCAGCTCAAACAAATTCAGACCCAAGTCTACGTGTTAGGACTGCAACAAAGCAGAGGCATTCTCAACAAAGTCCTGGCTTTCTCTGCAGACCCATCTCATGGAAACCTACATTACGCTGAAAAAATCTTCAGTTTGGTTCAAGATCCATGTTTGTTCATTTACAATGTAATGATTAAAGCGTTTGCTAAAACTGCTCGTTTTAGAAAGGCCATTTTTCTGTTTGGGCAGTTGAGGGAAGGTGGTTTATGGCCTGATAATTTCACATACCCTTTCGTCCTTAAAGCTGTTGGGTGCCTGGGAGAGTTTCACGATGGGGCAAAGGTTCATGGGTTTGTTGTAAAAACTGGACTTGATTTTGATTCATATGTATGTAACTCACTCATTGACATGTATGCTCAATTGGGTCAATACAAGTATATCAAGCAGGTGTTCGAGGAAATGCCTGACAGAGATAGAGTTTCTTGGAATGTTACCATTTCTGGGTATGTCAGGTGTGGGAAATTTCAGGATGCTGTGAATGTTTTCAGGCTTATGCAACTTGAGAGCAATGAGAAACCTGATGAAGCTACTATTGTAAGTACCCTGTCAGCTTGTACGGCTTTGAAAATTTTGGATCTTGGTGAGGATATTCATGATTATGTTAGAAGCAAATTTGGATACACTATTATAATTCGCAATGCTTTGTTAGATATGTATGCAAAGTGTGGTTGTTTAAGTGCAGCAAGGAAAATTTTTGATGAGATGCCTGAGAAAAATGTTTTATGTTGGACTAGTATGGTGTCTGGATACATAAATCACGGTGAGCTGAATGAAGCAAGAAAATTGTTTGAAAAGAGTCCAACTAAGGATGTTGTGCTCTGGACAGCTATGATTAATGGGTATGTACAGTACAACCATTTTGATGAAGCAATGGTCCTATTCAAAAAAATGCAGATAAGAGGAGTAAGAGCTGATAAGTATACATTGGTTGCTCTTCTCACCGGTTGCTCTCAATTGGGTGCTTTAGAGCAGGGAAAATGGATTCATGAATGCATAAACGAATTTGGAATTAAGATAGATGCAGTAGTTGGTACTGCTCTAACAGAAATGTATGCTAAATGTGGATGTGTAGACAAGTCTTTGGAGACTTTCAGTATGCTAAGGGAAAGAGATACAGCTTCGTGGACCTCAATTATTTGTGGACTTGCCACGAATGGAAGGACAAGCGAAGCACTCAAGATGTTCACAGAAATGAAATGCTTTGGCATAAATCCAGACAATATCACCTTAATTGGTGTTTTAAGCGCTTGTAATCATGGGGGATTGGTTGAGGAGGGTCTCAAACTGTTTCAGTCCATGAGAGAAAAGTACCATATCGAGCCAAAGTTGGAACATTATACATGTATGGTTGATCTTCTTGGTCGAGCTGGGCTGTTAGATGAAGCAGAGGCATTGATAGAAAGCATTCCAAATAATAGCAATGAATCTAATGTACCACTTTTTGGTGCATTACTCAGTGCTTGTAGAATTCATGGTAACATCGATATGGGCGAGAAGATAGCTAAAAGGCTAGTAGAAATTGAATCACGTGATTCTAGCGTTCACATGCTTCTTGCCAATATATATGCTTCTGCTAACAGATGGGAAGATGTGACCAAGGTGAGAAGGAAAATGAAGGATATTGGAGTCAGAAAGTTGCCTGGTTGTAGTTCAATCGAGGTTGATGGAGTTATCCATGAGTTTCTTGCTGGAGATGCATCTCATCCGGAAATGAGAGTCATATGCTTCATGTTGAATAACATGGTAAACCCATTGTTGGGATTGGAAGAGAGTAGAGGCGAAAGAGAAAACCAGGGTCTGAATAACTTATAAATCGAAATTGCTTATGGGGACTTATTTCAGCTCGAAACCACTTGTTTATTCATCAATTTTTGTAAGAGAGATTTCATTGAACATATTCACAAGGCAAACAAAGTGCTTGGACTCTAGATGTGTAGGATACTGTAATTTTATATAATGAAGATTTGGAGCAAATGCTAGACAATGCAATACAAATAATTTCAACAACCGTGTCAGATTGATGAACATGAAATTGAAAGTGAAGCATATGTTGAACATATTTGAACTAAGTATCTTGGATGAAATCGTCAGAGGAATTGTGCCAAGATTGATCTGCTGGCTATGCAATTAAAAAAGAAAATTATGTATTTAATGCTGGAGACTTGGTAAGTTTTCTAGGAACCCTGTCTATTTTGGAAATATATAGTATTTGAAGGGGAGCGTTCCAAGACTTATGTTGTTAACTAATGAATGTATCCTATCATCTTAACCATAATAATTTAAATTAATGGTATAAATGTTGTTATAGTTTAAAATTTAAAATTAGTTAATAACTTTTAAAATCAAAACAAAAATCAAGTAATATAAAATCATATATTCATAAATATCAGATATGATTAGTTAGATTTATTGATTATATTTATTGGATTCTAATCCTAACCTGTACTTGAAAACTAAGCATTAGTTAGAATATTGTGATTAGAGTAGATGAACTCAGACAAGATAATATAAATATTCTATTTCATCAATATAGATATAGACCGGACCAGACCATAATAAGCAGGTATGGTCACTAGCAGCAGTCTTGACTCTATTAGTACAAAAACCATAAGCATAGATACTATTATTATAATATTCATAAGCTCACAAAACTTTGGAGGTTAAATACTTCAAATATTAGGACATCCAATCTGTTAGGTTAAGATTTGAAAATTTGCAATGACACATTCTACTACCACATATGTATGTAAAGACAACTACTTTACTAGCAACTATTTTACTAGCACTAATATAAAGTAGATAATGATAACTGATCATTCATGCAGCAGGAGCATAATCATAGCCTCCATCATCGTCGTCGTCATCATCATCGTCAACTTCTATCCATGTAACTGGGTCAATGCGACGTAGACCTTCGCCATTAATGAAATGTTGTTCTGCTTTCTCGTTGCAGAACTGATTCTTACTGATGGAGCAAATGAGAGACATTTTCTTGAGGCAAGAAAGAGTTATGTTTGGCTGTGTGGGTTTTTAATGTGAAGTACTAAGAAAGAACTCTGAGATGGTGTTCATTGCTATGTTGATATGTGCTTATATAGACTTATTGAAGAAAGAAAATGAAGGTCCTGCTTGGAGCACACGGTTGCCTCATGGGGGGTTGTGTAATGGTGGCTAGTGAATGTGGCTTCCCTATTGCCTTATGAATATCAGTATTGCCACCTTGGAACTCCAATTGACAACTCAGCAAAAACACGTTTTTAGAGAACTCTATAATTCCATGTGATATAAATTTGGTATCTTGGGCGTTTGTTGAGTCTAATTAAATGTCAAGAACTGAAGATGATGAATAAAAGTAGTGGATGCTTATTTCTAGTGGTAGAGATTACGCCACCATATCTTTATCTTCATCCTTTGGATTCTTTTGATTGAATATTTATGATCCCTAATTTATATAATAAACAAGATATTAAAATTTAGGTAATAACTTTTTAATTTAAATAATTTAGTCACTAATATTTTTAAATTTAATAAATTTAATCTAAAATTTTAATTTTTTGTTAAATTGATTTAACGATATTATACTTAACAATTAACAATCACATAATTAATTGAAAGGTTAAATATTGTTTTTTAAAATAGGTTAGGATTAAATGAATTAAAAAATCAAGTTTTTTTATAATTTAATTTAATATCGTTAAATTAATTTAAAAGAATTAAAATTTTAGATTAAATTTATCAATTTTAGTAACGTTAGAGACTAGATTGTTTGAATTGAAATCACATAATTGAAAGGTTAAATATTACTTTTTAAAATAAGTCGGGATTAAATGAATTAAAAATTAAGTTTTATTATAATTAAATTTAATATTGTTAAATTAATTTAAAAGAATTAAAATTTTAGATTTAATTTATTAATTTTAATAACATGAGATTGTTTGATTTGAAAGGAGGGATCAAATTATATTATTTTAAATAATATATGAATTAAACGAAAGATAAATCATTATTTAATATCTATGATATGTTTAATTATTTTAGCTCTTGATAAAATAAAAATTTAGATAATTTTTATGAAGTAATTTATTTATAAAAATAATAGTGATTTTTAATTTCAATCGAATACTATTATGTTTTTTTTTTATTTTTTTTAACAACTTAAACTCACACAATCGTTACTCAAAGTTGATTTTTAAGATACTTAAATAAGTAGTACATCATTCACTTACACTACTTTGTAAGTTTAATTAATTTGTTCAAAACTCAAATCAAAAGTACACATATTCCTCGACTTATGTGAGTTGGGAAAGCAGTGATAACAAATAAAGCGTACGAAAGAGATTGGCTGCGTTTACTTAATACGTCACTAAAAAAAACACTTAAAGGTCCCCTTTGTATAAATAATTAAGGGAACATTATTACATGTATATATAGTTACTTATTGTATAACAAACTAATTGAAAACTGTCAAAATTAAAAGAAATGAGCTAACACTAAACAGTTTGAAATGCATAAGCTCCATGATGAGCTCCACTAATATATATCATATAATTATTAAATAAATTAATTAACTTACTCTCCAAAAACAAAATAAATATAATCACAAAATTAATTAAATATCATCTCGTCATCTATGAATAATAGTATTGATCAATTAGAGAGCTGGTGCATAATCATAAATATAATCATATATATAATCTCCTTCCTCATCATCACCGTATGCTTCTAAGGTTTTTGGTGAGATTTGAAAATAAGCTTTTCATGTCACTTTCAAATGCATGATTGATACAAAATGATGGGGAGGAGGACAAATTGAAAATTGGAACCATTTTCAGTGATGATTTTTTTTTAATAGAGGCTGAAATTGGAAGGGGTTTTAGGGCTTGTATCTATATGATCTAATTAATTGTGGACTACAATGTGAATTAGAAATTAATGAGATTATATATTGATATTATATACACTCCAAAAGTATATATTTATGCCTATTGAAAATTAAAAAATATTAATAGTAGGAGAGGGGCATGAACTGTGATGGAGCTTGATCAATAATAATCATGTCTAAGAACTTAACTGCCCAAGACAAAGATTGAAAGAACTCAAGCAAACTCTTCCTCTTATAACTATTGAACATAACAAAATAGATAAATTCCGATAAATATTTGTTTTATTTGTTAAAAAGAATCGAAATATATTTATTAAAAAATACGATGAGGCTTATTTATATTCATGTAATGTGGTTTTGAGTTAACTATTAAATATATAGTTGTATTTTTTACATATAATTATGAATTTAAATAATCACTCAAGTGTATGATAATAAATGTGACGGGTTTGAAGATTTTGATATCTAATTTGAATTTGTATTCAAGTAACAATCTAAGAGTATATTTTTACTATTTTATTAAATCGGTAATATTTTTAATAATAAATATACGAAAGAATAAATTTTAAAATATATTTAAATTAAATGCATTTAATTAGTGAAAAATATAAGATATATTAGTCATATATGTTTATATATATTTCAAAACTTTAGATAAAAATAAAATAGTTTCAATAATATGAAAGATTTAGGATTTTATTATTATAAACGAAACACAATCAATCATTAAAGGTATTAATGAGTGCTTAAAAAATATTAAAATTATCATGATTTAATATAATTTTATTAATTAAATACATTTATATTTGTATGATTTTATCATATTTTTATATAAATTTATCTTTTTGAAATTACGAATATTTTTATTATTTTTTAAGTATTTTCGTTCAAAAATAACTTAAAGACTTGAAGAAAAATACTAGAGACAATACATCACAAATATTTTAAAATTAGACAAACGGGTCAAAATGATCAAAAAGTTTCAAAAACACCAAAATTTAGCGCACAGTTACCCATTCACGTCGAAGTCCTGTATGCGCCAGCACATGCTCACATTGAGTCCTACATGCATACCCAATACATGCCCGAAACACACCCAGCACTCGTAGCATCAATTTTTGTGCACACTAGCACACGCTTACGCCGTGTTCCAAGCACGCCCAATGCCCGTCTGCCAAAATTTTTGCACCCCACACGTGTCTCAGCTTGTCCAAATGCGACCAAAATTAATTTTGGAAATATTTTTCCACCTTTTTTTGGCATTTTTCTCACCTATAAAAAGACTTTATTCCCTCATTGTAAAATACACCATTTTAGTTTTAAAGTTATTCTCTTTTTGAGAAAACTAGTTATGTTTTTATAGATTTTTAGTTTTTGATTCAATAAACGAAAATGTAAATTTGTTTTGAGGTTTTCCAACAATAGAATTAGCATCAAAGTTTTGTAAAGATTCTTTTGAGGTATAATTTTAAAATGAATTATTTACAGTTATTTTTTATGTTTTATTTTTATATGTTATGTTTAATTTATCTGTGATTAAATTTAACATGATTGATTTTGTAAATATGATATAATAATAACGTTGTTATGCTTGCGAAATATTAATTAAGTAAAACATATTTATAAAATAAATTGATTTTTTTATTCAAGATTTTATATTAAAGATGTTAGAGAGAAATCTATTATTTTTCATTACAAACTTAAATCTAAAAATTAAATTTTAAGGTTTAATTATCCGGTATGATTTAGAGTAATGCTATTTTATTTATTGATGCAATCGCTCGATAGTTAGAGTGAAGCTTTATTTCAAAAAAAATTTATAAGAACTATTATTCGAAAATGTATTGATAATATATTTTCAGTAATGATTTTAAAACTTGAAAGTTAGTATTCAAATAATTAAATTCTTAGGTTTAATTTAGACAAGTTGAATAAAGTTTAAAATGTCTAACCCTACAAAACGTGGCATTTAAATTGTTCATTTTCAATCTCTTAAAAAAAAATTAATTTAATTAACCAAATTAATCACCGATCTCACCTATAGGTATTGATTGATTTGTTTAATTAACAAATAATATCTTGTTGAATATTGGTTCCAAAGTAATAAGTTAGTGGCTTATTTGTAGCATAATTTAAGGAGCTCTAAAGTAACAAATTAGTAGCTTAATTTGTGTCATAATTTAAGGAAATTAGTGGCCTAATTTGTAGCTTAAATTATGACATAATTTAGGGAAAGAGAGTATTACTTCATATACAAATATGAAAGAGTTCATGAATTGAAGAATAAGGAAAAAATCAAAAAAAATCAAAGAGAGCATAAGCAAACTCAAAGAAAGAAAATACTTAGTGAGTGTGAAAGTTTTCTACGAGTTTAGAAAAACACTTGAGAGATATCATTAGTTAAGAAATATGTATCTGTATTCTGCATATTTCTCATTCAGTTCAATAATATCTGCTGTCTTCTGTGGACTTAGACAAATTGTCGAACCACATAAATTCTGTGTGTTTCCTTTTACCTATATACCGTTATTTATTGCTTCTATGTACAACATATCTAACCTCACCAAATATGATATTCATATAAAAAGAGATAATCAATAAATATTAATTTATATCTTTAATTACTTAAATAATATAAGCAAGCATAATTAACTTAATTCTTAAATATTTCACTTTTATAAATGATAAAAATTTACATTATTGTTTATTGAATCTATATATATGTTTATTTTTTAATGTTATTAGATTATTAAACAAACAAATTAAAATATCGTGACTAAATGTTTAGGATTTAATTTAATTTTTAAAATTTTAAATAATAAATTAAAAATCATATATTTTTTTCTTATATTAATTTTAAAAATATACTTATCATTTATTATAAAATAATTATTATACTTAAAAAAATTACAAATATAAAATTAAAATATCAACGATATCGTCAGCGGATCTCGTCTCATCAGGTATCAATTTATTGAGAAGTTAAGAAAACTAAAATTTATGGTTTGACTTTTATTTAAAGTGATTTTACACCTGCATTAAAATGTGTGTTAAGCCAAAAATTTGGCATGTGGCCTGTTAAACTTGTAAACTTGCGTTATGTCATCTTTCCGCTCTATAAAACTAATGTCAAAGCAGTTTACTTTTTTCATTTTTATTTAATTTATTCTTGAAATCCAATTATACGATTTCTTGACTTCTTGGTTGATTTTGCTGGTACCTCAAATAATATTTAATAGATGTCTATTAAAACTATAACAAGTTAATTTATTCTTATAGAATTCATTCATTATCTTGGATTTAATTTGTCCCAAAACCATACCCATTTTATCCAAACCGGTTAGATTAGGACATATATATCAATCGGGTCTTATCTTGCAAGTGATGTTGATAGTAAATGTAGGCAACAAAGTGTGAGTTAAAGAAAGAAAAATTTATAGTCAAAAAGTGATGCTAAGAGCTAAATAAATAGCGTCTATAGATGGTATATAATTAAATAAATTTTAAAATAAATATTAATACTTATGTTATATGTATGCATAATATATATTTATTTACATTAAGTTACTTAAAAATCATGTAATTTAATTATATATAATCTATGAACTCAAATAAAAGAATAAATTAACGTAAAAATATTTTTATATAATTAGTTATCGATATCTTTCAAATATTAACAATTTAATATTTAAAGATTATTAATTTAAACATAAAACATTTAATTTTAATATTATGATAAAAATGGTTAGTTAAAAAATTAATTTTTTTAAAATTTTAAGATAATAAGGCAATAATCAATATCACTTTTATATATATATATATATATAGAAAAGATACACGTAGACTTTTGAGCGATGAAATTTACACTATTTTTGGTACATAAAATCAGAACTGGTTCGTTGATTTACAACCAGAATAGATTTCTGCTGCATGAAATGGTGTTCTATGGTAGGACAGTAGGTGAGAAGCATATCTTTAATTAATATTATACACTTGGTCTTAACGAGAGAATGTCAAACATTAATCATTAATCTAAATTATTTACGCGTGGAATTCTTTCTTCTTAACTAAAATATCTATATTATTATGTTACATATAACATTTTTATTTTTATTTTTATTACGTATTAATGTTAATGTTACATATAACGGTATTGAAATATCACATAACAAAAGAATTAGAATCCCAAGAATAAAAAATAAAGGTGAAATTTGTAGCTACAACCATGATTTTTTTTTGTTATTAATTAATTGCTCAACTTTTACTCACTTGTGCCACAAGTAAAATATTCTAGTTATAAAACTCTGCAAATTAAAGTAAATTTGAAAAAAGTATAATTAGCTGATCATGAGACTAAACTAGTTAGGTAGTAGTCCTAACGAATTGAAATAAGAAAGAGAATAATTAAAGGTAAAATTTAAGAATAATCTTATATTTTACATGTTTAATCGTGTTTAAATTTGATAATATATATATATATATATATAATTAAATTAATATGCATGCACCTATAAAATTATAAATCAATGACAAACCTTAACATAAATAGAGATTGTAATATACAAATACTTATCATATATACTCTTAATAAAGTTTAATTGTAGTATAGGATGACGTTACATTTAAGTTTTAGACTTAAACACGCCATTAATCCATATATGAGAATGAAATGAAATATTGGAATTTATTATAAAAATTAACTTGAAGAATTAGTTAATTTAAACTCCAAATTAATTATTAGCCAATATATATAGCTATAGCTAGCTAGTTGAGAAGGTGGATGGATCAAGCTGCAGGTGCATAATCATAAATATAATCCTCCTCCTCATCTTCTCCGTCGTAGTCATCATCATCATCATCTTCATCATCTTCAATATCAGAATTCCCATCATCGTCATCGTCATCGTCTTCTTCACTATCCGACTCATCATCATCACTACTATCGTCATTATCATCATCCTTCTTATCTTCTTCATCCTTGCATGCTCTAGGATCATCATCACAATGAGAAATTTCATGATCATAATCTTCATAATCAATATTATCAGCACTAGTACTAGTGTAGTGGAAAAATGGTGACATTTTTCAGTACGTGTAAAGAACAGATAATTAATGCTGATGAGTAATTGGAAATATATTTTAAGGACTAATACTCAAATATTGAAAGTGTAGCTATATATGTCGAGAGAGCAGATATAGAGGTATATAAATAATGAAATTTTTGTAGCTAGAAGCCGCGTTTAAAGATAGGGTGGTGTGAAGCATGATCCCAAGAAATTCTAACATGTTTGTAGTAGTATTTAGTATTTACTACTCGAACATAGGCTAAATCAAAACAACGAGCTAGTTTTTATACAAATAATATATTAAAATATCACACAAATTATATAAAAATGAATTTTCTTTCAATTAAATTACAAACTTTTAAAAAAAAATAAGTTTCATTGATTAAAAATAAAAATATATTAATAAAAAAATTGAAAATAAATTAAATTATTTAAATTACCATGAGAAATGTAATAACATATATATAATAGTAAATTTTTTCAAGTATTCTTTTTTAACTCTTTATGATCTCCATTTAAGTTTGACTCTTCTAATTAATAATATGATAATTTTTTTAAAAAATTTGATTTTTAATGATTTCCATTCTTTTAACTTTTAAGCTTCAAGAAACTCTAAATAATAATACAATATCTAGATTTAGATATGAGAAAAACTTGATAAAATTTAACAAAAAGCATATCTAATGTTACCATAAATCATATTTGGGTGAAAATTTTATCACATTATATCTAAATGTATATGGAATGAAAGAAAACATGGAATAAATCTTATAATATTTATTTAAAATATAAAAATAAATAATGATAATTAATTTACAAAATGATAGATAAAGATTATTTTCATCTTTATTACAAAGTTCATAAAAATCATGAGTCTTTTAATCTTAAAAAATTAATTCAATGTATGGATATATTTATAATTCTTTAAAATCTACAGTAACATTGTATTTTATCAAACATTATTCTTAGTATTGATTTTTATAATTATAGTTTCAATATTTAATGACCAGTTTAGGGAGTTTGACACATTCGTAATTACAATGTCAAACCTTAATTTTATATATATTATAGTAATATTGTTACCCTATCATAAGTATAACTGAGTTGACAAATTAGTACCCTTAATTTATTTAAATCCATTAGAATGTGCTACCATGCTTCCAGATTTTAATTGTACATGTAACACCTCGACAAGAAAGTCAAACATTCGAATTTATATATAATACACATGAAAACATATTGTAACTCAATTCTTCAACAAATTTTAGTTCTTTTTCTTAAAAAAAAAACAATTTAGTTCTTTATTGGTATTATTTAGGATATGATGATGAGTATTAGTTACAACGAGAACTACTGTTTCCAACTCATAATTCGGGCATGGGTTGATGGGATTTTTATTTTTTTAAAATGTATAGGAATTACAACTTTACATGAGATGTTACATATTATCAAATATAAAAATATTTTGATATTTTTTTGAAATTTTTGTAAAGTAAAAATATCAATATGAATTTTTTTATTCACACAATATTAGAAAATATTGAAAAATGTCGAGATTTTTCCATATATTTTTGTAGATTGTTTTATAATTTTTTTAAATTTTGATAAAAGTTTAAAAAATTAAATATAAATTTAAAAATTGTGCTTCATTTATTGTGTAAATAAAGGGCAGTGTATAATATTACTATTTTGGCTTTTGTGAAATAAGTAATAGTCCATATCACAAAATACGGCGTGACGAAAAAAAAAAGTTATTGATTTAACAATTAACCCTTGGAAAATTTTATTTTGTACCATTTGCACACATTATAATTTTTAACTATATAATTTGGTTAATTATTTTGTAATTTTCTTAAAAAGAAAAAAAGATTTTATTTTGTACTATAAAATTCTTACGTATGATTTGTAATTCACACAAATATAAGATTTTTTTTTTGTGAGATAGATGATTTTTTTTTTTTTTTGGTAAAATTAACGTGTTGGTGGACTAAAATTACTCGAGATATACGAACTACACAAACAACCACTCGCTACAAACCAAACCTTACCTCATACTCTACACAACACTAGCATCTCGCTTATCGACGACTATCGCAAAAATGGCAAGCGCTCAGCTTCCAGGCCATATTTTCCACCCAAACGGCGCCATTTGCCTCAGTTCCCTGCAACTGAAAACCACTAAAGCCATTAACTACTTACCTTTTTCTCCTTCCAAAACTAATTCTAAACATTATGGCTTAGCCTCAACTAAGACTAGTTCTTCTCTAAACTCCAAATGGGTTGTTAGACTAAGCTTGGTCGAACAAAGCTTACCAAAACCGACTGTTAATGTGGAACGTTTAGTGGATTTTTTGTATGAGGATCTACCTCATCTATTTGATGATCAAGGAATTGATCCGACGGCCTACGATGAACATGTGAAATTCAGAGACCCAATTACGAAGCATGATTCTATAAGTGGATATTTGTTTAATATATCCCTCTTGAAGATGCTTTTCAATCCTCTGTTTCAGTTGCATTGGGTTAAACAGGTTCCTTTTTTTTCTTTTTTATTTTGCCTAAATTTAATTTGAATTGAAGAATCCTAAAAATTTCGTGAGGGGTTTGATTGGTTTAATTGATTTGATATAGACAGGTCCATATGAGATAACTACGAGGTGGACTATGGTTATGAAGTTCATTCTTCTTCCATGGAAACCTGAATTGGTATTCACTGGAACCTCTGCTATGGGAATCAACCCAGATACTGGCAAGTTCTGTAGCCACGTGGTATGACCCAATTTCTAGCTCCTTTTTCTATAGGAACAAATCAGGGCTGATAAATTGTGTGAATTGATTTTGTTCGTATTATCGTATTTATTTATCTGGTTATTATGGAGATAGCATTAGTTGATCTGGAGGAAGCTGATTTGTTTACTTCAACTCATTATATTGCAAAGATTTCGAGCTCTCTTTTTTATAAGAAAAGGTTAGAAAAAAAATGATTGAGAACATAAAATTAGTACTTTTCTCCTAGCTATACTGCCCAAAATCTCATAAACTCTCTTTCTATTTATATTAATTTCGCTCCACTTCTTGATTGTATACTTGTTATATTAATTTGGCTTTTTTTAATTTTTTAATTTCTCTACCATTTTAATAGATATAATATAGCAGTGTTACCAAACATAATTCAAATTCTGCCAAAAAATAAATAAATAACTTGACTCAAACTCATATATGCATCAATTTATTGAATTTATTGTATCAGGGTCTGTTGACGCACAAAAATTTATTATGACTCTTTGGTGGGTTGTTTATTTATTACAGTGGGGAACATCAATACTTCTAATATATAAGAAAATTTGATCAATTCTGATAATAAATATTTAATGACAAAGCAGCGTATTATTTTGTAGGACTACTGGGATTCCATAAAGAATAATGAATATTTTTCATTGGATGGTCTGTCGGATTTAGTGAAGCAGGTAATTTTCCTACAAATTAATACTATATGGTAAAAATCATGGGCAGTATTTGGAAAATGATATTATTGAGATGTGTAGTAAATTTGAAATATATTTTAAATTATACGACCGGATATGTCAGTTGTGATTTATGTACAAGTTCCTTCTCTTGGAATTTTAATTCTCTGCAGCTTCGTGTTTACAAAACACCAGACTTGGAAACACCCAAGTATCAGATATTAAAAAGAACTGCAAGCTATGAGGTCTGTCTTAAATTTTAAGATTCTTGCATAGCTTGTTCTGTTTATTGAGTTAGCTAGGTTTTAAAGATCCTATATAGGATTAATTTTTATGCATTTCATATATAGATTTGGTATTGTGTTACTGCTTTCATCATTAAAAAGGCTTAAGTCGGCAGTTGTATTGTTCCCACAGGTGAGGAAGTATGAACCATTTATAATAGTAGAAGGTAGTGTGGACAAGTTGTCTGGATCAAAAGGTTTTAATGACGTTACTGGGTATGTGTTTATTTCATGTTTTGTTACTCTCTTTTTCCCCTTCTTCCTTTTTGGTGCTTTTAGATGATAATGCCAACGTGGATAATCTGAGCAGGTATATTTTTGGAAAGAATTCGAAAACAGAGAAAATACCAATGACTACTCCTGTCTTCACCGAAACATTTAATCCTGATATGACCAAAGTATCCATCCAAATAGCTCTTCCACTTAACAAAGATATAAACAGGTTTGTCCTAATCAACCTTGGTTTTTAACTATACTACTTGTATCTAGTATCCAATTAATATGATATATACATATACTTGTGTGCACTCAAATAGGGGCAGATTTGTGTAGGGGAAAGGATGGAGAAGTGCCCCTTTTACATTTTAATAAAAAAAAAATTAAAATATAATATTTATAAAATTATAAATAATTTATATATATAAAATAGAACTTTAACTCTCTTAAATTTTAAATTTCATGTTTTTATAACTCAAGAATTCACTATAATATCAATAATATTAATATATTTACATAAAAAATCAATTTTAAATGAGAATCATGAAAGTTTTGAAATTAATATGCAGTTCAAATATCAATTAATCAGAGATATCGATACCCTCATGGGCAAACTTACAATATAGGCTTGAGATTGTCACTATTTTAAAATATAATTTGTTTTTATGTCTATTTAATGCTATAAATTAATACTAATAGAATTGAAATTTGAATTCAATTTGGTTAGACAGATTAATAATTATGATTAATATTAAAATAATAAACAATGAGAAAAAAATAAATAACAAAGATTTAATTGATTCTGATTTTTAATATAAAAATTCTATTCTATTAACAATGTCACATCGGGGGAAAAAATTCTCCGTTAAAATGCAAATAAAAAGTACAAATATTAATGTCCAAAATTCACTTAAAAAAAACTAAAACGCTAAATATATCCCTAAAATATCTACGTCAAAAATCAATAACAACACAAAACAAGAAAAATAAACGAATGTAAATTAATGCTTACAAATGAATTTGAACGAAGAGAAATAATAGTTATCAGAATGTATATCATTGACACACAAAGACCACTAATGACAAATACTCCTTCGTATCGGCATTGTGACTTATGGCTTTACTTAGTATTTTCTTTTTCTCTACTCCTCTTTTATCCTATTTTTTATTAAAAATAATGGAATAAAATGAAATCAGAATTGAATGATTTCAATTTTATATTTGATTGAATTGAAAAATGGAAATAAGATAAAATAAAATTGATTCTTAAAATAGAAGGAATCATAACTCATCGTTCTTTTTTCAAGAATCACGATCTCATTCTCATCTCAAATTTGTTTTCTAATTTTACCCCATCTCAAATATAATCCTAAATCTTAAAACCCTAAACCCTATTTAGAAAAATAATAATTTTAATCATAAACCTTAACCCACAAATATAACCATAAATCTTAGACCCTAAACCCTATTTAGAAAAATAATAATTTTAACCCTGAACCTTAACCTACGAATATAATCATAAACCTTAAATTTTAATCCACAAATATAACTCTAAATCACAAATCCTAAAACCCTAAACTCTATTTAAAAAATAATAATTTTAACCATAAACCTTAACCCACAAATATAACTCTAAATCCTAAATCATAAACCCCAAATCCCAAAACCTTATTTAGAAAAATAATAATTTTAACCCTAAATCCCAAATCCCAAATCCCTAAATCCTAAATCTCAAATCTCAAGACCCTAAACCTTATTTAGAAAAATAATAATTTTAATAATATATTTTATTTTTAAATAATAATTATTTAGAAAAATAATAATTTTAATAATGTATTTTTTCTGACGAAAAATAATAATTAAATGATATTATTTAAATTTTATTGAATATAAGGGTATTAAGGTAATATACAGTATTTTTCATTCCATATCAGTTGTAAACCAAATATTGTAATACTGATTCTTTCTTTAATTTCAATAATCAAACCAAACAAAACTTTTTTCCTTTTCTTTTCATTCTATTTCATTTCATTCTTGTTCCGATTGCATTCCGTGAATTAAACGTCACTGTAATGTATGTACATACTTAAAATGTAGGGCTTGGTGCCTCGTAAAGAAAACAACTTGGACAATTAGGTAAATATTATATTGAGGCAAAAATTACTAGAATACTCTTTTATTAAATCAAATTTTGAAGCCATCAATTTGAATTTCTAGAGTTAGTATTTTTTTTAAATACAATATTAAATAGATTGAAATACAACCTAAAAAATATAAAACTAATTAAATAATTCAAAATTCAAAATAAATCCAAATGTACAAATTTTATCATTCCCAATAAATAGCTTTTAACAATATCTGGTTTTTATCTCAGTTATACAATAGTAATCTAGTGTATTACACGATGTGTGATGAAGTTAAAACTAACGTATAACTCAAGCTTATATGGTGAAATAGTTGCAATGTGAACCTTATATTAAATAATTTGTGTTATAATTACAAGGAGATTGTAATTTCAGTCCATTCTATTTGAGTAGTAAAAGTAATAAATGAATATTTGTTGACAGTTTACCAGAACCTAGTAAAGAGACAATAAGATTGAGGAAAGTGGAAGGAGGTACTGCTGGGGTACTAAAGTTTAGTGGAAAACCAGAGGAAGATATTGTGAGAAAGAAAGAGAGAATGCTTCGTTCAAGCCTTACTGTAGATGGTCTCAAACCCAAGTTGGGTTGTTTGCTTGCTCGTTACAACGATCCTGGACGTACTTGGAGTTTCATTATGGTATGTTTTCATCATTAAATAGCTTTTTTAATTATTACACGTGAGGTTAATTTACTCCACAAAAAAAAGTTAAATTTTGTTACCTAAATGACGGAATCTTATATATATACAATACTTCTAAAGAGTTTGATAATATATTTCTCACACACAAAAATTTAATAGTAGATTTCGACATATCATAAAAATTTGGTGTTAGTTTTGTTGTGTTATCCTTTTATTAATTAAGCTCTACTCTTGAAAAATGAGATTCAGTTCATTTGAAAAAACATGAGTTTAATTTTTGTGGTTGACGCAGTCCTAATTAATGTATTGTTAACTTTGTCTTTGGGCAATTGCAATGAAGAGGAACGAAGTCTTAATATGGTTGGAGGAGTTTACAATGGAGTAGATAGCGCATATATGTGTGTGTGTGTGATAGAAAGCTTTTCATGGCTCTCCTTTGATGATTTTGAAGATTTTGATTTGATGATGATCGAGGACGATCATTTGTGAAGAACTGAAGATCAAAGAGAAAGACTAAGTAGACCCTCAGGACCAGAAAGCTTCAAGCCTATGAGAAACATTCAACATTTATTCTTAGTGAATCTTATCATGCATTCCATAAACCTTTCGTAATAGAATAGAAAGAAACGCATCTGTCTTTGAAAGATTCTTAGCAGCAGAAAGAACCAAAATATAGATGAAGAAATGTATTGAAGATTGTTTTTACCGGTTACTTTGTCAGTACTTTAGTCTGTTACTTTTGACAACGGGTAGTATAAGGTTGCTACTTTAGATTCCCATATATATATATATAAAAATTTATCAAAAGATTTATGATAAATTTTTAGAAATAAAATTAATATTTTTAAAAGTATTTATTTTTTTACAATAAAATAACTTTAATAAATATTTAAGTAATTATTTTTTAATCACATCTTCTTATAATAAATAATCTCAATGAATTAATATTTAATTTTTTATTTACTTATTATTTAAAATCATAAAATATTCATTTTTTTAAGAAATAAACATTTTATTATTGTTATTTTTGATAAAATAAATAAATATTTTTTAAAATATTAATTTTACTTATTTAACTTAAATCTTCTCGATATATTTTAATAATCCTTTTAAAAAAGATAATAAATTTATATTATCTTGAGGATAAATAACTAACATATTAAATCATTTTTTTTAAGTAATAAACTTTTATTACTCTTTATATATATATACATGTTTATTGAAATTAGATGTTTCAAATAAATTTAGCATGTTATATTTGTTTAAACTTAACTCATTTTAGATGTGTTATAGTTGAATTTAATTTTAAATGAGTTCAAGTTGAACAACTTATGAACTTGTTCATTTAGTTTTCTAAAAAAATAAAAAATAAAAATATTTTTAATTTTATTTATAAATAAAAATATTAGTATAAATAATATTTTTTATATTTTTATAAAACAAGAAAAACATAAAAATAATATCTTTTAATTACATATTTTATAGTAATAATATTATAATTATAAAATTTTATTTTAATAAAGATATTTTGTTAAATAAATGAACTAAATAAACTGAATTTTTGTGACTCATTTGATAAACCTTAAATGAGATTAGTTACTCATTTTATACTACCAATTATACTTTAAAATAATAAGTTTAAAAAAAATTTAGAGTATAATATTTTAGTAATATCATTATTTTAAAAAAATAAGTATGCAAATTTATATTTTAAAAATAATATATTAATAATTATTATATTTAATTTTATGTATATTAATGTTTTTAAATTAAAATTTAATTTAAAATTTCATCATTTTTTATGCATATGGACAAAAAATAAAAGATAAATTTGTTTAAAAAAATCTAGGTGTGCAAACCACCTTTTTTTTAACCAGTCATTTTTAATAACACTAAAATTATTATAAAATTTATTAGATGCTGGATAAAAATCATAAGTTTATTTTACAAAGTCATTAATGCCCCTATCATTTTTTTTTTTTTCAAAAAATCATTAGTTTTAACATGACTCGATTCCTAAAGTTTTTTCGACACACGTACAGTTTTTTGTTTTGGGTTAAATTGAAAACAAAAAGAAAAGTTAAAGGTACGTTTACCGAGGGAAATGTCGATTTCCAACGTAAAATCCTTGAAAGATCTGGGCTTGTGGATTCAACATACCTTCCGGAGGCTGTGCTTAATGCTCCACCAAACCCATCAATGCAAGAAGCTAGAAGAGAAGGTCAAATTGTCATGTTTGGTGCAATAGATGAACTCTTTGCAAAGACTTCTATAAAACCGAAAGACTCGATTTTAAAGTAGCTTTTGAACGCTTTTGCATTCATGCTAGAGGAAAGACTGTTTTGGATGAATTGGAGAAGAACTTGCAGTTGTCCGATTGGCATATGGAGCCCTCGAGAATGATAATGTACAGGTTTGGCAACACTTGAAACAACTCTTTGTGATATGAATTGGCATATACAGAAGCCAAAGGAATGATCAAGAAAGGTGATAGGACGTAGCGAATAGCTTTCCGGTCAGGATTCAAATGTTATTTAGATGTGGCAAATAGCTTTCGAAGTTCGAATCAAATCTAGTATCTTACAGTTTTTCTGTAATCAATGGCTGTATAGTCAATGCTATGAATATTTCTTCATTATGGCATTGCATTTTGCTGCATTAAAACCGTTTGCTTTCATTCTTGCACTTAGCTCTCTAAACAAAAATCTCTCTCTAGCACTTGGTTCATGCTTTCCACATTTCTAAAACTGAACACAGAATTTAGATTAAAAAATAAATTGTAGGACGGATAATTTGTAACAAGACCAGGATATAGAAGATCAGTTACCACTAAACATTAAAATTGGATTAAACACATAACTGCATTACACTATTCTGTTCTAACAGAAGTTGAGAGAAAACAAATTCATGATTCTAGTCCCATAAGACTACTCTAACCCAATTCATCCGACAAAGACTTGGCACATGTATGCTGTTGTTCATCACTCCTTGGATGACTTGTTGATGAGTGACTTGTGAATATGTGGGATGACACCTCCACCAGCAATAGTGCCTTTGATCAATGTATCAAGTTCTTCGTCACCACGAATGGCGAGCTGTAGATGCCTCGGGGTGATACGCTTCACCTTGAGATCCTTGCTAGCATTGCCAGCCAACTCTAACACCTCTGCAGTCAAATACTCTAAGATTGCTGCAGAATAAACTGCGGCTGTAGCTCCTACTCTTCCATTAGCTGTGGTTCTTGATTTCAAAAGCCGGTGGATACGACCAACAGGGAACTGCAAATTTTAACATCATGTATAAGTTAAATTTACAAATTACAAAGTCCCATATAAACTTAATTGGTGGGTTCTGAATATATTCCTCCCAAATCACCCATTTAAATTCACCAATCACCAAAGTCCTATTACCGTAAACAACATCAGGGCTGTTTGCTTCATGAGTTTCCATGACTTTGAGCCCAATGACTCTTCATTACTACTACTCGTAAAACACACAACCCAAACATTCAAGATCATAATATAAAGCACAAACTAGTTTAAAAGAACTACTTATACATAAAGTTTCAGAAATTTCAGAAATGAAATAATGTATGTTGGTATGCAAACGATTCCCACGATAAAAAAATATGAAGAACAAATTAGTTATAATTGAAACGAACTATTCTTCTTAATAGAAATGAGAAATGAAATAAGGATGAAAGGTAATAATGGTCTACTAACTTTGAAAAAAGGATACAAAAATTTACTAATTTTTGGGTGAGATAATAGAAATCCAATAACTATTAAAAAGGACACTAGATGTCTAAAACTTTTAAAATTATCAAAGAGAGATCATGTAAACTAACATGTACGATTTTTAAAAGGACAATAATCTTTTTTAATTTATGTTTAATGATAATTAATTAAAAAAAATAAGAATCCCTTAAGTCATCCCTATTCCCTCGGAAAATAAAGTCACCATTTCCTCACCTCCATCGCAAATCAGCTCCTTCATCGTGAGTTTTCATTTCCATTGCGAGTTGTTCAATTGATTTTTGGTGAGCCTTTTTTCCATCAAGATGATATTGTCCATGTTAAAATGGCACATGATAGTTCACATGGCTTTGACAATTTTAGAAATTTTAGACTTTTAGTACCCTTTTTAATATTTATTAGACTTCTAGTATCTCACCTAAAATTTAGTGGATTTTTATGATTTTTTGTCAAAGTTCTTGAACCATTACTACCCTTTTTCCAATGAAATAATGTATGTTGGGTTTACAAACGATTCCCACATTAAAAAAAATATGAAGAGCAAATTAAATATATAGTTAAAAAGGATTATTCCTCTAAATAAGTAAACCTTTTGAGTTGGAACCCAAGCCCAACAAATGATATAAGTGCGGGGGTTTAGTTTGCATTGCGTATGCACGTACAAAGTGGAACCAAGATGAAAGTGGACTTCTATAGACAGCACATGTGACCCGATTAAGGAAGATACAACTAAATGACTGATACTTGATAAAGGATATGTTTCAAGTCTAAAGGGTTAGATGTTCTCTCAAGGATTGTTTGGTGTGCAAATCAGTCTATGAATCAATTTAATAGTAATAAGGTAGATTAGTTTTTGGTACCAGAAAAGAAAATCCAGATATCAATATCATATGTGCCAGTTTCTCCTACCACTAAGAGTCTCACGTTACAGGCAATGACAGATCTTGAACTCGCATAGCTTGTTCAAAATTTCAAACAGTCTAAATTAATGTAGTTAAAAGACTCCCAAGGCTGCTCCAAAAACAAAACGATACAAAGAGGAACATATTGAAAGAACAATGAGAAAAATTAAGAAACGAATGAGCAAAATAAAATCTTGAAAAAGAAGTAAAAGAAAAGAGAAATAAGGAAAGGGGAAAACCTGAAGGCCAGATCGAGAAGAACGAGAGATGGACTTCTTCTTGTCCTTGTTGGCCGCAGTGGTCTTCCCTGAAGTAATCAGACCCTTGGCTCCCTTCCCTGACATCGCCAGAAACTCAAGGCCTCCGAAATTCGCCTGAAATTGAAAATTGAGGAAAACAACCCGAGTCCCGACCCCAAACTTGAGTACGCTGGAATGAAATACCCGAGTGATGCTATACAGCAACGACTCAAATGCGTTCCCGAATTGCACGAGCATTTGTAAATTTGACTAAATGCATTAATTATTTAGAATGACTAAATACTAAATAATAAAAGATGAAGAAAAATATTACATACATTTCTTAAATTAAATTATTTATATCATTTAATATTTTAAATTAAAAATTATATTATTTAATATATTTATTGATAAATTTTATTATTTTAATAATTTTTTATTAAATTTTTATTATTTTTTATTAATTAATTAAATGCGATTAAAATATAAATTTGTAACAATGATAAAATCATAAAAAATATAAAAAATTCAAAAAATAATCATTTTTTAATCTTTTTAATTGCTATTATTTTATTTTATTTTTTAAAAAAAATTAAAAAATATATTTAAATAACATTTTATTATTATTTATTTTTTCTTAAACTATTATATATTAAATTTCAATTTTATTCTTATTAAACACTAGTATTTTGATTGCATTTTAATTACCTGATAGAAAATAATAATATTTTAAATAAAAATTTATTAAAATAATATAATTTATCTTTAATTAATCATTTTTACAAAATTGTGAAATTAAATAACATCATTTTTAATTTAAGAGACTAAACAGTACAAACAACATAATCTAAATGACTTATGTGACAGCTCACCCTAAAAAAAAAAGGCACAGATATTATTACAATATATTTTGTTATTATTACAAGAATAATTTATTAATAACTATTATTACATAATAGTGATACTAAATTGTAATTTTCATTAAGAGTAAAACGAATATTTTATACATTTTTATTGTGAAAATATCATTACCTTTTCTTTTTTATACTCTTGTTGTTTCTCAAGTCAGAATTTTTTTTTGACATAGGATCATGTCATTAGCTAAATTAAGCTGAATAACAAAGAATAAAGATTACGAATCATGGATAAAATAATTCAAAAATGACTAAAAATAAGATTAATTCATAAATAATATTTTATTTTATTTTATAAAAATATGATCAATTGAATAATTTAATATGTTAATCTAATATCCATAATAATAAATAAACTAAATATAATCTTACATTTACAAAGATAATCCGTTTACAAAATGTCTTTATTGTATTTTCAATGTCATTTTAATAGAGTGCTTCCATTTTTTACGTGGTTGCTTCTTCATGCTTTCTTTTTTTTACATCCTTTTTTATTATAACCTGATGTATAGATATTTCAATCTTTTTCACTTTTGAAGGTTTTCCCATTATCCGTTTAGTAATGTTTGATTATGTTATTCTCTTTTTCCATATCTTCTCCGATCTAGTATTATGTCTTTTATTCTTATGCCTACAACTTTGGGACCTCACAATGAGAGACTTTAAGACGTTCTATCCTTCCAAAACTCTTAACTTAAGACTCAATATATAACAGGATAATACAATGAATAAACATATATTAGATAAAAATTAAATATTAAATTTTAAAAATATATATACTACAAAATGAACAAGATTACACATGTATAATAGGTGAAATGATTACTTCTTGTAAATTACATCCACATAAATTAATAGATCTTGTTTGACATTTAAAATGCATTTCATAACATGCATACAAGGTATCACAATGATGTCTACACTTAGTCCTTGATTTTGATTACATGTCAAAGCAATACTTATTGCTAACTGATAACTGTATTTTATATAACTATTTTCATCAATTTTATTAATGATAATTGCTATTTTCTTGACATTTTTGTTTAATTTTAGTTAAATAAATTAATATTTACCTTTTATGCGTTAAGAAATACATTTTTAATAAAATTAAATAATTTGTATCGAAAACGTTCTTAAATGACTAATTTTTGTCCAAAATATAATTTCAAATAAAAGTATTATTAATTGCAATTTATAAAAGTTGAAAATATAATTTAAATTAAAATTGGGCTTAATTTCAATTATTAAAAGTTTAAAATTTAATTTAAATTACAAAAAGGCTGTTTTGCAATTAATCAAAGTTTAAAATGTAATTTGAAATATATTTGTGGGTGAAAATATAATTAATAAAAGTTTATTTTCTTCGTAGGAGAAACATTCCACGCGTTGTTATCCACGCTTCATCGTGGACCGTCAGATCAACGCATGAACGATTCAGATGCGCGCGTGCACTTCAACCCGACCAGGGAGAGTGGGTACAGGGAATTCCTTCATCGCGCGGCTCGACGCCCGAGTGGGGCCCACCTGCCGTGCAGGCCGGCGTGTAGCGTGGGACCCACCCGTCTGACGCCGCGCAGACGCTGTCCCCCACGTTCGCGCGCCTCTGATCCCGTGCGTTGATCTCTGCGTGCAACCCGATTTTCTTCCAATAAAGAGATGACACGTGTCCCACTCTATTTTTCAGCTAATCATGTTGTGACACGTGGTATGTTACAATGAGCGCGAAAGCGTAGGATCAAGCCCGTGTGTAGCCGTTGTCTCCCACGTTCGGCGTGCCATTTTCCCGTGCGCCGTGCCTGCGTGAAGTCGGTTTGTGAAGCAAATGAAATACCGCCACCTGTCTCTATTAATTATTCAGCCAACCAGAGATTGACACGTGGCGGGCGCATTAAATTTAAAACAAAGCAGCACGGCGCCCTCTGTTTCTGTCGTGCACGCGTAAAAAAATACAATATTCCAATTCGTACGCGTGTACGTGGAATTTAAGAAAAATGTCTGGTTTTAATTTCGATACAAATATTTTACGCGTGTTTAAAAAATGTAATATTTTAGATGTATTTTTTTGCTATAAATAGGAGATAGTTTTTAGTGTTAAATTTTTTTTTTTTGAGAGTTTAGTTTTGGAAATTATTTTGTGTTGCTCGGTTTTGGACGGCAAAACACGCAGAAGTCATTTTTGGCTTTTGTTGTGTTTTGCGTGTGCCAAATATTTGTTCTAAGTGATGTTTTAATTTTATTCCTGCTTCTTCTAATTTTTCTGTAGTTGTTGTAATTTTTATTTTAATTTTATGAAGTAATTTAATTTTTCTAGGGTTGCATTTGATCTAAATTTTTGAAGCTTTGATTTTAATTATTTTTGATAGATTTATAAGACGTTCGATTTGTTCGTTCTATTTTGTTCTTAATGTTTTTTGATTATTTACGAATCTTATCAAAACGATCTGTGGCACATGAATAAACTTGAGAAAGGTATTTGTGTGTGTATTGCCCGTAAATAGAATGACATGTATGATGAAGGATAGAAATATACCCTAATTGTATGTGTGGCTATTTGAAAACTTAGAACTTAATGAATCTTATTAAATTTAATTCTCATAGAGATATAGTGAATTAATTTAACGAGGTGTGTTTATACGGAGCTCGAAAGAGATGTATGAATAATAAAAAAAGAAGTTTTCGGTTGACAAATTAAATGTACTAAAAAATATAAATAAAAAGAAAATAACATGATTTGAGTGGATTAGTTTGGTGAAAAATTGCAATCCTAGATTTCTTTTATTTTCTTATTTTACTTTTTTCTTAATCAACGATTGTTTTGGATAAAATCAGAGAGATACAATTTTAGTACTCGACAAACTATAGTAACAAATCTCCGTGGGATCGATCTTTACTTACTAATCTTATTACTTGTGACCGTGTATACTTGCACGAGTTTGTGTGTTGAAAAACACACAACACTAACATTTCAAGTATTGGATTTCTTCTTATATGCAATAATTCAATGTTAAAATACTTACGGGTATTATTTAATTGATTATCACACAATAAGTAATTCTTATTAACAAAGCATGGTATATAAGAATTTTATGTATAGATTAATTAAAGAATGCATTAATTCAATAATATTAGATAATGATAAAAGTATCAGTACCTATAAAAAGTCTGGTTCCATGAATACTTAGGTTTGTTGTCCAACCATTTAAATGCTAGTAGATTTGTAACCTTTATTTTGTTAATCCATGTATTATACTCACTCACAGGTGTTACTTTTGAAACACTATTAAAAAATGTAACAATTTCATCACCCTTGTAATATTTCTTAAAGTTATGAAGCATTTGTCTTATAGTTTCAGAATTTAGTAATAGTTTCTTGACCATCTTAGCCAATCTAGCCATCTCATCACACATTATAATATAAGAGTCCTTTTTATGTATATGTAAGCTATTCATTAACAACCTAATAAACTATTTGTAACTTTTTTTAGTTTCAGATTCTACAAGAGTATATGATAAAGTGTATATGTCTTTATTCGCATTTACCCTAACGACGCATTTCCATATGTTTGCCTACATCACATTTTAAATCTCTTTTAAGCATTTAAGCAAACATAAAACCTCCATAACCTAATTTAAATATTATAACATTAAAAATTAAAAATGCTATCATAAGTAACAAAATATAATCAAATAAAAAAATATTTACCTTTTAGAACTATCCTCATCCTTTTGTTTAGACAAAATGATAATTGTACTAACATTTGTGCTCATCAGTACGAATGTAAAAATCCCCCTCGAATTCAAGTAAAATGGTAATAACCAAAAATGTTTGATTTTAGGTGGTAAAGTTTGAAATGATTTTTGGGTTTTATTATTCTCTAATTTTTGGATTTTTGGGTTCAAATCAGGTTTTGATAATTTGATCCAAATATTCAAAATTACAAATTTATATTTTATATTTTACATATATACAAAAAGAGATAAAAACACTTATAGTTTAATATTTATGAAAAAATATAAAACTAAATATATTATTATTAATAATTTGTAAAGATTTTTTTATTAAATTTAATATTTTTGAACCATTTTAAATAAAAAAGATGTTAAAATTTATATTTTTTTAAACTTCAAACAAATAACCATTAGTCGATGGTAATTTTCAAATTTTATACTCCTCGATTTTAGTTCTAATTTTAGATATAATATAATATTTTGATTTCGAATAAAATATTCATGGAGCTCGTTTAACCTTATTCACATTCATATAATCTATGCCTTGTATTTGATTTTTAAATTTTTCATGAACAAGTTCAACTAATTTGGATAACTATCTTAACTTAATTTTGAGTGATTTCAACGTTAGTTATTTCACTCACTTTGTATTACATATTTCTCTATTTTGGTTGTCTCATTTAATATGAAGTCATTAATCTTTGATGATTTTATGAAAATAAAGTCATCAATGTAATTTTTACTTAATATTTTCTCATTTTATTAAATAAGTAGTATTTTTAGGATTAAAAATATTAAAATATGAAACTTCTAGTAAAAATAGGTGAAAATATATTTTTGAAATTTTTTTATAGATTTTTATGTGTTTTTAATACAAGACCAATCAGAAGACATCACATGAATGACATAATGGAGTTAATAGGGCAAGCCACATGAATGCCACGAAAGCGAGGATGGCCAATCATACAACGCTATATGTACCTTGTGAGGCAACGCTCTGTCATATGTTAACACAATGTTCGTTTTGAGTTTCACCGCTAGGTCAATATGGGTAACACGCGTCATCATCTGATTCGTTCATTCTTTCCAACATGCACCACGCAAGTCATATTCGCAAATCACATAATGCCAAGTGGTGTTGACTCAGCGTGCGTTGACCATACCAATCTACTTATGCCACGTGTCACGTGCTGATTTGCCTAATGAATTATGTGTGCCATATGTCATGTTTCTATTGGTTGACACTGTTACTTTCTCTTTTTCATCTTAGCTCTTACCCTAAAGCTGATATGACGGTCCAAATTTCACCTGAAATAATTTAACCCCTTAATTGCCCTATAATTTCTAAGAAGTCAAAATTAACATAATTTTATTGAAGCCAAGAAGTGAGAAAAATATAAAAAAATTCAAAAGAAGATACAATTTTGATGGATAAGAGAAGATTGATGCTACAATTCAAGACATTACTTGTATTTCTTCTTATTATTATTTCTTTATCAATTTTTTGTCTTTTTATGAAAAATGTGAGCTTTATGAACAAAATTATGTCTAAATAATTTATTAATCTACGGGTCTTATGAACCCAATTTTCTACATGTGATGGTCTAATATTTTACCCTATTTATGGTTTTAATTTAATTATATTACTTAATCTGATTTTTATGTTATTAATTGTTTGGCTAATAATTTATCTATAAAGGTAATTAAATAAATTTGAGAGAATTATTTAATTTGTTGTTTTAATTAAATAACATATATAGTTTCTAGGTAGAGATGTATGATTCTTATGTATGTGATCCAAAATTGATAAACTTAATAAGTAGTATACAATCTAATTGATATGAGAGTGTGATTAGGTTAATTACTATATGATATGTAGTTTACTTGATAGAAATACATAGTATGTTAGATTCAATTGATCATATAATTGATTGATAATTATGTTAGAGATATTTTCGTGATTCACCTATTTAGAAAATTAGGGGATTAAGTGTTATGAGATATTTTCTCATATATCTTATTAACTACAAAATCTGAATTAATTAATTATTATTATTTATTTTTAATTCTTTTAATTTTGTTTTCTTAAAACATACAAACACAAAATATAATGTCCACATCTTTCAAATAACATAATCTCATTGGAAAAAATATTTTTTTATCATTATATTACTTATTGTAATACGTATTCATTGCACATAATTCGTGTTAGATCAATCTCACTTACCACAAATATAATGTTCACATCTTTCAAATTATAATCACTTGACATTTGTGTTCATATTCATTATTGTAAGATGTAACAAGAAATAACTTTGAATCAAGTTGTTTATTTGCAATCAATTTTCAATTATACTTTTCATTATTCTGATATGCATATCTGCATTTCCTTATACATCTCTGCATACATTGTTACGTATAACTTTAATTTCATGTTTTGTATTTTTCCTTCTACACAATTATCTCATTCTTAATCTCATAATAATTTAAAGTTTTTCTTAATATTTTGACATTAATAAATATCATTCTAATTATTAACTTAACTTTTTCAGCTATAATATCTTCCATCTTCGTAATTTTATAATAACTTTAATAATTACGTATAAAAAAGAAAAACCACAAAATTCCATAACATCCCTTAAAACTTATAACAATAAAAATAATATATTTTAATAATAACTTATATCTATCTACATTTAAGATGAGATTGTTATTTTTATTATTATGAATTTTAAATGTATTATTTGAGATAAAGTTTTTAAAAATATTTATGTAACATATTTTTTAGCATAAAAGTATATATTTTTTATGTTATATTAAAAAATATGTGTGTAAATAAATGTGGGTTGAAAATAAACTATATTTGCAATTTTTTTTTAATTTATGTAAAATTTTAAAAATTTAATCAAATGATATGATATGAGATTTTGATGTATAAATTTAATAAATATTTGGATAATAATGACGTAATTTAAGTTAAATTTTATTATTAATTTTTAAATTTTAATTAAATTTATATATAAATATTTAAATTTAAACATTTGATTTGGTTATCGAATTTTTAAAAATTTACATATTTTTATGGCCTTTTAATTGTAAATTTAAGTTATAAATTTTTAAAAATTTGACATATATATTTTAAATTTTTGATTAATAAATATTTATTTTAATAATTAAATTAGAATTTATATGTAAAATTTTAAAAATTTAGAAATTAAATTGTAGAATTATTAGTTTGACAATTTACGTTTTAGTAATTTTAGATAAAATAATATATTTTAAAAATTGAAGCGTTGATTTAATTATAATTTGTTACCAATAATACAATTCAACTTGTGATTTATTATTAATGGATGATAGGGGTTCGAATCGATCATATCCCAATATTCATAGACATTCACTATACCGACTCTCCAGGCAAGAAAGACAAACGGAGACAAAGCAAAGCATCAGAAGAAAGTAGAAGAAGCTCATTCAAATCTCTGTAGCAGAAAATACCGTCGACAATGGCAAGTGTAGGAGTAGTAACCCAGCAGCCTGAGGCGATACCGGAGGAAACATGCTCTGCCAGGTCCGGCAAGCAAGGCGAGGGTCTTAGGCAATACTATGTCCAACACATCCATGAATTTCAACTCCAGGTCCGCCAGAAAACCCACAACCTCAATCGTCTCGAAGCTCAGCGCAACGAACTCAATTCCAGAGGTCCCTTTCTTTCAATTGCTTATCATTTTTTATTTTATTCCGTAACCCTAGCTTTAATTTTTCCTGTGTAGTTTGTAGGTTCATTTTTTCAATTTTGGAATGTTCTAGATTTCCTTGGGTTCGCTTTTTTATTCTTTTTTCCTCTTTGTTTCGCTCTGGATGGATTTCTTGGTTCGATTCGTTCTGTGTTTACATCAAAGATTGAGTTTTTCAATCTTGAAATTTTCCTTCTGTTGGTCAGTTTGTAAAATTTTAGGTTGTATTTATTCTGTAGACGGGTAATGAAGTGCAGATTATGATTAGAAATTTTAATAACAATTTGACATTTTATGAGTATCTAAATTTGACAGTGAGGATGCTCAAGGAAGAACTTCAGCTGCTTCAAGAACCTGGATCATATGTTGGTGAAGTGGTCAAAGTAATGGGAAAGAGTAAGGTTCTAGTCAAGGTAAGCACTCATCGTTCAATGCATTCTCTGTTGATATTTGCATTTTTATGACCTATGAATAGTTGGAAATGCATTTTTATAGTTTCTTGTGTTCAATATCTGATTGTTGCTGCAAATTTCCAATTATCACGTCATTGTTTGATTCAGTTTTTTATCTATTCTTAGACTAAGCTAAGGTTGTTTTAAGCCTGCTGAGTATACGAATTTGATTATGATCACTCGTGCAGATTCCTTATCTAAAACTTCTTGCTGAAGTTCCTTCTTAATAAAATATTTATTGACCTGTATTTATTATCCATTTTCAGGTGCATCCAGAAGGGAAATATGTTGTTGATATTGATAAGAACATTGATATCACGAAGATCACGCCATCAACGAGAGTTGCTCTGCGCAATGACAGCTATGTTCTCCATTTGGTATTGCCAAGCAAAGTAGATCCTTTGGTCAATCTTATGAAAGTTGAAAAAGTTCCTGACTCAACCTATGATATGATTGGAGGTCTTGATCAGCAAATCAAAGAAATTAAGGAGGTTCTCTTTCAAGACAATCTTATTTTTATAAATTTATGTTTGCTTCATATTTAATTTGGTTTCTGGATCTCGTGTTAGGTTGTTGATGTCATTGATTATTCATTCATTTACAGGTCATTGAACTTCCAATTAAACATCCTGAATTGTTTGAGAGTCTTGGAATAGCTCAGCCAAAGGTGTGGTTATACTGCCAAGTTATTACATCTGGTGATTGATTTTCTTCATAGTAGTACCTGCTTTAATCGTGCTCTAACATCTAAATCGCCTATTTATTCTCCTGCTATACAGGGAGTCTTGTTATATGGACCACCTGGTACAGGGAAGACACTTTTGGCTAGGGCTGTGGCTCATCACACTGACTGTACTTTTATCAGGGTTTCTGGCTCTGAATTAGTCCAGAAATATATTGGAGAAGGATCTAGAATGGTCAGAGAACTTTTTGTCATGGCCAGGTTTGTAATAACTATTTTTCTTGTCTTGGCTTGTTGTCTCTTTTATCCTTTTCTTTTTATTTGTTTGTGCTTTCCATCTTATTGCATACGCTTCTTTGTTCGTTTAGTTTATCAGCATTTGATCTACTGTTTGAAAAAGAATTATGCTAGTAAATTATCACTTCATCAAATAACTAGTGATGGATGCAAACCTGTGTCCCAGCTACTAGTACCCAGAAAATGCATTCTTATTGTAATTTTGTTACTAGACTGTAGACATATCTATCTTTTATTTCCTTGGAATCTTTTAGTGGGCTAATTGTATAGTCTGATATGTGTATGCTTTTGATGTATACAGCTTGTAATTCACAGTTTCTCTTTTCAGGGAGCATGCTCCATCCATCATTTTTATGGATGAAATTGACAGTATTGGTTCTGCTCGAATGGAGTCTGGTAGTGGCAATGGTGACAGTGAAGTGCAACGGACTATGTTGGAGCTTCTCAACCAGTTGGATGGATTTGAGGCATCAAACAAGATCAAAGTATGTTTAGCTGCAGCATGCAGTACCGATATATGAATATGATGAGACATCTTAACATTGTTACTTCGTACTGAAAACAGTATTCTCTCTGTGTTACCTTGACAGGTTTTGATGGCTACTAACCGTATCGATATTTTGGATCAAGCCCTCCTTAGGCCAGGGCGTATTGACAGGAAAATTGAATTTCCAAATCCTAATGGGGAGGTAATGCTTAACTGTATTAGCAATAAATAAATTAATTGTCTTTGTTACATATTGTTGATACTGTGTTTACCTGTAAGGACAGTTTGTTATTAGTAAAAATGGAAAATTAGGTATCTTATTTTTATTTGATTATACTTCAGTTATTTAAATGACTTGATTTAGTTTTGGAGATATTACACATGACATAAGAAAGAACTTAAATAAGTGCTTCCTTTGCCTTTAGTTCAGTTCTATATTCAAAATTTAGAAAGTGATCATGTTATTAATGTTTGGTGATTAATAGAATGCTCATTTATGCTTTTGATAAATTGCAGTCTCGTTTCGATATCTTGAAAATACATTCTAGAAGAATGAATTTAATGCGTGGGATTGATTTGAAGAAGATTGCTGAGAAGATGAATGGAGCTTCTGGTGCAGAGCTCAAGGTATTTATAATCCTGTTCCGTGTATGGTTAATCTGGTGGTGTATATGTGGTATCTTTTGATTCCGAGTTGGAGAACAGAAAAGCTTATTTTGATTAATAATGCTGAATAGTTGGTTTCATAGGTGAACGAACACAAACACAGATCTTTTAGACTATCTTCATTTTATATTCTTATCTTATTAAAGATTTTATATTTTGCACATGGGATGCAAGCACAGTCAAGGTCTTGTGCCTCCCTCCCCCCTTCCCCCTCACCCCCCCTCCCCAAAAAAAAAAAACACTGGTTGACTCAATTATTTACATAGTTTTATTTTTAATCATATTTTAAAAAATTGTTTTTTACGTTATTGAAAAGAAATGTGTTGCATTTTTTAACGTGCAAAAAACGTATATTTTTTATGTCCGCATATAGGGGGTAAAAATGAAACATCATTCTATTTGTGAAGAGGATTATGCTATGCAATTAAATAAATAAAATAAGGAAAGAAAAAGAAAGTCAATTATGCTTACATTCCGTTTCTTCTGGGTAGGCTGTGTGCACTGAAGCTGGAATGTTTGCTCTGAGAGAGAGAAGGGTTCATGTAACACAGGAAGATTTTGAGATGGCAGTTGCCAAGGTAATGAAGAAGGAGAGCGAGAAGAACATGTCACTGCGCAAGCTCTGGAAGTAGGAAAGTTTCACTCAGGAAACTGGATTTTATCAGCATTTTGTATGCATTACATTATATGTACCAAATTCAATTTCTTTAGATGTGGTGTTCTTGAACGTGTTTAATGATTGAAGTACCTTCAGCTTTGAAAAAGAATGTGTTTACGAGGAGGGATATTTCAGTGATTGCTGGCAACAACGGAGATGGCATAATTTACATTGCTTCCCTCTCATGCTGAAAATAGAAAATAACATTTATTACTCCCGTTAAAATTGGGACCATAAAAATAATACTTTTTATATCTAGTTCATATTTTTACTGAAAAAAGTCCAATTCAAATATTTCATATTAAATTCTCGTTAATTGAATATTATTTAAATTGAATTTTTATCATTTAGAATTATTTAAGGTTGAATTATATATCTATTAAGCATTGTTAAATATTATCTGAGTTAGCTAATGTAATCTTCTTTATTTTTTGCCAAAATTTCAGTGATATTCATATCTTTGACATTCCCTATATATATATATATATATATTTCCTTTTCTTTTTAGTACAAAAACTGAAGAAAAAATAGCATTTGTGCTAAAAAGAGAGTACGTAGGAAACTTTCTCTCGATTTTTTAACAAATAATTATTAATATTTATGGATAAATATTCTTATAAAAGTCTATTTCTCATGCAACGTATGAACATTTTCTTGATAACGAAAGCGACGTTTTGTAAGTTATTCACAAAATTCCATGACATACCCCATATTTACTACAAATTCCCATTAGTCATTGCCATGGTTATTAAATTCTTCGTTTTGAGTAACTGAAATCAGATTATCATCATCTGTAAGTTATTCACAAAATTCCATGACATATTATCATATTTAATACAAACTCCCCCTAGTCATTACCATGGTAATTAAATTCTTCGTTTTGAGTAACAAAAATCAGATGATCATCATCTCTAATTACCTCTAGCTCATCAATCTCAGCTCCATCTTTAGTTAACACTTTACTTGGAATGATCCCAAATTTCTTTGAACCAATTTCAACTAGTTCCTGAAAACTACATGGAAGTAATACAAGCTTCCCTTTAACTTCACCCTTTTCAGGACAACTAACTATGACTCTTATAGGCTCTCTTATTTCACTTTTAGGGGTTCTTGTTAAATCAACAGGGAATAACATTTCTTTCTCACCGGTGTGAGCAGCTGACATTATACCAAACAGTGAGTTGTTAAAGTTATTAGTCCTACGCCTCGAACAGGTACGGTTGTTCAAGGATCCAGCATCAGAATCTGGAAATGAACCATCTGGAGATGGAGGATGAATCGTGGATTCACTTGTAAATCTTCCGAGATACTGAACCTTGTTAATTTCCTTCTCAGGCATTGCAAAAATGGACTGAGTTTTGTGCCCATGACTAGACTGAAAGAACTCTTTGATATCTTGATGACCTTGTTGATCAACTAATGCTCTTGGAGTCCAACCATAAGTATCTGGTTTGTCAATATCAGAACCTTGATCCAATAGATATTTGACAATATCAATGTTGTCTTCAGAAACAGCAACATGAAGAGCTGTAGTAGTTTCATTGCTTTTAGGAAGTGTGACATCTCCTCCAAAACGAACAATGTCTTTAAGTAACTTCAAGTTGTTTTGCTCAGCTGCAATACAAGCAAAATGACCCACATCGCCAAGCTTCAAATTTGCTCCATTTTCTATTAGTAGTTTGCTGATTGCGTCTTGACCACCTTGTATTGCCTCCCACAACGGTACATTCCCATCTGAATCTGGATATAATAAGCAATAAATTTCATCAAGCTCATTGGTTCAATAAACAATGTTGGACTCATCTTCTCTAAAAAATTATTGGTTCGTGTTCGACTAAGCTGACGTGATAGTTCATGTATTAACACATTAATAGTGATGGAATAGTAAAAGGTATAAAGGACAAAAATATGTAATTTTATACATTTGGATATTGCCTATCTTGACAGTAATTTCTTCTCTATCTCATTTCCTTTTATAATGGAAATTACATATATAGCATTGACTTATATGCCTTAAATATCCATAAAAGAAGAAAGGAAACAAAATGCCTAATTGCATGTCTATTTATTTGTTTATAACCTCTCAAGTGGAGTATTTTGAAAGGGTGAAAAAAGAAGAAAGAAAGCATACTAGTATATATGATAGCTAACTTTGACAGTGTGTATATTAGAACTTTTTATATATTAATTATTATCTGAATTTTCTTATGATATAAGATGGAAATTTAATTTTATAAAGTTTCATGAACCGATTCAAGAATTAGATTCAAAATAAACTGAACTAAAATTTGGAAAGAATTGGAGAAAACACAAACAAAAGCTAAAAACAATATTTTGATGTATGATGTTTAGTTGTACTCATAAATTTAGTAAACTTACCTTTACAATTGGGATCTGCCCCATAGTCCAGAAGAAGCATCACACAATTTTCACTTCCTTTAGATGCTGCTATGTGCTATATTCACAAGAGATTATCAAATTTGGTTTGAAGAGAAACAAAATAAAAGAATAGAGGGTTATGATTTTAGACAAACCAAAGCTGTCTTTCCATTCTTGTCCGATTCGTTTGGATCAAGACCCCTTTTTAACAGCTGATGCAACAACAAGTCATCTCCTCTAAGTGTTGCAAAGTGTAAATTAAGAGGTATGTCCATTCTTCCATGAGCAAGCATGTTCTCTGTCTCCAACAAAACCTCCTCCATTATTGGATCCTTTAGGTCTTTCAAATGCTGTCCACCGAATGCATAACAAAGTGAGAAAACCATTGAAATGTGTTGATTTGTATCACCTAAGTCAAAGTGAATATTGGAATATGTAGTGATATTTGTGTAATTGTGCTGGGAAGGGAGTACTATAGTAACTTCACATATGCCATGTATTCCTCCTATTCTCGAGTTTTAGGGTTTACAACGTTCTTGTTGTTTCACTCTTCAGCCTTGTCTCTCTCGTGTCTTTTGTATTCTCTCGAGTGAGGATTTCCTCAGAGTAAACACTTCATCTTATCTAAGAGAACTTATGTGTTCGAGTCGAGAAAGGTAGTGTAATGGCGTCCGAGGGTTTATATTGTCTCCATGTATTATATTGTTTTCTTTGAGTCTTGTAGTTTATAACTTTAACTGATTATAATATACTATTTTTTTTCTCCTCCTGTGGATTAAGATGTTAGTATCCAAACCACATAATTTCTCTATGTAATTTCTACTACCTGCTTTATGTTTTGTTATGTGAATGGCATTTCGAGTGAGTAGTGAGTTTGAGCAGTTAGTGTTCTTAGCATTCTTGAGATATTGAGTTACGACTCTCAACAAAATGTATAATGGCAGAGTCAATTTTAAGCACAAAAAAATGACTTAAGAGAATGGGAGATTGCTAAAATAATCAAACCTGGAGAAGGTTATTCATAATTATGGTCCCATCTCCAACATTAGCTTTAACTATATTCATAAATGTTGTACGGTTCAACCGTAGTAGCTGAGTTAACCGTTTGGTCTGAACTGTAAAGAGTTGTGGCCTATAACAAAGTACTCCAATGTCGCCAATTAGATCACCAGTTTTTGCTTCTCCTACAACCTGCAAATCATTCATATAAATGTAAGTCAAAGTGTTTATGTACGAATGAAACCAAGACTTTTGCATATAATAAAGAAGAGATACAAGTTAAATGGACGATTTGAAGGATGTCCTTACATGTTCAGCTCCATTTTTGAGAAGTATCAAATCCTGAGAAGAAATTCAAACATCAGGTTGTACTATATTAGATGAAACAAAAATAATAAAAATGACCATTTAAACTATACAACATCAAATAAATGGGTAATATGTTACAAATAAAATGACATTAATCATATTTTTTAAAATTAATGCAATTTTGTTGTCTTCATGTTACAATTTTAGACACTTTAGTCGTTACTTATTAATTTTGTGTTTTTTGAAAAAAAATTTAAGTACGATTGAATTGAACCTTATTAGCCGGGACTGATAGATGTTTAAAGAGAAAAATGTCTTAAAAAATAATTAAAAAGAAAAAGTGAAAAAAAGTAGTAAAATGATCAAAATTGGTTTAAAATGATTGTCCGAATATAAAAATAAGGTGACTAAAATGCATCAATATAATGTGAAGCGACCAATATATCTATTGTATGGAAGGAAAAAAAAAACCTCAAAAACTATTACCGCAGCACCAGTGACAAGTATGTAGAAGTCTGTTGATGCTTCATTCTGCAGAATAACGTCTTCTTTGGGAGGAAAATACTCTGCTTTCATTTCTGACACCTTTTTAATTTACAAAAAAAGTGAAAGAATAAATCAAAATATTTGCATTAAATAAAGGAAAATCAATAGAATTATTAAAATTAAGTAAACAATAAAAATATTTACCAGCTGAAAAAGCAAGTCATTAGAGACACCACGGAATAAGTAAACCTTGTCAACAAGAGAGTAGAAAAGATAGTGTGATATGCTTGAACGAATGGCTTTAGGAAGTGAATCAAGAGTCTCTTGTTGTTGGAGTCCCTCTGAATCTGTTCTAAACTTGAGACACAAATGTGCAAGCATTTGATCTTGCAAACGAAGAGGTAATTGGTTCCTCTGAGCAAAACTAGAGGCTGCTTGTATGGTATCCCTCTGTGATGTTCAAAAAACACAATATGAGGAGCAAATTAGCAAAGGTTTTTTTTTTCAAAACTAATTTTATTTTCAAGTTTTAATTTTTGAAAAAAAGTTTGCAAATTAAACGTTGTTTGATAATTAATTCCATTTTCAAACTTAAAATCAAATTAAAACTCAATTTTATTTTTAAACATTATTCTATTGTTTTTGAAACTTTAAATAATTAAATTATATTTTAAGTATACTTTTTAACTTTATATTTAATTTTCAGAGAATGAATTTTGAAGAAATGAAATAAAAAAATATAACTTTTTACCAAGTGAGTTTTTTTATTTTAAATGAATAAAAAAATAGAGAATTAGTTTCAAACACAAAAAAAAAAACAGAATTTTAAAATAAGTATCGTTACAAAGTGAGCCCTAATTGATATGAATAGGTACTAAAATAAAATATTTTGAAAGTTTGATACTTACGAATACTCTAGTTCTACTGGTTCCATGGACAACCAAATTGGTCATATTTCCTATCAAATATGCAGTAAGTCCAAGATTGAAAAGCATGTAAAAGATGTCAAAGATCATCTCCCTTGTATTAACTGGATGCAGATCACCATATCCTACTGTTGTAAGAGTAGTGATAGACCAATACATTGAAGTCACATATGGAATCCACACACTTTCTTCAAGAAAGTTTTCCATGTTTGCTCCAATCCATGTTTTCTTTGGGTCTCGATTACGGGCTGCGAGAAGATAATAGAAGCATCCAGCACAGTGAACTGCGAAAAGTGTGACCTAAATATCCCATCCAAATCCTCATAAGATGCTACATTATGTGAAAATATAATGCTTAATTTCTCATCTTCGGTCTTTTTGTTTATGCTTTAGAAACTCTGGAAGAAAAGCTTCTTAACCATAGAAACTTTTTTGGGCAATAAGAAAGCACATTTTGTACTTCTTGAGAAAAACACATGGCTTTTGAACGTAATTCTTTTAGCATTGTGTTTGTGTTTACAATGAAGTGATTTGATTAAAAATATTTTTAAGATAAACATTTAAATGTTTGGAATGAAAGTATTAGAAATAAATTTAAATAATATTTTGATAATTATCTTTAAGACGAAGCATACGTTCGAAAAAGTAAATATTACTTATTTTTTTAAAACACTACTTATAAACTTTTGAAATCACTTTCATATAAATTATCTAAACACCTCTTAAAATACTTTGATTCATTTGAAAATATTTTTGAACAAAAAGAAAAGCGGTTCCAAAAAGTCCCAAATTCCTATTTCTTTAAGCACTTTCTTATTAAATCACTTTTAAAGTAAGCAAAAACCGGACAACTTTCAAGATGTCTATGGTAAGATGCTTACACAAATAAGCTTTGCACAACGGACCCAGAAATAGTTATAGTTCTTATCTTTCTCCAATCTGTTCAAGAAAGAACAGAGACTAAAAGTTAGCATACACGCACAACAAAGAAAATAATCTACTTGTTTATATCTAGTAATACACTGTCTGTTAAAAAATAAAAACAATACCTGGAAAAAAGAGCACTAACTCTACGGAGACGCCAAAGGCGAAGCATATTGAATAGGCCATAAGACTGAAAAAGTCCAGGAAAGATTTTCCTAGCAAGTTCAGATGGAATTGTGGATATGACATCAAAGGCCAACCAAGTTTTAGCATATCTCCAAGCAATCTTTTTGGGTTCGTCTACAAGCAAGTAAGTGCTTTTATCCAGATAAGCTACAAAGAAAGTGAGAATAATATCCATACCAAAGAATCCATTAACAACATTGTCAGCTATTGATAGTGGTCCTTTTGGTTTTCTCAGGAACCCAAACTCAAATGGTGATACCCAAGCTGTATAGATTACCAAAGCAACAAGAAAAGTTTCCCATACCCTGCAAAAACCAATTTAGTCTGAGCTTGTTTTAGCAACAAACAAGAACAACTTCATTTAGTTATTTTAACTTTATTCACAGAAGAATCTGAAATTAATTTCACTTTAGTAATTTGAGAGCTATGCAAAAGACAGAGCCATACTAGCCAGTTTGAAAGAGAAGAGCAAGAAGTCTTCCAATCTGATCAACAGTCAAAAAGCACCATCGTAGGACTCTCAACAGAAAGAAGTTGCAACAACTCAATAGAAAACCTTCAAAAGAAAATCTCCAACTCGTTTTCCCCATGTTTTGTAGATTTTTACGAACACGTTTCAGACACGAAGAAGAATGAACAAAGAACACTCCTAAACCAACTATTCACCCTGTTTTACTTTTAAATTATGAATAACATAAATACTTTAATAATAATAATAAAAAAAATAACATTCTATGATATTGAAATGAGTTAAATTATACAAAATTAATGATTTTAGATATTTAAACAAAATCCAATTAAAGTGTATTAAATGTAAAATTATGAGTTAAAAGTTTTTAGAAAAACAACAAAAATAATAACCTTAGAACATAATCACAAAAATAATAATTCTTATGTTCATCTCATAAATTTTTGCGATTGAAAACATACACATCATTTCATTTTAAACGTAATTTTAATTTAACTACGTTCATTTAGATTTTTTCAGTGTTGAATGTTATCCAAATGAATTTCGCTCAATAATATTATAATATTATTTTTATTGTTATGAGTTTTAAGGGTATTATATTTTATAATTTCTTAATATTTTTTTAATAATAAGAATATATAAATTTAACATGAAAAATTATTATTTTTATTATTGTATGTTGTAAAATTGTTATTTTTATAATTTTTTTCTCAATTTTTGTTAAAAGTAAACAAAAACACACATTTGTATTAAAAATAACTATGTGTTTCCAAATACCCAAATGATACTTGATCCCAAGATTTTCAACTGAAATAGCTTTTGATAAAAGCAAATTCATGAAACATAAAACATTAGTACTCAGCATTGAATATATTAAAAAAGAGGAAATAATTAAATTAAAAGGGCGAATAAGAATGCATGGGAAGACTCACTTCGTGTCGTCCTTTTCAAACAAAAAAGACCAAATAGAAAAAGGCATTGAAAAACCGAATAAGTACCATATGAAAAAGCTATCTGTATACTCCAACAACGAAAGAAAGGAAATGAATAATATAAAGAACCAAATAGTATAACAACAAAAAAGAAAAGAGAGTATTGCAAAGTTCAAAGGCTTATTTTAATTAGTTACAATCAAATTAAGTAACATAATTTACAAGATTCAAATCCATTATATTTCAGAACACAAACCCAGAAGAAAACAAAACATTTAAGATAATAATAAATCGAACCCAGATAGTCAAATGCGAGTAACATAAAACCAAACCAACAACGCAAATATTAAAAAAAAATTGAATTATATGAAAATTTTCAAACCTGTGTCGACGGTCATAAGGAGAAATAATGAACCATCTGACTCTAAGTCGGCGATTACTAGACCTAGCTCCAAGAGAAGGTAAAATCCCAGTTGAAATACTATAATGGCTACCTTCTCTAGACAACTGTTCAATCTCTTCTTCCCCACAAGCTCTAAACAACCCCGAATTTCTCACAGAATCAACGGTTACACACTGCATAATCTCTCTGATATTTTGTCTCTCTTTCTATTGAAGGTTTTGGTTCTTTTGCTCTGTGTTTCTGAGCTTTCTTTTCCTTTGGGCTATTTATATATGACTCCATGAGTCATGAAGGCGCTCTTTTTCACATAACAACACTCCCTCACTCACTCTTTCTGTTTCATTAAAATTAAAACACGTTTTGGACTATTATTTTAACTAATAATTTTTTTTTTTTAGTTGTTATTTTAGAATAACATGCCAGAATAATTTAAAATTTTACTTAATAATTTTATTGCAGTAAAAAAGATCATAAAGATTAAGCTAAAAAAAGGACAATTTTTTTTAATAAAGATCTTTACAAATTGACTTAAATCTTATAACTCGTATACCTCTTGAAAATAAGTCAGAATCTTTTTACCAGTTACAATTTTGAAAGAGAAAAAATAAATAAACTTTAGTAGTTGAAATTATAAAAACAATTTACTAATTTAGAGGGAACAATAACAAAGTAAAAAATACAATTAAGGGTTCAACAACATACTGGTACATCTATGATTATGAATTTATAACTCCCGTGTGCTTATTATAATTTAGAAATATTTTTAAAAAATTCATATTCACATTTAATAACACGATTTTTAAAATAATGTACCATAATTTTTAGATCAAATAGTGGTATAGGATATGATGTTGAAGTAGTGTCACTACTCAAAAATAATCTAAAAAGAAGGAAGGTGCATCCAACCATTGCACCTTTCTCCAATTGAATCCTCACAATCTCCTATGAATTAAAAGAAATATTGCAGTAGTGAACCATTCTTCATATTGCGATATTTTATTACATGATACATTAGGAGAAAGAATGTGAGGCAGAGAGACATATAAGGTTAAAGAAAGAGCAAGAGAGAATTAAGGAGAATGGTAGATAATGTGATAGAAATAAAAGAGACGGAATTAATGTCTCAAAATCAGATTGATTAACAATGGAATCACGGGAATATTGGTACATTGTCGTGAATTAATTGTTTAAACAAATCATCTTTAATAATAAACTTATCAGTATGAATGTGTTTGTATGTTTTTTTTTTAAATAACTATTAATTAAAATCAAATTTACAATACTGATTATACTTATAAGTTAGATTTAAATTATTCTATAATTAAAATTATTTGTCTAATTAATTTGTTACATTTTTTTTTATCTTAGAAACATGCTTGATAATTATAATAATACTTTTATTAACTAACAATTAAACACTAATACAACCCCAACACATATACCAGAGATTAGAACTTCATGTTTTATTAGCGTTTGAAAAATTATTTATTATTTTTATAATAAATGATGATATAATACTCTATGTTAATGAAATATAATATTTGATAAATAAAATAAATAATGTAATTGGTGTGAATAAAGAGATATAATTTAAAAGAGTTGTAATTGAAGAAAACTAGTAAGAGAGGATTTGGCATTTAGTGTAAACTAGTTAATAACACTTACATCCATATAAATTGTTAACTTTTTATAATTTTTAAATTATAATTAATTTTTATAATATTATAAAATTTATTTAATATAATGACATTTAAATAAATAATAAAAATCAATCTTTATATTTTTAGTCAATTGGATATGTATTGTTGTAAAAAACTATTAACTAAAACATACATATATATATATAAAAAAAATAGATATGATAAAAATTGATTCCTTAAATTTTGAAATTATTTTTAATACATGTACATGCATTTTATTTCTTCTAGTAAATTTCAAAAATTAACAAATATAAATATAATATATCTATTAGAAAAATATTTTTCTATAAGAGTGTTTTTTCAAATGTTTTTTTTCAAATATTAAAACAAAATATAAAAGACAATATACGTCATTATATCTAAAAGTATAAGGATATTTTTATTTAAAATTATTTAAATATAAATTTATTTAAAAAATATATATAAATACTCAATATTTAATAAAACAAATAATGTAAATGATGTGAATAAAGAGATTTATAAATGAAGAAAGCTCCTAAGAAAGAATTTCGTATTTAGTCTAAATTAGTTAATAACATATTATTTGCATGTAAATTGTTAATTGTTTTTAGAATTTTTATAATATTATGAAATTTATTTAATATAATGATAATTAAATAAATGATAAAATTCAATCATAAGATTCTTAATCAATTAGAGATCTAAAAAATTATTAACCAAAATATACATATATATAAAAAATAGATACGATAAGAATTCATTCCTTGAATTTTGAAATTATTTTTAACACATGTATATATTTTATTTCTTCTAGTAAATTTTAAAAATAAAAATATTTTTTTAAGAGAGTTTTTTTTCAATGTTCCTTTTTTTCAAATATTAAAGTAAAATATAAAAGACGGTATATGTAATTATATCTAAAAGTATTAAGGATATTTTTATTTAAAATTTATTTAAATATAATTTATATTTTTACATATAGTCGTACTAGTTGACTTCCCAACTAATGTGCTAGTTAGATTGAGATTTTTTTTTTTGGATGTTTTATTATTGAAAAATTCTAAACATCCCCTCTTTAAATATTTACAGTTAACAATAAATTAACTTTTTTTATAATTATTATAGATCTAGTATGATTTAATAATAAATTATATTTATAATAATTAATAAAACATAAATATGTTAATAAAGATACAATTATACTATATACTATATATATATATATACACGTAAAAATACTCTTTTATTCTTTTATTTTGTTTGGTTTGGTATGTTAGTTGTGATTTTTTTTTTTTTTGGTTCCTTTTTCCCCAACCCATTTTCCTTTGTAAGAACGGTCCAAAATCAAGCCTAACTAGTACTCTATACACATCGAACCAAACGTCTTATCATTCACTCGGTTACAAGCCCACGCTACTTTATCATTAAAGATGTGATGGCAACATAAATGAATGAGAGTCACGTAATTAAAAAAATTTTCAACTTGGGAATGATTTTGAAAAGCAAACTAGCCATTGATATATACATATACCGGTAGGCATGCACCTTTGAAAGTTTATTACATTTGTGAAATGAATATTCTTTTATCTCAAGTTATGATTTCCTTTTTATAACCCATTTATGTTCTGTCTTGATAATTTATTAACTTATCACGAATAAAATTACTCTTTTTAATATTTATATGAGCATATATAAGTTTTTTATTAAATATATTTATGTAATTTGTATTATATTTATCATTAATATTACTTCATATTATTATTATTTGAGATTTATCTCAAATTTAATTTTTTTCCTATTTACATATATATATGTAGCGCGACAAAGTTTTAGACACTAATTACATTTGTTTGATGATTTGGTGAACCTTTGAAAAAACTTTGTAAAATTTTTAAAACTTTTGAATGATTTATGTAGTAAATAAAAATGTGAATATATTAAATATTTATTTTGTTTAGGTTAAATGTTTTATTTAGTATTTTTATTTTTTAAAAATTATTATTTTTTGTTTGTAAAAAATGTCACTAAATTCTTTTTGTTTATGAAAAATATATCATATAAAAACAAAATTAATTTTTATCTCATTTTTTTAAATATAACGAAATAAATATATGTTACATATTAATTAATTTTAAACAAAATTACTTCATTATATATCAATTAAATTTTTAATAAAATTTAAATAAAATTTTCACTATCTAATATCCAAAATCACACATTAATTAATGATAAATTTTATCAAAATAGTAAATACGTACTCAAAATTGTCCAAAAATCGTTACAATTCGGTGATGATTTTTATCTACAGGTAGCGGAACGGGATAGGTAATAAATAATACACAAAATTAAAACTTTTTTCCATACTCCTCAAAAAATTTCTATTCAACTTAATACAAACAACACACAATTAAAAAAACATTTTTTACATCTAACTTAATAGAATAAATCCTATGTTCAATTGTCTACATGTATGTAAATGAGCAACATATTATACAAATAAAATATTATTAACTCAGACAAATATTAGAAACTAACTATATAAATTTAAGAAAAATTAGATATAATATAGCATAAATTCTTTCTTTCAATTGTTATTTAACAATACGAGTATTTTATAAAAATCAAACATATAAAATCACTTTTATAAACTAAAATAACAAATTGATTAACCATTAATATAAAAAATTTAACTCAACATCATCTTCTGTAATGGTAATAATGGAAGTGAATGAGTCAGAAGCTAACATATCTAAATAAATTATAAATAATTAATAAATAGTGCATATAATAAATGTTAATAGAATACAACATGTATAAGTACTAAATATATAGACTTATATCTTATTTATAGATATTAACTCATAATAAATATTGGGTACACATCAAAGCTTCTAATATGTTTTCTTTGAGTCTACACGATGTTTTCTCACTACTCTACCACTTGTGCTAAATATAGCTTCTAAATCAACTGTGGATATTAGAATAGTTAAGATATCTCTAGCCATGTCATGCATTACTATATACTTATATTTGTTACACTTTCACCAATACAATATATCAAACTCTTTATCCGAAATTTTTATATTAACTTCTTTTGAATAAGAGTCTAACTTAGATCTCAAATGTTTAGTTTTATTTTACATTAATTTTTATTATTTATACTTAATTATACCATTAGGATTCATAACACTAGTACTTTTTGAACTTTGAGACATATTAGAGCATATTTAGTACTCCATTTGTTGACCGTCATCTTCTATAATTCATTTTCTTCGGTACATATTTATCAAATCACAACATTTTTTTCTCACATTTTCAATTTCAAAAATGGCATTCTTTTCATTTATTCTTTGAAAATAGAATTCGAGATAATTTATCATAAAACTAGGATCCAAAACAACTCATACAACCATGACAATATTAACTTCTTGTCAATACTTATCGAATTTTTTCAAGCATGTTTTTAGTCATTCCTTGATCAAATCATTCTCATTATTAGCTTACTGATATAATACCAATTTAATGTCATAAATATAAGAAAATAACATGTTTATAGTAGAATAATTGGAACCAAAAATTCATTTAGTGACCTTGTAAAATACCTCTAACTTAACATAAATATTACTTTCCATTTCTCACTTCAAGTCATAAAAGAGAGTCTTATAATTTTTATCCAATTGTTTCAAATGAGAAAACACTTTTTGATAAAATAATGCATCTTTAAGCATTAAAAAAGTAGAATTCTAATAAGTTTGACAATTAAAAGATAAATTTTTAAAAGAATACTTTATCTTTTGAGATACAATTTTTTTAAGAATTTTATTTTCTCTTTTGTGTTGTTGTCCAATATGTAACACTATTTTCAACTTTAATAATGCATTGAAAAATTATATTCAACTCATATTTGATTATTAAGTTTAATATATAAGAAGTACAATGCATGTGAAAAATATCTTCATCCAATAACATTGAAATTCTATCTAATGATTTGAATCCTAATTGGTAGAGAAATGTCATTATCCTAATTGGTAGAGAAATGATTTTGGTTGTTGTGAGAGATGAGATTGAGATGGATTTATGATATGGAAAAAAATGTGAGAGATGAGTCATGATATATACGAGAAAAGAAAAAAAAATGTGATAGATATGTGAGCTTTTGCTTAAGGGCTGAAGATTATATTTAAAATAGTCTGAAATACTATCATACTCTGGAGCTTCAAAAAAAATTTAGTATTCGAAAAGCCAGCTTCAATGGGCATGAGTTGGGGTCCATGTTGGATCTTTTGATTTTTGTTATTATCGCTGTTTTTTTAGAGTGTTTTATATGAAATCTCTATACCTTTTAGGAGAGAGGATAATTGGAATTAAATTGGCAATTTTTTTCTTCTTTCTTATTCTAATTATTTTATTTAATACATAAATCATTAAAAAGTTTTGAAATTTACAAAACTTTTTAACAAAATGTCAAAAATCTATTGAATAGTTAACCAAACCATTAAACAACTGTGGTGAGCTAGGCACATCTAAAACTTTCTCACAGATCATTTGAACGTTTAAACCATATATGATATATACATCATTGCAAACCCAATGCCACAACAAACAAATGATAAGACAATTTTAATACGATTATATATATATACAATAAAAGCTTATACCCAATTTTTTTTTTTTTTTTTGATAATTTATAAGATACAGACCTAATTATTCTAGAAGAAGTAAATAGATTATTTTAATTTTTATCAATTTATAATTTAATAAACTAAACAAAAAGACTATATATGTAATCGCATGTAAAAATAAAATATAAAAATAAAATAATAACACGCGATATTTTTATGTGAAAATAACATAAATCACAATCATTATCAAAGAGAAAAATCACCACTTCACTAGACTACTTAACTTTCTACTATAAAAAGTAAAATATTCAAGTACAAACTCAACCTTATCCTATGTTTTTTAGGATATTACCTTAATGTACCTTACTTACGAACATCTGTTTTGCTTTCATAGTTTTTAATATTAACGTGAACGGTTTTTAGACCAACATTTTAATAAGTTTTTAATCATATATGTTCATGAATCAACTATAAAAAGAGTTAACACAAAAAAACAAATATTTGTATGTGTTTTAGAATGAATTTAATAATAAATAATTCTGAGTAGATGATTAAGAATATATGTAATTTAAATCAAATCAATTAGCAAATCTTAAAGTAAAAAAATTAAGAACAAATTCGGTAAAAATAATTTCTTTAAAATTTAATAATCAAATCAAAATATATGATCATAAATAAAATTATTTAATTTAAATATATGAAAATATAATAAAAATAAAAATATATAATATGGATTTGATATTAACTAATTTATTTAATCTTTTATGTTTTAATTATTAAAGATTCATTAATTAATAATCTGCTGTATATGTGTTTCAATTAATAAAGATTTATTAATTAAAAAATTATTATTATTATCAAATTATCAAAGTCTTTCCATTATGCACATCTTACAGATCAATATATATATATTAAGAATCTTTACCGCCTTGTTCTCTTCTCTGATGAATTATTCTCAATTCTTATATATATATATATATATCAATTATTTGTTACTATGCAATTGAATTATTTATTTTTTATAATCTCTATGTTAATTAAACAACTTTAAAATTTCATTAAAAAACAACTTTGAAATAATATTGTTACAAAATAATTTTAAAAAACATTCACATATTACAAAATAGCATATGATTTTATGTATTTATAATTTAAATAGTTTTTATAAACTAAAAGTTATAAATGTTTTAAAAGAATAAAGAGAAAAAACTAATAATGAAATTTGATCTGTTAATTAAATTAATAGTTTATTTAAATTTTAATTTAATTAAAATAATTTAAATTATAAATTTCTTTCAAATATATATATTAAAGAGGTATATACACATATATCAAATTAGTTGTTTTGCTTAAATCAGATTACTTAATTTATTCAATTAAATTTATGAGTTAAAAAATTATTTAGTTAATTCACAAATTTAGATGAACAGTTTATTTGAATTTCTCACCGTCTCATTTAACAAAAACACGTCGAATAAAAAAACTAATAAATAAGGAAAAAATTAATAAATTATTAAAATATAATTGTTAATTTTTACCGTAAAGTTAAAAAAAATGTTAATATTAATCAAATTAAGAATTAAAAAATAATAATTAAATATTTTTCATATTTTATTAAATATTTTTAAAATATAAATTATATTAATTAATAAAATATTATGATTTATTTCATATATCATTATAAATATCTAGAAACAACTTCTTAAAAATTTTATCACTTATAATTTTGAGTTTTTTTATAAAAAAATATGTTTATTTTATTAATAATTGCTCACATTTAATATAGCATTTTTAACTTATTTTTTAAATATAAATTATAACATCTTACAAAATATTATGAATTATTTTATATATCAATGAAAATTTTTAAAAACTTAATTATTTTTGAAAAAAAATTATGACTTATGATTTTAAATTTTTTATAAAAAATTATACTTAATTAAACCCAACTCAACTTAAAAATTAAAAATTAAAAATTAATTATCAAGCAATCCGTATATAGTTTTCAGTTGTAAATGTTATGCTTTGAAACGACAAGTAAACTACGTATTGAATCAATTCTACTTTTTCGTGAGCCCTTCGTCAGAAAGAATGTAGATTCTTTTAATTAAACCTTTCCATTTTTACGTTCCTTTTCTGTGTCTGTATAAATATATTTCAATCACGTTTTTGTCATTTTGACGTCAACTTTAGTTTTATACGTAGCAATTCAAACTTGGAAGTTAATTTGGAACTGAGTATAGTATTCCTTCTTTGTGAAATACGTCGTGTGGGTGACACCAAAAGTTATTTAATGTAAAAAAATAAAAGAAGCTAGTTTTATTATTTTTAATAATTTATTTATTTTATTTTTAAAAAAAGTGATGAACATCAGGATAAATAGTTAATTTCATTTTTTAATTGTTATTAAAATATTAATTTTATAAATTATTTTAAAAATAAATGATAATAATTATAAAATTAATAAAAAATTAAAATAATTTAAAATTTAATCATTTATCATTATATTATCATTTTTTTGAAATAAAAAGATAAAAATAATAAAAATTAAACTATTATAAAAAGTACCAAACGGACTAAATTGTTATAATTCACAACTAAGAGACTTTAGGTGTATTTATCTCAAAAATCATTCATGTCTCATTTTGAGAAAAAGATTTATATCAATCTCACAACTTTAAATAAATAAGCATTTTAGTTTTGGTTTTTAATTGAATCTTTTTATTTTCATAACTTTTAAAAAAATTATTTTTGTACCATAAATTTGAAAAATAATCACTTTAGTTTCTTTTTTTTTTTTGTTGAGTTTTTTAGGATTAAAATGTAATTTTTTAAAAAATTATAAGAAACTAAAGCATTGAAGTTGAAAATTATAGAAATAAATTAATGTTTTTTTATAAAAATTAATGGTCTCTCACACCTTTCCTCCATAATATTATTATATAATTACATATAGGGATCAAAATAGATTAGATTGGTGTGAAACACATTCACATGATAGAACACTATGTTTTAAGCATGGTTGTAATTTTGTGAGAAAATTTTATTTATCATAATTTTATGGTATCATAATGACATCATAAATAAAGTGGTATAATTTTATTAATAAAAATAAAATTCATGTGAACGATCTGTAAAATTTTATTTGGATCACTTCATTCATAATGTAATAAATTTATAATATCTAATAGTATTATTTGTGATAAGAAATAAATAAAGTAAGTATATTGATGAATGTCACTCAAAAATCATTCAATAAATGTTTCATGGTAAAAAAATTCAAGAAAATTAATCTAATTAATATTATATTATTATTTAATATTAATGTCACATAAATACCATTTACATCACACTTATAAATTAATTATGATGTGTTACATAACCAATTTTTTTTTCTTTTTCAAAAACAATTGTGTTTGATAATCATTATACCTTTCTTTTAATGTTTTTACAAAATATTAACCAAAAACGTCATTTTTGAAACCTAAAAAACTCTTCCTGTAAAAACAGAAACAGAAAATGATTATAGAAAACGTTACACACTCATAATAATGTGTCAAATACAATAGTATAAATCAATCATAATCAACTTATCTAACTAATATTTATTAATAAGCAATGTTTTCTTGGAATAATTTATTTAATTGACTAATTTTTGAGTTCATCGATCACAAGCATATGCTATATGCTAACTACTCCATATTGTAAGTGGCATTTGTAAAGAGAACTTCAAGAAAATTATAAACGCGCGGCACATTGACTAACCCAATTTTGATGGATGATAATTTAGCAAGAAAAGAAAACGCACAAAATAAATATATAGCATATAGATAAAGATGAAAATATATTTGATATTCAATCTTCACGTCAAGTCACAAGTAGGAAGTATAAATTCAAACAGAGGGACCAACATCGATAAACAAGCTATATATATTAGTTACTGTATGTCTCCTTGTTATTAACTATCTGTTTTTTTGTAAAGTTTTGAAAATGTGGGGTGTTTGATAGATGATTTTTTTTTAAAGTTTAGAATTAAGTTGGTATTTAATTTTAATTTTATACGTTTTTTATTTTTATTTCAAATTTTTTTCTTTTTTAGATCTAATTGCATAGCATTGTTAAAAAAAAATATATATATGCATGACATAACTCACTTTATACAAGGAGTTTCATTTTTAAAATACATTCATGATATACATATGTGTTATTTTATCTTATGACGTAAAATATATATTATTTATACTGTACACATATATTTTTTTATAAAATAAAAAACATATTTTTTAAAAAAAATTAAAAATAAAACCATATAAATAAATTGATCCTATAAAAACTACTAGATATCTTTTATTAATTTGGGATTATTTTGTAACCAATTCTATCTTCAAAATTATTTTTTATAAAAATAATTTTCTGTTTTATAATTCATTTACAAAATAAATAAAAACCCTTTTTCATTCTCCCTTAAGTTATAAAAAAATAAGTAAAGTTAACTAATAAAAGAAAAAATGAATTTGAAAAATAACTTTTAATTTTTTTTTTTTAAGTTTCAAAAATAATAAAAAATATGTAAAAAATATTATGTTCAAACTTGATTTTGAATTTTAAAATTCAATTAATTATCAAATAACACTTATTTTGAAATTTGAGTTCAAAAACTAAAACTTGAAAACAAAATTGGTTGCCGAAAAGTCTTTTTAACTTTACTTTTTTTTTTTTGACTTAAAAGATAATGAAATAACAAAACATAGTTTTTTATTAAAAGACTTTTTTCTTTCAAAATGAATTAAAAAAAAATAGAATCCTTTATAAAAAGAATCCGTAGTTGTTGTGCAATTCTCTTAGAGACTACGGTTTTAGGCGTTTATAAATAAATAAATAAAATATTGATGATGGGATAATTTGTTAGTTTTGATTTCATTTTTAGATATATGATATAATTATTCAGTGAAATTCTTATTACTTTTTTATCAAAAAATAAAAATAAAAGGAAAATAATACTCTAAACACATATCTTTAAAGCATATATATATTAGGGTGTATATTTAGAGGTTCTGAGGATGTAAGTAGAATTGGACATAAATAAATAATAAAAATTATTAGAATAATTCAAATTAGGTTAAAGTTGTGATACTGTTCCTTGGATCTTGAGGACCCAAATAAAATTCGCGATACTTGAAAGAGATTGTTCTGGACCACTGGGCCATGAACTTATCGGTTTATACTTTGCATATGACACCCTGCGACCACTTTTCCATTTGCGATGAAATTTGCTTTTTCTATTGTTATTATCGTATCTTAATTTACGCTTAACATGTGTTTTTTCACTGCTACTGCTATATAATCTTTGCTTAAGTTATATTATTGAGCATTAAAACCCAAGCATGATTCAACTATACCAATTAATGGGATACAATATATTACACTCTATTATCTTTAACAGTTTTTTTTTTATAACCTCCTTTATCTCAATATTTAAGATTTAAATAATTATTTTTCTTACTTCATTCTTTTATAAATTTTAAATGTTATGATAATAAAGTTTTAAAAAATGTAAAAAATAAAAAATAAAAAATTAGAGGTGTTGATCTTGTCCAATCATTTATATTCCAAGTGATAGAAAATGTCTATCTTCCAACCAAGAAAGTTAAAAAAAACAAATTCGTAATTCCAAGAAATTTAATATTTTTTTTCTTAATATATATATATATTTATCTCTATCGTCTATGTTTTTAACAGGCTTGGCCTTTAATAAAACAGGAGCAAAGCCCATCCAATTTTGGGTAATGATATTATATTATAAAATTTAATTTATTGTTTCTATTTTTTTTTAAATTTACTCCTTTTAATATTCAAATTTCTTTGGATCAAATATTTCGTATTAATATAATCAAAATATTTAAATGATAAATATTTAATAATTGATTTAAAAGCATTTTATCAATAAAAATAATAAATTAAAACAAAAAATATTTAAAATAATAAATTAATATTATTCACGTAACTTTATTAATTTACTCTTCTAACATCAACATCGAAATCTAATGCCAGGTACGATTCCATATTCTATTATTCTGCAGCCATCCTCTTGAATCTAGTATCATTATAATGTGTTAGTTATTGATAAAAAATAATTATCTTTATGGATAGAGTTGTTAACGGGTTGCTAATATGGTAGGATATAGTTAAATGAGATTGAGATTTTCCATCTAGGATTTAAAATTTATCATTTATTTCTACACAAAATCTTTGTAGTAAGAATGATTATAAATAAAATAACGAGGATTCATATAATATTTTAAATATTTTTTTTTATTTATATTATAAAAAAATTATAATATAAATAAGTCAATAATAAATATTTTGTAATAAAAATAATAATTTTTTAAATAAATAAAGAATAAAAAATAATTATGTGAGAATGAAAAAAATAAAATATATGTAATAATAAATATATAATCTTTTTATGTTAAAAAATATTTCTAAAATCTTGTTACAAGCTAGTGTTAAATAATAACAATTAATTACAAAATAATTATAAGGTTTTAAAATTTAAATAAACAGTTTAAATAATTTTTATAAAATAAAAATATCAATGTTTTAATAGAATAAAAATACAACATAAATATGAAATATAAAATATATAACTCATAATTAATTATTAATTTTAATTTTAATATAATTATATCTATAAAAAATAAAAAATATATAAATTTTTATATATTTATTAAAATAAGTTATATTATTTTGAAAAACGTGATACAAAATATAATTTCTTTTTTATTCGACCTTATATTATAAAATATAAATCTTTATTTTTTATTTTAAATTTTCTATTTTATTATCCGCATTTTTACCTTCAATTGAATAATGTCGATACATATTTATCAATTAAAAAATTAACTTCAAGAATCCTAATAATCCCTGATAAAATAGTTATATTTTATTTTGTAACATAAAATAATTTTACAATTACACGAAGAACAACAATATTTTAAAGCATTTAAAAAATAATCTAAACTCAATCCATAAAACTTTTAATAGTGGTTAAAAACGAAATAGAGAGATTAGATGGTAAAAATAAATAAAGGGTATGTTATCAAAAATAAATAAATAAAGTATGAAGACATTATGATAATTTTATCTAATATTAATAACAATAAAATATAATTAATAAATGTAATTTTTTCAATATCAATACTCTAAATAAAATTACACTTGAAATATGGTAAACATATAAACGAAAACATAAAATTTTTGGACAATGACTCTTATATTCCGCCAGCAATTTATCATCTAAAATAAATTAAATTTAAATTTTCAACTAAAAATTTACTAGCAATTTTTTTAAAATTAAATATGTATTTTCAAATAAACAAAAAGCTCTTCACCTAAGAGCTTTCGTTTACACACGTATTGTTTTATTTTAATTTTTTTTTTTTCATATCTAAATTTAGATCCAAAATTCATTTTTGAAGTTTCATTATTATTCTGAAAGTAAAATATCAAGCAATGAAAAATAATTAAATTTTATTAAAAATTTATCATATTATTAATTTAAATGACCAAACTTCTATAGATATCTTAAATAACTAATGAATAATGTTTGAAAAAAATCACTCATTGGATTACAAATCTATTGTTATTATTTTGATAGTGATTGATGTATTTTCAATTTATTGATTTTGATATTAATGTACTTTTATTTTGAATACATAAAACTTATTTTATCTTAAAAAAATTTAAAATTTATAAAATCTAGACCAAAAAATTAAAATTATCAAAATTATATAATTATGATAATTTTTTTAAAAATAAAATTCGTTTATTTTCTCTAATATAATAATTAATTAAGAATGAGTAATGAATAAATATTCTTAACAATTCATTTTAATTAAAAATTTGATCGGATTCAGATATGATTAGATTGACACATTATATAGTCAAATAAATTTAAATTAAAAAATATACAATCTGTTTAGACTCAGATTAGATTTTATTGACAGATTTTATAATATGTTGTATCTAATCTGAATCAAATTATTATTAAATTACAAATAGATGAATCCTTTGTTTTATACCGTGTTATATTTAAATATTATATATAACATAATAATTATATTATATCACTAATTTAGTTTAAAAAATAAATATAAATATTTATAATAATTTAATAATTGTATAGACACTTTTTTATTTTTTTATTTTATTATATTTGACTATAAATATATTAATTTATAACTTAAATGTTATTTATGTCATGTTTATAAATGAAAATAATTCATAAATAAATTTTTATATCAATATAATGATTCGAAAATATTCATTATTTTTGAATTTAGATTGATTAAGTTATTGAATCAGATTCGATATAAAAATCTTTAAATTTGATTTAAATTAGATTAAAAATCTTCAAACCTAATTCGAATCGAGTTGAATTTAAATAAAAATTTTTAAATTAAATTCAAATTGAATCGTTAAAAATTAAACAATTTCAATTCGTTATTCATCCATGTAAATATTATAAGTAAATATAAATATATGAATTCAACGTGTAACTGTTACATGTACAAAATTTCTTTTTGCCTTAGCTGTTTCACAACCGACTCTCAACTTTGTCCAAAAACACTCCTTTCGTGTGTATTAATTGAATGTTTCTGAGAACCAAAACATGACCCATCACCTATTTTTGAGCTATTGAATTAGGCGATCCGAAAATGAATCTCTTTCTCACTCCCCTCTATCAGAAAAGGAGGCTTGGCTCTGAAATGGTGGTAAGGCAAGCTGTATGTATCTAGGTAGAAGTAGACACAAAATTTCTTTTTGCCTTAGCTGTTTCACAACCGACTCTCAACTTTGTCCAAAAACACTCCTTTCGTGTGTATTAATTGAATGTTTCTGAGAACCAAAACATGACCCATCAAAACATGTGAGCTTATGCATGAAACATAACATAAGAAGACAGTTCATTACTACCGACTTGTGAGTACTTATATATACAGTAGGATTGCATCCTTACTAATGTAACTATTTTTTATTAGTAGAATCTATTAGTTAATTAAATGAGATTCAAAATAATTAATAAAAGATTTAGTTTATTTTTAAAAAATAATAAAAATATGTTTGAAATAAAAATGAAAATATTTAGATTTTTTCCGAACTCGTTGGAGGATCAAAATAAAGAATACTACTAAGCTGTTGGTATCTTTAGGAACCCAAAATCAAGTACTAGTACGCATGCTAAATTCAATAGGCCCATAAATGGTTAAGGAGTTCTAAAATGCCCAACGACTTGTCCCTATCATTGTCAGTTTGGAGCCCTAACCCATTACAACTTTAGAAGAGATGACCCTCTTCTGATTACAATGGGCTGTTTAGTCCACCACACATCCACATCATTCCAACCAAGAGTGGGCCATATCAAAGCTGGTCTTAGCCCTTGCCAGCATGTTTTAAGATGAGGGGGTGTGGGGGTGATCTCAAAAGGACACTGTCCTAAACTTCAGGGGATCATATTTTTAAATAAGGACCCATTCAATAGTAGAAGCAATTGGTAAAGTTAAAACATGATTTTCTTTTAACGCAACGGAAGCCTGAAAGGTTTGTTTTCAATGTCGGTGGGTGGTCCGATATGAGTACTTGGGCTAGGGCCCAAGATATAAATGTAAATACCTTTTTTTCTTTTTGGAAAAAAATATATAAATACCTTAAAAGCTCTTTTTTCCAATATATATCTTTTCAAAACTAAGCTTCTATTGCTATTAGGGTATTTTTTTTTTTTTAAAAAAAATCAACCTTATAAATTGATTTTATGGTTAGTTTAGTCATTTTATTGAAGAAAAAAAAACCTATGACATATTTGAAGGTTCATTATTAGGCCTTTACCGAATTTCAAAAAATAAAACATCGGTTCATTTGGCATATTTTAAATAAAAAATTAAAAAATATATATTAAAATTAAAGTAAAAAAGGATGTGTACTATAAAAGTGAATTTTTAAAGGAATTTTCCAGAATATTATTCTGATTGGGCTTTCTTAGTAGTAAGTCCTGCTTTCATGGTCCTTTTTAGTGAAATAGCTGTTCTTTCTTTTCCAAAAGTATGATACCGGGATAGCTCCTGATCTTGTTTTCTATAATGTCCTTCTTATCTTTCCTTTTTCAGTTTTTTTAATATTTTATTTTTAAAATAACTAAACTACTCATACGAACTAATTCAAGCCCAAACTCTAAATTAAACTCAATTCCATAGCTGAAGCAGTTCTGCACAAAATTATAAAAATATAAAATTATTAAATATTTTTTTGTGTGGGATTGAGAGAAATAAATTTTCTTTTTAAAATAATGCAATGTTTTCCATTAAGTTCAAGATTAACGGTTAATTAAACACATAAATCTCAACATTTTTTATTATCATTAATTCCTGGTAATTTCAACCAAACATGAATTAAATGAGGATTGTGACTGAACATGATAGTATGTGACACAAATTTGGCATTTATAAATAGATATATAAGAGAGCTGGTGATAGGATAAGGAGTAAAGACCATGATAACTATCGTGAGGATAAATTTTTTTTTTCTACCAGTATTGACAGTATAAAATATTGGTACATTAAATGATATGGTGTCACAATAATATATAATTAGTTATTTATTTTATTTTTATATTTAGTTGCACTTTTGTTTGAAAAAATTATAGTTAATAAATATTATGTATGGTAATAAAAATTTGAATTATATGAAGACATAAATGATAATGTAAAGGGTAAAGCAATTAAATTGAATATTGAAAACAGAACATATTGGGTAGCATGTGATTTCTCGTAAACGGGCAGAGGCAAGAATGAGAGGATACCGAGCAACAGTCACTTTCTTTGCCTTGTTTGTGTAATGTATATTGGTGATTGGAAAAAAAAAAAATCTTCTAATAATATTTCAACAATATTTTTATTTTAGATTTCTTGATATTTGTAGGCTTAATTTTCTTACAACGTTCAGAAGATATTTATAGAATTAAATAATAATATAAATATTATTAATAAAATATAAAATAATATCGATAAAAAAAATTTATGATTAATTTTATACATAATTTATCATGAAATATTTTTATTTAATTTTATTAATCATAAAATTTATTACTCTAAATAATTTTACGGTTAATAACCTGAACATGCTTTTGAGTATATTTAACCATTTATAATGTGACTTTGTGCTTCTTGTCACACAACTTAGCTCTTACTAATCTTGTTGGTGAATCGGAGCCTAGACAAAAATAATTAAGGCTTTAGATAAAATTTTGTTTAATAATAATGTATTTTTTAAAATAATTAAATTATCTATATTACTATAAAGTTTTAAGCTGTTTTTGTTTAATATTTATTTGAGAAATATTATATGCAATAGAGATATATTAAAAGGGTAAGTAATAAATTTTATTTAAAATAAATAATTATCTTAATTTTAAAAGTATTTGGTAACGTAAAATACTATCTTTGTCATTGCTGTAGATACAATTAAAGTATATAAATTAATTATTAAAACAACCTCTTATAAATTTCAATTTTTGGGATAATTTGTATCTTATATTTTTATGTCGTATCAAAATAATAAGATTTTGTGATCTAATATATGTGATAATTTTTAATATCAATTAAAATGTTTAAATTTAATAGTCTTAAAAAATAAAAATAAAAATATGCTCTTTAAAGAAAAAATAATACATATTTAAAAAAATTATATTAAAAAATATAAATAAATTATTTTAAGTAACTTTCACAAACCAAAACTTTTGTAAAAGTTAATAATCTGACATTTATAGATATATGTTTATAAGTTTGTGCATGTATTGGAAATATTATTTATAATAACTAATTTTTAACTAGTATTGATAAGGAGAAAAGGAAAATATGTGATTAATTAAATTTTATTAAAATTAAAATTACAATATATAAATATAAATAGTTAAGTAAATACATTTTTTATCATTAAATTTTTAAAATTATTATGAAAATATTATTTAACCTTAATTTATTACTTTTATATTATTAACCTTTATAAAATATTTTAAAAATATTATATAATAATTTATATCAGTATATTAATTATATTTATAAAATTTAATATTATAAAAATAAGAAATTAAAATTTAATAATATTTTTATAATAATTTTTAAAATTAAGTTTATATTATCGTATCATATGATATTATTATTAAATATTTTTGACAATTTTATGAATATATCTATCGTTAACTTCATAAATAATGTCCCGTTTACGACTAAATTTATACACTCAATAACGAAGAGTTTGATGAGTTCTTTATCAGCCCTATATTTATTTTACAACGCAGCTGTCAATTCATATCTTGGAATGACATTCCAGTGCCATTCTTTCGAGGAGTTGGCAGTGCTCTGCAAAATATTATAAATAGGAATTTGATACGATTTCATTTAATATATTTTCATTAATACAATAAAAATTAAAAATAGTGATCTGATTGTTTAAGAAAATCATAACCTTTTAAGTTTTTAGTTTTAAAGAGAATAGAGCCGGAGGCTCCAAATTAATATTTTAAAAATATATTTTATTTTTATTAATAATTATTTAAATATTAAAATTTAAAAACTAATGACATATTTATTCTTAAAAGATCTCCAAAATATCATATTAATTAATTTTTAATATAAAATATAATAACTATAGTTATGTGATATTTTTCACCTAAATCTAATCTTAAAATTTAAATATAAAATAATAATTTTGATATTAAAAAATACTTATATATATTATAATAAATAAATAATATAATAATTTTTATTAAATATAATTATATTTATATATAATTTATCATCCATCACAAATTTATAATAAAAACACTTTTACAAAACTAAAAGGTGATTGAAATTTTTTTTTGATTGGGTTCCACTTTCTTTCTTTCAAATTTTACACTCAGTTTATTGTGTGTCTACTTTTATACTCTTCTAAGTATTAGGTTATTTTGAAATAGTAATTGATGTTGGAGCTTACTCATTGGTTTAGAGGGTAATTTTATTCCGTTTAATTTTTGATAATATATATATATATATATAATCTTGTTTTATTTTAAAGATTTCATGGCTTAAAAATACACTAAAAATTTAAATATATATAATATATTTTAATAAAAATAAATAATATTACTTTTACTGTTTATATGATACCCTTTTAAACTAAACTAAGTTATTAGATTTATTATTGATTAAAATTGTTGAACTTTTTTTTTTTTTACTCATATAAACGTGAAGTCACCCTGAAGAATGGTAATGACGTATGTTTATTTATTTCTCTGCTGAATAGTTTATTGATAGAAAATGATTTAATAAAATATACTTAAAAATAACAATATTTTTATTGAGCCTAGTAAAATGGTATCTAATGAGAATTTTGATGTTAGTTATAATTAAATTTATAATATATAATAAAGCTAATTAAATTTATAGACCATCAACCTAGTAGTTTTACACTTAGTGATATCTTATATTATTTAAGAAGTGAATTCAAATTTTTTCTATAGTTTATAAATTAATTAGTAAGTACATATCATATATCTTAAATTAATAGTTTGTTTATTTTGTTGTTAAAGGTAAAAATACACGTGTTACGTTAAATTAAATATAACGTGATAATTTTTATTAGAGTTGTTAATATAATAGAAAAGAGTTATTAAATGTAATAAGATTATTAAATTAGAAAAAAAATTAATAAGTTAAAATTCGATAAGAATGTATAAGACCAGATTTAAGTAGTTTCTTTTTAGCTCGTTTTTGAACTGTGTTTTGTTTTTTGATTTATATGTTCAATCTCAAGTATTTAAATTTAGTATTATTTAATAGCTAGTTGTGTTTGAAAGTTTAATTTTAATGAAGATTGAATTTTAATTTTTAACTTAATTTTAAAAAAAATTAAAAAATTAAAATTTATTTTATGTTTTCAAATTAAAAAAAAATACTATTAAAGTGTATATCTTACTCTAACGTTAGTTTTCTCGAAGATCAAAACGCCTGATCTATTTTATTATCGTTTCGAACAAAAGTAATTAAAATTTAGAAAATAGGAAAGTTAAAATGAATATTTAATAGAAAAATAAAGTTTTACAACCGAGTTTTCTTGTTTAGAAGGAAAAATATTTGAAATTAATTACATCCTTTTCTTTGTAATTAAAATCTACACATATTATTCTTCAAATAATATAAATAAAAATACTATTATAAATAAATGTTGTTTAACACTTCTTTTCTCTATAATTTTAAAATATAATAATAATATAAAAGAATTTATATGTTTTTTATTTTAAAAAAGTTAAATATCTTAAAATTGAGAGATAAGATGGAGATTTCAATTTATTAAAAAATTGGAAAATATAAATATAATATACGTTATAAAATTAATAAAAATTAATTATTGTCATAGTTCAAAATTAGAAGGCACAGGCATCGGAAAGACGAAAAGGGTTGGTTTTATAGAGACAAAACATGTGTCATGAAATGTACAGCTGCATTGTGTTTAGTTAGCTTCTAATAATAATAAATGAAAAATAAGATAATAAAAAAATCTCAATAAATAAATTTGGATGAAATAATGTTATTACATTTTGAAAAAATCTTGGGAAAACTAAGAAAATAGTCATAATAGGAGATAATAATAAAACAATAATGAATGTTTTTATGTATTAATAATATTATATTTTTGATAAATGTGTAACAAATCATTTTTTTTAAGAATAATAAATATGAAAATTCAGAGAGGAGAGAAGAGAAGTGTTTTCCAACCGATAAAATGAAAACACAAGGACTCGATTAACGAGGTGGGATGCAGGTAGAAAAAAAGTACAGATATTTGCCTTTTAGGTTTGCCCATAAAGCTTATATACACTATAATAATTAGTCATTACATATCACTGCCAGAGTTTGTTATTTTTGTACTCTTAAATGAAAGCTGATCCTTCCCCTTTTTTTCTTTTATTTTCTTTCAGGAGCTCTCTAACTATTGCTTTAAGAGCCATGTGATTTTTTTTCTCTCTTTTCCCATATTGCCCTTCGTAGGTTTCATTTTAGTTATTTATTTTTCCCTCTAATTTATGTATTAATATGATTGTAAATGATAAATGTTGGAAAAAGATGAAATTTATTTTAAAAAAAAAAATTGTTAGGAAATTGCCTTTGTACCACATTGCTTTTTTACATTATTTTAAAGAGGTATAAATAGTGAAAAGTTATTGGAATTGGACCCCAAGGGGCATCCACTTTTGTGGAAGGGGAGAGGACCTAGGCAAATGTGATACCACACACGCACACGCGCGCGCCGCCGTTGTTATATATATATATATATTTTCCAGAAAAAATGACCGTTATTTTCTTTTATTAAGAATATGGTCGTTTGTCTTCTTTATTTAGAAAAAAGAGTCGTTGCTCGTATTTACTCATAAAAAATATATCTGTTATCCGTTACTCGTCTTTATTCTGAAAATGACTGTTACTCTTCATTACTCAGAATGGCCGTTACGCTCTTAATTTCCAGACATTACCGTTTTATTCATAATTGTCACACGGTTTCTAAAATCTATAAAAGGAGGGCTTCAGCTCTCATTTGAAACACAACAATCAGCAATCATCTCCCTACGAAAAAAAAATCTCTCTACAATTTCTAAGTTCTTTTTTAGTTTTCCGAGCAACAAATTTTCAGGTGTAGCATTCCAATCTTCATCAGTGTAGTGAAGTTCTGAGAGAGAGATTAAGATTCTGGACTGTTTTATCCTGGGGACGACGAGGCTGTGTTTGCTTGCACAAATTGGGCAAAGCCGCGAAACGTCTTAAAGAGAGCGACCTAGTCCGCGACTCAACCCAAGCAGTTACTTTCAAGTTATCGGTAATATTGTTCCTACACTGTTTTTATAAACTTACATCAACTATAAATAATACATAAATTTCAACACATTTAATAAAAACATACTTTATTTCACTAGTTATTTAGTGACATAATAAAAATTTGTTAATTTTTATTAAATTGTAGTCAAAATCTTTGACAAATTTAGGTCAAAATTATAAGGATAAAAATGATACTTTTAAAAAATATTTAGTTTTTAATCAAAAATAATGACAATAAATATTTTATGTATAATTTATGATTTAAAATAATAAGTAATTAATATTAAAATGATATTATTAAGATTATTTGTCAAAAATATAATGTTTATATAGTAGTTGTGAATAAAAAAATTATTCAAATATTTATTAATGTTATTTCTTAGTAAAAAACTAAACATTTTCCAAATCTCAATTTTATCTTTTAAAATTTTACATAAATTTTCTCAATGAAATCAATATTTTCAAAAAAGTCAATAAATTTGTATTTACATGCTAAATAACTAACGAATTAAAATTTATTTTTGTTAAAAACAATAAACATAATATATTATGAATAAGTTAGTTAGTTTTTCGTAGAGATATAAAATGGGATAAGTTTTATTTAATTTGTTACAAGAGAATTATTTCTAGTTAATTTATTAATTTAAGAGTCTTATAAACCCAATTTTTACCATATAATGATATAATATTTTATCTAAATTTAATTAAATTATTTAATCTAATTTTTATGATATTATTTGTTTAGACAACAATATATTTATAGAGGTAATTAAATAGATTTAAGAGAATTATTTAATTATTTATTTTTATTAAATAACATGCATAGTTTATAGGTAGAATGTACGATTCTTATATATGTGATCCATAGTTGATGAACTTGATGAGTAGTATGCAATTTAATTGACATGAGAGTTTAATTAAATTAATTACTATATGATGTGTAGTTTACTTGAGAGAAAAACACATAGTAAGTTAGATTCAATTGATCATCTAATTAATTGATAATTATATTAGAAGATTTTATTGATTAACATGTTTAAAAAATTGTGAAATTAAATATTCTTAGATATTTTCTCATATATTTTTTTAGTTTTTAAATCTCATTTAATTAATTATTATTATTATTTTAATTTTACTTACTTAAAATAAAAAAATTAATTTTTATTTTTTAGTTTTAAAAATTAGTTTTTAATAAAATAATATCTATAAAAACGATATTTTTTTATCATTATATTATTTATTATGATATGTATACTTGTGTATTCATCGCATATAATTCATATGTATCAGATCACTTGTGAATATACTATTTTTAAAGCAATAAAAATCTAGTTGTTTTTGTTATATATGTATATATATTAAAAATTATAACGAGATTTTCATAAATAATAGTAATTTGGTACTTAAAATTATAATGCACTTTTAAAAAATGTATATCGGTTTTAATTTTTCTTTTAGATTTATGCGAAAGTAAAATCCAAAACTTGAAGTAATTTTTGGACATAACAAGGGATTGACGTAACTATACAATGCAAAGCTTAAAAGATCATGTAGAGGAAAGAAGGGTTATATCTTATTCTTCACTCTTTTCTTTTTCCCCTCGTGAAGATTTGGATTTTGGATATCTCATTTAAAAATAAAAAAGAATCGAAAATTTGTTATTACATCACAATGAAACGATTCAGTCAGAAAATAGATAAATTAGCTATCAAAAATTACATAGATTGATGTTATTATTGGTGTACTTTTTGAGTAAAGCATGCGTTTGCGCATGCTAGTTTCTTTTGTTAGTGAAAATGAAACCTTATTGATTTCTTGATTGACCAAATTAACTAAGTGCGCATCTCTTTTCTTGGCCACTAAAAAGTCATTTTTAATTAATAATAATAGTGACGTTATTAAACAGGAGAAATGTTTATACCAATCAGGTTTATACGTACGTGATATACAGAACTCATTGCTTTATGTAGATATATTTAATAATATATATATAAAAAATTTATATAAATATTAATAATATATTCTTCTCGACATTATACTTTTACACTTGTTCATACAAAAAATTTTCGTTAAACAAACAAATATTTAGAAATAAGAGTAACAATATCATATTTGTGTCACCTTATTGTTCGTGTGGTTGTTTTGACACTGAAATATCTAAGGTTAAATTTTATAACGTAAACTTCTATGAAATTCTTTTTTAACTAACTTATATTCACACGGTTTACGTATAGTTTTTTTAAAAGAAAAATACATATTTTTACATATTAACAAATACGGTTTAAGTATGTTTTTTAATAAAATAAAAAATATATTTTTAAAAAGAATAAAAGTAAAATAACGTGAATAAATTAACTTATATAAAATACATTGAAAAATTTTAAACCAATTTTTATTAATATTTTTTGTTCAATTAATACAATTCATGTTCGTATAAGCACTCATACACTAACTATGTATTTTAAACTACGGTAATAGAGCTTTAAACTTATATTCATTGTAATATCAGACACCAGTTTTACCAGTTATATGGGTGATAAGCTTTTTTTTCTATTAAAGTATATAATAAAAAGGAATAGTGTGTCGAAGTATGGTATGAAGACTATCACCTTATTTAGGGTCAATTCTGTTTGAAGTTTGATTTGGCATTAAGTATTACTTATTAATCGTTGAAATTTTGATGAATATTGAAGTCAAAACTCAAAAGCTTATCTTCTCAAAAAGAAAATTAGGCGCTTTATATAAGTTGGGTCAAGCATTTGCTATTATTACATATAGGATCAATTAATATATATATGGTTACATATTATGTATGGGTTTTGGCGCATATGCTTAGTTGTAACTTGCAAGTTGAAATTTAGAAGCAGTGGCTATCGGTGTATAGTGGTTCATGATTGTTAGTAAATTTTGAACAAATTTTATAATCACATATTCTTTTTCTTAAAATTTTTTTTAACAGAATATTAAATAATAAAAAAATAGAGAATACATATTATAAGAATTATAACAAAAACTACAAATTGAAGAAAAATTATTTTTATTATCAAAAGACAACTAAAAAACAAATTCTCTGTGTAAAAAAATTGTTACAACTACACTCTTAATAATTTTTCCACACATCCTAAGACAAGAACAAAATTTTCTTCTAAATTAATCACCTCTTATTTTGACTAACAAATCTAATATTATTTTTAATCAATCACAACAATAATTTCACAATATATATATATAATTCACTCACTATATTTCCGATTCAAACCAAAGTATGCTTAAAAAATCCCTTCTTTTGCTCTCATCGGTAGCTAGTATTTAGCTAGTAAAACTAGTTATATGGCTTATATGTCATTTTAATGATTAAGAACACTCGTTATTTGTCATTTATTATGTATTAAATTACACTCATGATATTAGTTGAATTTATAAATATGTAAAAATATAACTGTTATTTTTATTAATAAATTAAACTCTTGAAATAATTAATTTTTTAATAAACATAAACTTTTAATATAGTTGATTTTTTAATAAACTTTTACATCAATAATAAATAACGTCTCAATCTTTTAAATAAAACAAAAGAATTAGGAGCAGACGATGGAATTTCTGTATCTATAGTTGATATTGGTAGGATTGTGACTACTCAAACTTCTAAACTTTTCTATTAACTGTTTATCGAAAATGAGAAGGGTTGTGATTATTCACGAAGAACTGATTTTGTATCCAATTCTATTTTTAAGTTTCACCTTTTGAACTAAACATTTCAAAATAAATGTTATTTAATAATTTATTTTATTTTCAAGTTTAAAATTTAATCGAAATTCAGTTCCATGTTTTGTCATACTTTTTATTATTTTTTGAAAAAACATATTTAAAGTTTAATTTTTCTTTAATTAATAAACTTTGCATTTTTTTTGTTGCTATTTAAGAAGAAATAAACCAATAATATATAACTTTTTGGGAAAAGAGTTTTTTTTAAATGAATTAAAAAAAATAGAAAATTAATTTCAAATACATGATGAAAATAGAATGTTCATAACAGAACTTTCCAAACCGAGCCCCTAATGATTTTAATGCATGAATTATTTATCTCCGTTACAATAATTACAATTTCAAATCACTTAAATTATCATTTTATCCATAAAAATAAAATTATGAATAGGGTTGGTGGGAAGTTCAACAAAATAGATGCCATGTATATCCGAGAGAAAACCATGCATGATCTTGGGTATACCCTTAATTACGACTCTAAATATGTCCCATTCCATCACACATTTAACATGAAGTCATGAACATGATGAATATCAATATATGTACCGTGTACGCATTGTTTGGCAGATATACATACTTTCTATTTCTTTTTTCCTTTCAAATTTTGGTAATATTATTTACAATTAATTCAGATCCATATAAAAGCTTTAAAAACAAAAGAAGAAAACATAAATTTGCAAGCAAAGGTAGCTTAATTATTGAGTGCAGGCTTTATTGGTTGGATATTTTGGTTATTTTCGAAACCTCCACTGTGTTTGTGGAGTGATTTGTATTTTGTCTTTTCATTTTTGTATTTAATACATTGTATATCTTCGTGAGTAAATTAAGGAGATCATTAATCTAGACTGATTCTCTATTTTCTCTTTTAAAACTTTTTTCATTTGCATAATCAGCTTCCCATTTTAAGTTTTAACTCAAGTTAATTAGGTAGTGAATTATATTGCCATTCTAATTAAGACTAATTGATCAGATTTTCCTTGAAGCGTATTAGTATAATCTTAAATACGATATGTTCCTTGTGTAACATACGTACTCAAAGAGATATATATGAGACTGAAAGCTTAGATTAAATTGTTAATTTTGACATTATCTAGGTAAATATTTTTGTAGGTAGATATATAGCAGGACATATATTCAACTTGGTGACAAGCAGTCACAGGAATGTAAACACAAGACTCAAAAATGTATTTTTAGTACTCATCCTTATTCACTATTAAAAAAAGAAAGAAAAAAAAAACTTATCATTCTTTTTTTATCAAAAGATATTTGAAAAATTATAAAAAATAACATAATTTTTTTTATAATAAAAATAACACCTCAATAATCACTACTATAAAAAAGGGCATTAAAGTTGGTTAAAAACCGACCTTAAATGAAATGATTTTAAATGTAAAGTCGATTCAACGCATGAACCGACTTTACCTTTAAAGTCAGTTAACGCGATGAACTAACTTTAATTTTTTATTTAAAAAATTTACTCGTTTTTTATTATACTCAAATAAAAATATGTATTTGAACAGAAAAAAAACCAAAATCAGTTTAGTAAATAGTTTAAATATTACAAATATTTAAAAAATAAAATATTAATTAATAGTAGGAAAATTATCATGATTTTGTTCTATTTTATTCAAGATCATCATATTCCACTACTACAAAAAGGGGCATTAAAGTCGGTTCGCTGAATCGACTTTAAATTAAACGACTTAAAGTTTAATAACAGAAAAAAATGAATAATAGGGGATCTAAAAGATTAGTTAAAGAGGAAGAAAACTCACTAACCGGTGCTAGAAATGGTAGTCATAGGTGGCCGGAAAATGAGAAAGAGTGGAAGAGGTTTTCGGTTTTCGGTTTTTTAGAGTTCTGTAACGTTGAAAATAGTTTTTGTCTGGGAAGAAAGAAGAGAAAAGAATTTATCCACGTAGATATCGTCGGTTCCACGTGTCAACCGACGCTATGTTACGTGGATAGCGTCGGTTCACCACGTCAACCGACGTTACGCTATGTGGATAGCGTCGGTTCCAGGTGTCAACCAACGCTACGCTACGTGGATAGCGTCGGTTCACCACTTCAACCGACGCTACGTCCATGCATAGCGTCGGTTCGACACGTCAATCGACTCTACATCCTACGTGGATAGCGTCGGTTCTACACCGAACTGACTTTAAACCAATTTAAAGTCGGTTTTTTCTAAAAACCGACTTTACGTATCGACTTAAATACCCATTTTTGTAGTAGTGTTCTTCTCCTGATGTTATAATACAAACCTACATATATAATACAAAAAATTATACACATAAATAATAACACATAATAGTAGAAAAAAATATAAATAATAAGTGTATAAAGTTAATAGAAATACTTACAAAAGTAAATGAAGTGACAAAATGAAAGAAATGAAGAAAAAATAGTGTTTTGTAAGTGAGAAATGAGTATAAAAATTTTGAGTATTTTGCTCAAAAAAATAGGAGATCTAAAATATTAGTTAGAGAGGAAGAAAACCCACTAACCGGTGTTGAAATTGGTAGTCGTAGGTGGTCAGAAAATAAGAAAGAGTGGAGGGAAAGTGGAGTAGGTTTTGGATTTTTGAAAGTTATGCAACGCTAACGCTTGGAATAGTTTCTGTTTGGGGAAGAAAAAAGAGAAAAAAAATTATCTACGTGTGTAGCATCGGTTCCACGTGTCAACCGACGCTATGCTACGTGGATAACGTCGATTGACACTTGGAATCGACGCTACGTTCACGCATAGCGTCGGTTCGACACGTCAACCGATGCTACATCATACATGGATATCGTTGGTTGTACACCGAATCTACTTTAAATTCATTATAAGTCGATTTTTTCTAAAAACTAACTTTATATATCAACTTAAATAATCATTTTTGGAGTAGTGAATATTGAGTAAATATAATTCAATTTAAATAGTATTTAATATAAAATGATATTTTAGAATTTTTTTAATAATAAAAATATATAAATTAAATATAAAGATATTATTTTTATAATTATAAATTTAGAGATATTATTTAAATTATTGTTCATATTTTAGGGTGTAGCATTTGATTTGAATCAAAACATTACCTGTACTGTAAGCATCCTTATCTTCTCGCTAAAAGCATGGTATTTAATTCACGAAGGAAAAGACCACATTAATATAGTTAGCTAGTGCCTATTTATAGAGTTTTGGCGTGAATTTTGACCTTTTCTGAATTATTGTAGGATAGCGTATTTTAATAACAATAATCACTATTATTATAATAAAAAAATTATTTTTAAAGATAAATAATTTATTTTGAGAATAATATTTATTATTTTGAAAATATCAGATCTTAATATATATTAATACTATCATAATTAGTTATGAGTACTTCTTCACACGATAATTATAACAAAATTACAATTATATATATTCTAATATTATCGTAATTAATAATAAGTAATTTTATATATTATAATTATATCAAAATTATAATTAATTTGTTAAGTTTTTTTAAATATAATTATATAGGTTAAATTATTTTTATCAATAATACTATATTATATTAATTTATCACAAAATTTATTATAAATACTTTTATATTAATTATACCTAAATCGTACGTTCTTTTAATTTGAGTAAATGTAAACAGTTACTTTGTCTAGAATGGAAAACAAATTAAAGTGAAGTTTTTAAGATGAGATGCAAAGAGTACTACGTACTTGGCCAACGAGGCAAAGAGGGAAGAGCATTAAAATTCAATCACCTGTGTAATAAAATAAAAATGCTAATAGCACATATTATTTTTTTAAATTATACATTATTTATATAGAGTAATGTGACAGAAATATCTTAAAAAGGTAAATTTAATTTTAAATAATAATGGTACGTAACATATAGATATAAATATTTTAAATATATATAATTAAAATTGTAATTAATTACATAAATACAACGATTTTTCTTCAAAAATAAACTTAACAAATAAGGGGTGAGGAGGAGATAGTTATTACAATATTATTAACAAAAATCGAACATATATTAATATTTTTTATATACATATAATATATAAAAAATTATACTTTTAATAATAAAACACATCATACTTGAAATAATTAGATATAATTTTATTTAATTTTAATTTTATATCTTTTATTTAATTTAAAAACGTTTGATGAATTAGTTAAAAAATAAAAATTAATGATAATATTTTAAATAATATAATAAAATAATAATTATATTATGATTTAATTTTTTAAAATTAAATATATTTTTAAATAAATGTTAACAAATAAGAACGGTTTTTAAATCGTGTAAAAAGTGATACAAATTTATAACTATAGATTATTATCTAAATTTATTTAAAATTGATATATAAGAATTACTATTATTAGTATTATCGACTCTCCTATGCTCATTCCTACCGATATAAATAATAAAGAGTATTGGTTTTAAATAAGGATAGGACCGAAGAGGTCACATGGCCCCCAACATGTTTTGGGTCTTTTAGGTCAAGATTAGGGAAAGGGTGCCTTTGCGTGGGTGCCCCATTGTTGGGTCAAGTTGAGCATATTTCCCCACCTAAATCACAGAAACAAATTAACCCTTAATTTTAGACAGCCTTGTTCCCATGTGCTCAAATTTAATAGCAACATTCCAAAACAACAAAACTCCTTTGTATTGTGCCACACTCGCACCGCTATATCTCTATCCTTCCTCCCCTAAATCATCTTTCTGGGAACAAGGAATATATTTTGAACGAATATACATATAGCGGTGATATAGGTTGTTACATGATTATCATAATTTATCATGTATTTATGCCTTTATATTAATTTAAATTTATTTATTTCTCTCATAGATTTATTTTAATGTAATTTGAGCCTATTAGATTTTGGCATCTTTTTAAATCTAGACCTAAATATAAATTTATTAGTTTTTTTTATAGTTGTTGTTAGATATTAAGAACATAAATTCAAGTAAATTAATTGAAGACAAAAAATTAATGTTACAATACTATCCATGCAACGATGAAGAATGATGCTTATCTATTAATGTGTTAGTCAATTTTTATTTTATTTTATCTCGTAGCTAATTTTTTTTATTGTAATATGGTTTCATACTATTTTTTTAATTTAAATAATAATAAACACTCAATGTGAGAATATAAATATCTAAAATTGAACATTAAATCTTTGATTAAAAACAACATAGCTTTATAGCTTTATTAATTAGATTATCAACAGAGGACGTCCTATAATTTCATTATTATTAAAAAAAAAAAAAGGGTGAACAAGGTTAGGAATTAGGGTCAGCAATCCGCACATTTTCCGTTGGCATGTTTTTGTTTTTTTTTTTTTTATAAATAAAATTAAGCAATTATGTTTTCCCGATCCTGTGAGACTTCAAGTTACACTTACACCAATTGGGCACATAAGCCATGGATTAAAAAATTGAAATATTTCATCAATTTCAATGGAAATATTGGTAAATCATATTTTCGAAATTAGAATTGGGATACGGGTTTTATTAAAAAATATCAAAAAGTATAATATATATCCGTAAAAATATTGGAAAATGTCTGTCGTGTCAATTTCGGCTCAAACTACTTTATATGTAGAATTTCATAAAAAATTTATATAAAAATTTGATATGCATGATTTATGTTTTTCTTTAATATTTGAATAATAATTTATATTTTTCATTTGTAAAAATTATAGCTGATTTTTAGATCTGTTTATATTTACATGTGTTAAATAATATTTTATTATTGTTAAATATATATATATATATATATATATATATATATATATATATAATGTACGTTATTTATGCTATAATTTTAAGATTTAAATACCTATTTAAAAATCTAATATAAATGATTTAGTATTCAATATTCAATTAAAATCGTTGTATCTTAAATCATTGTACTTATAGTCAAACCAATATACAAAGAGAATCAATACATTTCTATTTTCACGGGTGATTTATTTTAGTATTTATCAAATTTTATAAAATATATTCAAAGGATACTGACAATTTTTAAAAAATTATAAATTTTCTTTAAATATATATCAATATTTATTAATTTTTTTGATATTTTTATAAAATTAAATTCTTGAAAACTTATAGCTTTTATAAATAAGCTCTTGACTGATATATGAGTATAAGTTTCGCTGATAAATGTTAAAATCTTAAAAACAAACTAAATACTCTTACAACTCTTAATTGACCAAACATAAGTTCCTCAAAATTGTGCAAAACGTGTGAAAGATGTTTTATGATGAGCTGAATAATGGTATATGTAATAAATTTTGTATGCATAAGTTATATGTTAATCTTAGATTTGATATTAAATTATGAATATGAGATGATGAAATAAATATTAAACAATTTACTATCACAAATATAATTATATTATAAAATCATATATATATATATACTAATTTACATAAAAAAAACATTTTTCATAATCAACTTTGTTTCATTTGCCGATGTTGATTTCAACATAAACATGATGATATAAAATGTTAGAGGGAATAGAAAGAAATGGTGATTTAATATAAAACTAATAATTTATATTCAATTTATTTAAAATTTGAGAAATTAATACGATAATATGTATTATTTATAAAATTAAATAATAAAATAGAAAAATAAAAATAATTAATAATAATCCTAAACAAGAATCTAAATAATTAAATAATAAATTTAATTAATAGATAACTAATAAATATTTTCACCAATCTATTGTCAACTTACGAAGAACATGAAGATGAGTTATTATTGAATGAAGTTATGGAGTTGACCCAATAATTCCTTATCATGCATTTATATTTATAGAAGGTATTACTAATGTGGGGTTTTATAATTTGAGATTGTCTATCATTCTTACTGAACCACACATATAAATTAATTTCGGAGATCGATCAACATCTGACTACACCACGTACATGTAACTTTTGTTTTAAAGTTGAGAGGCTCTAATAAAATTCCAAATGCAAATTTCTTTTTTTTTTTTTCAAATTAGACGACGTGTTTGGTTATTAGTATAGTTCAAGAGTAACAAATTTTGGGTGGGATTATTATTGAGTGTTTCAATCGATTTTTGTGGTGTTTTCGTTAGATGTAAAAGAGACGTTGAATGTCACACGTTAATTAAAAAAATCAGTTAAATAATGATTATAAGGTTATAATAAACTTTTTTCTTTCAGAGTTTTTTTAGAATGAACTATTTCATAACTTTTTATGATTATTATCAATAAAAATTTTGATTTGTGTAAGAAAAATGTAAAGTTCAGTTAATATATTTAGAAATGAAACAATATCCTAGCACTAAATATTTTGTTGAAAATAATTAACTATATTCCTCCTTTTTTAGGAGGAAAATGTGCTGTAATTCTTTGCTATAAAATAAGTTTTATAATTATTATATCAATGGTATTAAATTCTATAATTTAATAAAGTTAATTAATTTAATCTAATTTTTATTAAAATATTAAAATTAGATGTTAGAATTAATAAGATTGATACGTAATTATCGTATTATTTGTAATTGATAAATAAGATGAAGGTGTTTACGTACATTAAATACATAGATGAAGTAATATGCACGTGGATGAATTTATTAAATTGAATAACTTTCATAAATTATGTTACCTAATTAAAATTTTAGAAACAAAACTGTTAAGTTTAGAGAATAAAGCGAATATTGCTACCTTTCTATAAGAAAGAAATTAAATCAAGGTAATTGAATTTTTTTAGATTTTATTTTATAATGATTTTGATTTTGATTTATGATTTATAATTAAATAATTAATTTTATGTTTTATGGTTTTTTATAAAAATAATTATCAATATATTTAATAATAATTTTTACTTAATGATTTAAAAAAATTAAAAATTAACTCTTACAATTTGTTTGTTTGATAATGCTCTGCAAATTTTTTTATTTTTTCGAAAACTTAAAAAGTAAATAACATATTGGTTATTATTTAAAAATTAATTATTTTTTTAAAATATTTATAAATATAAAAGTATAAAATGATTTATTTTTTTTAAAAATGTTCTATGAAAATAAGGAAAAAATAAAAAATCTGTAACTCAAAATGAAATTAGTAATAATTTAATAACAAAAATTTGTCAATGCGAAAAATTGAGGATAGGGGATCGAGTTTTAATCGTAAAAATATAATGCGAACAATAATAACGAGGTACTCGGTAATAATACATTGGCCAAATTCTTCAAGATTATTTTTGAAGCATTGTTCAAACCTTTTTTTTTTAATAAAATAATTTTTTTTCTACTGATTTAAGATAGAAACATCTAGAAGATTATGAAGTTGTATTTTAGATTATTTTTTATTTTTATCTAAAAATTGATAATAAAAATTAAAATAGAATATATTGTCAAGTATATATTTTTCTACGTAAGCGAGTATTAGTAAGTACACCTCATGCTCCTCTGTTCACCTTCAATAATTCCTCAAATAAGGAAAGAATATAGAAGGACCAACTTACACGAATCTCTTTATACCTGGTATATATTTATTTATTTATTTATTAATTTACATCAAACAAAAAAGACTTAGAGAAAAACAATGGCATGAAAAAAATATATATATATAAGGACATATGCGACCAAAAAAATTAAAATGTTGCAAATATATAAATAAAACACAAATTGTATGTTAAAACTTATATTCAAAATGTATGTTAAAATTAAACATATGGTTATTTTTTATAAATAATTAAAAATAAAACTAATTAAAATTGAATGCTAATGCTTTACGAGAAGAGTAGAATGCTAATGCTTTACGAAAAGAGCGTAGAATTTATATTATATATAGTACAAGGGCGTATGGTAACTTATTAATACATATATTAATATTTTGTTACATATTATTGTACAAAATTTAGGTGATAATTAAAAAATATTCAAATTATTTAAAAGGTATTTATTTAGCTAAAAAATAAATATATATATATAAAAAATTGAAGACTATTTTAATCATTTGAAATTTCTACTTTTATTTTCTTTTTTTTTCCTTTTTTTTTCACCCTTTTTTATTGAGTTTAAACTTTAAGATTTAAAATTAAAATTTAGCATAAGATTTAAGATTTAACGTATAAGTTTTATAATATTTAGAATTTAGAGTTAAGTATTTATGATTTAATGAAAAAATAAATGAGAAAAAATTTATGTAAATAAATAAGGTGTGAGAAAAGAGGAGATAAAAGCAGAAAAAAGAGAGGAGAAAAAAAATGAAAGAAAATAATAATAAAATTTAAAACGATTAAATTACCTTTAAATTTCTTGTGAATAAAAATTATTTTAATTAAATGATTATTTTTTTAAGAATATAAGATATTATTAGAAAAATTCATAAAATAATAATATGAATAATAATATAGATAATAAAAAAAATACCACCTTTAGTATAAGCATATCCCTATGTAATTAATAAAATACCTCCGTAAATTTGTAGTCGCTCAATAAGAATGTTAAATTTAATTTCTTAGAATAAATTATAAATAAAATTATCTTAAAATTTGAAAATCAGGACAAAATTAATATAAGAAGAATAGACAAGGGTATGATTGTCTTCATAAAATGGATAACAAAAAGATACGACCCCTAATATAAACATGTACTTATGTAATCAATAAAATGGTGTTGGATACTAAAAAAATCTATAATTATTTAATTTAAGTATATTAATTTTATAATTTTTAAATTAAATATTTATATTTATATTATTCATGAAAAATATGCATTATATATAATCAATTTTTTATATTTTTAATAGATTAAAAATATTTATTTTAATAAATTATTAAACTAAAAAAATTATTTTTTATAATAATAGAATTAATAATACACAATTCATAAATTACGATAATTAAATGATTATTTTTAAAAAATCGTCAAATTAAATTTTCATAATTAATTCAATAATTATAATATTAATATATTTATTTGATAATAATTGTCGGATTTTTGATATTTTTTTCATTAATAAAATATCCCTAGAAATTTGTAGTCGCCCAATAAGAATGTTAAATTTAATTTCTTAGTATAAATTATAAATAAAATTATTTTAAAATTTGAAAATCAAGGTAAGTAAAAAAAGGATAAAATTAATATAATAAGAGTAGACAAGGGCATGACTGTCTTTAAGGGAATAAAAATATATAGTGACTTCTTCGCTCGTTGACCCTTGGAGCCCCAATGGCGGCCCCTACGCCGTTGGGCTTGCTAAGCCTCTAAAAAAGAAAATTAAAATCTCTCTCTCTAACTGGCTTTCGTAGTATTAAAAAGCCACGACACTACCAACATAATAAGCAAAGCAGATAAGAACCAAAAACAAAAAGAAAAGCTGCACTGCTCCGCACTAAGGGGGAAGAGAGAACTACAAAAAATTAAGCTCTGCTTATTGTTATTATTATTATTATCATTATCTATATAATAAGTCATTTTCTAAAGAAATTAAGCTCAACCCATATTAGAGATATGGATCAAGAGTTGTTATCTTGGCTTAAATTTTTATCCGTTGTTTTATTTTTCTTAGTTATTGTGCTAAAGTTGCTTGCTTTGCTTTGGTGGAAACCAAGAAAAATTGAACACCATTTTTCCAAACAAGGTATTAGAGGTCCTCCTTACCGTTTCTTCATTGGGAATCTTAAAGAACTTGTTGGAATGATGTTCAAAGCCTCTTCTCAACCTATGCCTTTCTCTCACAACATTCTTCCTAGAGTTCTCTCTTTCTATCATCACTGGAAGAAAATCTATGGTATTTACTCTGTTTCTCTATATACTCTGTTTTTCAATCTTTTAATTTAAAGTTTTAAGTTTTGATTCAAGTTTGTAAAAGTATACATTTATTTAAGTACTTGTTTGGCATTCATTCTCAATCTCTTTGTTTCGTTTTCATAATTGTTAAGTTGAAAGGTGTGTATTATAATTATGTGTGCCCCTTTAACTTGGTTTTGTGATCAAGACTCATGGCTGTTTCAAAAGTTTTTATTTTTGAGTACTCACTCTATCATGTTTTTTCTTGTTTTAGGTTACATGTTCTTATCATATCAAGTAGAGTTTTTGGGTACTTTTCTGATGGCAAAATTTTTATCAGGCTTTTTATGAGCTTAGGTTTTGGACTGTTTCAAACCCCTTTTATTCTTTTTGGGTTTTGCCTTATCTTTTCTCTCTTTGTTTCCTTGTACTGAAATTGAAAATTTACACTTGTTACCGAGTTCTGAGTCTCTATCAATTTCTTTTGGTAAATATTGTCAAAGTGAAAATGATAACTAGTAATCTTCAATTCTTAGGCAGTGACGCTTTCAGTTATTGGTACTAGTGATATATCAATTTTATATGTATTGTTACTCTTGTTGTTTCATTGGGGGTTTGAATATTCATTCATACACAATTAGTTACTAGTGTTTGTTAATATTATTACTTTGAGTTGTCTTCTTCCTATCTACATTACTTTGTCTCTGTTGTCCCTCTCTCTCTTTCTTTCCAGTAGGGTCTACACTATCCAATTAATCACAATCTGAATTTAATGGTTCCCAATATTTATTTTCAGTTCATTTCTCTTTTGCAAACTTCATACTTTACCCACTTGAAGGTTGTGTTGTAGTTATGTTCTCACTTGGTTAAAATTGAATCTATAAAGTTTTTGTTATTTTCTTCTTGTTTTGTTCATACAATTAATTAAATCCTTATATATTAATTAGCCTGAATTGAATTGAAATTTGTTCATGTTATGACAGGTTCTACATTTCTTGTGTGGTTCGGACCCACGGCCAGACTAACTATTTCGGATCCTGACCTGATTCGTGAAATCTTCACATCAAAGTCCGAATTCTATGAAAAAAACGAAGCTCACCCACTAGTTAAACAACTGGAAGGTGATGGCCTTTTAAGCCTTAAAGGAAAAAAATGGGCTCACCATAGAAAAATCATCACTCCTACCTTTCACATGGAAAATCTCAAAGTAAGCAGCTTTAATTTATCAAAATTTTGAGGTAAAAAGTGAAATCTATCAAAATTAAGTAGTATAAAATTTGAAATATAAATCTTGTAATAATAAGAACATATAATAATATTATTGAATTTACGTTAAATTGGATAATATTTAATATTGTATATTTTTGAATATAGTAGTTAATTTTTATTTTTTTTAAATATTATATGATGTGTTAAAAATAGTTTTAAATGATAAAATAAAAATAATTAAATTGGGATATTTGATTTTATACATACAGTTGTTAATACCAGTGATGGCAAAAAGCGTAGTGGAAATGTTGGACAAGTGGTCATCAGCAATGTCCAAATCTGAGGAGGTAGAAATTGAAGTGTCGGAATGCTTTCAAACTCTAACCGAAGATGTCATTACTCGTACGGCTTTTGGAATCAGCTATGAAGATGGTAAATCCATTTTTACCCTTCAAGCTCAACAGATGGTCCTTGCTGCTGAGGCTTTTCAAAAGGTTTTCATTCCCGGCTATAGGTAATTATTACTAATTACTATATTATTAATTTATTGTTGACATTTCCTTGATATATGAATATAAATGGCTCGTGGTAGTAAATTTTAATTTAATCCAACATGGGTTCTTTTTTCAAAAAAATCAAAAATATTAAAATTGGTAAGAATTAACTTAAGTCTTTAAAAATAGGTAAGAATTAACTTAAGTCTTTAAAAATATATAAGTAAGATATTAAATTTGTGAAAATATAATGATTAAAATAATTTTTTTTAAATATAAAAATGCTTATGTTAATTTTTTTCTTTCTATGTAGTAAAAAAGAATTTGTTTATTACTAGAAGCGATTTTATTATGTTACAATCATACCCTTTACATAATAATTAATAAATGATTAATTAATAAATTTTAGTTACAGGTTTTTACCAACACAAACAAATATGATATCTTGGAAATTGGAGAAGGAAATAAGGCAATCATTAATGAAGCTTATAGATCGGCGCAAAGAGAATTCAAAAAATGATGAATTATTTGAAAAGAGTTGTCCAAAGGACTTGCTTGGCCTAATGATTCAAGCTTCGATGAATTCTTCGAATGTCACAGTCCACGACATTGTTGAAGAGTGCAAGAGCTTTTTCTTTGCCGGCAAACACACTACCTCCAATTTGCTGACGTGGACTACCATTCTCTTAGCTATGCACCCTCAATGGCAAGTACAAGCACGTGATGAACTTCTTAGAGTGTGTGGATCACGTGGCAGACCCTCCAAAGATGATTTTGTAAAGCTTAAGACGGTAAGCCTTTTCTTTCATTTGAGTAATGTCATAAAGGACAGAAAATCCTCCTCTAATGATTTGTCTCTTACTTCTTGTTAGTTTCCTCAGAAAAAGTAAAATGACACATTTTGCTAGGAAAACTTTATTTATTTTAAATTTAAGATGTATTTTGTTAATTATAGTTATTTTTTATATAATTGTATCTCATCAAAATATTCTTTAAATATAATTATAATAAATTTATAATATATAATATTGTGTTTAGATAAAATAAAAAATTCTCGCAGTGGCAGCTTCATTAATTTTTTTTACTATACAACTTAAGGTGTCATTGTCGCCATTTAACTCTCCAACTCTAACATGGGTTATTGGGTTTCTATCTTTTGTGCAGTTGAGCATGATTCTAAATGAATCCCTGCGATTATATCCACCAACCGTAGCTACAATCAGACGGGCCAAAACTGACGTGGAGCTTGGTACACTCAAGATCCCACGTGGAACGGAACTATTGATACCAATCTTAGCCGTCCATCATGATATTGGCAATTGGGGAAGCGACGTCAATGAATTCAATCCGGCTCGTTTTGCTGACGGCGTGGCTCGAGCCGCCAAACACCCAGTGGCTTTTATACCCTTTGGAATTGGAGTCCGTACTTGCATTGGTCAAAACTTGGCTATTTTGCAAGCCAAATTGGCGTTGGCTATTATACTCCAGCGTTTTTCATTTCGTCTTGCACCTACCTATCAGCACGCGCCAACTGTCCTTATGCTCCTTTACCCACAATACGGTGCGCCTGTTATTTTCAAACGCTTGCCTGATCATCAAGGTCAAGTGTCCTGATTTTATGACATTGTTTTCTCAAAATCATTTTATCATAACAGTGATAAACTTTATCACTAAAATGTTAAGATAAATTTTAATTTAAAATGATTTTGATAAAAAATAAAATATAATTCAAATGTCATAATAATTTGATACGATAAATCACTCTTGTTTTCTCCATCCCCATCTAAGGTTACCTTCATCGTCCCCTTGATCAGCTTATATTCACTGTGTAAGCATAGTTTTAGATTGCCTAGTTAAATAGGAAAAAAGACCTGGTGTTCGATGTTGGTAATTATATGACACGAGATATCATGTTTGCTTATTTGTGTCATATTATGGCCATATTAGGATACTAGATTAGTTCTCTACTAAACAGATATTTGAAAAAGAAAAAATATACCATGATATGGATTTTCTTTTATTGTGGAATTGACCCTTCAAAACAAACCCACACATGATCATGGTTTTTTTTTTCTTTTTTTAACCAAAGGAGAATTACCCTGGTTAATAAACCATGTTATATTTTTTACTTCAGTATTTGTCCCGGCATATATGAAAGCTTTTTGGTCCTCTATCTTAGGTTTAATTAGTAGATGGCTAACAATTAGGTAGCTAGCTTCCCAAGCTCTTTTCTGTCTCACTCTTTATGTATGTAATGTATATTCTCCTGAGTTCCATCACAGTTTTGTAAAATCATTATGAATTAATGAAGCTTATTGGTTGTTCTTTATTTTTGACAAATTTTACTTGGTTATTTATAATTATTTGATTATATTATTCACCTTGTTTTATTTCTTCACCTTGTAAAGTGTATATATTTTTTTAAAGAAAATTTGTACTAATATTGAATTATATTTACCTTAAATAGCGCATCATCATATATTTTAAAAATAATGAACACTTTTTCGTTTTATTTAACTAAGAAAGTGTCACTTATTTTGTATTTTTTTTTTCTAAATCGAAGATAAATGTATCAATAATGGACAATTAGCTTAACAATAAATAAAAATTATGACCAACTTTATTCTCTATATCGTCGACTCACTTGATGTCGATTACATTCAAAGGTTTCCTCATCTTTTATCTCATGTTCATACAAACACCTAAGTGGCATCTTGTCATGGATAAATGAGAATGAAACTTAGTCTCTCCAACCTTTGCCTCCAAACAAGAAACATATGGGTTACAAATGGGTGCATAAGATCAAATTCAACCTTGATGGCACAGTCGAGTGCTATAAAACACACTTTGTTGCAAGAGGTTATGCTCCTGTTGCAAAACTTGTTACTATTTTCTTAATTCTTATTGTTGCATCTTTTATGAATTGGCATCTTAGAAGTTGGATATTAACAATATTTTCCTACATGACAAACTAAAGGAAGATGTCTACATGTCATTACATCCTAGTTTCGGATGAAAGGGAAAGACACGTGTATGCAAGCTTCACAAATCTTTGTATGGTTGAAGCAAGCTTCTCGTCAATGGTTCATCAAGTTATCTAATGTCTTAACACTTGCGGGCTTCCTACAATCAAAATCAGATTACTCATTCATCTGGCACCAAGGTGATAGCATTCTAATAGGCATCTCTAAGAAATAAAAAGTATTAAAGCTCATCTTATGCATGTGGCAATTTAAGCTAAAAGATCTTGATAACTTCAAATATTTCTTAGGTATATAGATATCTCGATCTAAAAGATAATTTACTATTTCACAAAGTAAATATGTGATTCAAATATTAAAAGATAAAGGGTACTTAGTGAAGCCTGCCAATTCTCTAATATAACATAATTTATCTCTTAATAAGGAATACAACAAATGCATTGAAATTTCCTCTTCTTATCAAAGATTTGTTGGACGATTGAAAGATAAAGGGTACTTGGTTTATGATGTTCACATTCTAAGTAAATTTATGGACAAACATTGAGATCCACCTTTATAACTAGCACAATGAGTTATATACTCCATCAAGAATGCACTTGGCCAAGTATCTTTCTTCTATCTATAAGTTAATTTCAATTGAATGCCTTTTGTTATGCTGATTAGGCTCAATATTAAGACACACGCAAGTCAACCACAAGCTATCAGGTTTTCATTAAGTGTTCCCTAATTTATTAGAAAACCAAAAAGCAAGCTACTACATCCCACTCAAATGTAGAGACAAAATATCATTCTATAGCATATGTTTTTATGTGGTTACTTGGCTTTAAAACATCTTATGTGATCTTGAAATAATGCATTCATTATCAGTTAAACTATTTTGTGATAATCAAGTAACACTACACATATCTTCTAATCCAACTTTTCATGAAAGAACAAAATATATAGAGATTCATTTTTTGAGAAAACTTTTAAGTTGAGATAGTAAAGATTCACCATATATCGACCTCAAAACAACTAGTAGATATTTTTACTAAATCATTAAGTGTGTCATAATTTACAAACCTCATCACCAATTAGGAATGGCCAACATATGTTTCCAACTTGGTGAGGTATGTTAAGAATCAAATTCTAAGTAATTATTCCTTGATTATATCATTTGAATTGATTTTCCTAATTTAGGGTATTAGTAAGAAAAATTTCTATTATTTAAATATGGATTTATTCTTTCTTCAAATAAGGATATTAGGTAGAAAATTTACTATTATTTAGGATAGATTTATTATCTACTTAAATCAGAATATCAATTAAAAAAGTTAATATTATTTAAGCATATATTTATTCTCTTTCTCTTATATAAAATACCTATTATATATCATAATCGATATAAATTGTATAATAAGTAATATAATGATAAGAAAAAATTATTGCTACTGAAATTATGTTATTAGTTAGAAACTAATTTTTAAAACTAAAAATTAAAATTCAATTTTTTTATGTTTTAAAAAAATAAAATGAAAAGAACTAAAAATAAATAGTAGTAATTAATTAACTCATTCTTGGTAGTTAAAATGATATATGAGAAAATATTTATAAATACTTAATCTTTCAATCTTCTAAGCATGTGAATCGCTAAAATCTCTCAATATATTTACCAATCAATTATATCTAACCTAGCATGTATTTATCTCTCAAATAAACTACACATCATATAATAATTAACCTAATTACACTTATGTCAATTAAATTGTATACAATTCATTAATTTTATCAATTATAGATCACATATATAAGAATCATATATCTCTACTTAGAAACTATTCATGTTATTTAATTACAATAAATAATTAAATAGTTTAATAATTCTCTCAAATATATTTAATTAATAACATAAAAATTAGATTAAATAATATAGTTAAATTGAAATCATAATAAGGATAAAATATTAGATTATCACATGTTGAAAATTAGGTTCATAAGACCTCTAGATTAATAAATTGGCTAAACATAATTTTATTCATAAAACTTATATTTTTTATTAAAAAAAAGGATAAAAATTGATAAATAAAGGAGAAGAATAAGAAATATAATCAATCTATTGAATTATAGCACTAATCTCATCTTGAATCTCTACCAAAATTATATCTTTTTTTAATTTTTTTTCTCTTTTTTGCTCCAAAATTTGATAATCTTTTTAATAATTTTTGATTTTTTAAAATTTAAAGAGCAATTAGGAAGTTAAATTAGATTCAAATAAAATATGGACCATCAAATCAACTTCAATTCAAGGGCTGAGTTGAAAAAAGAATAAAATTTACAATGCTAGCCAATATGATGGTGACATATGGCACGATAATTATTGGGTGAATCGATGAGTAATGCGCGGTGGAATGGATTGGTCTCAGTCAACACAAGCTGAGTCAGCACCATGTGGTGCGTTGTGATTCACAATTACGTATTGCATGGCACCTCGTTGGGAAGAATGGACAAATCAAGTGATGATTCGTGACACACTAGTTGACCATGTGGTGAAGCGGTGAAACTCGAAATGAATACTATGATCACACTTGACTGGTATGCATCACTTGAAACACGCGGTATTACGCTATTAGACTTCTCTGCTTACATGATGTCCGCATGGCTTGTTTAGTCTGCTCCTATGTTTACGTAAAATTCACGTAGTATCTTTTAATCAATCTTGTATTAAAAAATTTACAAAAAATCCAAAACATCTTCTAAAAAATTATAGAAAATTTTCAAAAATTATATTTTGACCCATTTTCCCTTAAATGTTTATGTTTTAATATTTTTAATCCTAAAAATATTAATTATTAAATGAAATGAATAAATATTAAGTAAAATAATGTACTGATAACTCTAATTTCATAAAGTTGTCACATCACTTCTCAATACATAGAATATATATTATTATTCTGCATTTTACTTTACATCTTTAGGTTTCTTTTTCATATTTTCTAAGAAATTTAAAAGGAGATAAATAATCAATAAATATCTTCTATTACATAAGATAATCATGATTATATAGAAAATCTATTTAAATAGGTAAATAATACACATTATATTATTTCTAGTCCATATATGTATTCATCATTATAAACTTTAGTAACATATTTTTGAGCACACAAGTTATTTTAAGTGTTTGTACATTATGTTCATGAATGCATGCAATTTTGAACGATATAAATTATAATTTTATACATGAAGTGCATCTATATTAAAATTTTATATTTTTTTCGTTTTATTTGGTAAATTTGATAATAAGAAGCTAATTTACCGATAAAAATTGTCTATGAAAATAAACAATAATAAAAAACTTTATAAATATCCAATTCAAACCGATTAAAATTAATAATTATATTTTAAATAAATATGATTTTTTAAGAATTTTTTACCTCTTTTAATTATACATTTTTTCTCGATTTAAATAAATTATAAAATGTATAAAAGATTTTAATAGTATTGAGTTTATTACCTACTAAATAGAATTTAAATTTAAATTTAATTTGTGTGTATGTTGTGTTTAATATTATAATATTATAAAATATAATAGTTTGTATTGTGATTATAATAATACTCTTACCATTTTACATCAGATATTTATATGCTTATTTCTGATTAAAAAATAAAAAATAGGTGGTAAAAATAGCCCAAAAATAATATAAAAGCATTATATATAGTTTAAATTGATTAAAACCAAATACGAATAACAGTAGATGAAACTCCCCAAGCTAATCAAATAACTTGATGAAAGTACACTTACTACGAAAACATTTCCGTTGTGTAATAGTACTAACCTTTATTACATTGAAACTTCAACCCAATATTTTTACCTTTTCAAATATTTTTACTTTTTTAAATTTTAAAATAATTATAACACATATAAATATTATGAATGTAAAATTTGATGATATATTTCACTTTATCAGTATTTAAAGTCCGACAGATCAAACACATAACTTAAGTTCGATCGTTAATGGATTGTTATCAATTTTGTGGCACTTGACTATACAAATAAGGAAATGAAATTAATCATGAAGAACAAGAGAAATACAAATATCAATGAGAGCTAGCTAGGCTCCACTTCCATCCCACGAAACAATACGAAGGCATTAAACTTTGCTAGCTTCGTGGTGTGGGATATCTAGCTAGCTCCAGATCAGAGGCTGGAATTTCATGGCAAGTCCTATATATATGTAATTCCAAGCTTTTTTTTTCAGAAAAAAAATAGCAAAAAATTTTCCAAAATGTGCTTTACACTGTTTACATTGGTGCCCTCCCGACGGGAGGTGCTGAATTTTTGAGATTTGGATTCTCCCATCATATTTCTGACTGACCACATTTCATCAATTTACGATGTTATTATTTAAAATTATAGGGATTGATCTTGTATACTATCTATAATTTTGCCTACCAATTGTTGTGAACAAAAAAAAAGTTTATTGTTTATTAAAAATGTATTGTTGTGTTGATGATGTACATAGTACCGTTCAAACACAATTAATTATAGGGAAAAGTATCGTGGATGTTCGTTTGTTTAGGGATTTTGGATTGTTTACTCTCTATGTTTAGAAAAAAAAAAGGGTTTTAAGTTATTTTGTTTTTAAAGAATGTGTAGACAAAGAAAAAAAAATCATTTTTTTATTAAATATAATGGAATAAGATATGTGACTAATATGTATGTTTGTATTTTTTATATATATATAAAATATTTTGATTAAAATTAAATTAAATTTTTATTTATAATGTGTGACTTTGGATATTAGACAACGAAAATTATGTTTCATAATTTATTGAAAATTTTGTTTAATTTTGAAAGAAATTTTTTTTTACATAAATATATACCGAAAAATATAAACATATGTACTATGAAAAAATATAAATATACATACACTATCAAAAAATATAAATATATATGTAACATATGTACTATTTTTTTATGTTTAATAAAAAATAGACACAAAATTTAACTTTGTGTACATTTTTAAGACTAAAATGACACATTTAAAAAAAATAAAATTAAAAATATTTTTCTAAATAATTAGAATAAACAAAATATCATTTAAACACTCCAATCTTATATATATATTTATATAAAAAAAGATTAAAATTAAAAATTAAAAGCAAGGAAACATGCATGCAGTACTCAAGGCATGAAATGTTATAAAGCAAAGGTGAATGCAGTCCAGCAAGCAAAAGCACATTTTTTTTTATACATTCCCCTTTTTATGGGGTATTGAAGAGTGGTTCTTTCGAGTTGATATAGTTTTTTAAGGACTAAGGAGTAAGATTTGTTAAGAAAATAATAATAATAAAAACACTTTTTACTTTTGTTTTACTTTTTGGGATCTTCTCATGCTCTTGGAAGCTAGCTAGCTATCTCTAAAGTTTTTGGGAGGCTTCAATATTAATTTGATGGTCCCAGCATAGCATGTGGTTATTAGAGAGAGATATATATCAAGCTGTTTAGTGTTGCACTTTTTCCTTCCTACCTATGTTAAGAAAAAAACTTTATATGAGATATACGCATGCATAAATGGTATATGTTGATGTATTTAAAATATATTTAAAGAAATATTATTTGCATTTTAATTAAAACGGACCCATTATTAGTAAAAATGTCAAATCTTGGTTGATTTTTTTATTTTTTTATATATCTATGCACGTCTTTTAATATAAAACTTTATTCCTCAAAAAAAAATATATATATATATATGAGGTAAATGTGTAGTTAGATGATGCATCTTAATATTTAATTTGAATTAGATGTATCTCATATATTTAAATAAATTAAATAATAATTAAAATTGTTTCCATATCACCTATGAAAGTATCTATCTAAGGTAAAAGTTTCTGAAAGTTTCTTAGGTAGAACTTTGTTTTCTCCCTCTATATAGTTTGGTGTGTATTTTAGCTTTTGTTAAAAGAATCAAGAGCATGCCATGAAGCATGTGATATTCCTCTATATAATTTACCTTACGAATTCTAATTATTATTATTATATTTTTCATTTTATAATTCATCTCCTAACTTTGTCGTGGATGTGACTTTCTCGACAAACCGTGTCACATTAATAGTAATTATTAATTTTGTAAGTATATGTTTATTGTTTATTCTCGAACCTCGTGTTGCTATTAAGACCACAACCATTATATATATATATATATAAAAGAAGCCTAGCTTCTTCGGTTCTTTTTAAGTTTAATTTTTTTAAATATATAGATAGCATTACTTTCCTAATAAACAACAAAGCAATTTTCCTATAAATTAGAGGTACTCGTCCTATTTATAGATCATAAAACACTAATAACACTAATGATAGAGTGATATTTCTATTTTTATTAAAGTATTAAATTATTATACAAAATATTAAAATATTAAAATTGTTTTGTTATTAGTGTTTTTTTGTTAAACTACCTCTACAAAGTGATTTATACAAATAGTATCTAAAAGATTTTTTTATTTTTTATTTGATCTTTTTTTATCATTTATATTTTAATTTTGATACTTTCAACCTCTTACTTTATTATTTGGTCTTTTTATTTTAATTTTTTTACACATTTAGTGCAAAATTAGAGATTAACTTGAAAATGAATTTTATTAGTGTAAAAAAAAAAAGAATCTAAGTATGAAAATTTAAAAAATATGAGAGCAAATTATAAGGAAAAATATAAGTGAATTAAAGTTTGAAAATGTAAAAAATAAAGATTAAATAAAAAAATAAAAAAAATATGACTAATGTGTGTAAATGTAATATAATTCAGTCTTTATTTTATATATTCATGTAACAGCCTTTGTTCCCTTAGTTTCTCACTGCACAGGACATTTGAAGCCTAAATTGGAGATTACTTGAACAATTTTATAGTAAAACTAATTAACCGTTTGGACCACAGAGATTGAGAGCTACCTTTTTTTTTCTATTTAATAGGAGCATTATTAAAGGATATGCATTTTCTTTGGAATAATCTATTAGAAATTCTATTCTATTTTATTTCTGGAAGTAGTTATTTTCTACTTACAATAAAAACTGTATTTTACTCAAGTATTTGTACGAATTTGTTACTTAAGAAATAAACATTCTATTAGATGTGCCGAATAAGGGATATGGGTGTATGTAAAAGATTTTATTATCGATAGATATAAAATTAAATGGATTTTTATATAGTATTTTTCGTATCTAATCACTAAATGATTATTATATATGAGTTGTATAATTATAAAAGATTATCTTTAATAATTATTATATGTTTTATTATTTTAATATAATATAATATGAATTTATTATTAATAAATAAAATAAGAGTATTATTAAGATAAAAATTCATTATAATTGAAATTATCCGTTATGTTTTTAATATGTATTTTTATGATATTTCATATCAATAAAATTAAAATTATTATAATATTTTATTAAAAATATATAATAAGTAGTAAAGAGAGAAAACAACTTGAAAATATATATTTCATTAATAATTAATAATATCTAATCCTTCTACTTCAATATCCAAGACGCCACCGCCTTAGCTGTCTCACGAAATTAAGAAAAAGGGTTTCTGTCTCCCACTACAATATTGAGGAAAATAGTTGGTTTGATTATAAAATTCATTTGTATAGACTCCCGACTAAATATCGTTTAATATCAGGACCGGAACCAAAAAAGAAGAAGTAAGTTTGAAGATGTCATCAAATGTCAATTTTATCCTTAATATGTATTTATATTAACATAATATAATCTCAATAATTAATAATAAATATTAATTTATTTTAGGGTAGGGGTGATCATGTCACCCACCAAAACCCCTAGCTAACCTACCCAAATCTACACGGTTAAGATGTATGGTATTTATTAATTTAAAGAAAATATTGATTTTATATATAACATATTAAATATTATTTATGAATATAAATAGTAATCGATATTCACATTTCTCACATCTTCATCTTCATAAAAATAAGTGTTTTTTTTTAATAATCTTGTCATAAATAAGTGTTTTAAGAAATAATATGTAATTTATGATTATAAAGGAGTATAAAATATAATTTCTAAAATCAAAAGACCCTTCGATATACTTTTTCCTTTTCCAATTTGGTTTAAAGGCTTCTTCTTCTTTTTATTTTTTTAAGATATTTTCTTAGAGTCTATACAAATTACTAGTTGTTTAGTCTCAAAATGTTAATACAATTAATGAATATTTTTTATAGATTTAATGTAAAACATTTAATCTAATTATCAAAATTTATAATAAATATGTTTTTTTAACCTAACAGTTAAATTAATAATAAAAAAAGATATTATTAATGTAAGTAATGAATATAAGAGTGTTTGTTTTTGTTTCGGATCAGACTCTAAAAAAGTAATTTTAAAAGGACAATAAACCTTTTTATTAAAAAGAAGAATTTAAAAAAATACTTTTTGATTTTGAGAGACACATTTTGGGCTTCTTAACTGAAATATAAATAATATGTTTTCCTTTTTATTTATTTATTTTACTAAAACGACTTTTACCACAAGCATAATGAAACAACACACTTACAGAATTTTTGTAACAAAAACAAAACAAGTATGCAATTCTGACAGTCATTCTTAATAATAATAATAATAATTGATATTTTTAAAACAAAAAATATTAATATCAAAATAATTAAATATATTACTTCTTAATAATACTATAAGTTTTTAAAAATTAAAAATTAAATATATTACAATCATTCAAATAATCTACAAATGTCTCCTAAAGCAACTGAGCTGGCTAAAATATTTGACCTCGATTAATGCGACCTTGTCGGTCTGTCGAGGACTAATTTAAACTATGAACGTCTTATAATAGTTTCTACGCAGGATTGGCCATTTTCTCTTAACATCAGTAGCGATTAATTCTCCATACCAAATTAAAAAGTTTTTTTTTATTACAAGTTATGGTCAGAAAAACAATCGACGTTTCAGATTATGATTGGATGTTATAAATAGACTCATTTAAAAATCCTGTCATAACCTGCAATGTAAATTGTTATCTTTCAACAATTATTTGTGACGAAAAGAATGACGCAAGCAAATTACTTAATTACCATTCCAATATGTGTTTTAGACAATCAGATCGAATTTTCACCGACCCTTTTTATTCTGTGATGATTTAGTTTTAATATAAGTGTTAGAATTCAAATTCACTCTTTCTAATAATATCTTATTAAATTATATATACAGATAAAATATTATCTAAATTAAATAAAATAAATCTAATTAAATCTAATAAAATCAAATCAAGTTAAATGTTACACAAGATTATATTTACAACAAAATATTAACTTATCAAAAACTTAACATTACGAGTATTACATTATTGAATTATGAGTAAATTTCATTAAATTAATACATGAAAATGGATATATATAATTAAGATTTATTATTCTTTCTTTTTTTGGTTAGAAATACATGTATAATTTAATTTAACAAGATCTCTTAAGTTAAGGGTCGTTTAGGTTTGTAAGTAGTAATATTGTCGAGTTTTTGGTCGATATAAGACAATGATACTTAATAACCTCCCTCTATACGGTAGACAAATGTGGACATAAGTGACACGATGAGACTATAGTAGAGCTTAGGGTCAAAACGCATAGAGACCAGAAGCAGATATACAAAGTTAGAAACTCAGACCTAACTTAACCCAATAAGATCTCTTAAGTTAAAGATTGTCTAAGCTTATAAATAGTATTACTGTCAAACTCCTCACTGATGTAAAACTGAAGAAAACTTAACAACCATTTTCAACAAGGATAGAAGTGATCTCACAAAATCACGGTGAAACTGTTAATTACAAAGTTAAGTCACTAATCATTCAGATATGTTTCTAATATGGTATCAAAGCTGGGCTTGAAATTTGATCGGTGACTTTAACTTTGTGAGATCACCTCTGCCCGTGTGAAGGAGGATTGTTAAGTTTCCTTCGATCCCACATCGACCAAGAGTTTGACAACAGTATTACTTATAAGTTTGAACAATCTTTAATTTAATAAGATTTTATTATGTTGAGTTATAACTAGATTTTTAACACTTTTAAATAATTTATCTTTGATGTTAGGATTCAATGTGACCTATCTCAATAATGTTAATAGAAATTTACCAAAAGCGACTTTAATTAGAAATTAATTAAATTTTTCTTTCAGTAATGAATATTGTCACATAAAAGATAAATGTTGGCATCATAGTTAAGGAATTCAATCTATAAGTTTCATCGTCAGAATTTGTTGGCATAATTATAACAGCAAGTTATATAACTTTGTTGTCAAGGAAACAGAGGGAATATATAATAGTATAAAAGGTTAATATTTTTTTCATATAATTATTAAGAATAAACAATTAATATCCTATAATTATTTAAAAATAATAATGCACTTATAATCCTTTTAGAAATGAACAATTTTTAATTAAAATATCAAACTTTCGTAATAACTGGATTATAACCTAAAAATTACAAAATTAAAATTCATTTTTATATTTAATTTTAACACTTCTAATACATTTTTATTGAATATTAATGGTGTGCATGTTTTTTAAAAAATAATTTAAAAGTAAATCAAATCTATATTTTTATTTTATAGGTTGGTTGGTTTAATATTGGTATTAAATTTTAGAAAACCAATCTCCATTGATCACTTTTATTTTATAAAACCAATAAAAAATTAAGAGAAGCAAATTTTAATTTTATTATACTAGAATGTACAAATTAATTAGTATATTTTACATTTATTACTTTTCATTCTTCTAAATTCTCTTTATAAAGTTAATCACGTGGATGTTAAATAAATATTTTTTCTTCCCCTTTTTGGAAGAGGGAGAGATAAACATTAGTTAATTTTTCTGAAAAAATCTGCATGATATTCATTTTTAAATTTCAATCAATTTGTAAATCTTTATTCTTATATTTTATTCGATTGATTTGAGATATGATACATAATTGAAGTTCTTTTATAACCAAATTTAGTTTTTAATAAAGTCAAACATTTTCAGAAAGCATCATATATACAGAAAAAACATATCACGTTAAGATTTATTTTTATTTTTATATTCTGTTTTTTGAAGTAATTTTTTGAAAAAAAAATATTATTAATCTAAAATTGTCAAATTAACTGCATTGAGTTGATATTGTAGGTCAATTTTTAAAAATTTATAGATCTATTAAATATTAATTTTTCTAAAATCAACAAAATTAATTAATAAACAACCAAAACCAACTCAAGAACACCCTACAAATAAAACACAAAGAAGCATACTCAGCGTCTAAAAGTCACACTCAAAAAATTATGGTGTTTTTTTTAAAGTTGAGTACCATATATATGGCGTCTATTTAAGTTTTGAATGAAGGAATTCCCAATTCTTAATTAAAAGGACCAAACTAGAAGACAAAAACATATGAAAGATGTGTTTCATTTTTCTTATTTACTATTTAATTCCTCCTTTACGTTTCCTGTTTTGACATTGTTACTAGCATTTAGTGTAGTTCTTGAAAAGCAAAATTATATCATATTTATAATATATTTGATATTTTTATTATATTTTGTAAAATTATCTTAATTTGAAATAAATACTATAATGTTTGAAGTTCAATAAATACGAAATTAATTGAGGGAAATAAAGTGAGGGAGTATTAATAGGTAGACATATGCAGCTATCGTCGTCCACATGTTATAATGGCTGAGTTGCTCAACAAATATTCAACTATAAAAGCATAAACATCAAATGATAATAAATTAAATCTTATAGCCAAGAGAGAGAGAGAGAGAGAATAAATTCGAGAATAACAGCTGAGAAGAGAATAGATAGAGGCAGCATCACATGGGAATACAAATGATGAAGAAATATGAATGAGACAATGGCAGAGGATTCCGTGGAGCCACATAAATGCACTTCTCCTTTGTCTAACTCTCAACCTCCCTCCTAATTTTCTATTTACATATAAAAAAAATTAATAACGAATTGGATGCTTGATTTTTTTTTTTGAATGATTTCTTTATTACTTATGGTTGATAATAATTTTTTGTTTTTATTTTTAATTTTTTTAAAAATTATTATCAAAATATAAGATGATTTATAAATCTTTAAAAATAAGATTTTTTATTATTGATTTTTTTTTTCATTTTTATTAAATATTTGTAGAGAATAAATCAAATCTTATTATTTTTGTATTTATAGGTGTTTGAAGAAAATTATTAAAAACATAAAGATCGTAAATAATGATCAAATTTTTTTTATTTTTTCAATATGAAAAAAATATTATCAAGTGACTTTTGATTTTTTTTTTTGAAAATCACTATCACTAATTGCTACCAACATATTAATAATTATTTTAAAAAAATCATAAATCAAAAAACTAATTATTTAATCAAATCATTTTTAAATTAAAATTATATTCATGCTATTTTACTTTTATAATACGAAAAACATATATTATTTTACGGTATAATAAAATATGCATAAGAATGGATTTAAAAGTAAAATTTCTTTAATTAAGAAAATTATATTACATAATTAAGAAAATAGAATACAAAAAATAAATCCTTAAAAATTATAACAATAAAAATTATATCATAATAATATTTAATAAATTTAATTAAACGATATTTAATATTGATAGTCTAAAAAATTATACTTCAATTTAAACAATACTCAATTAGATAACATTAGACAACCTAGTTGAAATAATATGTCATATTTTTTTAAATATTAAAAATATATAAATTGATTATAAAAAATATTATTTTTATAATTATAAATTTTAAATAATTTATTTTTTAAAATAATATAGTAAAAAAAGTTAAATAAACGACAAAACCAGTTAATTTATATTAAATATAAACTATTAATATATCTACTGATCATTATCTTTATTTTATATACTATATTTTTTCTTTTATAAAAAAGCCATAAATACATTTTCTGATAAAAAAATTAATGACAGTTGGGAAGTTTGTTGGAGATTTCAGTATCCATGCATCCTGTGTCAATATTGCTCCGTATTTCATTTATATAAATAAATAAATGTTGCTATTATAAATAAAAATAACTAATTATTTTTAGAAATATGAATTCCTAATAAAGGCAACTATATAATCAAGAAAAAGTAATGTACTTAATATGTTTAATATGTGCTTCTATGACTCCAACCCAACAGTACATTATAATGGCTTAATTATACCATTCCTTTTATTATTTATTAAATTTAACACTTATTTTTTAATATTTTTTTCCATAGTATTATATCCAGTATTTTTTAAAATTTAAAGATAAAAAACTAAAGACGTTAAATTTTAAAAATTAATGGATTAAATAATACAAAAAAAAATTAACATCTTAATTCTAATTATCACAATATATTTTTATCTAATTTTTAAATATAAACAAAGTGTGTTAAATTTTAAAAAATAATACACATAATATAATAAAAAAGCAAATAAACAAACTGTTAAATCAAATAAAATTTAATAACTAAGGATATAATTCTACCTATTTTAATATAATATAATTGATCAAAGGGTCTCATAATCATACCTAAAATTCTTCTAAAACACACGAGTGTTATTGTGATTGGCCAGCTATAAAGGGCATAAGTATCTTTATATAATTACTGAACCTAGAAATATAAATATCAACATATTTATCCGATAAAATGAATAGATAAACTCTATTAATTATAATCTAAATCTTAAAAATAAAACTTAAAATGGAACTAAATAATACTAAAATTTATAAGAAACATTTTTTTATGCTCTTCATAAAGTGAGTACCAAGCGTGTAAAAAGATGTTCGAGTGTGTAAAAAGTTATTAATGTCCATTATAAAGAGATGTTCGAGTGTGTAAAAAGTTATTTCAAAAAACTTAAATAAAGCAATAACAGGAAAAACTTAAATAAAGAAATTAAAATGAAAGCAGCCCACTTCAGTGACAAAGACCGTTACAAGGCTCTAACCTCATGAGAAATGTGCTCATTTATGGGCTAAATGGTCTCTAACAGACAAAACATAATAGACCACTTAAGCTGGCTTATGGACTAAATGGGCCTTAACCAACAAAAGCATCTGGCCCATCTACCTCCATAGTCGTGGATTCTTGTAGCCTTGTAGGCCGATGGCCACCAGGCACAAGCTAAGTTGACAAACATCTTGGGAGCCTTGATAATTTGATATCCCAAAATATAGTTACATAATTTTAATTTTTTTAAGATAAAATGATAATTATAGTGATTCGAACATGTTATTTCAAATGAAAGTATAACAAATCTTGTGTTAAATGCTAGGTGAACCACAATTACAGGCTAACACCATTGTTCAATGAAGGGGCTTCTGTTTTTTCGCTCTTTTTTTTTTTCATTTCTATTTGTAATTAAATTTCCATTTTTATACATTGCAAGAAAACAAATTTCATAATTTTTATAAAATTCATAGTTTTGATCAAGAATGAAAAGAACAAAGATTACATACTAAGGACATTGTTATAAAAGAAGCAGATAAGTCAAAAGCAAGCAAAGGTCATGCTAAGGGCATTGTTAAGCTCCTTCCAGACTTTCAATTCACTTCTGTATGTTAAGAACACAGTCGTTCACCTCTCGGGGAGTTCTGTTGCTCTTCCAAGTGCATTGACCATTACAATGTACACAGATGCCACATATTTTATGGGCACTAAACAGCAGCAGCAGGATTTAATAAGTTTCAAACTTGGCATAAAAGGAAAAAAGAAAACAGGGTTCAATAAATCAAACAATTGCACAACTATAGAAGAAATCAAAAGAAATAGCATGACATAAACATGCAGGAAATGGAGATTATAATGGATTCTAGTTGAGAAAAACATGTTTACTCCAATAAGATTATAAGACGATATGGAGGTTCGAGAAAAACCTTTGAAGCATTGAAGTCAAGTGATCCCGTGTCAGCTGCATTCCGTTCTTATATCCTTCAGCAAAACAGACATTTACGGCACACAAGAGGCCTGAGCTGAAAGAATGCAGTCATAACAACAAGTCAATAAAAGTGATGTCTCATCAGTCATCGTTTCCATTGCCCTTTGCCTCAACCTGGAGAAGAGGCAAAACCTAATATCACCTTCGTATACATTTGTATACCACTTGAAAGCACGCTGTATAAGCCTTCTACTTTAGCCCTGGAAAATGCAGGGAAAAGCATAAATAGTGTCCTCAAATAAAATTGTTTGCACTGCCAAATTGCATGGACATTACTAAGCCAAGTTATTCAAAAGTTTATTTCCTTCAGTTTAAAACGTGAGCACTATAAACTAAATGTAAAAGGGAATAAAGACTTCCTGTCTGGTTACAACTTAGGGAGGTAGCTAACTCAAGCAATTACTTATCAAATCTACAGCTAGTTGAAAAATATTTAAAGTAATGTCTTATCATCTAAATGGGATAGTGGTAGAAGAAGAAATCAAGTTTTTGATCTCTATCAAATGTTCATCATTAGATATATGGAGCAAAAGGCGGAGATTTGTCACCAATTCTTCTTGTTCCCAACTTAAAGGTCCTGATGCATGCAGTGCCTCCATAGTGCGACGATAAGCATGCAACTCTAATTTATGGATTTCAACAGCCAAGTCATCCTTTTTTGGAAGGAGACAGTTTCCTGGCTCAAATCTTAGTTTGCAAAAAGATTCAGCATCAGAAATATCATCACCAAACTCTTCGGTGCGACCAGCATAAACATGAGGAGAGGTATGGAAACCATTTCTAGTAATGCTACAACTACCAACAGAGCATGTAACGCTATCAGCATTGTTCAATTCCAAATTTACTGCAATTGAGCAGCCAGCATTGCCAATTGTTTCCCTCCTCTCCACATCGACATTAGAAACTCCAGTTGTCCGGTTAAGTGAAGCATGTATTTCCTGTGAGCCCAGCACCCCAAAATCTACCTGTTTAGCTAAGACAGCTGAATTCATAGCAACTACTCGGCGACAGCCGTGTTCATTCTCAACTGCTCTAAATTTCTGGACAGCTCCATCTTGTACATTGGCTTGAGAATTGCAATAAGGTGATTCTCTCTTTCGATTTCTTGAGGAAGTGATTTGAGACGCATGGAAATGTACTTTGTTCTTGACAGGGCGACAATCATCGTCAAGTGGATTTACCCTTGAATTTTTCTTCTGAATTTGAAAGCTAGAAATTTTATTGACCTTCAGAGTTAAATTTTCATTATTTTTCCCATTACTGTAACTTCCAGAACCCTGTGTTCACAAAAGGAATAGGAAACAATTGCCCCAATAAATAATACATGCAGAGAATAAACTAACTTAGAGAATGTGTACAATATGTAAGATGATTGGTCTAGTTCTATAAAAGGAGAAGTAAGCCAGTAACTTGATGCTCTATTGACAACCATCAATGCCTTTTAACTAGGAAAAACATGAAGAGTTCAAGTTTTTTTTTAAAATGAACAATAGACTCCATTATCAAGAGATAAAGAGAGTCGTCGAATTACACCATTCATTTGTATAGAAATAGGAATTTAAGAGAAATAAACAAACTTTAAATTCACTAGCAAATCAAGACTAAATTACCTTTCCAATCACGACCCATTTGTCGTCGAGCCAGGACTGTCTAACTCGGATGTCTGTTCTTCTGACTTTAAATTCCCAAGAAGATCCAAGTAATCTGACCAAAAAGTACTTCTTGCTCAAAACATTTGAGATTGTTGCCATCTTCCAAGACAATTTGTCAAAAACCTCTACAACATCACCTGGAACCAAATCGTATGTAACTTCTAGTAGAGGAGGGCAGGGCCTAATAGCATTCCTTGATACCCTCTGGAGGGTATTTGTATCCGTGGCCTTTTCCGATCCATCATATCTAACAGCATAGTCATGGCCATTACCACATAGTATCTCAGCACGAAGCCAGGAGCCTGAAGGCACCTCCTTCTTGCTTAATACTTCCACTTGGCTCCCTTTCCTGAATCTCATGATGTATGATAAACCAGCCAAATTCTCCAATATGAAAATCTATTGATCAACGTAAGAGACAAATTCAAGAGTCTAAAGTACTGAAATTTCATAAATTAAATATGTGCAAGAAAAGGCAATTCCCAGTTTTTTCTGCATTTTGTAGACAAACAAACAGAAGGTCGAACTAAAGAAAGAAATAGCCATAAATATAATAACTCGGTTCAAAAAGTAGAGAAGAAAACCCCACAAAGCACACAAAAAATTAATCTGATTTCAAATCTAGTACAGAAAATGATCGATTTGTTTGATTGCTAATAAAATTGAAGAAACTAAAAGAACCATAGATTTCAGCATCAGATTTAACCATCGATAAAAACATAACAATTGCACTCAACTGAACTGAATACAACTAAAACGCCCAATTTCCTGTATAGAATCTCATAGTTTTGAATCGGAAAATCAAACAATTATACAAGTGAAGACCGAATTTTTCTCTATGTTCCTCCCGTATTCTCAGCAACCAAACAAGAAGGTCAAAGAAATTGACCAAACAAGTAAAATCAAAACTTGGTTTCAAATCGATAAATCATTTATTATAAATAAATAAAAACTTCATAATTGTGAAACAAGAAGAAACAGATAGAGGATATAGAGGCAATGAACAAAATTAGAAAGAAAATTCCAAATGCAGAGGTATAAGTAAAAGAAATAGAAACAGAAAGAGTTTCACCGACCTTGTATTTTCGATTCACAGAGATTGATTATCGCAAAGAATATGATTTCTCAACTATCTGAATGTGATCGTTGTGGTTATGTGTTTGTGTTTGTGTTTGCGTTTGCGTTTGTTTATTTGGTATTTGTTTAGATTACAAAGCTTATTTTCTTTTTCTTTTTAGTTATTTTTTCTTCTTTATTTTCAGAATCATATAATTTTCTGAAAAGAGTACGAAAAAATTAGCTTAATAAAAAAAACGCATTTGATTGGAAGTAAGGACATGGGAAGTAAAATAAAAAGTGAATATTTTATAATATAATTTTTTTTATTTCTCGAAATTATATACCATATTTCAAAAAATATGTAAAATTTTTATGATTTTAAAATTTATATATATAAATTTAATTACATTTATATTTAAACTAATCACAAGTAATACATTATATATTTTATATGTCATATATAAATTATATTTTTTTATAAAAATTATTTAAACTATTTATTTAAATTATAAAAATATAAAATCTTGTAATTATTTTATATTAGTTTGTTACAACATTTTATGAATATTGTTTAATATAAAAGAATCTTGTATTTATTATTATATATATTTTATTTTTTTTACTTTTAAATAAATATTTTATTTTTATTAATTTATTGATATTTATTGATTCAAAATTTATTTTTTCAATACAAAATATTTTTTATTAATTTATTTTTTTTAATTTTTATTTATAATAAAAATTAAAAAATTATTAATAAAAATAATATTTAAAATATTACTTTTGTTTCTATTTTTCATTGGGATCACAATATATCTATACAATGATTTTAAGTAAAAATAGAAGATAAATTTTAATTTGTGAACGTGGAATGCAGACCCAACCCCACTTTGATCTTGCTTCGTTGATAACGTTACCAAGGAGCTGAGTTTGTGGTTCAATAATAAGTGTTTATTTGATTACGTACAAATTTTGATATTTAAGTCTTCATTAAGACATAAGAGTAGTATAATTATTTCAGGAAAAAAAAATTAGTACAGTGTGTTACAAGCCAAACCGCCTGAGAATAGCTTGTTGAGGTGGTAATTAACTGTTTCCGTCTTCGATCTGCTAAAGCATTCTCTTTATTCCCAAAATAATTATCCAAAATATTTAGGATTTTAATCAATTGTGTTGTAGTATAATAGTATGAATATTAAATGGATAAATGTTAATTTAAGTAATAGTCTTATATGAAAAAATTTAATGTATTATTTTTAATATCTTTATTTTGAATGACTATTATATTATTAAATGTCTATTTATTAACAATTTTAATGAAAAATAATTAATTTAATAAAAAAATTAAAAAAATGTAGACATAATTATAATTATATTATTTTATTTATAGTAATTTATATAATTTCATGTTTCCTATAAATAATAAATATTTGATCAAATTAATTAATGATTAATCAAGTTAATTGATTTAAAGATATTTTAATAATAAAAATAATAAATTAAAATAAAAAAATTTAAAGTAATAAATGTAAAATATATATATATATATATATATACACGTTAAAATACTTAAATCAATAATTAAAAATTATTTATGTATACATGTGATAAAAGTGTTATAAATCTATTTCATTATATTATTTATATTATTTAGTTTTTATATTAAAAATATATACCATTTGATTCCTTAGTTATGAAAAATGAATCAATTAAAAATAATTTTTATTATTTTGATAATTTTTCAACTAAAATATTATTATTTTATATGAAGCTATTAAATATGATTAAACATAAATATATTTAACAATGATAAAATCAGAATTAATAGATTTTTTTATCAAAAGATTTGGTTTTAATATCTTTCTGATTTTTATTTTTGTCTTTTAAATTATAATATATATTTAAATAGCTTTATCATTACAATATTATTATTAATATTTTAAAACAATTTAATATTAATTTTACTCTCACTATTTTTAAAGATTATTATTTTAATCGCCTCTTAGAAAAAAAATTAATATAATATAACTTATCTTTAATTAGTATATTTTTTAAATTAATAAAAAAATAATAATCTTTCAAATTTATAATATGAATCATATATATATATATAAGTGAGTATATGGATAAGTATCATTGGATATGATTATTGGGTACAATATATTATTTGATTTTTTATTCTATTATATATAATCGTTTAGATTTATAAGAAAGATAAGAGAGAAAATGACTTTATTAAAACTTAACTCTTAATATAAGCTGGCGTTTGTTTCGTGGAATAGAATCGGAATCGGAATCGGAATAGAATGGAATGGAAATGAAATAATTTTGTTTGGTTTGACCACTGTAATCAAGATCGGAATCAGGATTACAGTGTTTGGTTTGCCATTGGAATAGAATGAAAAAAACTGTAAATGACCTTAATACCCCTACATGCTGTAAAGTTCAAATAATGTCATTTAATTACTATTTTTTTGTCACACAAAATACTTTATTGAAATCATTATTTTTCTAAATAATTATTACTTAATTAAAAAAAATATATTATTAAAATTATTATTTTTTTAAATATAGTTTAGGGTTTTGAGGTTTGGGATGTGTGATTTAGGGTTATATTTGTAAGTTAAGGTTTAAGGTTAAAATTATTATTTTTCTAAAAATAGTAAGGTTTTAGAATTTTAGATTTAAGATTTAGGGTTTTAGGATTTTTAATTTAGGGTTTAGGGTTTTAGGATTTTTAATTTAAGGTTTATGGTTTAAGGATTTTGGAGATTTTAGGATTTGAAATTTTGGGTTTAAGGTTTTAAGATTTAAAATTAGGAGTTTAGAGTTTTGAGATTTATGTTTTAAGGTTTAGGGTCTAAGGTTTTAGGATTTGAAATTTTAGGTTTGAGAATTTGGGATTTAAGTTTAAGATTATATTTTAAGTAGGTAAAATTGGAAAAAAAAAATTTAGATGAAATGAAATTATGATCAACAAGGAGGGGAGAAGAAATTATGATTTCTTCACTTTATAATTCCATTTTGCACTCAATTCCCTCCAACTAATCACACAAAATGAAAAAAATCATTTATAATTCTATTTCATTCCATACAACCAAACATACATTAAGAAAACATAAAATGTTAAATAATTTGAGAAATTATTGATGAATTAGGGACAAATATGATGTAATAACCCAAATTAATTAATAAATTTTCCTATAAATTTTAATAATAATAAAATAAGGATCACTTTTAACTCTTACTATTTTCCTTCGCTTATGATAATATCATACTATTATCTTTGTATCATTGTTCATGTATTAATGTATAATTTATTGTATTTTATATCTATGGATTCTATCCTTATATATATATATATACATAAATTTATAATTTTAAATAAAAGTATAATTTAAACATTTATTTATTTGATAGGACAATATAAATATATTAAATTTATAAAAAGAGTAACACAAATTCATTTTCTTAAAAATAATTACAAAATGAAACAAAATTTATAGGGTTATACAATTCACGTATACTAAAAAATCTCAAAAAATTAATAACATCTAGCGAATTTCAGTACAGATTATACAACTAAATGATAAGAGTTCACGCCATGCCCTAAGTTAATGAACCAACACTAATTATTATAGAACGATGGAAGAAATGAAATGAGCAAAAAAAAAAAGATTACTTCTGTATAATCGAATACAACAGGACTATTTAGGAGAAATAAAACAAAAACAATTAATACAAAACTAAACGATAGAATTCGGAAGAAACGTTACTTAAGCATCCAATAAGCTATTAGATTTGCCAGATATTATACCATCATAGTGGATCTACATCGCAAAAATAACCTAACATAAGAATTAGATGGTACGTTACAGATCTACATATCAAATCAGAAAGTCCTTCAATCAAAAGAGGATCGATTAGTACTCTAGGCTCTCTCGCCTCTAATTCTACGAGCGAGTTGAATATCCTTGGGCATAATGGTGACTCTCTTGGCATGAATAGCGCACAAATTAGTGTCTTCAAAGAGTCCAACCAAGTAAGCTTCAGCAGCCTCTTGAAGAGCAGACACAGCACTGCTCTGGAACCGGAGATCAGTCTTAAAATCCTGAGCGATTTCTCTCACCAATCTCTGGAATGGAAGTTTACGGATCAGAAGCTCGGTGCTCTTCTGATACTTCCTGATCTCTCTTAAAGCCACAGTTCCGGGCCTGAAACGATGAGGCTTCTTCACTCCTCCGGTGGCCGGAGCTGACTTTCTTGCTGCTTTGGTTGCCAGTTGCTTCCTTGGTGCTTTTCCTCCGGTGGATTTTCTAGCGGTTTGCTTTGTACGAGCCATTCTTAGAGTAGTGTATCGCACTGGGAAATCGAAGAACTTAAGGGTTTTATTAAAGTGATTCTGAATGGGACGATAGACATGGAGTTTGAGGGGTAATTTATAGTGGGTGGAAATGAAGGGCGGGAGTTTCCAGATTTTCAGCTTGTTAATTTTTTTTTGGAAAAATGCAATCTCTGCCGTTGGGATGTATAATAATTGACGGTAATTAGTTTGAACTTGAGCGGATGGCTATCCGTGACACTTAAAACCATCCAATGAGATTCGTTATCGAAATTTCAATCGCCCAATGAATTTTGAACCTTCGACTTTTTTTTAAGCAAATCCTCTGCTCATTTTTTATCTATTGATTTTTATAGATTAAAGGTAAAGATTTAAAATTAATTAAAGATCAATTGAAAAAATTAATAGATAATTCACACCCTTTTTTTTAATAGAACAGAAAATATTAATGTTAAAATAATTATCTTATCTCATAATTTAATACTTCAAAAATTTAAAAAATAAAAATATTACCCTATTGATAAAAAAAACCAAAAGAGCTACAATTTAATTATCTTTATCCACAAATATCTATAATTTTATATTCACTAAATAACTAAAGTGTCATTTAATTTATTTAATAATTAAATATATAAAGCAATACTTGATATTAATAATTAAAAAAATTATATTTGACATAAATTAGTTACCTTTGGTATAAAAGAAATAATTCAATAATTATATATCAAGATGCCAAATCAGAGGTGATATATATAACATTTAAAGAAAAATGATATCGTAAAGAATTAATGTTTATGCATAGATATATGATATTAGTGTGTTAAATTAGCAGTGAAACTCAACTGATATTAAGTTAATTGTATAAATTTTTGAGCTAAAAAAATAGAAAAATTAAACTTATAAATAGAAATGAGTTATCTCAATTTGAAGATATAATTTTTTTTAATAAAATAAATACTCAATAAAAAATGAAGAGATAAAATAATATAATTGATTGAGAATATATTCTAAGAATAATGAATAATACATCTCTTAATTAATTCTTAAAAAATTTATAAACTCATTTATCTTAATATCTTTACTAATAATATTATTATAGAATATCGTAATTAAAATGTATTATTTTTATTTTTCTTGTTTTATAAAAATGTTCTTTTTATATTTATATTTTTGTCTAAATTTTTTTAATTTTTAATTTATTTTTAGAAAATAAATGAGTCATAATGAGATGCTTATCCTAACCCATTTGAGTTTAATTATAACTTATTTCAAATGGATTAAACTTAAGGGAGTATGACACATTTTAAATAATCACAAATAACCTTTCAATAATGGTACATGTTATTGTGGTAACTCTATTTTTTAATAAAACGAATCATTCTAATACATCTTATAATTTTGACCTAAAAAAAAAAATTAAAATTTAAGTTAAACATTTATTTTTGGAAACAGTTTAAACTTGATAGCTATTTCATACTTGTATCTTAAACTAACATACAGTATCTTAAAATTTTCCCAAGAAAATTAATAACTGTTTTTGAAATAACCACACTAAAAACGCAGAATTAGAATTCAAAACCCAGATCTGGCAACTGTTATCCAACTTGTATTGTTTCAGTACCATTGATTTCAAAAGTCTCTTTTATTTGGTTGTAAGCTCTTAGAACTCCACAACTATGTGTTGTTGTATAATTAATAAAAGATTTACAACAGGGCATATATAAATTCTAGCAACAGATGTTGAGACTTAAGATTTACAAACACCCCAAATGTAAAAAATTATTAATCAAGGGATTGGAGCTTATTTGATTCAAGACTACGAGCACTGATCTTTGAAGAGCCATCACTAGTTTAATTAAAATGGTCAGACATTAAGATGACTAGCAATATGTGGATATCATTGAATGCTCAAAGATATTCTCGTAGACGCTTTTCGGGCACAACAGTTTACAAGTTTCGACCTAACTATAATTCTTTGTTACAGTTAGATGCATCCTTTTTTTCATAATAAGCAGATAAAGCTCCAAGCTGCACTCTTAACACCATATCCTTCAACTCAAAATATTCTATAAGATCTCTAATCATGGCTGTTTGAGCTTCTCCAAAGACTTAAATTATTCTTCACCAAGAGATGGTCATCAAGTATGCTCTAATGGTAAAGTTTCAAAACAAGAAGAGCTACCACAAAAGCACTGCAAACCTTTAGATTGAATCCTCAATCCACCATAGCTAAAAGTAAGTTCTTCACCTTCCTTGATATCTGTAGAAGCATAAAAGCAAAGGCGAGGGAGCAAAATTCCGGAACTTCTAACCAGCTTTGTTGATAGGTTACCACCATCACAGGAATGATTAATGAACCGGGCAACATTTCCGATTTTGGTGGCATCGATATTCAATCTTAAACACGCCTTTCCAGATGGAAGATGCTCCCTAACAACCAAAAGTGCGGGGGAAAATCGACCAGATAATGCTAGTTCATCATAGATTTGTTGCCGCCTTCTTGCTTCTTTTATTGTTAAGAGCTCACCTATCAAGGAATCAGAGATTAGTGGAACTAATGGCATTGAGCTTATGAAGAAAAACATAGAACATAGCTTCAAAGAATATGCAAAATAGTTGTAATTAACTCATATTACATTAAGACATATTTTCTCAATAAGCAAAATTATCATAGTAATAGAAGTAAGCAAATAATAATGGTATTCTTAAAGTGCAAACAATCAAACAACTGTTAGGAATTTTATGGTATATATAATGCTTATAACATTAGAAGTAAGGCACCAATTTTAAAAGGAAATGACTTCAAGTAATAGTATCTCCTCAATTGTGTGAGAAGGAAAAGGGAATGAATATTGCACCTGCATACTCGCATATGAAACAACCCTTAGAAATAAACTGGTCAGCGTACAAACCCCAACCTTTCCTCTGATCCTTAACAATCTTCAACTGGACTGAAATCCCAAACTGAGTCAAACTATTCTCGCAGTGGAGCCCACACCTGCAACTCGGCCCACACTCCCCAACCACATCTTCAACCCCATTGAACTTCTCAACACAGGGACACCCATGATCTCCAGATTTTGTACACATATGGCAATGGCACCCACTGCCAGTGTCGTCCACCAAAAACTGCAATTTGGCCTGAGGTGGTTCAGGGGGGATGAAGGAACTGGAGCCCCAAGGCTGGCGTTGAGGGAGAGGATTCAAAGAAGCTGAGGAGGAGATCAAGTGTGATGGGGTGTAGAGGAAGAAGGAATAGGGATGGTGATCGACAGGGTTGTGGAAAGGGATGGGAAAATTTTCAAAGGATCTGGAGGCATCGGAGGAGCGGCAAGCATTGATGGATTGGGAAACAAGAGAGAGAGTTTTGCATGTGAGAGATATGGTGGCAAGCTCAATTGGGGTTAACCATGGAAGTACCATTTCAGCGCATTCGTAAAAGAGCAATGAATGTGAAGGGTTGAGATTTGGGCTGCATTTAGAATGGAGTCCACAGCTTTTCTTGGATATAGGCATCCCTTCTTCCGCTATCATAGTTATCACTCGAAAAACCTCAAATTTCAAATTTCAAATAAATTGGAAAATGATAAAAACATCTGATTCCGCGACTGTAATAATTCAGACTCACCTACATCGATTAGAATATAGAAAGGAGGCTCTTTGGAAGAGGAGGGATATGCCTGACTGTGGAAGGTGACCGTATGAGGATAATGGCGAATTGATTGAGTTAGGGTATCCCAATCGGCGAGTGCCACAGTCGAATGAGGTGCTGCAAGTTAGGGTTTGTTTATCACAAGACTCAAATGTTTCTGCCTCTACTTTCCAATATTCTTCCTCAAGGATAAAAAAGTAATTATATTATCACATTTTTATTATTATCATAATAAAATTATATAAATATTTATTTTATTATTATTATTATTATTATTATTATTATTATTATTATTATTATTATTTTATCATCAATTAATATAAATTAAATATTTTATTAATTATTAAAAAACCTACTAATAAAACACGACGATGATTAAAAAAAAACAACGTATTAAAAAGAATGAAATCTACCAATAGAATTACTCTTATATGTTACTAGTTTGCTTTTTTGGAAATGAAACTACCATAATGCCCTTATTTTTTCAATATTTGTAAATTTCAACCTCTAAAGCTATTGCATGTAAAAAATTCCTGTCGATTGGTTTCGGATGTGAATTCATTTAATGGATTGTGTTATATTTGGGGCAAAATCAACTTATTTTGTCATTAATTTTACATATATCTTTAAAGTAAAAATTATAACATTTTAAGTTCTATTCTTAATTTAAATGACCTAATTATTCAAATATGTTCAAAAATAACTTTTTCAAAAATAACTTTTTTTTACCCTATATAACAGAATTCAAATAACAAACAAATTAATTTCCTTCCAAATATTTGGAGTGTTATTTGTGATATAAAATTTCACGAAAAAAGATTACATTGTGATTTAACAAATAAAAATTAAGATTTATTAATGATGAGATTTATTAAAAAAATTAAGATTTATTAATGATGAGATTTATTTTTAATAAACTAATGATTTCAATGGAACGTGTATGCATAAAAAACAATTGTCTTTTTCTTAAAAGGCTTAAGCTTTACTAGTTTAATTTTAGTCATTGAAAATATACCATGTTATTCTTATTTTATTGTTAAATTTGATCAACAAATTTCCACTCATATAAGGTGATAATAATTTCCTATTAGTCTCGTTTGCGTCATGTTGTATGTTTTTTTCGTATTAAATTCACACATTTAAATTATTTTTAATAGGAATATCAATCTTGTTACATTATTCATGCCAAATTCACATCTTTGAACCACTTGAAAAATATAAGTTAGTTTAAATCAAGTCAATTTTTTAATAATAATAGAAAGACAACATTTTTAATAGAATAAAATATTTGTAATTAATTTCAACTAAATATATTTTATCTTGGTTATTTTTGTTTCAATAGTTAAATAAAAAAGTGTCGATTTAATCATTTTAGACAAGCTTACACGTTAGGATGATAATAGGTTGGTACGTGTTGCATAAAATCCTAAACCAATCAACCTACGGGATGAATTAAACTGAATCCGGTTTCGAGTATTATCAGCAAGTGACCTAAATCACTGACCTATTTTAGAAAATATTGTAGTTTTTTTAAGGTGTAAAAATACTCAAAAGATATAGGTCAAAAATGGATAAAAACCAACCCAATCTGTTATTACAGATAACGACACATGCATTAAATTGTTTGGGACCCAAACTAAAATGCCCAAACCGACCCAAATAGGATGGGTACCCACGGGCACCGACTGTTGGTAAAATTGCCATCCCTACTTTCACATATCAACATAAACAAAATGCTCGTACAGTACATAAGAAAAATATTAGAGAACTTTATTCTACAAATATATTTTCCAGCTGTCGGAATTTATTTTGTATAGTGACTCAGTACTAGTCCCTGTAATTCAGTATAAATCATAGGTTTTAATAATTTCACTAACCTATAACACGAAAAGCTGCTTTACTAATTTCTTTCTGCTACATTTTTTTGACCTTAGACTCCATTAACTTTGACCCTTCATGCAAGGGTCCAAAAAGCACAAGGAAATGAGCACAGTTAAAATTTCCTGTTTCTTGTACTTTCTGTAACAGAGCCTACACAAATAACAATATTTGAATTGCTTCTTTTTCTTTGTCCTCATCATCCGCAACTTTTCATTGCTTCAATGCTTTCTGATTGGCAATGAAGAAGATCTTGGTAGGCCGTCTGTCTGGAAACTTGGTAGTGCATTGGTCAAAGAAATCGATGGAGAGGGTCGCAGGAGGGGTGTACCAAACCTACTCGATGTCTTGTTAGCAGCTGGCGGAATAATGTTTGTATCAGGTGGTTGTAACTCGATCTCAAAATGTCTATTTGAGGCAATGTTTGGGCTTTCAAGCATTGGCTGATCATATTCTTCTAGTGAAACCACTGTGCTTGTATCGGTGTGAATGGTTGAATCATCAGTAAAACCACCGTGCCTCCTTTTCCTCCTAGCTGCCTTTTTCCACCCATGAATTGTTTCTCTTATCCTTTGCGGAATCAGTGCTGCCTTATAGTTTGTCCCCATCTGACAAAGAGAAGCAACGTAACAATCAATGCAGTAAGAATCAAGGAATAAATATCAATATTTTTAAAAATACTGACACTTCATTTTACGTAAATATCGAAGATATTATTAATTTCGTGACCAATGTACATAGAAATTATAAAGTATCTAGCCGAAGTTGACTATGATGGTTATAGTTATCAATATTCATACCTGAGTTACCAATGCATAAAGTGGCAAAGTGCTGTAGCTGCAAAGGAACTGGCCAGTAAACCTACAAACATCACAACAATGTAGGCTCCGTAACTGATAACTTAAACGGGATCACACATGAGAAATTGTTGCTTACCCCAAAATGAGTCTTAAATACACAAGGAAATGATTTCGAATAAAGCAAGAGTTATATCCAAACTGCCACTGCAATTAAATTAACCAGAAAAATTAAGTTTAATTGCAGGGATCATACCATCTTCAAATTCGAGAACTAAAGAACTAGAGAGTACCCAAAACCAAAAGAAAGAAGCCAGTTCAAATGCGTTCTGCAGAAAATGTTAGATCAAAAGGCAGATTAGATGTATGGCCAGATATAAAAAGAGAATTAATCAAATTTCATAGCACAACGCAAAGCCCAACAAAAAACAAATGATAGGAATTATTAAATGTAAAACTTTCATAGAGTGAAATTAACTACTCCAAACCTGGAAAAGAATAAAATGGATCAAAGACAATAAAAGTTCTGGCTTCTTAAACCAGAAAAGATCATCCCTTGGTCTCAACTTGGATCCTCTGAAAAGTCCAGCATTCTCTATTGCAAGAGTTGCAATGATATGCTGCAGCTTAGTGCCAATCAAAAGAACTAGCTGCATTTGCACACAAGAACCCAACTTATAATCACAAGAGATATTGCACAAATTTTTTACTAATTTGGAGGTAAAAATCCACATTCTAGGAAATGGGATACAATCTTAAGATGTCATATTTTGGTTTTTCAAGTATCTATTGTTCACAGCAATACGGTACTAGCACCTTAAAAAATCAGAATGCATTCATACCCTAAAGAAAGTGTCTTATTTCGAGAAAGATAGCATATTTCCATACTTACAGTAATTGGAATTATTGCAATCCAGAAATAGAGATTAGACCCTGTTGCACAACACAGAAACATAAGACCATGCTTAGAATTTCAATATCAGGTTAATAACTTAAAATTACCCATAAAATACACAAATCTAAAATCCACATACAAAAAATTTTAGCAGTTGCAAATCCCGAAACATACTTTAATATTAAAGAAAGACGATTACCAAATTCTAATTATAATCAAGATGTAAGATGTATGGACACTCCTCCATGAATCCATAGTATTCTTACCATTTATATTAAACAGCATGAAGGCAACAACGAATCCCCATAAAGGAGCACTGCAATATATATAAGAGAAGTATTTTAGTTGGTAATATCTCACTGGCTACAAATATGCAGACCAATAATAACACCCAAGAAAAGAAATGAGCGAATTAAAATTTCGAAGACTCTTGTTCTTTCGGTTCAAAATTAGGCCCATCAGATGTCAATTTTTGGACGAAATCCCCCATGCATCAAAACAGCATCTTAGAGATTAAAGACAAATTATACATATTTTAAAGTATTATCAACTTATATGGGTAGATTCATGACTTGTGTTGCACAGTTCTGCTTCATTTTTCCAAAATAAAAGAAATGTTCTTTCAAATTGCCTTCTCTAGCATCTTAGTTATTTTTTATCTATTTATTTATTTGGGGGAGGGGGACTTAAATGATATGAGTAAGCTAACTCGTCTGTGAAAGCAACTCAAAGCAATGTGTACTGTAGACTGTAACATCAAGGATGTAAGAACATCATAATTTATTTTTTGTTGATATAAATCAGTTAGCAAAAAAACTACAAGGCATTTTTAACCAAGACAAAAAGAGAAAATATATGTACCTTACACCTACTATCTTTTGGAATTCTTCTTCCATAGAGCGAATCATATAGCTGTGGAAATCATAATTTGGTGTGACGTTGTGGTTCTGCCAAGAAAAGGGGAAACAACTTGAATGTTGATAAAGATCTAATTACATAGCATTCTTAACATTTCAATAGCAAAATATCATTTCAAAAACAATCACAGACATACATATATACGATATAACTAGTAAAAAGTAAAAACCGAAAAAAAATGTAGCTCAGTAATTAACATGTAAACAATTGGTCTGCCAATGACATTCATAATGTTATCAAGCCATAACAGACAGCGAGTTTTGTACCACTATGGTCATGTTGGTTTTAAAAAACTATCTAAGCTAGCTTCAAGGCTCGCCTTAAAGCTGTTTTTTTGACAAAAATCACATCAAGGCTAGTATTTTTAGTATTTTCTAAGACTTACCATGACTCTATGAAAGTAGAGTCATTAACGCACTTTTTTACTTAATATTTACTTGTTTTATTTAATAAATAGTATTTTTGAGATCAAAATATTAAAATATAATTTTTTTAGTGAAAATATAATTTTTGGATTTTTCTGAATTTTTAACACAGAACCAATCAAGAGATACCACGTGGCATACTACGTAAGCAGGGAAGCTTATTGGACAAGCCACGCAGACGCCACGCAAGCACAAAAAGCGAATTACACCGCATGTGAGAAGGACAAAACGCATGCCACGTGTCATCCTTCTCAAGCTGATAAACAAGGAAAACAAACTAAAGAAATGTCAAAAATTTCTTCTTCCTACTTCCAGCAAAAAATATCAATGTTGTTCTTCCACCTACTTCTAGCAACAACCAACAATGTTGTTCCACCATTTTTAACCTATCTGGATTGTTCTTGAATTATTTCTTCATACCCTAACTCCATCATAAAATATTTCGTCTAACCCTTCATTTTTATAGAGATGTTTTTTTATTTTTTTTTGCTCTTCTTTCTAGTTTTCTTTCATTTTCTTTTTTCCTTATTAAACATACTACGTGAGTATTAATATTGTTCCTGTCCCATCTTTTATGATTTTTTTTCTTTCTTCTTCTCTTAGTAAGGTTGAAACCTTACTTAAATGATTTTTTTAATTTCGTGTTATTTCAAACAGTAAACTATACAATTTTGTAGATATTTTTTGTTGCTTACCTGCTAATTGTTTTAGTTACTATTTGTAAGTTCTTAATGAGTTAATAAATTTTATTTTGTGACAATTAATGACTTGTAGTATTTATTTCAGTTTTACATGTTTTTTAAAAATTTAGCCTTGAGACTTAAGCCTCACAGTGCCTCGAGGTTTACGCCTCATTAGGTGGAAGTAAAACACCTCAAAGCTAGTTTTTGCCTTTTAAAACCTTGGTCGTGTTTGATTCGTAGAATAGAAACGTAATGAGAATAAGAATAGTAATAATAATTGAATTCAATGAAAACAATATATTATTACTACGTTAATTTGAGCAATATAATCAAAATAAAGAAAAATATTAAAATAAAATTTATAAAATTATAAATGAAGTAAAATTAGAAATATTTTTTTTGATTTTTAAATAATAAGATAAAATGATAAAAAAAATAATAACTATATAAATATGTATAGAAAATAGAGTATTTTAACGTATTCTTAAGGGGTACGGAAGGAATGAGGATTCTTGTTACTGTTGAAACTTGTAACGTTTTACATTCCATTCCAGATAAACAATCAATCTAAACACAATAATACACTGAATCATTTCCATTACTATTCCTATTACTGTAAACCAACACTGACCTATATATGAATCATTATGGTATTGAGGAATGCAATATGTGTAGCATAGTACACATAGGTGTCAAGGTCAAGACCACATCCCAATAACTTTAAATAATTAACCAAAAAAAGAAAGTGGAATACTCATTCTAATTGTATTAAACATTAAATTATTGCATACCGTGATGAAGCCCTGGCGCAATGTTAAGTAATCAGCACGAACCACTGATCGCCCAAATTGACGAAAGAAACAGGTCTAACAAACAAAATCAGCAACTTTAGTATAATTATAATTCTTGCATACAGTAATATCATGTTCTTCGAATTTGCAAAGGAAGAAAATAGATGAAGTATGCGCATCCCACTCAATATTCTGTGGCCAGCTGTAGTTATTTGTACAGCTTAATTTATGAATAACTTCATACTGTACAGTTTATATTTTGTACAGCTTTAGTTATTTCGAATCATGGTGTGAAATGTTTGACATGAGCTGCATTTCTAGCTAGCTTGGAGACATTGAAAACTGAACACGCTAAAACCTCTAAGTAAAATGGAAGAGAACTCAAGTACAGTAGGTGCCCTTAAAGTTGGCCCCTAGTTCTGTGTTAGTTTATACCATCTCTGTTGCTTTAGAAGATTCAGGCAAGCTATTTTTTACTCAACTTAAATTGACAAATTAACAAGAATGCAGAAATGCATTCTCAGAGAGAAGAAAAATGATCACAAACATGTAAGATATTTAAAGCAAGTTTTACCTACCACCCAAATGAGAAAGTTACTCCTAGCCAGAAAATTTGATGCATGAACTTTTACAAAGGTTGATTGTCTTCTCAATGTCAAAGCTCTGGTGATATCTGTTGCAGAATATATTTTATCATCTTGTAGATTTGATATAAAAAGAAAATTGGGTATATGTTTGAACACGCCAAGGATAAAAGGTTCATAAATCATAAGCATGGTCAGGTATGTGCAGAATGGAATGAGGTTTAAGGGAGGGGTGGAAGATGAGGAAAAGGGTCAATCTTTAAGTATTTAATTGATAACAGTGATTCCAAATTCACGAAAATTGATTTTTTTTTCAAATATTTCTAATTAGATTGAGAAAGGAAATCCAACTGATATAGCCCCTGGAACTCTGACAAGTTTTATCTGAGAGTTATGGTACCGAAATTAGGGACTTCTGTCTAAATTTATCAATACTCACCATCATATTTGACTGTGGAGTCAAGTCTGAGGAACCCCTCTAAACCGTATTAACAGAAATTTCAAAATAGATGAGGTTTCAATGTCCTGATAAACCATATTAAGATAGAGAAACAACAATATATATTATAAATAATAATGTATATAATCTATTTGTTCTTCACTATGCTTACAATTTAGTGAATCATGTCGATCCATGTGAGCCTCCTCTTCCCATCCTCTCCAACTATGAATCTGGTAATTATCACAATTTAGACAGTAAGCTAACATTAAAAAGCATTGGAAAGTTCTATAAATTTCTGTACTGTTATGTATTCAAGGACGAAGGATTGTGATTGTGTTATATGAAATTATGTCAAAAAAGAAAGAGGTAGATCCTAAGACCAAAGTCCTATCAAAACTATACCTTCTTGCTAACTACAAACAAAGGTGAATTAAAAAATTGAAATAAGTGTAACAGCAAATAATGTCTTGCCTTAACAATTGCGAGCAACATTGTTAGACAGCTGTAGGATACATGTGTAACTGCCATGACAAAGATGAAGCGATGCAATTGCTCAAGACCTTCATATGAAACAAAAGGCTCATGACCCTAGCAACAAAAAATAATGTCATTCACCAAGAATTTTCATCATATTAAACCATCTTTTATCATATAAAAAAGCTCTCCAACAACCAAGGGTAAGTCCTAAGAAGATCCACATAAGCTTGTATCTATCTATTTAAAAGAGAGGGGAAGTACCTCTTTGCAGTTATTTCGATTCAATTCATTCATTGTTCTTCTAAACGAATGAGGCAGAACTGAATATTGAAATAGCTGGCGCTCCTGAGAATGATCATTTCCAATTTCCTCATCTATCTCAGAACTGCTACATGGAGTAAAAGTGCTTTCGTAGAACTTTGACGGAATACAAATATTGGCTATCATACTTGAGGTAGCAGTCAAAAGTAGAGAGATAAACCCAAGTAGCATCAATTCTGAAAACATAAGTCCCATAACAAGCTTATGAACAATACAAGTCAAAAAGAAATACTCTTGTAAACCACATATCAAAAGTATTTCATCCTAACAATTGTAAAAAATTTATCCACAATACCTTCTGTCATCATCTCTAATGCTTCAAGCATGGGTTTTCGATTAGTTTTCCGTAGCCACTGAATTCAGAATCATATCAAAGCTAAGCTAATAACATAAAAATGCTAGAACAACAAACAAATAAAAAAAACCACTTACATTGCTCAAACGGTGTATTGAACGCTCAACAAGGAAAGAAACAGCAACAAATATTGTCAACACTGTAGCAACTGACCATGTTGGAGTCAAGGCCAATGATCGCGATTCTTGCTTATTTCCCTCCATTTTTTAACAGCCCCTGAACTTATTATGTCTTCAATTAAACTCCCAAAAGTTCAAGTCACAAGCCAAATAAGGTAATCTAGAGTTCTATATTCTAAACCAACACATGTACAAAGAACAAATATGAACTTGAATGGTGTGATAAAACCCTTCAAATCATTTACTCGATGGAGTCACTTTCATTTGAAACAAACCAATCTTCACAGACACTGAACACTAATGAAATTCACAATGAGTAAGCCCATATAAGAAACCAACTACCCAGTGTATTGATTTTAATGTTCAAGGGAAAAAAAACAAAAAGTACCCAGACCACGAAATGGTGAGGAAACACCGAAACAGGAAGTTCCCTCAGGAGATCAATATTAATTGCTCAACTTCTTTTCACTCTGTTTCTGTTTCTAGAAGCTCCAGTCTCTCCTTTCTTTTTAAAAACCTGTCTTTGCAATCCAATGGGCGAACTTCCAATCCAAACCTTTCAGAAATCTTCACTGGCATTATCACGAACAGCTTCAAGGCGAGGACATTAACAAACGTCTCCGCATTCAGCTTGGATCTCCTTCGAGAAAGGTAGACGAAAATGTAGAAATGTTGAGAAAGCTGAAAACTTCAACTGAACCTCTGAAATGCACATTGCACACTCAAAGTCCCTCTCCCTCTTTTCTCCTTGAATGTGCGAGAGTAATTTGGTATAAAAGAAGACAAATGTTTAGGTCTTTATTTTCTCTAGTTTATTTTTCAAAATTTTCAAATTTACTTAAAGTTATATTTGTTTTTCAAATTAACTTAAAATTTTCAAAATTTTCAAAATTTTCAAATATATATATATATATATATATATATATATATATATATATATATATATATTTAAAGTTATTAATTTTTAAAAATAATTACCTGATCTTATAAATTTACATTATTATAATATTATTTTTTTATTTTATTTGTTTTTTTATTAAATTTAGATTTGATTGAGGTTGGTAAATACATGTCTTCTAATTTTCAGCTAAAGCAGAAAAATTATGTCATGTTTTTGTTTGTAATTTATATAGGGTAATATTTTTAAAATTTATAATAATAAAAATAATATTTTAATAATATTAGATAGATTTGAAATAATTACTTTTTAATAATAAATAAATTAAATAATTGTATTTTAATTTAAATGATATTTAATGTAAAATTATGTATTATTTTTTAGATAAAAATATGTAAATTAATTATAAAGAGATTATTTTTATGATTATAAATTTTTTTATTTATTTTTAATATTTTTAGAAAAAAAATATTTTAAATATATAACAACCATACCAAAGAAAGGTGTGAAAATGTCTAGAGGCAAACAAAAATTCAGTCTAAACACTTTGTCTCCCAATAAAAGAGGAAGCTGATTTTGATTTTTGACCAACTCTGTGTGCAATAACATTAGCAGTTTAGCACATTACATTATTGAGTCACCGACCCGACTAAAAAGACAAACTACTACGTTATATTAAATATTTTAGGAATAATTAAATTAAGTTAAATTAAATTATTTTGTATGTTATTTAATAATAATTTATACAATATAATATAATAAAATTGGTAGATAAATATTTTATTTAAAATTATTATATTTAAAATAATATTAATTTGTTTTTTTAGTTTTATTACCAAAATACTTCTATTATAAAAATGTATTTAAGTTTATATTTATTTTATTTTTTATATTTTCTTATATTTTAAAAATTAAAAAATATTTTAAATTTTAAATTAAATAAAAAATCAATATATATAATTTTAAAATTAATTTTTAATAATTTAAATACAATTTATATCCACATCAATTATTGATATTAAATTCTTACGTGATTATATATTTTTTATTGTATATAATACAATATTAATATACAATCAAACACATAATTTATAAGAATTCCATGGATGAGTGTTATTTAAGACAAAATTCATTGACGAGGACGGGTCAAATATTAAATTGTTCTTTATAAAAATTTTAAATATCTCCCTACCATCAAGGAGGAATTAATGCCACTTTCTTTTTCCTTCCCCTCAACTTTTATACTGTCTTGGACTTGTTCAAATCTCCGGTAATAGTTTTTGTTTGAAGATGTATTTGAAGTTTTTGAATTAAAAAACTTTATTTTTTATAAATTTATTTAACTACTAATAACTCATCATAAAGTTTATAATTTATAATAAATTATATATTAAAAAGATTATCTATTATAATTTCAATAAAATGAGATTAAAACCAATCTCTAATAGTCATCGTCAACAATTCTATTAGAACTTCGATAATTCCACCAATATTTCCATAGTTACCACCTTTACTACAAAATGTGCTATTTAAGTTGAGATTTAAAGTTAATTTTTAGAAAAAATTGATTTATAATGAATTTAAAGTCGATTCGTTGAAAAATTGACACTATTTACGTAGTTTTTATCGTTGGTTGACGTATTAAACTGATGCTACATACTATGTATAGCGTCGGTTCAACACATCAACCGACATTACGCATGTAAATATTTTTCTTTTCTCATCTTTCTTTCCCATCAAACACAACATTTTTTATTTGCAGCGCTGTACCCAAAACCAACACTCTTCCTCTACTCTTTCTCATTTTTTGGCCACCTATGACTACAAATTTCACCGTCATTTAGTGGGTTTTCTTTATCTCCAAATTATCTTTCAAACCCCTATTTTTTTTAGTGAAATACTCAAATTCTGTATATCCATTCTCTCATTTACAAAACACTTTTTTTTCTTCATTTCCTTCATTTTGTCACTTCGTTTACTCTTATAAGTATTTTTATTAATCATACATGTTTATTATTCACTTTGTATTATTTTTTGTATATTATGTAGATTTTGTATAAGTATTTCGTAATTATATTTATGTGTATATATTTGTTATGTTTTGTTGTTATGTAATTACAATCAATTATTTGTATTATTTAAACTTTGTTAAACAAATTTTAATTTTTTTCTGTTATATGTGATCGAATACAAGTTCTAATGAGTAAAATATGTAAAAAAAAAAGTTTAAACTTGATTCAACATGTGAACCGACTTTACGTTTGAAGTCGGTTTAACACGTGAACCGACTTTAAATTTTAAGTCTTGACATTTAAAGTTAATTTTTAACCGATTTTAAGCCCAATTTTGTAATAATGCAACAACAATCATATCAAAACTTTGATAAATGTAATATGTAAATGTAACATATTACATATAAAAATATGTGTGTAACGTATTATATCTAATAGATTATTGAAACTACGTTCATACACAAATATATGTAAATATAACATATTTCATCCGTTAAATTACTAAAACTTCAATGAGTCACTACCAATGGTAGAACTAGTTTAATTAATAAAAATATTATATTATGTCAATATTCTTTGATATCTGTCAAGATATATAACGTATAAAAATAAAATTACATGAAAATTATGAAAAAATAATTATTTTGTTTAGAATTTTATCACTTATTAGTAAAATATAAAAAATAAAATAAACAAATTTTGAATCACCAAGTCATTTTCAAGAAATCATAAAAAAAAATTTAGAGTAGAAAAAAAATCTTCTTTCTAAACCTTAATATGAAAATCCAAACACAAACTTGTAACTTCCTTTGACAAACAATGTTTCTTATAAAATTATTAAATTTAAATATTCTAATTATTATAGGTAATAGAATGTGTGATATTTATCTCTTTATTAAATTAAAATGGTAACATTTAGTATAATATTTATAGGTGATATTTTTAAGCTCAATAGATGAGAAACTACATTTATGTAAGATATTCACGTAACTTGGAGCGTACAAAAGAGTGACAAACATTACTATTTACAAGAACCATAAATACAAAGTAATTACTCCACTAATATAAAGAGCTAGCAAAAAACCAACTACTATTAATCACAACAATAATATACATTTTGCAAAGTTTAAGGAGACGAGAAACAATCTTACGATCAAAAATAACATGATGGAACATTAAATCATTACACATTTAAGTTAATTGTGTCCAATCCTTTAATAAACATATAGTATTATCTCAATTTATTTTTAGTTTAAAAACATACTGTTTAAATCATTTGGTTCTTATCAACTTAAAAAATAATCAATTAAAATAAAGTTAAAAATTATTTTTTTAAATTCATCTATTATTGTATTTGTTTTGAGTGAAAGATTAAGAAATAGAAGCATAAAATTTGATTCATTCTAAAAGAAAAAAACCATTGGCATTCCCTTAACATATGGATATGGAGAGAATTAAATATATGAAGCATCAATGTATCATTATAAGATCTTAAAATCAGGAAACATTATTCAATTCTGATTGATTTATTGTTCAACAAGACACTAGTAATGTTTCCTGCAGGTAGAGAAAGTAAAAAGTAAACATGTACAAGACACTGCTGAGATTCCTACTATCGGTGATGGGCAGTTTTCTATTGCCTAACGAGTCGCACAAGGTGTCCAGCATGGGAATACTTCTCACGCAATGAGAAATAATTCTATCGAACACGACTCAAACTGACTTTTGAGCCGTATTCTGTACCACAAACTCAATTGTATACATTGACACCCACAGAACATATAAATGTGAATCTTGCTGTGACGCCAACATTTATGTGTTGATTTAGTATCTAGATCTCCTAATAATATTTGTAATATAAAAATTTATTTTTAAATTCGTTATCAATTATATAAAATAAAGTAGAATAAACGTCCAAATTTTAAATAATCATAATTCAATTATATTTTTTATAATTATCACACATATAATTACACTCATGTAATTAATATCACATGTTACAAAATTTGGAATTATTTATGCTAAAATATTTATTTAAACTTAAAAAATTACCAATTTACCTATTGTTTAATGTATTTTATTATTTTGAATATATATCATAAATTTTAGGCTAAAATATTAGATAAGATATAGTTTAAATTATAGTTAAATTTTAACTTAAAAGATAGGCTAAAATCTATTTTAAAAATAACTCTTCTTTAAATAAGATTCTTCTTTATTAATGAAATAAGTTGAGTTATTTTGTTAGACTCTCACTTTATGATGGGTACAATTATCCTCAATGGAACAAACCAAAAAGTTCTAAGTTCAATGTTTGTTGCAATGTTGATGGATGAGGTTCGTTGCATTTTCGACTGTGAGATTACTAAAGATGAATTGAAATATACTTACTCTTATTCATGAAGAAACTTCCCAAGAGAAATAAAAAAAAATTGAGATTACTAATATCTGAATTTGATTCCATTATAATGAGCAACAATAAAACTTTATACTCGCTTTTGTGACATTACTAATGTTTGTTCTAACCTTGGTGAGAAAATTTTACAACCTATACAAATACGTAAACTGCTAAGCCTCTTAACAATAGACTACAAGATGAAAGTTTCAACAATAAAATAAAGCAAGAATGTGGATATACTAAATATTGATGAACTTATCGGGTCAATCCAAACCTATGAGCTTACTCTTGATCCACTAAAAAAACATGAATGTGGCATTCAAAAGCTCCAAAAAGGACATCTCTAATAGTAATAAAGATATAAATGATGAGTCATTAGTCTTGTTAGCACAAAAAATTAATAAGTTCTTAAAAAGGAAGGATCAATAGAATAATCAATCTAATAAGGGACAATCCAGTCGTTCGAGGGACCGTAAGTCAAAGGAAATCAAACTTTCTAGCTTCGATGATAAAAAAAACTAAGCTCATTATTCCTCAATGCTTTACTGGTAAGGGCTTTAGTCATATTTTCTGCAGAATGTACAAACAATAAAAAGAAAATTGAAAAATCTTTTAATGCTACACTCAGTGACACAGAAAGTCAGCAAGATAATGGTAGTAACTCAAAGGATGATGTCACTAACTATCATGCATTCAACGCAATTGCCAAAGCATACCACAATGATTCTAACTCTAACTCGGATGAAGAAAATGAAGGAGTAAGCTCTTCTCTCTTATCGTCTAAGTTTAATGTATTGAATTATGATAAACTATTCATGAATTGTCCAAGTTCTTGGAAAGGTTCTAAGAAAGAGAGGGATAAATTACTTGTTGAAGTAACTAAACTTAATAATATCATCAATGTTCACAAAACAAATTCCTCTAGCCTAAAGAAAGATAAAAAAGAGTTATCTGAACATATTAATGCCCTGAATCTAAGTCTTGCAGAAACCAATCATGAAAACAAAAGGCTTAGGTAAGAACTTAGTAATGCTAAAGATACAGTGAAAAATTTGACCATAAGTGCTAAAAAATTAATTAAAGTTCTAGACTATGAAAAGCCACATGGAGATAAGAGAGGTCATGGATACATAGATGAAAAGTTAACACCTTTATCATCAAAAACTCAATTTGTAAAACCTATCATTGCTCTGACAAAAAAGGTAATTTATGCACCTTACCACTCTGAGAAAATTCAATTTGTTCTCATTTGTCTTCATTGTGGTAAGAAATGACACATTAGACGTAAGTGTAGATTTCTTTATACTTATGATTTTATCACGAATACAAATATTTCTAGAACACCTCAAAAATTTACCAAACATATAGTTTTTACTACAAGAACTACACAAAAAAGAAACCTAAGAAACTAATAGCTCAAACTTTCAAAATTAAAAGATGATGGGTTAAGAAGTCTGAGTTGTACTACTCTGTGACCCACGTAGTGTTTAAAGCTAAATCAAATACCACTTGGTATTTTGATGATGGATGTTTTATACACATAACTCAAAATCATTTTTTGTTTAAAACCTTTTAAGAATACAATGAAAGGACATTTATCTTTGGTGATGGTGAAACATATAAAATTATTGAAAAATGCTCATTCAAATAGAAGGTATCCTTAAACTTGATGAAATTTTATATATGAAAAAACTCAAGGCAAACGTGATTAACATAAGTTAAATATGTGACAATGATTTCAATATTAAATATACGAACAATCACTAGATTATAACATATCAAAAAGGTGAATGTATGATTAAGAGAAATAGATCATATAATAATTGTTATTGTATTAACATATCACCTACAATAACATGTAACCTAGTTAGCAATGATTCAACTATCTTATGGTACAAAAAGATAGGTCGTATGAATTTTAAAGATCTTAAGAATGGCTTAAGAATCTCTCCCTCAAATTGAATTATAAATTTTATTTTAAAAAAATCCTTATTTCGTTAACAAGGTATTGAACTTATTTAACATTTGCATACATATAATCTTATTCTTAGTGCTTAACTCCTTTTGACATTTATTGTATAAATTATTTCACAAATTTGACTTATGTATATATATATTTTTGTACATATGATGATTAATGTTTACATGAACTTACACACTCATGAATACACATATATGTTATGCTTGAAATTTATGAACTTTTTTAAAAGACTATTGAACTTCAACTAATTATAACTGTAAAATTGTGTTGAATTTTATTTTTTCCTTTCTAAAAATTTACCTTATGCAAACACTTCATATTAAAGGGTTACCTACTATGATGTATGAAACTACCACAGTGAGTAAAGAAGGCTACGTCATAACTAGTGTAAAAGTCATTATGTTGGGTTTATGACTAATGCAAAAAAAAGATTGTATGAAAAAAGACGACTTATAAAACTTGTACTTGACATGCACAAAAAGAAAGACTAATAGAAGTTAAAAATAAATAAAAAATCATGTACCTCGTTTATAAGATAAAAATAAATCATCTTTTGATAAAATAAAAAAATTTTGTGAGATTGAAAACTTAATTATAATTTTACATGATAAAGTGATATATTTTTTTTTAGTTTTTCTTGATCATAAATGAATTAATTAACATATTTGTGAAATTTAAACATATATATTACTTATAAGTAAATATCAATATGCTATTATATGAACAAAATGTGTTTGTATACTTCTTTTACTATACTTATTTATATAATAGATAATCAAAATTTAAATTAAAAAATAATAAATTTTCAATTAGTTATATTCTCGTTTGTAATTAAATGAGTTTAATAACTTATATGACTATTTATAAAAATTAAAAAAAAAATCATATTTTTATTCATTTATGTATTTTTCTTATTTATTAACTTTTTAATTGATTTTTAAGTTAAAGAGTCATATAATTGGTTATGACCTAGATTGTTTTGACATAAAAATATCATGTTATTTTTTCATTTCTATATTTTATTTTTACACAAGATTATATACTTGACTACTTTATTTAGATTATTAAATTATAAATTAATAAAAATTTAAAATATAATATTTAATGCTATTAATTGTTAATTATAACCATATTTTATAAATTTTCAATATTATAATATTAAGGGGAAAGAAATGAATATTACCTCCTCTTACAGAGATGAAGCACAAATTGGCCTTACAATCTGCTAAATATAATTATGAAATGCAATTCTACCTCATAAAATTAAAATTGACAAAACTAAATGTAGAAAAATTACTTCTTAACACTACCAACATACCTCCGTAACTCTGTCCTAATGCAAAAATCTATGACTCCCTTACCTGCTCAGACCAACATACCCCCGCAACTGTTAATGCAAAAATCTATGACTCCCTTACCTGCTCAGCCAACTCAACCCCATTGGCTGGAGGCAGCTCCGACGTCTCATCCCCATTGGCAGGAGGCAGCTCCAACATCCCATCCCCATTGGCTGGAGGCTGCTCCGACGTCCCATCCTCAGTGGCAGGAATCTGCTTAGCAATTTCATCCCTCAATTCCATCTCACTATAGAGATCCCTTTGGACAGGAACAGTCATTTGCTGTTGTGATGAAATAATATTTGCAATGGCTTTAAAGGCTGCCGAAGCCCTATTTTTATCTACCTCAGCATCTGCATCCATAGCATTAACAGGGGGTTCCTCCAATGAATCTTCTTCTTTCTGTGGAGGGGGCACAAAAAATGGTATCTTACCCCTCTGCCAGTCATGCAGAACCATTTTTGCTGCAGTTGGTAAGTCGGGTTCACCACCCTGGAGGCAGCCAATCCAGAAATTTAGAAAGTAATAACTTCTTTCAAAGTTAAACAAGAAAGGAAGGACAGTAAATTTAATGGCGATGCAGCAATTAAATAAAAACCTTCTTGTTTCGTGTGGATTCATACACCAGTTACTTTACACAATTCAACTAGAAAAGAACTTATTCTCCTTCCTTTTCCTTTATTTATCCTCTTTATTTATTTTGTTGATTATTTCATTAATTTTTTCCTCTCTTATTATTGTGCAAAATGAATGGCATCGACTTCAGAAGGAAACAAACGAACTTTTGTCCACAATTATGGGCAAAATTATGTAACAAGAGACGGCCATTAGCATTAATATAAAAGAAGTTACCTTCAAAAGTTTGCCAGATAATTTGCACAGTTGAACCAGAAAGTCATTATCATCTTCCCTGAAAACACGAAAAAATATTAATAAGAAAGAGGGAGAGAGGATGGTGGATCAAGTTCAATTGTAATGATAACATTCAATATAAAAGCTATTCCACCCTACATATACGCCAATGGATTATCATAAATTGAAGTTCCTACTAATGAAGTGGGCTCTAAGAACAGCATGTGAGCTGAGAATAATGAACATTTCACTTTTGCCAACAGCAATTGTTATACTGAAAGCTTCACTTTGTATGGTAGAATCTCATTTGCATACAAGAACTCATTAGTACAGATAAATATAGTGAATTATGGGATGATAAAAGTTACCAGTGCTTTATCCTGTATGCTCTTTCCAGATGCTCCTTCTTAACTCGTTTTAATACTTCCCCAATATGTTCTGCAGCATCTTCCAAGTTTGTGACACGCACCTGGAAAATAGGATCTTCCAGCAGTCAACTAATGAAATAAATATTTCCAAAATGATAGGAAATTAACTGTTCATGAGCAAAACAAATAGCAATCATACCACACCCTTCAGCACAACGTCTGTTTCAGAATCACTATTCTGATATACAACTCCTGGACAATCAATCAAGAAGATTCTCTTTGTAAGAGTTATATACTGCCACACCTTAGTTTCCCCTGGGATTGGAGCAACCTTGCAAACCTGTAAAACACATGGAGAGTTCTAAATAATTAACAACAGAGTAGCTAGAAATTACAGTTTTCATAATAGTGTGAGCAGTAATAAGCTGTACAAGGAATAGAACAATAAAAACAAGGTGAGATAAACTACATTTTTTGTGCGTAGTGTGTTGATAACTGATGACTTTCCAACGTTAGGATACCCAACAAATCCCACAGATATTGCTTGTTTGTCACTCTTTAGACGTGCAAATTGTCTCAAAACAGACAGAAGAGATCCCTGAACACATAAAAGAGATACAGAAAAAAATCAATAAACTGCAAAAGTGATATAAAATTAATGGTACTTGGGTGTTTTCATAGCAAAATATAAAAACTACAAAATTAATTCGCAGCAGAATAGTCATAAGTTGAAACTTTAGAAAAATTGCATAAGGTTATTTTATCAATAATTTAAAGCTCTTATTTCATCTCTTGAATAGTGGCTTCTTTTGTCTTTTATTTTCTCAAGTGTGGGGTTGTGCATGTCTCGAAGAGGCTGATACTAAATATAGAGACCTAAATACACAAAATATGACTCCAGTACAGATTCTGCCTCCAGTTTAATCCAATATACTTCATAGATACCTTTGTGAACATCTTCACAATAAGCTAAAGATACCTTGCCAAAGGACTTGTTAATACTTGCGTGGAATGCCAGAGTTGGATACTCCTTGGATAACACTCTAAGCCATCCTTTAGTTGCCCAGGCAGGAATCAGATCACACTGCAGAGACCGACTGTTAACATTCTCAAGAAGCCAGAGGCCAAACATTGTGAAAATAAAGGTAGAGCAGCCCAAAGTACTTAGAGAAGTCAAACAATGAGAAACACGACCAACCTTGTTTAACAAAAGAATCATGTTCTTATATTTACAATGCTCTTTCAAATGTCTCTCTAAGTGATAGCATCGTGTTCCTTGAGGATCCCTAGCATCCAAAACCTGTAATGAAACACATTATCAATAGAATATACAGAGGGGAGAGGGAGGGAGGGAGACAGCCATCTTTCAGTAAATAAATGGTATTTGGCACTGTCAATGAAACAAAACAGGCAGCAGATACACGGGTGCCCAAATATGTTAAAATTTCATTTTAATCCCCATCCATAGGCTAAAAAACTGCACTCTTACGATACTAATGCTGCCTAGATGGCTTACCTACAGATCAGAGGCTAGGACAATATGTGCATGAGACAATGTCAGAATAAATATCATCCTTAGCTGCTGCTTTAGCCAAACAAAGATGTTTACCATACAAGTATGAAATGTCACGATACCACTGATTCATATAAAAGACAACTTCTGCAACGGAATTGTAATTATTATTTTTTTAATCAAACTTCTACAACAGGTAGATTAAGTTGATCAAACCAAACAGCATGAATAAAGTTAATTTTGTATAACCAGAAAAGAAATGCATACCTGAACAACAACATCTGAAGAGTCAATTACTTTATAGAGCTCACCCCAAATGCGTTTACTTTGACCCTTTTCAAACATTGAATGCCGAACCAGGTCTCTGAATCCATCCCCTTCACTTTCTTCTAGAGATCCACCAGCAACATGCTTCTGCTCAAATTCATCTGCATATTTCACGACATGAGTTATTTAATAGCCAGAAAACTCACAAATTGATATAAGAAACCTTCAAACAACATAGGTCAGTGATAGATGATGTACATCCTTTTAAGTATTATATTTATTTCAAATTTCCTCCTAGGGTAGACATGATTTAACTATCAGATCAAGACTGCAAGAAGTGACTGCAACTTCAATTCTAACACAGATTCCTATGACCAAGGAATTTAGAAGAGGGTAGAGATAGTGAAAAAAAGTTACTACCCTGGGAACCATCAGCTTTCTTAATCAAAGAATCATAATCCGTTGCCAAGAGTTTTGGTCGCTTCCTCTTTGACTTAGGACCAAATGCATCTGTGAACGGCTCTCGGTCAAGAAGATGAACTCTAGCTTGCTTCAGGTACATTTAAAACATTAAATCAGCAAACTAGCACATACATGTGAACCCACGCAAAATAATAATAATAATAACAAAATAAATCTTCCTGCTTGTAGAAGAGTAGGTCGTGTAAATTCTAGTACATTATGATAGAATATGTGGTGGTACCAAAACCATACTCATGATAGCAAAGCGACAAAAACCATAACAAACATAATAGAAAAGGAACCATAACCACTGCACAACCATCCTACCGGTGGATGAAAAAGTTTTGAAATAGGCATGGTAGCACAGAGTGACAGTAAAATGAAGATACTTTACCTCATATCCATTGGCTGGTAGTTACTCGTGGAGCAACAAAAAATTCCTACCAACAACAAAGTCTAAAGTAACAAGCATCACCTAATTTGGGGAAATACGAAGCAGCGATTCATAGATTAGTGCAGTTATTAATACCTTCTGGTGATCATTCATGAGGGACAAGGGCAATTTCCTCTCCTTGAGAATAACATTATACCCATTTGACATCCTACTCTGGAGCTCTTCACGAAAAAATTCAAGTTCTTTCTGATTCACAACCCGTGTATTCCCTACAAAGCCATCCAAAAAAAGAGAAAGCAAAAATCACAACCTAAATTCTACCAATAATGTAATTTATCAAGTAACAAAAACAACCAAAACCACAACTGCTATGAGTTAATATGCATACCGAACCAACGACGATCAGGTTGAATACGAGTGTCGGGCAACTCCTTAGACTGAAGCTCATGGCTTTGAATCTTTCCTTTACGGTCACGCTTGGGCCTCGTATTGTACATCTTGAGGCGGCGCACAGTGGAGGCACTTCGAGTATTACTTTTTCCATCGCTACGATTTACGTCCAAGGAATGCTTAGGCTTCCCTGAAATGTTCACTTTCTTCTCCTTCATCTTCGCCATTTTTATCTGTTTTCTGCAAGGACCACCAAGGCCACTATGAGCCGACCAAGGTAGGTTTAAGGCTTGAAGCTAATTAAAACACTTTGTTCGGAGAAGGAAGATAATGTATACGGCAACGCGTGGACCGATCTGGCTAAAATAGATCGAAGTTAGAACCGCCAAAAATAGTTTGGATAGTCTTTTGGGCCTTTGGCCCTTTGACACATTTTTTTTTATCATTTTAGGATTTTGTGCTATTGACGTAAATATTTACTATTAATTTAGTAATAATTTAAAAATTAGGTCAATTTAATCAAAATAAATATATTCTTTTATCATAAAATTTTAGAAGTTATTATAAAAATACCATAAAATTTTAAATTTTTTATAAAAATACTATCAAATTTTGATTTATTATTTCTATACTATTAAACTTCACAAATGTTACAAAAATATCATTTAATTTTTTTGTTATTTTCATACCATTAAATTTTAAAAAAAAAATCATCAATATACTTGTAACTTGTCGTTAATTGATCGAGATTAATGATATTTTTATAGTATTTTATAAAAAAAAATTAATAATATGATAGTAACAAAAAAATTTGATGACATTTTTGTAACAATTACAAAATTTAATAGTATAGAAGTAAAAAAAAATTAATGATATTTTTGTAATATCACCAAAATCGATATTTTTTGAAAAATTAATAAATTCTTATATTAAAAAAAATCCCTCTTCCACCGATGTTTCAAGGAATGAAACACAATGAATTTGGTCATTGGTAAGATCCTAATCTATGGCAACTCAAATAAAGGTATCCTCTCGCATCGTCATTGAAAGAGTTGGTAGCAACGTAGGTTATATTGGTGCAAACAATTCAACAACGGGCTCTAAGTGTGATGTGATGTGATCTCTGAAGTGGTTGGTGGTTTGTAGTACAAAACCATGCAGTGGTGATAGCAACTGTTGTGGTGGGAATAAGGGTATTCTTTTGATTTGGGTTTTTTTTTCACATGAAGGCAATTTTGCAATGAGCTCTGAACGTTTCTATGAGGTGATCGATGGTGGACATTACAAAAAATGGACAATGGTAGTGACTATTTTGCAATTATATTTTTCAACTAGGTGTATTTTACCATATAGATTTTAAAGCATGGTTTTGTAATGTGTAATTACATTATATACCTAAACTATAGACACTCTTAGTTAATGTGGGACTTAACATCCCCCCTCTACATCGGCTAGAATCTGGATTTACGGCATGGTCTAGATTTACAGCATGAGGACCGATGGGAGTACAAAGAAGCCAAGAGCCTAGCTCTGATACCAATTAAAAACTCAGACCTAACTCTAAACCCAAAAGCCAACTTGTGAGTTAGAAGGTTGTCCAAACTTATAAACAGTAATGTTGTCTTATTCTTAATCAATGTGGGGCTTAACAGTTATATAAATGGTTGGGTAAGGTTTCTAATGCAAGGGAAGCAAGTTAAAAAGTGCTAGCATAAATGATTAACTCTGTAGATATTGTAGAAAACAATAGAATAGTCACTGAATGGGATGAGGAAAAGTTTAGCTCTATACTTTTGCAGGTAGATATTCCTTTGGTTCATAATACCCCATTTTTGAAGACCATGATAGGTTGGTATGAAAACACGAACCTCATCATGAATATATACGGTAAAGTCGGTATACATTTTAGCATTAACTTTGCAATACCATAGAGTTCTTTACTCAAATGGCATGGAAGCTGGGACCTTACCTTTTTCAGATGCAGGTTTGAATTCTTTGACACACAAATGATGGAAATACTTTTGGAAGCTTAAAATTCCTAGAAAAATGAAGTATTTTATTTGGCAAAACTTGAATGATTTGTTGCCTGTGCATAATAATCTGATTAAGAAGGGAGACTTCTCTATACCTTTTCGCTTGCAGGATCACAATAAATGCTTTCTTGGATCCAAGGGATAAGCTGCGGATATAAGGTTTTTGTAGAAGCATTTCGACTCCCTGTTGGAACACATAAAAACATAGAGATGATAACAACCTGCCTATGACTATTTTCCTTTGCTTCTATAATACACTTTTTTTGTTTGTTTTGAATGAGCAATCTTTGGCTTAGTTTTAGTTACTTCAGTTGATTAGCTTCTGATATGTTTCAGTTATGTGAATTGGTTGCCACGGTTTTACCAGCTAAACCTTTTAAGTTTTACTTTGTGCAAGTACAACTTTGTTTTAATGAAAGAACCTCCTGAATTTTGATGGAAACAATATAGAAAAGTCACTAATTCCTAATTTTAGTTTCTTATTCCACCGTCCATGAAACTTGAAAAACCAATCGAAGAGAATGAGTTTCCAGATAAGTGGCTGCATTTTGTAGGAAAATGATGAGAAAATGCTCTGTCCATTTTCTCACTCTGAAAGTTTTCTACGTTTTCAGAAATCCAATAAACGATTTTCCACATGATTTTCCTCTCTTACTAAACTTATGTGCCAAAAACAGTTGCTCAATAAAAATGATGCGGAGAAAGTAAATGTGCTAAAATTTAGGGTAGAAAATACATCTTTGTTTTCACTCGGTATCATCTTAAGAGGAAACATTACTAATTGCATAAGCAGTGATGCTGGTATCTGTAAGAGTAGTGTCACTGCTGCTGCTAGAAGTACTCTTTTCATCATTGCGTACTAGTAGAGAACTTTCCGGCATTGAAATGGAGAGATTTGTGTTAGGGATTTTACCATCCACGCAGCAGGAGGTGTCTGTGATTGGTGGCAACAAAGCAGTGTTATCAGCAGAAGCATCATTGGCTGCGGGTTGGAAGACATTTCCACGCTTCTTAGCACCTCTATGCATATGCCGTGCACAATACTTCTGATCAGGAATGGTGTCCCGGCTGCATCGCCACTTCTTCCCATCGGTTCTTCTGCATCTCCCAGGTTGATCAAATTCTATGCCGCCACTTCTTTTCTCAAGGCATACACCATTGCCACTTACAACTGAAAAAATAAAGCAAAATTAAGAAATGAGTAAAACAACTTTTTCTTTTTTTCTTTCTATAACCCAAATTCCATCCCCAACCCCGGGTAGGTTTGAATCCTGCATCTTCAGCTTGCCATTCCGGATCTTATACCAACTGAGTTACAAGCTCATGAGTTCGGAACTGATATATGTGTTATTTACAACCAAGAACAAAATGGAAAAATGGACAAATATAATGAGTCAGTAATTAGAAGGTAAATTTTAAAAAAAGAAGAAAAACATTGACTTACTAATAATACCCTTTATTAATCACTAAATTTAAATCATCAACCTTAAATTCTAAACCCTAAACCCTATATCTTAAATCATCCACCATAAACCTTAAATCTTAAATTATAAACCAATTATATTTAGGGTTATTTTAGTCTTTTTAATATATATACATGTACACTGAGGTAGTGTTTTTGGATTTTGCAAATCGCGAAAATATGATGAACTGCAACTTGCTAAAACAAGCAAATGATACAAAGGAACCAATACTCTTCCTTTGTTAGGGACTCAAGGGGTCCTATAGTTATGAGTAAATGATAGCATACTATATGAAGCAAGAAAGAAATGCCATAATCCTAAGATCAATAATCATCACAATAAAATAAAAAATTCTAAAATTATATTGAAGATAAATAAAAATCCTATTTTCCAATTGCACATGTATTAAAACATTAGAATACTACCTTGAAGAACGGTCTTTGGGGAGAGACCCAATCCCAGTGATAAATTTTGGCCAACACTGATATGGTCTTGCTCAGTGCAATTTCTGCTAATCACATAGCCGTCAAGAATCCTACTGTCATCTTTCCCAATAATCTGACTACTTTTGGTTCTAGTACAGGCAGATGCAGCTGTTGCTGTGGTAGCAATAGTGACAGAGTTAATAGGAACAGCCATTGCTGCAGTAGCAACGGTGACAGAGTTACTAGAAGCAGTGGTTGCTGCAGTAGCAATGGTGATATAGTTGGTGGCTATTGAGGCAGGGACTGTAATAGTTCCACTAGCAGCGTTGCTGGTGATGGATGAAACAGTATTGCAGCTAACTCTTCGCTTACTTTCATCGTAGCTACTAGTAGGAGATGGGGTGCAATGTCTGAAATTGGTGCTTCTAGAGGCCGAAAGATTTAAAGCTGAATTTTCTAATCCTCCCTTCAAATTCTTGGAGTGTATAGCATTTGAAGAGGACACCCCATAAGCTTCCACTAGCTTTCTTGAACGTTGACGACCTCTATGCATGTGTTGCTCACAGTATTTCTGGTCGGGAACTGTCTTCTTTTTACACCTCCATTTCTTCCCATCAGTTCTTCTACACCTTCCTGGTTCAGTATCCATTATGCTTCTGTAGTCAAACCCTTGATGACCATATCCTATAACTGAACAGTTCAATTAAAACATACCCCTCAAAAAAAAAACTCTTTTAAGCATTTAACAAGCATAAATCCAACTCAAAGATAAAGACATCTCCAATCAATTCAAAGAAAGAAAGTGCAATTATATGGTTTAGCTTTATCATAGTCAAATAAGTTCAAGGTTAAACAGTATGAAACCAACTAAAAGAACATAACAGACTAACTGAAGAGTAACTCAGGATTCAGGAACAATAAATAACAATCTAACTCACACCCAAGGCAATCTCGAATTTCTATTCTAACAATTAAAAATTGAAACCATCTTTAACAAAAACATGAACCAGCAATAACACCCAAGTTTGAAATATCTAGAACTTGCAACAAATCTCCCTTGAAGCTCTACTTCATTAGTCCTTCTCAACAATATTCAAACCCACAAAGCATCTTTAAAATCCAATATGTAGCAACTTATATCGAACCACATAAAGAACACATAAACCCAATTCGATTTCACCATCAAGCAACTAATTACAAACTCCAGAACGAAAGTAAAAGAAACGAAAACCACCTAGAGACAAAAGAGAATGACTTACAACTAGGATATAGCTTATATATACCATCTTCAGAAGTTTCAAGAGTTCTAGCGACGCTTCTCAAAACAGGAAGTACAAGATGAATAGGAACAGAGATACCAGAAACTATATGCTTGTAGATGAAAGATTGCTGTTGAAGCTCGTGCAATTGGGCAGACGTGAACCTATAACTCTTCTCATCACTAATCACAGACTCACCCACACAAGAAGAAAACACACCAATCCCAATCCCAATGCCAAGCTTAAACGACGACGTCGACAACTCCTCTCTGATCTTCTCACTCTCTTTCCTTCCTTCCATCACCACTCTCCATGGTTTTTCATTTTCTTTGCAGGGTCCCCTTCTTGGCCCTTCAAAACACAAATATATAGCTGACACAATCAATTAACCAAAGAAACACATGGAATTAAAAAAAAAACATAATAACTTCAGAGAGAGAAAGAGAGAACTAGAATTTGAAAAATGGGTTGCTTTAATTTCCATTGTCAATGTCACATGAGTTTCAATGCAGGCCTAATTTCAGATTATGTGAGAGATAAAAAGCAAAAAGCTGAAAGGGTAAAAACATAAAACAGATTGTAAGCAACTTAGAAACATAATAACTTCGATTTCTCTCTCTAAAAATAGAGAGATAGAGGAACAAAGAGATTAAAGTTTGCGTCAGAAATCTGACAATCTCCATTTCTCAGCCTTTTGCAGTGTCTGTATATGCAGAGTTTTCTCATATGAAATATGTCCAGTATAAGACACGTGTATTTCACGCTCCAATTGCTACAGTTGAAGCTGAAGGTGCTTTTCTCTAGGGATGTAAACCACGCGCCTAGTTATGGAAGAGCCGTTTCTACCTAGTGCCTGACTTCATCACTTTAAGCGTGGCAGTTGCAAAGAGCGCAGATGCTGCCACGTCATTTTTATATTAGTTTGGCGGGCCACCGCGATATCAACGAGGAGAGTACGAGACCATACTCACACAAAGTCAGGAGGCTCTTTGTGAGAGGCCCAATTTTTTTTGTTTTAATTGGGTTGGGTTCAGACTACTACTATACGTGAAGCCCACTATGAGATTCTCACTTGAGTAGGATTATCCAAAGTATATCCGTTGCACGTAAAGGGCATGTTTTGTATGGGGTAGTCATGACTGAGTGGAACTGTCTTTCCATATTCTTTAATGATATTTAAATTTAAATTTTAAATATATTATATTTAAATATTTTAAAAAATATTAAAATTAAAATTAAAACACTATTCTTATAAGAGGAGAGTAATGTTATTAAATTTATATTTTTATTATACTTTATTCTCTAAATTTTTAATTAATATATTTTCATTTTTAAATTTTATTAAGATAGAAAATTTATTCCATAAGTCTGAATTAAAATGTCTAGTTTTATAAATTTTTAAGGATTAAAGTGTCCAAAATATATAAATTTATGTCTTTTTTACATAACAACTTAAACATTTAAAGTATTTGTATTAAAATGTATTAATTGATAATTTAAGCACTAACATATCCAAAGACATAAATTTAAGGACCACGTTGGTATTTTTCTTTATTATAACTATTGTTGGGATTGGTTCGATTTTTAGATAGAGAAACTAAAGAGAAGACATAGCAATTGATAGAGTGTGTGAATCTCTTAAAAAGTTCATGTATATATAGAGTTTTATATCTACATGTGTCTATTACATAGGATATACATATATAAGTGTGTTAGGGAGTATAAAGGTACAAATTAACATATTTATAGACTGATCACTACTAGAAAAAGGGGTATTAAAGTTGATTAAAAATCGACTTTAAACCAATTTAAAATCGGTTCAAGCAATGAACCGACTTCACGTTCGGTTCATGCGGTGAACCGATTTTAATTTTTTTTTTTTTTTTTTACAAAATTTACTTATTTTCTATTATACTCAAATTAAAACATGTATTCGATCACTAAATAATAGCAAGAAAAAAATCTATTTAATAAATAGTTTAAATAATACAAATAATTAAAAAATAAAATATTAATTAATAGTAGAAAAATTATCATGATATTGTTCTATGTTATTGAAGATCATCGTATTTTTTTCTCATGTTATAATACAAACATATATATACAATATAAAAATATATACACATAAATAATAACACATAATAACAGAAAAAATATGAATAATAAGTGCGTAGAATTAATAAAAATACTTACAAGAGTAAATGAAGTGACAAAATGAAGAAAATTAAGAAAAAATAGTGTTTTGTAAGTGAGAAATGTGTATTAAAAAATTGAGTATTTTGCTCAAAAAAACAGAGGATCTAAAAGATTAGTTAGAGAGGAAGAAAACCTACTAACTGTCGTTGGAATTGGTGGTCGTAGGTGACTGGAAAATGAGAAAGAGTATAGGAGAAGTGGATGAGGTTTTGGGTTTTTGAGAGTTATACAGTGCTTGGAATAGTTTTTGTTTGGGGAAGAAAGAAAATAAAAGAATTTATCCACGTGTGTAGTGTCGGTTCTACATGTCAACCGATGCTATCCACGAAGGACGTAGCGTCGATTCCAGGTATCAACCGATGCTACGCTACTTGGATAGCATCGGTTCACCACATCAACCGACGCTACGTTCACGTGTAGCGTCGATTTGACACATCAACTAATGTTGCGTCCTACGTAGATAGCATCGGTTCTACACCGAACCGACTTTAAATTCATTATAAGTTAGTTTTTTTCTAAAAACCGACTTTACATATCGACTTAAATACCCATTTTGTAGTAGTGGAGGGTTGACCACCCCCAAGCTTAGGCTAGTGGTCGATCCTCCAGATGCCTATCCCAACAAAAAAGGTCTTTCCCACTAGTCTATTCGTGGATGAGGGTAAAGATAGGTCTTTGGGGGTGACTCTTCTTACAACCCAGGTTGTCTTTTGGGCTTGGGTTATTCTCTACACTCAGATCAGACTTTAAGTCTATCTATATATCCAAACATCAAGTCCCCTCACTCTTTTAGTTCAAGTTCTGAACTAAGGTGGGAGAGTAATCCTCGGGTAGTGAATTCGAACCATTCAACTCCCCTAATAAATGAGTGTCAATTGATTGGAGAGAGAAATTTGGGTCTCTACATAAGGAAATGCCTGAGTTAAGCTTTATCTTATCATTTCTTACACATCAGACAAAAAATATGAGAAAAAAACACTATATCGCATCAGTTAGAGCCATAAAAAAATTTCAGTTCGGTGGTAAGAAACTAGCTCGATACATAGATTACTTGCTCGAGTTTTAAAGTGAAAAATTCTTCGAGTCTAAAGTCTTTCTACTTTCTTTTCATATCAATTTTAGAGAATCATTCTCTTTTTATTTCAAACTTGACCTTAGGTAATATCTTATTCTCATGCCTTATCCTTTTTTTTTATGTTTTTTGCTATTTGTTGTAGAGATTGTGCACAAAGTAGAGACCTCAGGCTTGGTCTCTTAGGTGACTCCGTAATATCCCAACTTTTTCGGGTCAAGTAGAGAGTGACAACACGGGGTCCCCAAGTGATATGGCCTTTTTGAGCAAAAAAGATCCATTCCAACCACAACCTTCCACCTTCACCTTTCATCCACAAGTCGTACCAACTATTAGGTTAAACGTGCCTCAAACACAAATATGAGTCGCTAGATCATGGAGGAAGAAAATAAGGTCATACCAAAGGTTGGTCGACCAAGTTCAAAACTAGTGGTTTGTTATCTCGAGATGAGGAGAGGTTGAGAATGACCTACAACATCCCTACCTTGGATTAAATAACGATTCCAATGTTTGAGGCTAGCAGTAATGATCCATCCTCAACTGGGTGGACGATGTTTCACAAAAAAGTTTCCCCTATATTATTTCATAAGAAGGTTTTTGGCCATAACTTAGCTCACACGAAGTCAACTAATGCCTAATGGTATGAGGTACCTACTCTACCTTACGTTGATATGTAAAGAGCTTGGGGTGGACCTATAAACATATATGCTAAAGAAGCACCCGGATTGATACAAAGGTGGTCCTTCCTGAGAATGAGAAGCATTGGAAGGAATACTTATTCTACTTCTCAGGTCGGTGGAAGACTCTTATTAGTAACACGAGGCTAATAAGAAGCACCCGGATTGATACAAAGGTCGTGATAAGGAACACGGGTTCCTTCATAACGACCTTAAGTGAGGACGTGAAGCAACGCTTGACTGATGCCTACAATTATTTTCCAGAGCAAACCCCATAGAAATAGCTATTAAACCTCGCGCCTCTTTCAAGCGTCATACCTTTCCCACAAACTATAGGGGAAGGCTTAAGGTGGTTGCTGAAAATGGTGAACTAGCCTTAATACTTAAACTTTTCCCTTTTTTAATTTATTTAGGAACTTGACCATTTTTCTTTAATGGACTCGACCTTATAATACTAATACCTCATTGAGCTTGTTTTGCAGATACAATGGAGTTCGATGCTACCTCTCTCCCGACTCGTCTTAAGAATAAGGTCGTTCCTTAGGGGTGAGCTTCTAGAAGTTAAAGTATTAAAACGACATTGACATGTATTGGTGGGAGACTTATGGGAAAGAACCATTTCTTGAAAGGACTTATTTCATGTGTATACACATAATGATGGTACATGAAAATAGTAAATTGAGATACATCAAAAGTAGTATTTTTTTAAGTGTCGGGCATTTCAGCTTGTGACATCCTTAACTTCTTCAATGCTTCTCAATAAGTAAGCCTTTCCTAGTGTTGTCTCAATAATTTGATAAGATCCCTCCCAATTTGCACCTATTTTGCTAGCCATTTATTCCTTCTTATTAGAGAAGATCATTTTGAGAACCTAATCACCCATGACAAAAGCTTTGAAATGCATAACCTTGTTGTAATAATATGATACTTTCCTTTTTGAACGATTATTCTTCCCAAAGCCTTGTCCATTTTTTCCTCTACTAAGGTCAGTTCAATTCCCTTACTTGCAACACTCTCCTCCTCTATTAGGACCAACCTCACAATGGTATCGCAACCTTAATTGGGATCATAGATTTAGTCCCATATACTAGGGAGAAATGTGTCTCATTAGTACTATCTCAGGTATTAGTCTTAACAGCCCATAATGCCCCATGCAGCTTTTCAACCTATCTTCCTTTGGCATTCTTCAACCTTTTTCTTTAATAGGTTGATTATTAATTTGTTAGAAGATTCTACCTAACCATTGGTTTGGGGATAATATGACATTGAGTGACACACTTTGATGTTATATCTGATGGCAAACTCATTTATGTTACGACTTGTGAATTGTCTCACATTATCAATAACAAGCTCTTTAGGTAGACTGAACTGACAAATTATAAATTTTCAGATAAATTGAATCACTTCCTCTTCCCATATTCTTCCTAATAGTTTCACTTCAATTCATTTGGAAAAGTAATTAGTGGCTATATGTAAAAACTTCTTTTAACCCTTCGCAAGTTTACCAAGTGTTTCATCTTGAGCTGACAAGCTCTATAATATATCCATCTCAACAATATCATTACAGGTTTCCTCCCATATTATCAATCATCTTTCATTTAGTCTCATTTAAGGAAACATCCCATTTGAGGTTCTAGCATCTTATGTATCCTTGTCATTCTTTCATAATCTTCCTACCTATGTTTTTGGTTGTGTTACTTTTTTTGTATCCCTAAATCAAAGGTCTAAGTTGGATTCCAAAGTAATTAAGTGTGTGTTTATTGGATATGTAGGATATAAAAAGGGTACAAGTGTTACCATCCACCAACCTATAAAGTACTATATCACTATGGGTGTTACTTTCTTTGAAAACATGAGCTATTTTTTCAACTCTAATACTATTCTTCAAGTGAAGAATATATATTCTGAAGAGCTGTATCATAATGATGAGGAGAAATTGGAAAGAGGTAAAAAAGTAACGCATGTAGAAGATATTTTGACAGATTCAATTGAGATTTTTTATCCATCGAATCCAGTAGTCAAAGAAGCAAATGCTCCAAGCATCAGAGCACTAGTTTCAATCACTAAAAATGAAGCAGAAGATACAACTGTCCTTTCATTTGTTTCTTATACTCCTGACCTAAAACTCCCTAGTATTGAAGATCATTCATCTTAGGTATGTCCACATACTAGTATTGATAATAGTGAGTCTAATATTAGATAATATGTGTTACCAAACAGGTCTACTCGAGGTCAACCAACCAAAAGATATAAACCTATTATTCATGCAAAATCATAGTACCCAATAGCCAACTATATGTCCATTAGGATATTATCTGAGTTATATGAATTTTGTGAATCATATATCTATTGTATTAGTACCTAACAAAGTGTAAGATATATTGGGGGATCCAAAATAAGGGAAGGTAATGAAAGAAGACATAGAGGCATTGCATAAAAACAATACTTGGTAACTTGTGTCTCACTATAAGGCAACAAGGTTGTGGGTTGTCGTTGGGTATAAATTGTGAAACCTAACAAATGGATGTGTGAATTGGTATACAACACGTCTTATACCAAAAAGGTTTACCCAGATGTTTGGTATAAACTCTAATGAGACTTTTGCTCCTATTGTTAAAATGAACACTATTCGAGTTCTACTTTCGTTTGTTGGTAGTTTAAACTAGCTAATAGTTTGATATTAATAATGTGTTTCTTTATAGAGAGTTAGTCGAGGAGGTGTACATAAGTTTTCCACCAGTTTATGTTGTTACTTCTCCTGGTGATTTTGTGTGCAAATTGTGGAAGTCTTTATATGGTCTCAAACAATCACTTCGTACTTGGTTTGGGAGGTTTTTACAGTTCAAATGGAAGGTTAGTTACATAAAAGTAATTCAGACTATAACTTGTTTTTCAAGCATCAATAAGGGAAGGTAATAGTCCTAATTATTTATGTTGATGATATGATAATTATTGTCAATGATAATGTTGAGATGGATAGATGGCATAGACAACTAGCCTCTCAGTTCAACATGAAGAACATGAATGAACTAAAGTACTTCTTAGAGATTGAGATGGTTAAAGGGAGAGAATGGATCTAATTGTGTGAGAGAAAGTACATTCTTGACTTGCTGATATAAACATGTATGTTGGATTGCAAACCTATTGACACTCCTATTAAGCAGAACCATTATTTAGCAGAATATCTAGATCAAATATCTATTGATCAAAGTTGCTATCATAGGTTGGTTAAGCACTTGATTTATTTGGCTCATACTAGACCAAATGTTGCATGTGTAGGGAACATGGTAAGTTAGTTTATGCTTAGCCCGAGTGAGAATCATATGGATACTGTTGTGAGAATTTTAAGGTATTTGAAGTCAGCTCTAGGGAGAGGAATAATGTTTTCTAAACATATTTGTGGTTTCATAGATGCAGATTGGGCTAGAAATATTATAGACAGGAGGTCGACATCAAGTTACTTTACTTTTATGGCACGATCTAGTATTAAGGCTAAGTATAAAGGTACGATACATGGGGTATTTGAATTTCTGTGGGTGAGAAATTTGTTGTGTGATTTAGGTTTCAAACTCAAAAGTACTATGTAGTTTTATTGTTACAATCGGGCAACCATTGATATATCACAAAGTTCAATACAACATAATTGCATTAGACATGTAGAGGTTGATCATCACTTTATAAAACAAGAGCTAGATGCCAAACTTATTAGTTTCCCTTTTGTTCCTACTGAAGAGAAACTTGTATATATGCTTACCAAAAGAGTTTTCAAAAAAATATTTTATAACTCACCAAGAAAGTTGGGCATGATTGAGATGTATGCACCAATTAAAAGGAAAATGTTAGTGTGAGTTATGTCATAATATTAAGAATATAATATATCATACCATAGTTAATATTTACCTATTATATTCATATAATTCTTTTTGTTGTAATTATACTGTAGTTAATACTTACCTATTTTATTCCTACAATTATCTTCATATATCTCCAATGAGAGATGAATAATATATCAAATAATTCATTCTTTTAATCTCATTACGTTTGACTCTTCTAACATGATATCAGAGTTAGAGATCCTCAATGACCATTAAGCTCAATTGTTGAATTGCAAGTATTTACCTGCATAGTGTATAAAACTAATATTTATGGGAGAGTGATAAATATATAAAAGTAATATTGATCTTTTTTCCAATAGTTTAAGTTTTTAAGAGAATTGGTTTTCAAACAGGTTCTAAAACAAACAAATATATTATGTATTTGTTTAAGATGATGATGCTATGGTAACAAAATACACTAAATCAAAAAATTGGTTAATATGATTACACTTACGAAAACAATTTACACAAATAAAAAATTATTAATATAAACAAATATTGATGATATTATAGTAATAAAATACATAAAATCAATAAAATTGATTAATAAGATTATATTTATGAAAACAACTCAGATAAATAAAATAATATTAATATAGGTAAATATTAATACTAACATTATAACAATTTTAAATTATGCTTATTATAATAATCGTATATGTTATATTTGATTATGTATTTGAGTTATTTATGTATCATTAATTTTTATGATTTTTTTTAAAAAATAGAAAATAGAAAAACAATAACTTGTCATATATTCTATTATTTGTGATTCAAAACTTTGATTTAAACTAAGCCGTAAATTATTATCACGCGCAAACAATTTCCAATTTTAATTTTAATAGTATCCAATCAATTAACTACTAAGGGCACATAATGTATCACAAATTCTTTACCAATTTATGAGGATATAAAACTTTTGCATAGAGATATAACCAATGGACCACTTTTATCGTTCTGTGCCTAATTAAGGCAAAGTCACATGGGCGCATATATTGGTGGAAACAAATATTGTAATTTGGGTCATGAAATATTGCATTTTGAGCCTACATACCTTTTACTTCGTTTTATATTGCTGCCGACAAATACAATGGTCCCGACATATGGTGGAATTAATTAACTTTTATCTTATCTCAGTTAATTCATATTTCGTTCATGTTACAGTAACAACAATATTAATAGAAAACTTCTATTTACAATAATTTTTATCTCATCTTATAAATTATTGATCTGTAAAAATAATTAAATTTATTTTTTTAACTAATAAATAACCATTATATAAGTTATTGTGAGATAATAAATTTATATAAATAAAATTTTTCATATTAATATAAATTAATTAAGATATATTTGTATTTATTTTATCATAATTTAAAATTAAATATAAAACATTTTAACCATTCCGATTCTTGTTAGTTTTTATCCTACTAACTAAACATAAACTTGACCCATTAAGAAAAATATATTTTTTATGTTATAAAAAATATATATATTACATCGAGGGAAAAGAGTTATACTTCAAGGCACGTTTATAACCATACATATACATATATATTTAAAAGCATAACTTTAAATAAAATAAAATTTATGCTATATATTTAAACCATTTAAATTCGAATAATGCACCATTTTTATTAATGTTTAAATTTCAACTCTCACATGACAGATGAAAATGAGTGTTTATTGTTTGAAAAATGATAATGAATATCTAAATTATAATTAAAATATATAAAAATCAATTAATTATTAAAAAGTATATTAAAATTTTAAAACTTTAAAAAATATCAAAAATTAAAAATTAAATATATATGTACGTAATTTTTATATTATATTTTCTAAATTTATTACAATTCAAAAAATATGAACTTAGATATGTTTGAACATATAATAATTAATTTAAAAATATATAATAATTTAAAAATAATAATATATATACGTGTTTATGATATGCTTATTTTTTAAAATTTTTAAATTGATAGATTTTTTAATAATTAATAAATTTATGAATGGTTTACCTTAAAAGTTAGTAACTTTTAACATATAGGTTATAGTCATGAATTTTTATCATTCATATTTTATCATTTGAAAAAAAAATCAATTTTAGTATATTAGAAAAACAATATTTATCATGCATTTGCTTAAATAATTTAAAAAATATATTTATTATAAGTTTATAATAAATTATAAATGATATGATATAATATTATTGATAATTAAATTAAATTTATATAAATATATTTAATAAATAAATAATTTATTAATTATAATTATAATATATTTATTATATATATATATATATATATACGTAATAGGCTTTTTTTTTATTTGTTTACGAAATCATGAAGAAGTTGGAATAATTCAGAAAGAGAGTTACGTGTATATATATATATATAAATGCTCAAATAATAATGCCCGGTTTATGCAATTTTTTCTTGAGTGACAATTATTATTTTATTTAAATTAAACTGATCGAATCTACTTGGTGCTTGGTCATGAAAGTCACAAGTTTGTCCTCAAAGAAAATCAGATGCTGTTTCTTCGTACCGATAGAGAGAGAGAAAGAAAAGCATATCATGCTTAACGATTCTCACACTAAATACCTTTTTTTTTATTTTAAAAAAAGGCTGAAAAAGAAAAAAACTTGAACTTTGTAATTTTGTATTATAGAAGCAGCTTTAAGTTTCATAAAAGTTTTATCGTCTCAATTTGAAATAGATTCTCCCATGATACTTGATGTGGTAATTTTTTTTTTGGTCAAATTTTGATCCAAAGAGTTACTAAACAAATTTTTATGGAACATCAAATACTACATTTATTATAAAATAATTTAAAGAAATTATATAAAAACAAATTTTAATATTTATAAAAATAATAGTTCTATAATTTTAAGTTAGAAGAAGACATCTATCAATAATTAATAATGTAAAAATTACATTAAAAAAACTTACAAATCAAAAGGTAAATTAAATATTAAAGTTAAAAGTCTGATAATAAATTTTTTTAAACAAATAAGTATCAAAATATGTAGTTTGTTAAAATTTTATTAGATTTTAATTAAAAATACTCACATTTATATATAATATTTGATATTAAAATATTTTATTAAAATTTAAGTTAATAAGAGATAAATGTTAAATATGATTAATTTTTATATAAAAATTATAAATTATATATATAAATTTACATTTTTGATTAAATGAGAGATAAATGCTTCCGTGTATTACTTATTGTACAATAACATCTGATAGAGTTTAATCGGTTTAAATTTAATATTAAGTAGATTTAATTAATTAAATTTTAATTTAAATAAAATTTATTTAGATTAAATTTAAATTTTTTGATAAATAAAAATATATAAATCAAATATAATTATATTTTTAATATATCTTAAATATCACTTTATTTGTAGTGAATGAACAACTTACCTACAAATAAATCAAATAATGGATGAAATAACTTTCCACGTCATGTCTCATAAAAACATTTGTAAATTGCATCTTTACTACAAATTAATTATTAATTAGCTAACATAATTACAAGCTTTTCTTTCTTTTTCAAGATATGGCAATATGCCCAAAAGCAATGCGCAACCGTTGGAAATCTATGTTGAAAATGAAACTTGCAACTTGCTGCAACAGTTAGTTTGTCCAAAAATGCTTCAAGAGATACTTTAAAGGAAGTCAGACACAAATTATCCAAAACTTCTTATTTTTAGAGAGCGTAAAATTATTATTTATATTTTTTAATATTCCTTTTTAAGTGTATGTTTATTTGATTTTTGAAAAGATTTATGGCTTAAATTTTTCTAAAAAGTGAATTCCCTTCTTTAAAAAAAAAATCATAAATTTTTAATTTTTAATTAATTTTGAAATTAATGTCACAATTATTCGATCTAAGGTTCTTATTACTCATATACTATGAAATAACTGAGAAATTTAATTATCTCAAAAATTTACATTTATGAAAAATAGAATTTATAATTATAATTATATATATATATTAGGAATAATATTGCTCGTACGTTATGAATGGGGATCATCCAAATAACGAGATATGATTAAAGTTTATAGATTAGTAAGTGGGAAGCTATTCAAATCTCAACAAAGTTACGCACATAAATAGTAAGTTAATCCTCAAAAGCATTCTACCTCTTTAGATAACATGGAATGGCTAGCTGTTGAATAATATATCACACCATATATAATAATGATATATTAGTATAAATTTATATTTATATTAATTATAATACGATGCATGATTAAATAATTTTATAAATAAATAAATTATTTTTAAATTATAATTAATTATGAATAATTATTTAAATTATGAGTGCAATAATATTATAATTGCAATTATAGCAACAAGATAATTTAAATCATGAAAAACAATAAATATATTTAAGATTTTAAAAATAAATGTAACAATGAAGTATAATATATAAAAAAAATCTAAAATATTATCCAAAATTCAAATAAATAATAATATATAAAAAAAATCTAAAATATTATCCAAAATTCAAATAAACAATGTTGTTTGAAGATATAAAAATTTTAAATAGATAAATTTAAATTTAAATTATTTAAAAAATACAAAAATAAAAAATTTAATAATAAGTTATTTTGTCCATATTTTTCGACAATACCGTGATAATATCTATATTATTCACAGTTTTTTAGCAATAAAATTTATATAACAATATTTTTTTCTAACAATTTTATAATTTTTTTCTTGATATTTTTATCAAACAAAATAATTATTATATTTTGATATTGAATTCTCTAAATCTGTACGAAATTTTTTCATTCTTCTTTGTATCACCAAAATGAAAAAAAGTATAGCGATAGCACTTTATATTTGCGATTCGATTAGAAGCATTTTTTATTAACAAAAAAACCAACTTTTGATAAATGGTCACAATATATGTTATAAAATATTATTATTTTAAGGCATTTGCATTCGTTTTTGTGAGGGTAAAACAATAAGTATAGAATGTGTAGTTTTAACTATATTCTAATTAGACAACATATACTTAATTTTTATTAATTATTAATTTATAATAAAATATAGAATGTAATTAAGAATTATCTTATTAGAGTTAAGAATGAAAATAAAAAATTAAAAAATTAAAATTCGAGTTTTATAACATGAGTTTAGACAAAAAAAAGAAGATAATATTCTCATGTAACTTATATAAATTATATATCATATTTTAATAAATATATAAATATATAAATATATAAAAATTTAATATTTTTAATTTTTTATATATTTAATTACATTAAATTAATTAATCATAAGTAATACATTATATATTTTATATATTTTTATCCTTTTTTATTAAAACTTTAATAATTTTTTTTACAAAAATTATTCTTAATATTTATTTAAATTTTAAAAATATAAAATCTTATAATTATTTTATAATTTATTATTATTATTTAAAATTAATTTATGATAAGATACTATCTATGTTGTTTAATATAAAAAGATTATGTATTTTTTGTTACATATATTTTATTTTTATCTCTTTCACATAAATATCATTTATTTTTTATTATTTATTGATTTAAAATTTTAATTTTTTAATATAAAATATTTATTATTAATTTATTGTTTTTATAAATTATAATAAAAATTTAAAATTTAAAAAATAGAAATAATATTTAAAATATTACTTGTATCTCATTACTCATTTGTGAGTCTTCATTTTTCATTAAGTATCAGGATATATGTCTATGTAAGAATTTTAAGTAAGGATATTAATTTAAAATATAAATGATTTATTATTATAATATTTTATAACATTTGATAAATTTTTCTTCACAATTTTGATAAATGTTTTACAATTTTTATAAATTTTTTGAAATTTTTTATTAACAGTACTAATATATTTGATATTAAAAAAAGATTTTAAACATCATATAAAAATAATTGAAGTACCTAGTTGTAAGGTTTGGTAAATAGTTTTGAAAGGATTTTAATTTAATATTTATGTTTTGTAAATAGTTTTAAAATTTATAAAAATAAATAATAAATATATTTTATGTAAATTTTTTTCTTATATTATTTTATATTCTTATAATTAAGAGTTAAAAAAAATATATGAAAATAACCAGTTATAAAATATGAGCATATAACCTATCATCCTATACGAAGCCGTTGTACAATACACACACTCTCTCTCTCTTAAGAAAGCGCTGTCCAACTCTTCTCTCCTAAATACTCCCATCCAAGCCATAAAGTCCCAAGTCTCATCTGCCATAATCCCAATAATAAAAGTCAAGCCCATTACTGTCACTTGCAAACTGTTTGATGTTTGCTTAAGATTTTTAAAAAAATATTACTAAAATATATTTTGAACTAAATTTAAAAAAGTATTTTTAAAATACAAAATATTGTGCATATAATTTTTTTTAAAATCCTTTAAAAACAAAAAAATTAACTAACAAATAGAAAACTTATCCAAAAAGTCGAGTTAATCGTAAAATAAAAGAGAATATGCCACATTAACAGTCTTTTCATTTACAGCTGTTAACAGCCAAATCACTAAAACCCATCGTCCCATCCTGTCTCTTCACATGCCCACTCTTCCCCTGGTCCTCACCCCGACAAAATATCATTTATAATAAAAATAAGCAAATACATTATATTTTAAAATTAAATCATATTTAAATTAATAGATAATTTTTTTACCTAATTCGAATTAAATTATAAATATAAATATATATATATATATATATATATTTTATTTTATAATATATTATATTTAAATATTTTATAATATATAATTATATTAAATTATTATTTTAATTTTAAAAAAATATTAATATTTATATAAACATTTTTTAATTTTTTAAATTTTGATTATAAATAATCATATTTGTTATAAAAATATTAATTTAAAATTTAAATTTATATAGGTGATGTTTTATATATAATAATAATTTATAAATAAATTTTATTTATCTTAAAAAAATTAATCTATTTAAATTAAAATTAATTTTAATTGATTTTATGTATTAAAAATCTTTAAATGAGTTTAGATTAAAATTAAAATTAATTAAAAATAAATAATTTTAATTCAATAATTATTCTTAATTTATAATAATAATTTTAGTTTTTATTTAATAATATAAATTACTTATAAAGTATAAAATAAACATCCATAATAAAAATTATTCTTTATAAAACTATCGATAAATAAATTATTTTTTATATTTGATTTATAATTAATATATTAATTTTATTTTTAAAAATTAATTAATATAATAATATTTATAATTTTAATTAAAAATGAAATTTTATTTAAGTTATGATAATATATTATTTTCTTATATTAACATAATTTTAAAGAATATTATTTAAAGAGAAAAATATTTAAAAATTTGTATAAAGGAGAAAAGGGAAACAATCTGGGAGAGGATTGAGAATCCAATTGGTTAAAATTTCAAAATAAAAAAGGAATAGAGGAATCAATTTTTATATTCTTTTTTATCAAATAAATATAAAAAATAGAATTATTATCTCTATTTTTATAATTTTATAATAATTATTTATTAATTTTAAAATATTTTTTTACTTTTTTAAATATACTTATTTAAAATTTTATAGATTTAAAATATAAATTTATTATATATTTTAAAAATAATAAATAATTTATCTTATTACACATTTTAAAAATATAAATTTAACAAAATTCTATTTTTACTGAGAATTTCACACGTGAACAATACATTTATTTTTAATAAAAGATATTTATAATATTTTCATTTCTAACCACTTGAAATATTAACACTTTTTTATTTATTTTTTGAATTATTAAATACATATTTAAATTTTTTATTCTCTTTTTATCCCCGTTTAACGTCTGCTAATCTTATTTATTTTAATTTAATATATGTATTAAATAATATATTAAATATAAAATTAAACAACGTGATAATTAAGAAATTACAAGTATTTAATTAAATTGTTACATGCGCATCCTTTAACCACAGTTAACAAAAGCATTAATTATAGTTAACTTAACCCTTTTCAACTCTCACCATTCTCTTTTATTGCCTCTTCTCTTCACACCACATCTTGTCTATCTGCTTGACTGCCTCACTGCGTTCAGTACAAACCAACCTTCACAGATGGCCTCGTTACAACAAAATCTCCTTCTTTGCTTCACTCTCCTAGCTTTCACTGCCACTATTATTTCAGCCCACAACATCACCGATATTCTTTCAGGCTTCCCAGAGTACAGTCAGTACAATGACTTTTTAACCAAAACTAAACTGGCCGACGAAATTAACAGTCGCTCAACTATCACTGTCCTTGTCCTCAACAACGGAGCTATGTCTACTCTCACATCCAAACACCCCCTTTCCGTCGTCAAAAACGCTCTTAGCCTTCACGTTCTCTTGGACTACTATGACCCACAAAAGCTTCACCAGATCTCCAAAGGTACTACCCTCACCACCACTCTTTACCAAACTACCGGGAATGCCCCTGGTAATCTCGGCTTTGTTAACATTACCGACCTTCAAGGTGGTAAGGTCGGCTTCGGCTCGGCTGCTCCTGGCTCCAAGCTTGACTCAAGCTATACTAAGTCCGTTAAGCAGATTCCGTATAATGTCTCTATTATTGAGATCAACGCGCCGATTATCGCGCCGGGCATTCTCACGGCTCCACCTCCATCAGCTGATATGAACATTACGGCTTTGCTTGAGAAAGCTGGTTGCAAAACATTCGCGTCTTTGATTGAGAAGAATGGCGTGATTAAGACTTATCAAACGGCGATGGATAAAGGATTGACTCTGTTTGCGCCGAACGATGAGGCTTTTAAGGCTGCTGGTACGCCGGATCTGAGCAAGCTCACTAATGCTGAGATAGTCTCGCTTTTACTTTATCACTCTGTAGCCGGATACACTCCCATTGGGACTTTGAAATCCACTAAGAAACCGATCAGTACCTTGGCGACTAATGGTGTTGGTAAGTACGATCTGACGGTGACAACCGCCGGTGATTCGGTGACCCTTCACACTGGAGTGGACTCATCGCGAGTGGCCGACACAGTGTTGGACGCATCTCCAATCGCAATCTTCACCGTCGACAGTTTGCTTCTACCAGCAGAGTTATTTGGGAAATCACCATCTCCAGCTCCGGCACCTGAGCCAGTGACGTCGCCTTCACCGGTTCCGGTTCTAGCTCCTAGTCCTGGACCAGCTAGCGTTGAGGGTCCCTCACCTCTTCCTGCTTCGCCTCCGTCTCCACCTATGGAAACTCCGGAAGGTTCTCCGGCGGATGCACCGGCAAAGTCACAGAGTAGCACCTCGGGGAATGCAGCTGGTCACGTGGAAGTACCTGCATTGCTGACAGCTATGGCTACTCTCTTTGCCACTGTAGTTTCTTCAATTATTATGTCCTAAAACGTAATTTATCATTTTTATTATTTTGTACTGCTTTTTTGAACTGTTACTGTCTCGTTCGGAGAGCTTTTGTTTTGTTTTTAATTCATTTGTATTTTTATTTTTAATTTTATTTGTGAGTGATGATGATGATGGTAGTGGGAGTTGTTGAAAGCATTATAGGTAGTTTGTTATTTTTATTATTCTTACATTATTTTTATCCTTCTTTTTCAAATTTTCCTATAAAGTAGTTTATTTTGATTTAAATATTTTAATCGAAATATATTTTGAATGAAAACTAAAAATTAAAATTGTGTGTACCGTTAAAAATTTCTAATTGTTTATATAACCGACAATTATTTTTCAAAATTAATACACTCAAATTCCTAACTAGCACGTAACGGTTACTTAATATCAGTATTATATATCATAATGAGCATCACAAATATAACTAATTTGTTATAATTTCATCTGATATTAATTTTAGACATAATTATAATATCTAATAAAATTCAGCTACATTATTGATATTTAGATTTTACGTTATGATTTATTTTATGATTTGATTTATTATAATTGATATAATAATATTAAAAATATAAATTTTATTATTTTAATCAATAATTATTTAATTTATTAATTATAATTATTTCATAATTTATTTACTAATAAATTTTGTTCGAAAAATTATGAGTTGGTACACATCAGCTTGGTTAATGATTATTCCCCAAGTATTACTTCTGAAGTTTGAAAAGGTAATGGCATTGGCTCAGGAAAATAAACTATTGGGTTTTTTGGTTGCCTCGGTGCAATCCGTACCGTATAATCAGCAAGAAGTTACCTGAGACGAACTTGTGTAATTTGTAGAGATTTATGTAAAACAATAAAAGTAAATATTTTTAAAATTTATAATTATAAAACAATTAACTTTAATAAGTTAATTTTTTAATTGATATATTTTTTTATTAAAAAATTTAAAAAATTATTTTATTTTAAATATCGTTTAATATTATTTTTATTTACTATTTACTTTCAATGAAAATATAAATACTTTCAAAACATTACGTGGCTTCGCCAGTTTGGTAATAATTGCCATGCAAGTGAATCCATCATATAGGTTACCAGTTTCACTACTTGAAATGATGATATACAACTAATTGGAAATGAAGAATCATGAATGTGTTTCCTGATGGATAAAAGTTGTTGACGTACAATGAACGAGTGTTTCAACCTCTAATCGCATTTTTTATGTTCAAATGGAATGAAATAAGAGTAATGCAATAAAACACTGGTGGGGTCAACACCGTAAATATAAATTTAATCATTAATTACAATTTAGAAAATTATACTAAATGTTAAGTAAGTAATTTACATATAGGCAGTATTAAGTAATTAAATGGTAAGTATTTTCCTTCAAATAATATTTTTTTATATATAAAAATTTCACCATTCTTCGAAATGTGTAATACAAATGTTAATAGCAACAAAATGAAGAGAAAAGTGTGTTTTTACTTATATAACCACATTTTTAGCAAACACGATTTTTCTTTAAAATGCTCTCTACACCAAATTATATAATTTTACAAATAGTTTTGTAATTATACAAATATAATTTTTATATATTTATACTATTAGATGTTTTTAAAATTAAATTTTGATTAATTAAATATTATTTTTGTTATAATTTTAGTTAGGAGCAAATAAGGGACCGATATTAATCTAATTGAATTCGAATTTGATTTAAAGATATTTAATTTAAATTTATTTTAATAATATAATTCATTCTAACTAATTTTAATTAGAATAAATCAAATAAATTTATATTAATATCAAAATTTATTTATGAATTATGATGATATAGAAAATATTAAGAACATAATATTTAAATTTTAAATTATTATATTTGTAATAAATTTATTATTTATAATCACATAAAATAAAAAAATAATAAGTATATCTTGAAAATTATTAAATTATTATAAAGATTTAATATTTCTATTTATTTTTAATATAAAATAATAATTTAATGTAATTATGATATAAATAATATTTAAATATAATATATATCTTAAAATAAAATATTTATTTATTTATAATTTAATAATAATTAGGATATATTAATTAAAATCCCTAGTATAATATTTGTAAATCTAATCCAAATCTAAATCTAATGAATTGAGCCGGATTTCTAAATAGATTGGTCGATTTATTCTATAATCCCAAAATTTAGTTACGTTATTATACGTTTTTAGATGGTAGATTCTGATAAATGAAATAAATAATCTCGCTTTTTTCATCCTATTAAGTTATATCACATAAATTAATAATTAGAATTTTCTTAAAAAAAATCAACAAACAAGAAAACTTCTGGAAGTATCTCGTTTAGTGAAAAAGAAGAATTAAAAGAACTTCAGAAAGACCGTAGCCCGCCAGAAGCCCTCTGCGCGAAGGTGAAAGCATTCGCAATCACGCAGTCAAAAGCCAGGGCAGCCTAGTACCGTTCTACTCCAATGGTTACCGTTCTCTGCGTATTTTGTCGAACACCTTCGTTTATTTATTTATTTATTATTATTATTATTGTTACTTTTTTTTTCGTTCTTCAAAAGCGAAATGCAAACTTTCATGAGCTCATTGTTTGAATTGGTTTTTCTCCGTTGGGTGTTTTGCAGTCAGTCACTCTACACACAAACCTCGGCAACATTAAGTGCGAGATTTTTTGCGATGAGGTCCCAAAAGCTGCTGAGGTAAGTGATTATTTATTACCCTCCGATGAAAATGATATGTCTTCTTTTTGTTTGTTTCTCGAGAATTTACAGAGATTTTATATTCTTATTTACGTAAGAACATAGAACCTGTAGGTTGTTATTTTATTTCAAGACTCAAAAATATTTTTTCTTAATTTAGTACCCATTTTAAGTTTTTAATTTATTACTATCGATTTTATTTCTTTTTACGCGTTTGTTTCACTGCATACATATATATTACTGTACAGTTATATAGAGTGAAAGACACGGCTAAAACAAGTTAATTAAGATTGATGATTTGTTAACGGTTTGGAGAAAAATATTTTTGGGTCTTAATATAAAATTGTCACCATTCAGGTGCTATGTAGTTACACCAAGTTTGGTTGTACGTAATGGAATGGAATGGAATCAGAATTGATTCCATCCATTTTGTGTGTTTGGTTGGACGGAATGGAGGGCGGAATAGAATCGGATTACTAAAAGGAAGCGGAATCACAATTCCTTCTCCCCCTTTAGGAATGATGATTCCAGATATAAAATTAGCGTACCAATTTTACCCCTCACATAAAATTATAATTACAAAATTGCCCTCCCTTTATAAACGAAGAAGCAGATTGAATCTGCCTCACATTTTTCTCATCCACGAGCGTTGCGATTTCTTCTCCAGCTCTCGCACTCAACCATCGCGATTTCTTCTCCAGCTCAGAACTCAGCCGTCGCCTCGCCTGGTCCTCCACAGCTGGTGGTTTCCCTGACATTCGAGGTGAGTTCTCGTCCTCATCTGTGTCTTCTCGCTCATCTGAGTCGCAACCCTAATTTCTTCACGAGTTGTTCTCTTTTTTGTTTTTTGCTTCTCGCTTCTGAATACACTATTTGTTTCCTGAAATTGTGGGTTTTTCCTTTGAGATTGTTCTCTGTTCTGTAATTTTGAATCGATCCCTAATTTTGTTCTTTGTTCTAATCGTTGATACATTGTTCGTTCGAGAAATTTTTCTCTATTTTGTTGAAATTTATTTATATTTTGAATCGATTCAAATGTTTATTATCTGTTTTGGTATTCTGGTATGTGATATTCTTTGTTCTTTGCTTTGAATCGATTTATTGGTTTCATGAACTCAAACACAGCTTCGATATAAACATTCCTTCTACGTCCCATAAAGACGATACTGATATTGTTTCTAACAATATCAATATTGATTATTTGCTACACTTTTCTGACTTAATGGCATAAATTCTATGAATATGATTAATTTTGATAGTTTCAGTGTATAATGTAACTCTAACTTTGGTTTAAACTATCGATTGGAGCTGCATAAACTAATTGTTATGCTAATGAATTCAAAAACTGCCTATTAATACTTGCAGAGGTATTATCGAAGAGAATACATTACTTACTTTCATAAACTGTTTATTAATCTTGCAGAGGTATTGTTTATTCAAAAACTATCTATTGTTATAGTGATATAATCAGTATCTTCTACAATATTTAATTTTGGCAGTTTAATATAATAGGTATATTTTATCAATTTTATGAGTAAATTGTTGTTCCTAATTAAGTATTGTTTTTGTTTGTAGTTTAAGGTAAAATGGATGATCATAGCTTGAATGTGGAAGAGGTGGATGCTATTGTTGTGTACTTGATGCATATAATGTATATTGTAAAATTCTTTTTTGAGTTGGTGGTAGATAAAAACAAGACAATATCTTTAAGGAGACAATTGTATGAGCTTGATTTTTTTTCAAATAGGAAAATTGTGCACAAATTGTGCTATGAGAGTGACATTACTTGTATTAATCAAATTAGGATGAGTATGAGTGCTTTTACCAATTTGTGTGCAATGCTTGAAACTAGAGGGGGGCTAAAACAATCAAAACATTTGTTAGTAGATGTGCAGGTAGCCATGTTTCTTCATGTAATTGCACACCATGTGAAAAATAGAGTTATAACTGATTGATTTAGAAGATCTGGAGAGACAGTTAGTAAGTATTTCAATAATGTCTTGCATGCTATCATACGGTTGCATAAGGAGTTATTGAAAAAACCCGAGCCTATTCTTGACGATTGTGATGACGATAGGTGGAAATATTTCAAGGTAGATATAATGTTTAATTTCTTTCTTTTTTTTTCTTATTACCATGTAATATTTCTAATAATTAAATTATTTTACTTGACTTATTGGTACTAGGGTTGCTTAGGAGCACTTGATGGTACTCATATTAGAGTAAGAGTTCCTGTAGGTGATAAGTCTAGGTATCGAAACCGAAAGGGCGAGGTTACCACAAATGTTTTAGGGGTTTGCTCTCCTGATATGCAATTTATTTATGTTTTACCCGGTTGGGAGGGTTCAGCAGCTGATAGTAGAGTTTTACGTGAAGCTATGCGTAGACAGAATGGATTTAAAGTCCAACTTGGTAAGTAACATGTGAATTGATCAATTTTTTTAAATTCTATGAATATGAAATTGAACTGTAAAATATATTTAATATATAGGGCATTATTATCTTGTGGATGCTGGGTATGCAAATTCCAATGGATTTCTTGCTCCATATCGTGGTCAACGTTATCATTTGAGTGAATGGAGAGATGGTTCACAACCTCGCAATCCACGTGAATTTTTTAACATGAAGCACTCACAGGCTAGGAATGTGATCGAGAGATGTTTTGGTGTGTTAAAAAATCGATGGGCTATTCTAAGAAGTCCATCATTCTATCCCATTAAAACTCAAAATCGAATAATTATTGCTTGTTGCTTGCTACACAACTATTTAAGAAAGGAAATGTCATATGATCCATTTGAGGAAAATTGGGAAAATCTTGAAGATAGAGATGAGGATGTTGATGAGGAAGATACAATAAGAATTGTAGACTCTACACATGAATGGAGTGTATTTAGAGACAATCTGACATCAAACATGTACAATGAATGGAGAGAAAGGAGAGAAGGATAGATGATAGTGAGTGTTTAGGTTAATGGAAGTCGTGTTTTCTTATTTATGCTTGATTGTGGTTGTAATGAAGAGATTGTTTGATTGAAATTATTTGTAATCTTGTAAAACATTATACTATTGATCGTATTCTTTTAATTTTAAAATTATTCTCATTGGTAGCTAGGCTCGGCAACTTTAATATGTTTTCTATTTCTATTTTGTTAAACAGTTAGTAAGTATTTTTTTGTACTTACTTTTTAATTTTATGATGTCATCTTCACAAAGTTTTACCTCAAGAAATCGAGGCCACAGACGAGAATAAAAGATTTTGGACAACAACATTAGATGAAAAATTAATTGAGTGTCTTCTAGAGTTACACAATCAGGGTTCATATAGAGCTGATGGTGGTTTCAAACCTGGCTACTTAAATGCTATTGAGAAATCACTACTTCAAAAACTACCAGATTGTAATATGAAAGCTAAACCACATATTGAGTCTCGATTGAAAACATTGAAGACGCAATTTACTACTATACATGACATGCTAACTGGTCATAATAGTAGTGGATTTGGAGTGGGATCCGGTGAATAAACATGTAGGTGCTGACGCAGCTGTTTGGGATGCATATGTACAGGTAATATTTTCAATTTGATTATTAATCCATTTGATTATTAATATTTTCAATTTGACATATTTTAATATTTTTTAGAGTCACAAAGAAGCTGCTCATTGGAGACATAGGTCATTTCCTTATTACGAGGACTTGGCTATTGTATTTGGTAAAGACAGAGCCACAGGAAAAGATGCAGAGACTCCAGATGATGTTGTTTTAGAACTTGATAATGAACGGGATCAAGAGACAAGAATGAAAGCGATCCATTACATCAACATGTAGATGCTACCGACCAGCAAAACTCAAATGTTTCATCTAAAAAAAGAAAGAGAACAATTGGAGTTAATGAATATGAAAATTCTGTTGAGAGGGTAGCTTCGATACTTGCAGAAGAGATGAAGAATGTCGGTAGCCTTTTGAGTCGATCCATCACAAAAGAAGAACAAAAAGAAGAACAAAAGAGGTTGTACAATGAATTACAAAGGACCACGTCACTTAGCAACGATGAGCTTGATGTTGCTACAATTATTCTTGTTGACAAACCCGCAAGAATCAATGTATTTTTTGGAGTACCTGATGGCAACAAAGATGGTTGGATTAGGAGCCTTCTTAGACGTGAAGGTGCATTATATTAAGTTATGGATATGTGTTATTACTATATGAATATTCGTTTGTAATTGTTATATTAGCCTTGTTTTGGTATCTAACTTTATATTAGTTAGGCTAATATCAATATTTTAATATAGTGTTTTCAACACTGGTATTTTGAACACTTTTGAAATATGAACATTTGTGCTTCTGTTTATGATCAACATACGTTTGTAATTCTGTTTATATTGATAATTTATTATTTTGTAAAAATGAATAGCATCACTGTACAAAGACAATCCCACATACGGTTTCAATATATTGAATGCTATTAAAAACAATCTTAATAACATCATTCATCTCTATAAAAGTTAATATATAATTAATTTTTTATGATATAAAAAAGAAATATATATTTCTTACTTAAAAAATTAAAAATTAAAATTGTTATTTAATTTTTCTGACGAAAAACTAGTAATTAAATTACATTATTTGAACTTTACAGCATGTAGGGGTATTCAGGTCATTTATAACTTTTTTCATTCCATTCCAGTGTCAAACCAAACATTATAATCTTGATTCTGAGCTTGATTCCAGTGGTCAAACCAAACAGAATTGTTTCCATTCCATTCCATTCCGATTCCGATTCCGATTCCATTCCACGAACCAAACGCCACCTTAAAGTCTTAAAAATAAATTATACTAGCCTTGTTCGTTGAGTAAAAATGAATAACAATCGGATTTGTAGCTAATTTTATATTATATTTTTTATTAAATAATATTTTTTTTAATGATTCGATCATATGACTAAGTGAATCACAATTATGGAGAAAAGGGGAATCAATATAGATTAGAGTGCTACCCAAATTTTCAAAGCGGCCTATTCTCACAAAATTTAATTTTTTAATATTTATAGAGGGTCCTAATACAACAAAATGTGTTAATATTTTAGTCCCCAAACTATTAACTAGTCCATACTTTTTAAAAAACCTCACTTTAGTTGGTAAACTTTAAGATTTTAGTAAAATATAGGGATTATAGTGTAATTTTTTTACTAACTTTCTAAACTCTCAAAATACAGAAACTAAAATATAATAGTTGAAAGTTTATTACTAAAGTATTTCAAAACATAAACCCATCAGTATGATAGTCTTACAATGTGACCCTTGTTAACTTTCTCATTTTAATTTTCGATACAGAATTTTTTTGGCACTATGTGCTAGTGGTTATTATGATGGAACCATATTTCATAGAAATATTAAAGGTTTTATGATACAAGGTGGAGACCCAACAGGCACCGGCAAAGGTGGGACTGGTATATGGGGTAAGAAGTTCAATGATGAGATAAGGGAGTCTCTCAAGGTAACTAGTTTTTGCTACGAAGTGTTGTTTTTTCTTTCCTCTTCTCTTCTCCGTTACAACTGTTTCCATTCTGGCATTCTTTACTGCATCATTGTGTGAGTTTAATTGCTCTTGCTAATCAAAAGCGTAGTCACAGAATTTTAGTTTTTATGCATCATCAAGAAAAAAAGGGAAGATAATAAGGAGCAAGGTGATTGTAAATTGTTATATTGTGTTAACATACACTATAGACTATAGAGAGGTGCGTAATTGAATAGCCTAAGAATTTTCTTAGCCATTGCCAGACTTGAGTTGACTCTGAAACAATCATATTCGTACGATGTAAACTTAATTTTGTTGAGCTTGCGATTGATCTTTCTCATTTGTTATTAATTTTGTCTTATTAAATGACATAAGGTAACTGTGATATATGGAGCATTGTTGAATCAGATTCAAATACATCTTGATTGATGTTTTAAAATTTCCCTTGCTTCTTTATTTCCTTTTGTCTTGGTCTAGCACAATGCTAGGGGAATGCTGTCTATGGCAAACAGCGGGCCAAACACCAATGTAAGTCAGTTCTTCATAACTTATGCAAAACAACCACATTTGAATGGATTGTACACTGTGTTTGGCAAAGTAATTCATGGGTTTGAAGTTCTGGACTTAATGGAAAAGGTTTGTTTTCTAAAATCAGCAATCCATTTTTTTCTCCTTTGGTGGGAACAAACTAACTTTATATGCATGCTACTACTCCTGACGGGCGATTATTCTGGACATCATGATATAGTGAACATCTGTATGTTTGATTGTTTTTCTGCTCAATTGTCCTTTTATATGGGGATCCTTAGAAGTGCAAGATCCATATGGATGACCATAGTTAATTTATCATGGTTTATTGTTTGGACGATTCTAATTACATCCTACAAAGTCTCTAAATACATACCCCATTGTGTAAAATTATTAAGAGTATGTGCTCTTAGAGGTATGTATTTGGAGGATTTTGTGGGATGTAAGTAGAATTTCACTTACTGTTTTTCTGGAGACTGTCCATTTACTGGTATTGGTTTTTGCAGACTCAAACAGGCCCAGGGGATTGACCCCTTGTGGAGATTAGACTAAACTGAGTGACAATTCATGCTAACCCACTTGCCGGATAGCCTGCACAAGAAGTTGGCGTAGCGGTTGCAGGAGGCATTCATGTTCGGTTTAAGTTTAAGATGAATTTGAATTGATTATAGGCCAGTTGCCAAAGATAGCATCAGTAGTTTTTAATATTGTCAAGATTCAATACCAATGGAGCATGTATAGCACAGCAGCAGCCTTCTGCAATATAGCTATTTGAAGTCGCCGTGACATTTTGAACGTATTGTTCTTAGAACGAAGTCATGAATTGCATTATGTTCACTTTGTTATCATTAAATTTATTTCTAAACTTGATGGGAGATTAAGAGGCCATGTTCATAATCTTTTATCTAGATTTGTACGTGGAACATTAATTTACGATGGGGATAAATCGTCAAGTTGTATAGTAGTGTGGTGGTTTCAATAGTTATGACATAAAATTTTGTGTTGCTTGTGTGAAGCAGAAAGCTTATGATTTGGATGTAAGCACATGCAATCAAGTGCATATCAAACAGTTCAAATAATTTATCCAAATGCTTTGTGATAACTTTTTTGAGACCTTGCTGTGCGGATTGATGATCATGACATTGTGCTTGTTTAGTTTCTTTCGTACTAGAGTCTGTTTTATAGGATTTTACATTTGTAGTATGTATGCATGGAAGAAGATAGATATAGTTTAATTTCTTGCCTATAGACAGAAAGCATCTATTGCCGAACTCAAGGCACAATTAGATGAAGAACGAGAGCAGAGAAGAGGGGAACGAGAAAAGGCCACCACAGATTTAAAAGCAGCAGTTCAAAGAGCTCAATCAGAGGCTCAAGAAGATCTGAATCGATTATCTGATGCTTCCTTAAGGCGAGAAAAAAAGCAACAAGAAGTAATTAATAAGCTTCAGGTGTAGAAGCCTTTTAGTTTTTATAAAGCAAGGAACTACTCAAAAAAATGGGTTCTATTTTGTGTTTAAGTTAATGAGTGACTCCCTTTCTAACAGGAATCAGAAAGAGAACGGTGTCTACTGGTGGAAACATTGAGGTCCAAACTGGTATAGTTGAAAATACCTCACTCCATTTTCTTATGTTTCCTCTTCTTTGTGCCTCAATGAACTGTTCAGATATATTTTATTCGGTTTATGTCGTGTTCAGGTAGGCACAAGGCAAAACTTAGTTATCTCTGACAATAAAGGTCGTCAGTTAGAAACTCAACTTTGTGAAGAACAATTAGTCTTTGAAAGTGTCAAAAAGGTAGACATGCATCTTAATAATTTTATTTAGATGTTAATGCCTTTTGACTGAAAACAATTGTGGAATCTAAGCTCTTTATACTTTTGTGGATGTTGGCAGTGTGTGCAAGAACTTGAATTTGAAAGGGAAACACTTAGAAAAGAGCTTGAGAACGAAAAGGTACAAATAACTCTTCCTATTGCATCTTCCTAATAGTTATCTCTTCATTTTTCAGTTTAACTTGCATTTATTTCACTTCTGTCAATCCCAGTAGAAAAACTATGATTGCCATGAAACCTCCCTCCACCCTTAACTGCAGTTGCTATCCTTATGGCAGTTTGCTCAGTCAATCTGTTTGGTAGTTATTTTAGTAAATAAATTATTACGCGACCTTGTTTAATTGAATTTGTTAGTGCTTGAACACCTAGACTTTGAGTTTTCTAATGAATATAATTAAACAAAAAAATTTAAAATTGAAGAACTGTAGGTATAAACGCAGCTTGTGCATACAAGAAATTTTGAAGATATTTTCATGTGATTACAACTTTTAAGCTGAGAAATTTCCTGATGTTGGTAGCAGGCAGCACGATAAGAAGCATGGGTTAAGGTTTCTGCCCTTGAACTTGAGATAAATGCTGCCATGCGGGATCTAGATTCTGAGTGACGAAGATTAAAAGGTGCCAGAGAGAGAATTATGCTTAGGTAAGGATGCTTTAGCCAAGGATATCTGTTCTGTTAAGTTGCTCCTTTTCGGCCAAACCCTGCATGATGTTTTCATAAATTCCTAGACTGCATTTTTGTTATCTGATTATGTTGCAGTGCTTTTAATACCTTTATTGTTATTTGTTTATATAATTTATGTTTGAATCTCAAAATATGGATCTTGATTACTCAAGTGGGTATTAATGATGAATTTTGGTTCTGAAATGATGCAGGGAGACACAGCTGAGAGCATTTTATTCTACAACTGAAGAAATATCCACACTATTTGCAAAGCAGCAGGAACAGTTGAAATCGATGCAAAAGACATTGGAAGACGAAGAAAATTATGAAAATACATCACTTGATATCGACCTTAATGTGCCTATGGGGATTACAGATGCAAATCCAGGCACATATAAAGTCACAGGACACCCAAGCAACAGAGCTGCTAAAGCAAGCTTGTCGACTTCTGCTCAGAGCCAGTGTCATTGAGAAGCCAAGAATGCCAAGACACTCAGGAGGCAGAATATACAAGTGCAGAGCATGGTGTCAAGGGTGGCTTTGGTTCTGACATCGATGGTGTTGGGACTGCACCTGTTACTGAGGGAGATGCCATGGGTACTGAGCAAGTTCTTGAAACCGAAAGTGCTGGAATCCACAGTGAAAGAGGTATTGCTTTGAATAAAAGTGGCGTGATTGGCAGAGATACAATGCAATTTGATGAAGAAACCCACCCTCAAGAATCCAACGAACAGGGTCGAATGATTCTCCAGGATTTTTCACGGCACTCTCAATCCAGTAATCCCCATGAAATTCTCAAAGATATTGATGACACCAAAGCTTCCGTGGATGATACCGAAGCTTCACATCACTCTCGATCAGATAGTCCTTATGAAAATGCTAAAAGTATAGATGGCACAGAAGCCGGTGGTACAATCAGATCAGCAGATCTTTTAGCTTCTGAAGTTGCTGGTAGCTGGGCTTGCAGCACAGCCCCTTCTGTCCATGGTGAGAATGAATCTCCAAGCAGAGATAAAAACGACAGAGGAGGCTCTACCCTACACGAATCAGACGGCCAAGTGGCTGAGAGTCAAAGTGCACCATTGGTTGAGCATGTTGCCTCACGATTGGATCAGGAACATAAAGGTCTAGGTGAAATGATTGGGATTGTTGCTCCCTATATGAAGGATCAGTTTGGTTGCGCCATGGATAAAGATGATCATCAACACAGAGAGAGATGTTCTAATTCTAGTTCTGACTCAGACATGGAGAAGCGCGAGGACAACGACAATGATGCCACGATTGGTGCTAAAGGTGGATCAATTTCTGATTCAGAAACAGTAGGTTACTAATCGGCAGTTGGATGATGTAATGGCTGACGATGAAGAAGCCACACAGGAAGATTCTCTTGGATAATGAGTGTGATCGATCCTTGTATATACGTAGTTCTTTTATTAAATGTCTTCAGAGTGTACAGATGTAAATACTCAATGACTTGTTTATTCTCATATTAGATTATGTAAATGAAAGTATTAAGTTATAAACATGTTACTACAAATCCAAATATAATGATACCCATGAACAGAAATTGAATACCTTCACTGTATCACTGTATGTTGATGTGATGGCCTCATTTTGAGAGAGAACTCCCTTCTTAACCTTAGAATGATGGAATACAAATTCTCAGAAGCTATAATTATACCAGTAGAAGTACCATCAACTCATAGTGGATGATTGAACGGCAAATAAATAACATCATTTGAATTGGAGGATGGTGTAGGTAATTGTGCTGTGGACCACATGATCGGTGATGAAAAAGCTAAGTAAATAGTGCATTGCCAATTACCCAACCAAAAAATAAAGGGTGAAGGGAGAATTTATTCTATTTAATCATTTAAATCTTCTAAGTTAAATAATGTATCATTTATTCCTTTTTATTTTAAAAAAACATAAAAAAAACATATAATAATTTTAAAACTATTATATATATAAAAAATATTACAGAGATATTCCGTTATTTTACTATTTATTATGCAAAATTTCCTTTGAAAAACTTCATCAATAAAATATGTATCAATATTATCAAAAGTTTAAATGTATCTCTAAAATGATTAATGAGTATTTTTTATAAGTAAAAATATTAATAAATATTTTTTTAATTTAAAAGATTAAATAATCTTTTTATTAAAAAAAATGAAAATATATTTATTCTAAAAATAAAACAAAAGAAACCCACCCACAATTTCACAACTTTGCCCAAAAGAGAGAGAAAACATTTTAAAGGGTAATACACCATTTAATATCACTTATAAATATAATAATTCCTTATAATTTTAATAAAATTTAATTAATGATAGTAAATCTATCAATTTAAATAATTTTAATGTCTCAAGGGTACCATATAATTATTCAAAAAGAAAAAAAAGAAAGAACGTTAGTAACATACAATTTTTTTACAAATACTACTTACATATTGTGCCAGTAAAATTATTTTAGAAAATATAGAATTGATTTATTTGTATACGTGACACAAATGTTATGGGTGTATTATTATAATTCCAGTTTGTCAAATTTAACGAAAAACCTGCAATATGATTATTCTATTTCTTGGTAATAAACAATAAGGTATATATCATAAAAATGTCTTAGAATATGTTATTTGTGTTATTTAATTTTTTTAAAATAGTATAATTTAATCATTTAATTTTATAAAAAAAACTAATTAAGAATAAATTATATTATTCTAATAATTTTCATTTAAAATATTATTATTTTTTATCAAATAATTAAAATATTTTTAAAATAAAAGTATTTAATAGGGATAAAAGTGACATTTAATAAAAAATATTTAAATATTAAAATAAAATAGTGAAAATTAACAAATATTAAAAACGAATATTTTATGAATATTTTATATTAATCTTGATTTTATCATTATTAAATACTCATATTTTAATCGAGTTAATCACTTGATCGAAAAAGAGTAATATTTTAATAAAAAAATCATTAAAATAATATAATATGTTATCAATTAGTTCTTTTTACAAAACTAATAGACTAAATGATATCGTTTTTAATTTAAGAAATTAAAAAATATAAATAAATCAATTTAAAATAATTTTATGATATTTATTTCTAAATAATAATCGTATGGATGCATTCATTATTAAAAAATCTAGGCTTTTGTTTTATTAGGAAGAAAAAACCTAGGCTTTTAAGCATGTAATTAGCACATATTTTTCATATTTATTTACTAAAATAAAAATATTTGTATAATTATAAAGATAAATAAATATCTAAAATATAAATTAAATGTTTATCTTAAAGTGAAAAGAAAATGTTGATTGCATGAACATATGGCCGATGTCACTTAGTGTTTTGCACATTTATTAACATGCATTGAACACATATTCATTATAAAAAAAAATTAAACATTTGTTTAATAACCAAATGGTTGATTAAGTTAAAAGTGAAAATCATAATTTTACGGCATTACTTGAAAATAAATCCTATCAAGAACCCACACAAAACAATACCAAGAAGTTTTCATTTATATCATCTGCATATTGTGGTTACATTTTTTAGTACACCTTTAAATAGTAATTTTTTTAAAAGATAAAATAATACTTAGTTGAATTTTAGTTCACATGATATAATTAGAATAAAAATGAGAATACAAATGAAATAGTAGTATTATTATATTGTTTAGTTTGATCACTGAAATTAAAAAAATGAATCAGTATTACTGCGTTTGGTTTACAACTGAAACAGAATGAAAAACATTATATATTATCTTAATATCCCTATATTCATTAAAATTTAAATAATATCATTTAATTATTTTTTTTTTCGTCAAACAAAATACATTATTAAAATCATTATTTTTTAAAATAATTATTACTTAAAATAAAATATATTATTAAAATTATTATTTTTCTAAATAATGTTTAAAATTTAGGATTTTGGGATTTAGGGTATAGGATTTAAGGTTTAGAGTTTAAGTTTGGAGTTTATAGTTAGGATTTAGGATTTAAGGTTTAGGGTTATATTTGTAGATTTTGGGTTAAAATTTTATTTTTTATATAAGATTTAGGATTTAGGGTTTAAGATTTATGATGTAGGGTTATATTTGTGGGTTAAGATTTATGGTTAAAATTATTATTTTTTTAAATAAGGTTTAATATTTACTGATTTTGAGTTTTAGGTTTTGAATTTTGGGTTATATTTAAGATTGAGGTAAAATTGAATTAAAATTTAACATGGAATAGAATCATGATTCTTAAAGAAAACATGAAATTATGATTCTTTTTATTTTAAAAATTGATTCTATTACATTCACAATTTATAACATAATTAAACATTAAATTATAAAAAATCAATTTCAATTATATTTTATTCCTATTAAACAAACAACATCTTAATGTGTTTGAATTTGTGATTTAAAATGAAAAAATGTAATAAATATTACTACTAAATCATTAAATTTACCGTAAGTTGTCACAGTTAAATCTTAAAATCAGATTGATAACATGAGTAACAAAAATTGAAGAGGCACAAAACTAGGACACCACTTATATTTAATCTTACATATTTGTCTCCCACTTCCCAGAAAATCATAACATACATGAAACAAAAATATTTGAGATTCCAAGTTTTCTAAGAAAAAACCAAACATAGGGCAATTAAATCAATTTTGAATATATAATATTATTGAGAGTTTCATTTCTTTGTTGACTAACTTCATCTCTTCTTCCGGTATAGTATGAGTAGTTTTGGGGTAATTAGTAATATAGGAAATGAGTACTGATCAAGTCTAGTGGTCCTAGTCGTCATCAAATAACTCATACCTTCAATGTTCAATAGGATATCATATTCATCAAGGACTGAAGCTCCTTTGTCTTATACCTAATCTACTTTCAATAAATGACTACTTAACATATTTACATTTCCATAAGCAGAAAACTACAACGAAACAAAATTTACCACACACAATCACCTGGATCTTCTTCTTTTTTCCTTATCGTGTTTAGCGTGTACTTGTTGTCTTTGTTAGTAATTACAGACTTTTAAGTCTAAATTTCCAGATTTTTTAAGTAATTTACAAAACTAAATTATTTATTTATAATATAGTAAGAGAATTAAATATCTTTTTTTTTTACAAAAGTAATTTATATTCAGTCAAAATATTTATTTATAATAGTAAGAGAATTTAATATTTGTTTTACAAAAATAAATTACTTTTTTATTAAATTATTTATTTATAATAATAATAGAACTCATATAATTTTTTTAGATCAATATATATATATATATAATAGGTGTGATTTGTAAGTATAACTTACAATGAGAGAGTGAAACTCTTAACGCAAGATAACTATGTGAATAACCCAATATATTTATAAATATATATAAAAAAATTAATAATTAATTCTAATTAAAAATAATAGTATTTTGTGTCATGATTTTGCCAACTATTACTTGAAGCAAATTACTATTTCTAGGTGGCTAAAATAACGTAGGTCCTAGTTATTTATTAATCCCTTTATTTTTAACATGTGCATATTTAGTTATTTTGTATAAAAGTTAAAATGCAATTAATACAACAATGTTACCTGATTGATACGTGCAGGTTACAATTTAAATCCAAAAATTACGCATTATCTTATTTTAAAAATGTGAGATTTTCGTTAGGTTTAAAAGCTATTATGTTAACTAAACTCAATTCTTAAAACAAGAAAATTAAACGGTTAACTTATTTAAATGTATCCTTTTATTTAATAATTTTTATTTTATTTTAAAAAAATATTAAAATTTTATATTTTTTTATTAAATAAAAAAACATTACCAGTGAGATTCAATAGTAACATATAGAGCACAAATTAATCCCATTTTATTTATTAAAATTGATAGAGTATAAATTTGTAATTCATCTCAAGTATTATTTAAAAAAAAATGCAAATTTGAAATTTGGTCCCTTTCTAGCATAATAGGAAGGTCAGCCTCTAGCCAGCTAATTGTGAAGGGACCATGTGAAGTGGCTAAGCTGAAATTGGACAAAATACCACCACTAGCTAGTAGCTACCATAATTAATTATGATGAAAAATAGCATCCAGTTGAAGATGATAAAGAAATGGTGGCGATGATGATGAAGTTGAAGAAGATGAATCCAAAATTGGTTTCATTTTCCAAATTAAATGAGCATGGCTTTCAGGCTTTAGTACTCAATTACACTAAGAAAAGGAACAAAAGGAGAACCTAACATTATTGACTACAACTATACTCTTCTTCCTAGTTTATTTATAATATTACTCAACTTAGGCCATCTTTGATTTGTGAGAATAAAATCAAATAGACAAGTGGTTATTCTACTAGTATAACATTAATATTCACTTTTTTTTTGGTTTTAAATCATAAATTCAAATAAAATAAGTATTATTTGTTAAAAAAAGAGAATATTTATAAACTTAAAAATAAAATAAATATTCGTATTTTCGTTTGAACTTTTAAGGACAAAAATTGAATTTTCTTTAAAATACCTATTTTTTTGAGATAAAGAATATGTTTTGTCAAAAAAATAAAAAATAGTTACTCTCAAAGAAATACAATTGTAATATATTTTAAAAAAAATACTTATTTTGTTATATATAAAGCGAGTATTTTGGAAAAATAAATTTAATTTATTAACTATTTTTCTTATTTCATAATTTTTTTTAAAAAAGGAGTTATATAATTTGTATTTCTAATTTTCAAATAGCTTTTATTTCTCACCGACTAGTATTAATTTAAATTACGTAAAACAAATATCCATTATGGCCAGTAGTGTGAAGACCCTTACGTGTACGCACGTGATACACATGTGATTTTTAGCCTATTGTTTCTGAACTTGGAGTCGGACCATGATGGCTTTTAGAAATTTACTTGAAGAGACAGTAAAATGAAGAAAAATATGAAGTGGGCACAGTTCTTGACTCTTGTGAGCAAATTTTAATCAATTTATAATTATATATTATTATTATTATTTTGCTTGAAATTTGATTAAAAAGTTACGGAGCAAGAAAGTCATATTATTGTTCACATGCATTTACAATTAACTACCTGATAGCTACTTCATTATGTTATGTATTGACAAGTGGGTGAAAGTATATATTCTACTTTGTGGTTTTAAATTATGCAACAATTAATTAATGTAATATAATAACCTTATTTTGAGGATTTTTCAATGCAAATGATTATTTTAACAGATAAGTTTTGATTTCACACGTTTGAATTTTAACCATATAAAGTTTGCAACTTTTTGCATATATAAAAAGCAGCATAACCTATTTTTTTTTCTTTTTTTAATGGAGGCACTATATCATATTAATTATAGAATTTGTGTTAAGTCAATCTTACCTATATAAGTTTTTGTTGACAATATGTGTTTTGTTTAACATTGTAGGCGATGTATCAACACCCCCCCCCCTCAAAAAAAAAAAAAAAGAAGAAGAAGATTATATGGGTAAATTTTGACAATCCAAACAAGCTCAAGTGTTATTATTATCCTTATTTACTTAATTATTATATAATTTATTTAAAATATATATACTTTTATCAATTAATTAATTAAATTATTAGTATTTAAAATATTAAAAATATTTTAAAGACTATTTAAAATATTATTTTATTTTTATTTTTTAGATAATAATAATTATATTTTAATTTGATTAAAATAAAACTTATTAATAATTATTTTTAATATTTTAATAAATTACTTGTAATACACATGTCCATGATTAGTATACATGTAATAAAATCATGTTTATTTGTTAGTAAAGTGAATTAAAATTAGATTTAATTTTCATATATAAAATTTTATTTTTAACTTATCATGCAAATAAATATATGTTATTTTTTAAAAAAAGTACAACAACGTATATATTTTACAAAAAATATATTTTTTTAGAAAAATATATGTTGTTTTATGTCGTATAAAAATAACATATTTTTTTCTTGATGAGATTAAAGTTGAAACCATGGAAATAAATGAGTTATATATGCGCAAAAAACATATTAAATTATTATTATAATAACAAGATATTTTAGCTCTCATTTTGTAATAAATTATGTATTTAAGTTTTTTTTTTGTATTTGAAATAATTTTATATTTTTCAATTTATTTGGAAAAAAATATGTTATTTTTTTAAATGTAAAACAATATATGTTTTTACGGGATTATATATTGTTTTACATTGTAAAAAAAAATATATTTTTTTAGCAGAGAAAAATAAAACTATGTAAATGGGTGAGATATATATGCATCAAAAGATTAACATTATGATTACATTAATAAGATATTTTTAGGATTCGTTTTGTAACTTATTCTATTTTTAAGTTTTTTTTTTTTTGTGTGTTTTTAATAGTTTTATATTTTTCAATTCATTGAGAAAAAAACTAGTTTAGTAAAAAGTTTTGTTTTTTTTGTTTCATTCTTTTTTAAGTCACAAAAAAATATAAGGTTAATTATTGAAAGGAAAAATGCACTTGAAATATTAATTTTTATTTTTTAAAAACAATAAAAAATGTGTGTAAAAATGAAATTAATTTTAAGTTGAAAATAGATTTAATTACCGAATAATAAAACTTAAATTAAAAAAATGGAACTTAAAAATTAAGTTAATTAAAAAACAGACATTTAGTAAAACTAATATTTTTATCCCTATTCCAAAATAAAATAAACAAACATAAATAAGCAGAAGATATACTCCATATGTTTTGTAAATGTGATTTCATTCAATTTTGATGGTTCACTTGGCATGGAGGATTTAATTGGTCTTCTCTAACTAAACTTGACCTATTAATAAACTTCATAGTAACTATCATCAACCCTCTATTCTCCATGCCATCCGTTCGTTGGATTCCAAGAAAAAATAAATTTCATTGCTCATAATCTTGTTTCATTAACTTGGAATTTATAACTTGATGGCGTTATTTGTTATATGACATGAACATATGATTATGACACAATTTAAAATTTAATTTATTATTATTATTATTATAAATAATTTATTTAATAAAATATATTTTAAAATATTTTATTGTACAATTAACATGGGAAAGATTATCACAAATGCATTAACCATCAGTACACTAATATCACCGTGAATAAGAAGAAGAAGAAAAAAAAAATATTTCAAATTCAAAAAAGTGAGTGCCAAGTTGATGTAGTCATTTTCTGCGAATCTCTCTCCGAGCAAGTCCAAAAGACAGAAAGCAATCAAAAAGGCCAAAGAAATAAGAGAATGGGTTTTTTTGTTCTTCTTCTTCTTCTGCAATTTCTCTCATCTCTCCTCCTCTGTAATGATGACCCCTCCTTAAGCCATCATTAATTACTATCAAAAGTCTCTCTCTTATTCATATTTGCAAATTACACATATCTTTGCCTATTTATATCCAAAGAACCCAACTTTCAAAATCCATAGTGCTCTCTTTCAAGTTAATTTCATCTATTCAAATTTTGTGAAACAGAGTTGTATTACTCTTAGAGAAAAAGAAAAAAAAAAATGTGCATGAACTCGTCAGAAATGATACCTTATAAGACCCTTTGTTCTGTTTTTCGCTTTCGACGCCTTTCGATGCATAACAACTTTCGAGTTAGAGTACTTGACAGGTTTGTTTCTTTTTTCTTATTCTTCCGAGATTTTCGTACACTAAAAATTTAAGTTACTAGAAATGACAATAATATTCTTATATATTCTACGTAATTTCAATGCATCATAATTCAATAATATTCTTACGAGTGTCGGTTTTAAGTAACATGTATGTCAAAATTAAATTTACGATTTAAGAATCATGATATCGATAGAATTTATTATCATGTTAAAATTTGTGAAAAACTTTAAGTTATTCATTCAATTACTTACTTCAAAATCTCTATCTCTGTGACTATATCGGAGACTAGCTTATTAAGTTGGATTGTATAATGTAACAGGAAAAGAAGATCAGCACCAAAAACAAAGAGAGTTGGGGTGGATATGAAAATGAACAACTTGAAACTATACATGGATAACCAAACCATTATGGAGGAAAACAAGAGGTTACAAAAGAAAGCTCTACTTCTTTATCAGGAGAACCAAGCTTTGTTATCTCAACTCCAACATAAATTCTCTCAACAAAACAACAAAATCACCTATTAATATCACTAGTTTTTATATATTATTATATATTTATTTTAAATATATAAAAGAGTTTAAACTTTTGATGTATAAATATCAGGTTGATTTAACTAATAATTTTATATAAAAAAATTTAATTTTCTACTTTAAATATTTTTTGTTTCAATTCATTATTTTTATTATTAAAATATCATTCAATCAATTATTTTGATTAAAAATTTATCACTTTGATCAAAATATTTAAGTTAGTAACATGAGTAAGATAATATAATTATAACTTCGTGTATTATGAAACTGATTTAAATTTTTTGATCAAGTTTTCGAGATCATTGTTTATTAAAATATTTGATTGAATGATATTTAATAATATAAGTAATCAATTTAAATAAAAAGTTTTAAAAGTAATAAATTAATTTTTTTTATATAATATTAGTAACTAAATTAACCTTTACCTATCAATATCTGCCTTCAGCCTTCAGCCTTCAGCCTTCAGCTAGCTCACTTAATTTTGTGTTTTATCTTAACTAGTTTGTATGTATTAATGAATCCAAGCTTGTTTTATTGAACTCATGATAGAGAAAAATTATGTAATTAGTTCATTAAATGATATCCTCTTTATAATATTTCAGTAACTATTACTGTTCTACTTTGAAAGAAACAATTAGGAAATAGAACGGTCTGAATTTAGCTAGCACTTCTTTCATGCGTTAATTTTTTTGTTTGAGAAAAGTAATGTTGAAGTGCACTTAATTATTGCAAAATAAAAATTATATTGATATTTTTATAATAATTTAATTTACAGCTATTAAAAATTGATAAATAAAAAGTATTTTAACTTAAAAAGTTGTAATTTAAAATTAAAAAATAAAAATTAAAGAATTTTTTTTAATAATAATACGATTATAATATCATAAAAAATATATATTACATAAATATTATTTCTAAAATAAATACGAAACTTTTATATACCTCCTATCTTTTCCCTTTTTGATTACTTTTGTACATTGTTTTATTTTATTTTAACTCTTTGTTAATTTATACTTAAAACTCAACACATATTTAATAAATTATAAATTAATAATAGAGTAAAATCCAAAAGTGTCATCTTGTGCAATATTTCTTGTTTTGGTTCAGACAATTAAGATTTGACACTTGTTTTTACACGTGAGACACTTTATAGGGTCAAATGTCGACAATCGTTTTGTGTGATATACTATAGTACAACTGATTTATCTTTACGTTGTCTCAATTTGCAAAATAACTGTCCTTCTTAGGCAGGCATATGTAGCACCCTACACATAACTATGCTTTTGTCAAGCGTTTACATGCTTAATTTGTAGTCTTGTATGTTCTACAGGAGCCTTCTCTCCTCTCTTATCTTCTATTTGACCACTTTTGCAATCTTCTCTTAGTCCTCAGCAGATGGTTCAAATTAAGCATCGAGTTTGAATTCAACCTTTCTCTTATTCAATTTGAAATGACATCTTAAATATTAAATGCCCTAATTTTTGAGACAAACAGTGGAAACATAAACCACCATCACTAACTTAATTACAGCATCTCATAAAAACTCAGCAACTAAGTGTGTTTGGATAATATTAATACTAACATAGATAACCTCTTCAAAAGTTCAATAATAAATAAAATAAGTAAGATAACTCATTTTTCTTGTCATATAATACATTTTTTTAATAATATATTTTTAATTAGTATTATAACATTAAATCTTTTATATATTTAAATAAAATATATAATATTAAATCATAACATCGTCAAATTTTATAATAATTTATATATGAAATAATCATTTATTATCTTAATTTTGTGAATAAATTGATATTCAATATATATATTTTTAATTTAATATGCAAGTATCTTAAATTTATAACTAATTTAATGCCTTCAAAAATATATAAATGATCAAAATAGAGAAGTGACTGAAGATGTTACACCACGTGACTGCTAAATTCGTATAAAGAACTAACCTGTAAGTATGTAACCACTTATTGTTAATATTCATAACCAATAAGATTTTAAGTAAATCGTAAAATAAACTATGATTATATGTAACAATTTTCTCATAGTTTTTACTATATTTTTAAAAATAAATTTAATTTTTAAAAATTAAAATTCTACTAAATTATCGGATGAAAGTCACTGCATGCCACATTTTTTAATTATATTATAATCTTATAATTTTTATATTAAACATCATTAATTTTATTAATATAAAAAATAAATACTTAAATTCAAACAATTATTCACAAATGTATACTTTTAGTTAGTAAAATTTTTACATTAAAATATTAAATTTTTATAATAATAATAAGACAATAATATTTGTTCAAAAATTACGATATTAAAATATATTTTTATATATAATAATAAATATTTTAATATATTTTAAATATTAATATTAATTTTACAAATCTTTTAAGTAAAATAAAAATAATATATATTAAAAAATAAATAAAATTTCATATAATTATTAAATATATTATCTTATTTATATTAAAAGTATTTTTTATATAATTATACTTATATAAAAATATATTAATAATATATATTTATTACAATTATAATATTATAATAATTACTCTCACCACAGGCCTAATTAATTACCCTAGAAATAAAAGAACAGTTATTTTTTTTTACCAATTATCTACATATAAAATGTCAATCGTTAATTGCTCTGTACAAAAGAAAAAAAAAACTCAAAATTTTTACCAATTCATCTATCAAAACTTTTTTTTTTCTTTCCTTTCTAAAATTCTCTTGCTCTATTAAATAAAAAGATATTACAAAATGAGATTCAAACTTTTTATGATGGTTAGATAAGAATCACATCAACTAAATCACGTGTTAATCCCATCGTCTTCCAAACTTAAACTCAATGAACATCTCTTTCTACCTCTCAGATCTCGTGTCTCTTTGTCCCCCATTCCCATTTCTCCCCTCTCTTATTCACAGTCCTTCGAACTTTGAAGCCAACGAAACTCAATCCACAACCCTCAATGCGTTTGTCAAGGCGAGGCCAACTCTCGGACACGCATGGCTTCCGATAGTCGAAACGGCGTCGCACAAAGAGGTAGCCTAAAGTTAGACCGTCCTGTTAACCTTAGAAAGTCGTCGTTTAAGTCTAGATTCACTCTACAGCCTAGTACTTCGGCGTCTTTTACCTCCGGTGGTTATAAGACGACAATGGAGGTTCGTTTATGTTTCGATTTCGGTTTTTATTTCAATCAGTGCCTTTTTTTTATCCTTCTAATTTATTTATAGCATGAATTTGTCAGTGATTGTGAAAATTTTGACATGTATTTTGAGTCTATTGATTCAGCAATGTTTGTTTTTAGGTTCTAATTTTCTGTGTGTTTGAAATTGTTTGTTGTATTTTCACCCAATTTTATAGAACAACATCGGGATGGGTTTGAATACGTGTTTGAGCTACATTTGGCTTGAAGTAATATGTATTTGGTAAACCAGGGTTTAACATAATTTAAATAAATAGATAGAAATAATTTATATCAAAAAAAGAACTAAGGTTACTGACGGGAAGATGAACTTCTTGTTTGTGCTTTGATTATTGTGAGCAGTACCTGGAAGAGTTCGAGTGGCAGTAAGATTGCGATCCCAAAATGCTGAAGAGTTAGTGGCAGATGCAGATTTTGCCGACTGTGTGGAATTGCAGCCAGAGGTATTTCGGATTATATTTGTTATTTATATTTTTAGAATTTTCAAATGTGAAGCTATGAGGCTGAGGCTTTCATGTGAATGTGTTTAGTTTTAAGTGCACAACATAATCCCTGTCATAGAACATATGTTCAATTTTTTTTAACGTGTTCAATACATCATCAGAAATGGTTAAAACATATGTTCAATTTCACTAACATTTGGACATATATTTATCAAATATTCGTAACGTTTATTTTATAATATGAATATTTCTTCGTGTCTATATTTAGTGTGTTGAATATATGTTCAAAATGTATGAAAGAATTGAACATATGTTCATTTTTGGTGGGGTTAAAAATGAAACTAATCAAACAAATGAGTTATATATGAAACAGAATGAGTTTTTTACAAGGAAGTTATTTGTGGTTTTATATGACTTTGGTTCAATAAGTAATTTTTGGCTTTTTGTTTACCTCGGCTTAAATGACTGAAACTTAGAAAAAAACAATTGGGATACAGACACTTATGAATTCGATGCGGTGCTTACTGAATTTGCTTCACAGAAACTTGTCTTTGAAGTTGTTGCCAAGCCTGTTGTGGAGGTTTGTCAAATGTCTTTCTTAATTTAAATAGCAGTGTTGTCCTCTAGGAACCACCTTTATCATGTCTCTTGCTTTGGTACTCCTCCATTTTCAATCTTTTGACATGTGCCCTCTTTCAACATATCTTGATATTTAATTTTTTTGAATTTTATATTATGTTCTATCTATTGCCTTTTGTTGGCTTTGAGTAACATCTCATTTATTATTGTTATGTAGAGTGTCCTGGATGGTTACTATGGGACTGTTATGGCTTATGGTCAAACAGGTACGGGCAAGACATAGACACTTGGACGATTGGGAGAGGAAGATGCATTTGATCGAGGAATCATGGTTCGTGCGATGGAGGATGTTTTAGGAGATACATCTCCAGAAACAGATTCTGTCTCAGTGTCATATATGCAGGTTTGGCCCTTATGAGTTATGATGTTGATGCCTATTTTTTTATCGAAGCATTTGATATTTGTTTCATTATCGCATATTTTTTACATTATCGCATTTTATCGAAGCATTCAGGTTGTATTATATCTTCAATTTTTAAATTCATTTTTGATATTGCAAATCCAAGATTCTTATTTATTGCAAAAACATGTAGCTTTATATGGAGACTCTCCAAGACCTTCTCTACCCCTCAAATGATAATATCCTCTTTGTGGAAGATCCAAAAACTGGATATGTTTCAATACCAGGGATGACTTTCGTAGAAATCAAGGACCAAAGGAGTTTCATGGAGTTGCTAAGAGTGGGAGAAACTCATCGAATTTCTGCTAACACAAAATTGAATACGGAATCTTCACGCAATCATGCTATTCTGATGGTTATATGATTCTGTCCCTTTCTTTCCTGATATTCATCAAAATATGGATTGCTTGTTATGATTAGTTTGGAGTAGCATCAGTGTTAGTATATTTAATTTGTTTATAGTGCAGGTACATGTTAAGAGCTCAGTTGTTGGTAAAGAAGATAATTTTTCAGGAGAAAGTGGAGAACCCTCTCACTTGACCAAAAATTTCAAGCCACTTCTTCGGAAAAGTAAACTTGTTGTGGTGGATTTGGCAGGTTCAGAGCGTGTCCACAAGTCAGGTTTATATCTAGAGTTGAAGCCCTTTTTATCTAAATCAGTTTTTCTTATAAATTTGTGACATGATGTGATGAGTTTGAAGAATATGCATTATCATGGAAGGAAGACACATCTTAGGTTAATTAAAATGAATAGGTGAAACTTATTATTATTATTTTGTTGGCAGGAAGTGAGGGGCATATGCTGGAGGAAGCAAAATCTATTAACCTTTCTCTTAGTGCTTTAGGAAAGTGCATCAATGCTCTAGCAGAAAATAGTCCTCATGTTCCAGTTCGTGATTCAAAACTTACAAGATTGCTTAGGGATTCATTTGGAGGTGAGCTGTCTGATGTGATAACGATGTGAACTTAACAATATTGAAGCATTTAACGGCATGTTAGCCACAACTAGATGTGGATTATATAAATAATAGGTTATTAATCTAATACACCAATGCTTTGATCTAATGTTTAAATCTCATTGGTGATTACATGTCTAGAAATGCCACTTTGTGAATTTCTTCCTGAGATTATTTAAGCTATGATTGCAACTAATTTATGGCCATTTTTTTGGGGGCCTTTCTTCACATTATATGCTTTTGCGGTTCAGCAAGAGCATCACTGGTTATTACCATTGGCCCATCTCCATGCCATTGCGGGGAGACTTCTAGTACTAAACAATTTGGACAACGGGTTAGTTTTCATGCCTAGTACCTCAACTTTAGACTAGTTGCATCTATTGTGTAATGACCAATATAGTGTTTACAATAAAAAAACCCTTCATGGCATTCTATCTCTCCCCTCTCCCCATTCGTGCCTTTTTATTGTTATATTTAAATTACAAATGTTTCTCTCTTTCTGTCTTTCCCCTATGCCCCATTTCTTTCCCTTCACTTTTCTGATTGTTATGTTTAAAGTAAAAATGTTTTTGAATAATCGATTATTGTCTTGTTAGAGCCCAAAAAAAATCGATGGATGTTTTGATCCTCTCTAAGAGGCTATGAAGGTGGAAAATATGTTGAAGATAAAGGAAGATTTTGATTAGAAAAGTCGATCGAAAAAGCTTGAAGTACGACTGGACAAGCTAATTGCTGAAAATGAAAGGCAGCACAAAGCTATTGAGGATGAAATTGAAAGAATCAATTATGAAGCACAAAACTGTGTCACTGAGGTGGAAAAAAACTTTGCAGTTGCGCTGGAGGTCGGTTGATTCTTTTATGTGAACTATTATAGCTTCCTTATAAGTTAAGTAATTTATATATTCACATTTTTCTCTTTCTTTGAATCACAAAGATGTGAAATATGCATCATTGTGATGATAGCTGAAGGGTTTATGCTAGAACTAATATTTGTTCTGGTTTATAAAAAATCAGGAGAAAGAAATTGTGTTAAATGTAGCCTCAAAAGTTCTTGGTGAATTCTTCTTATAGCTTTGTGCGTGGCTGCAGAAAGACAGGGTGAAATGCCAGATGGATTATGGAAACAGTTAAAAAGCTGGAGGAGAAGTTGGTGCTAAGTCAGAGGAGTCAGGAATAAGCGTCCTGGTAGGTTTCAAATATAACGGAGAGGTAGCTCCTTGTAGATTTATTTAATTATCTTCAAAGATGGTCTTTGTGATGGTTCATGTGAAACTTTTTGACGTGATACAACTATGATACATGGAACCTTTTGTTGATGGCTTGCTCTCGTTAAGTTGATGGATTAATGCTTGCATAATATCATTAGCTTTTTTTGATATTTTTTTTTTGACGTTGTGAGAATCTGAATTATCTGGTTAGATTTCATATCATTTATCTCTCAAAGCAAATACAGTATGCAAGTTTAAGTTTGTACATTTTCAATTATCAAAAGTCCTGCGTGTGACTGGTTATTCTCTGTTAGTATAGTCATATAACCACTTTTATGGTGTGGTACATTGATGATCTTGTCCTAGAATATAGTCAGATTTTTTCCCCCTCAATGGTAAAATGGTTCTACAATACAGTTTTGGTATCTGATGGACACCTAGTTATGATGGGACCTGGCCATTCTGAAACTGGGAACATTGCTGAGGTCAAAAGGTTGCTGCAAGGTGTGATTAACCGAAGATAGATTGCTGAAGAGGAAGTCAAAAATTTCAAAAGCCCATTACGGCAGTACACATAGTCAGAGGTATTGTTACACCTATTCTATATAAGACTCTTGTGAACATCATTTGGCTTCCGACAGTTTGAAAGCATGGAAATGATTCTATACAGGGATTTTTTGTATGGTAGTAGGCAGTTGAAGATACAGAGACTTAAAGCTTCGCAAGTTGCTAGAGGAGGATACAAAACAGAAGAAGAAACTTGAGAAAGAAATAATAGTCTTACGAAGTCAGTTGTAACAATTAACTGTGGGGTATTTAATTAATAGAAGTTAAGCGTACCACATATGCTTTACTATTTAGCATTCTCTATACATGACATATAAGTTGATATCACCATGGGTTATTTGACTTTTAGTTCATCTAATGAAGTACTTAACTAGAAAGTGTTTTAGAGCAACATATAATATAACAGTAGAATGATCTTGCATTTTTCTGATAACTGAGATATAAGTTATAACAGCAGGTCTTGAAATTGCTTTATGATTATATTTGCATCGACTCTCATTTAATGCCTTCTTTTCTTTATTTTTCAAATTTAATCATTTTTTTGTGGATGAGAAGGTGCCTTGATAGAGATGGCTTACAAAATGAATTTGCCGGAATAGATTATTTCCAGTGAGACATTTATAACACACCATTTGCTGCATTTTTTGAGCAAGGTTGTGCTGGTGTTTTCCAAAGGCAATATAATTTAAACAATTTTTCGTTTGCTTTCAGCAATGAATTCAACAGTATCAGTTAATTGTTGAAGGGGGAATAAGTCTGTTATCCGTTACTGCAGCTGATGCAGAAGATCCTCAAACTCTTCGCATGGTTGCTGGTGCTATTGCTAATTTATGTGGCAACGGTATGCACTGGTTTTTTCCATGTGCATTACATTCCTTAAAATTATTTCATGTCTCATCTAATTGAGCTTACGTCAAGCTCATCCACATCTAAAACAAATGCAACTGAAATGATTACGGGCACTCGTCAGGTGTGAAAGGGAATTGCTTTTAAGAAATAATAGATTGTCATCCACATCTTAAATAATATTTTTCCTTTTGTTTTGGGTTTCTCCTCATGCTTTGTCTTGCTACGTGATTTCTTTTGATCTAACTACGTTTTCATGGCTTGGTTTAGAGGGGTGACTCTTTGATTTTTATTGTAGTAACACCATTCAAAGTAGGGGCTGTTATTTGTATTTTTTATTGTATTGTATTAATTGATTTGTATAAAGTACTTAAATGTAATCATAGCAATTTAAAAAAAGGTAACGTAATGTGTTATTAAGTCAGTTGCCTTTATTGCAATGCTACATGCTTCAAGTGGGCATAAATAGATGTTTGAGTGTAATTGTCCTTTTTTAATAATTCAAATAGTAGTTGATCTAGTTTCTACCATATGAGAGCAAAATGGGATATGTTTAGTGAGTAATCCATATAACAGAATATGAATAATGAATGTTTCGATGCTCCATTGGTGGATACAAGTGAATATATATAGACATTAAAACCTACACCTGTCATTACATAATTGGTATAGCTAGGATTGACATTGAAAAGAAGTAAGCTTGTCAGAAGTAAGAATATAGTTTATCGTGTGTCATACCAGATTTTGTGGTGCTTGACAAGGCAATCTAGGTTATCATTGAGCGGGATACTTGACTTCCTTCCTTAGTCGGGGACGTTGAGATCTTTTAGGCGTGCTATATGATCGCTTATCCAAACAGGATCTATGTTCAAATAGCACAACATTTACAACTTAATGGAAACGTGGATCTATTCATTTAAAGTGAAATATAATAGTGAGACTTACCTTGCCAATTCAATTTTTTCTCCATATTTTAGTTTTGAGAGGAGAAGGAAAGAAAAGGAAAGAAAAAAAAACTATGTTCACTGATATTGCTATATAACAGAGGAATGCTAGCACGGTAGGTTTTAAAAAGTGGGGTAAAAAGCCATAAAATGAGTCATTGTTTTAATTTATTTGCTTGGTGTTCCTACTATGAAAGCACTTTCATCCCAAATTAAGTGCCAAATATAATAGATTTATGTTAATAAAAGTTGTACATTCTTTCACATGCTCCTTCGTTATAAAGTTATCTGATGATCATTTATCACCTATCCAGGGTAGTGTAGCTCTCTATGCAGACCCAGGAAGATCTACGATTTTAATTTAAAAATAATTTCATATAAATAGTAAAATTAATATTTCTTGTTTTTTAGTATCAACTTATTTTGTTAAAAAATATGTTATGTTTATATTATTTGTGTATATATGTCTAAATTATTGACTTTATAATATGTTTTTTAGTGATAAAAACTTAAAAAATAAAAATCAAGAAAAAATATTCTTGTTTGCAAGTATTACTAGACTTAAATTTCTTTGAAGTTAATCTATTAAAATTAGTTGTCTTATGTTAATTATATACTATAAAATTTATATGACATGATAATATCAGAACTTTAATCGATCATCAATATATTAATAAAAATGTATGAATATTGCAAAAAAAAAAGAAAAAAGAGAAATAAATCATCAAAATAGAAATATAATATATTAAAAATGTAAAGTATAGTATCAAATTACCCCATGTATGTTATTGTATAAAAAAATATCATATTGTTTAAAAAATATATTATTATAATTATAATGATGGTACTTGCGTTAAATTGTAATTAAATTTTTAAAATTAGGTATTTTATGTTATTCACTGATTTTTTTTTAATAATTAACGAAAGGGAAAACGCAGTTCAAGTAGTCTGGTTCAATTCACCCAGTAACTCAAAGTTGTATTAATTATGAACTATTACGTCAAGCTCTTGATTGTTACACGTGATATTTATTATTTGTTGTATATATGTATAATTTAAAATTGTAATTAAATTTATGATAATATTGAGGGGAAAACTCTACTATATTATGTACATGGATCTTCCATATCTTACATTGTACGATCCTGATCCTCTATGTATATATTAGATACTTATAACAATTAATAATTTATCTTAAATGACATGTAACTTAAATATTTAAGGTAAAAATACTTAATTAGACACTTCTATAATTGAGTTACAGTTACGTTTAATATATAACTTGTTACAAGTTATAGAAAAAAAACATGATTTAATTGCATGATATATAATTTTATTATTAATTTCATTCTATTTGTAAATATTTTTATAAATTTAAAAATATAATATATATATATATATACTTTTAAGGGATAAAAAGTAACAAATCTAACTTTCAAATTTAAAAGTCACAAGTCAAAAATTAATAATATAAAGTTAGCATGAAATACAAAATAAAAAAATAAATTAAATATTAAGGATAAAAAAATTAAAAATTATTTTTTTACTAAAAAATAGTTAAAGTATTAGATTTTTTTATAATAAGTTTATTAAATTATAATTAAAAGAGTATCACATGTTAAATATAATCTAAATTTTATACATAAAATTATAATTTTAATCAAGTAATTAAAGAGTGACACGTAAAGATTTGGGATGAAATTTTTTGGTTAGATAGCTATGGAGTTATACAAACTTTGATTCAAATTTCGCTCTATACAATAGTAATTATAGTTTTATTTTATTTACACATAATTATATTTATATAATTAAGTTATATCATGTTAAATAATTGACTGATGTTATAGATTTAATTAAATAACATGATATAAATTAATTATAAAAATAAATAAAATAAATATTTTGATGTGAAGAAAAATAATTCTGATATATTTATATAAAATAAACAAAAATTTAAATACATCTCAAAAATTATTTACCAAAAATTTCTCTTAGTGTATATTGAGAGAGATTTTAGAAAGAGGCTTTTTTTTTTTTTTTTACTTTGTCTAGCCAAGAAAAAGTGTCTAAAAGGTGGAAGTCCATGATCTTTTTCATAGGTAAAATGTTCACTGAGAATAATATCTCTGGAAACTCTGATCACCATCAGAACTCAGAAATGTGCAACCCACCTTATCACTCGGAATCCAAAGGAGCTAATAAAACAAACAATAACAGATTAATAAAATATTGATAGTTGTGGAGAAGAACTAGAGTGCTAGCTAGGGTTTCAACTTTCAAGGAGCATCCATCCTACCATCAATTACCCCTAAAAAAAAAAAACTGTTAATGACTATTATAGCAATAAAAAAATTAATTTATCTCTATTTGGGTATTATTATTTTTAATTCTTAAATCTAAATCATCTATTATTAGTTTATAAAAAAATAAATATTATTTTATTTATTTATTGCTACAATGTAAGGTAATGATATGATATTTTAGGTTAATAAAATTTAAAATTAGTATATATATTTTTTAAATAAATATATAAAAATTAGAGTGAAAAAATAATATAAGTAATGAAAATTATAATATAATTAATTAAAAGTATATTTAATAAATAATAAAAATAACTCTTTACGAGAGACTATAACGCTTGTTCAAAGCAAAGGGCCAGTTTGTTCTGGTTTTGTTGCCTCGAAAAGGAACTTTTTTTTTACACAGTAATATGCACGTGTGACCCTGTATCCAATGTTTCACTTCTCACTCTTCATGTATTAAAATTGATAGTTATTATAAATCACAAAATTATCAAAATCACAATCCATTATTGTTTTTTTATGAGATATAATTTTGAATAAATTAACAAAACAAAAAGAACCCAAAGCTTAAGTGCATAGGAAAATTTTATACACATTTCAAATTCAAATTTTAAAGGATAAGTAACAATATTATTTATAAATATAATTTAATTTATATAATTGTATCTAATAACAAAATAATTACACGTTAATTATAATTGAATTATATTTGTGATATAAGCAAACACCAGCTTTCAAACAGTAACTTATAGTTTTATACTTTTTTATATATACCAGCATTGTTTTCAATAACATTAACAATATTATGAAAACAAGTACAAGAATTGAAGTTTGATAATAATAATAATAATAATAATAATAATAATAATACAAGAGACGGGAGTATGGGAGGCTAAAAAGTATATATAATTCTGTTCAATTACAACACAATACTTATGTTAAATTATTTTTAATTAATTTATGTATTTATAATAATAAAAACAAATATAATATTTTTACGAACATAAAGTAATTAATATTTAAACCAACTAAAAAATAATTTATGTAGTGAACTTTTTTTGGGTTTGTGTTTTTGATTGTAACCAAATTTACATCGATCCTTAGTTAAAAGGGTGTTAATTTTTTTAAAAAGAAAATATTAATATGTATGTACGATGCTTTTGAAACAATAACTTATTAATAGCACATGTGAGAAAAACAATTGTAAAAATGTAAATCAAAGGAGTTTTTTTTTTTGGTTATTTTAAAAAATACACATTTGGATGATCTTGAAACAATATTTGAATCTATTTTTTTCTTTTTTTGAACCTCCTCTTGAAGTTTTATGATTTACATTTCTCCCTCAATTATCGAAGCTAAGAATGATTTTCAAAAACACAGAAACTGAATTGAAGGTAGTAATTATAATGCAATACCATAAATTTAATTAGTACTACTATATAACCTTTAATTTAAGGATAATTAAAGAGAAATGTTAAATATACAAACGCACTTGAATATATGACATATGATAAGTTTTTTTTTTTTTGACAAATAAATCTTTGAAAAACAAAAAGATTATCTTAGTATACTTTCGATCGAAGACATATGAATACCGCGAGAGATTAATTAACATTTAATACATTGAATAAACTAAAACACGTACAAATTAAAAATAAAAATAAATACTTGTAAATAAGAAGACGTTTAATATCTGAACAGAAATTAATAAAAGCTGATAACGAAAACTAAAAAAAAAAAAAAAAGAGAAGAAGAAGATATAGAAAATTTCAAACATTCATTCAAATTCTGAGTCAATAAGGAGGTCGAGTTGTGCCCCAGTAACCTGCTGTTGACACTTGACATGAATTGAGCAAATTTTGTGACATTCCTTGAACTAGTGGCGCATTTGCATCTTCCAAAACCTGTTGCTGTTGACCGACAATATTAGTTGGAGATTCAAGGGACTCATTTCCCTGAATCGGAACTTGATCTTCATCATCAAGAGGAAGTCTTTCATAAGCAGCATTACCAAATGAAGCAGCCATAATCACAACTGATCCTGAAGCAACAAGTGGGCCCGCCACACTTCCTCCAACTACTTGTCCTTGTCCTCCTGCTAAGTATATCGACAACCCAGAAGCCGCCGGTGGAGCAGGCGGCGGAAGAAATGAACCTGACAACGATAAGATTTCAAATCTACCATGTAAATTAACTACAGCTCCAGGTGAAGAAGCTGGTTGTTTTAGGGTTACATTAGTTACTGTTCCACTTCCACTTAGTATACAAATCCCTCTTTGTCTCTTTCTTGCGAAAGTCGACACACTTTCCATGATATCAGAACCATTACCGATTTCCATAACATGAGATCGGAGTGCGTTTGCACTATCTCGTGTTATGATGATTGGTGCTTTTGGTTTGTTTTTTGATCCCGATGGTCTTCCTCTTGGTCTTCTTTGCATCTCTGAATCCCCACTGCCGGCTGAACCTAGTTCTCTAACGTCGGCTGTGGGGGTTGTGATGACTGTATTTTCATCACGGTCTCGTTTTTGGCCTTGGCCGTGGCCGCTGCTGTTTTGTTCGTCTTCTGAGTTGTGTTGTTGTTGTTGTTGTTGATGATGATGGTGGTGGTGTTGAAATTGGGTTTGGAGATGGAAATCTCTAGAAAGAAAAGGAGGTGGAAGTGGACGACCATGTGCAGCAACTGGATCCATACCTAGCTACAAGAGTTTCTATGAATTAATTTGAAAGGGGGAAAAGGTTATTTTATCAAACCCATTATTAAATTTTCAGCTGAAATTAAATTAAGAGCTGATCACCAACTATCGATCGATCGATCGATCTTTCTTTTAACAGCTAATTCGTTCCAATCTGATCTGATCGATGTGGATTTGTTTTTCGATTACTCATGCTTCTGGAGCTTATAGAGGGCCGTTTTGGTTTTGGTTAAGTGTTTGGGTGAATTAAAGAGAGAAATGGGAAAAACGCAGAAAAAGGAGAGAGTAAGAAGAAATAATTATAACGGGGTTGGAGTGGGAAGTTCGGATTTAGAAGTGACTTTCTTATTTCATTTTTTTTTTCTACCTTTCTTTTTATATATACATTAATGATTTATATATTATAATTTAATTGAATCATTTATTTATTTTACTAAATGATAGAATGATAAAAACTTGTTACCTAGCTATAACAATAATATATTTTTCTTTTAAAAATGGATATAATTAAATCTATAAAAGAATTCTCAATATTAATCACCAAAGCTCCAAGATACATTAAGTACTAAATACAAACTTGAAATACACATCAAAATAAACACTATATCTTATGAAAAAACTGTGAACCAAATCGCTCATTGGTTGGTGAGAAATGAGCATCAAAATCTAGCTCGCTTAGTCAAACAATTCCCAACTTTAATAACGATTCACCAAATTGGTTTAGAGATTTGTACTGAAAATTATAATTCACGAACTCTCTGATATCCTTCAGAGCCTGATCGCCCTTATAATTCATAGTTATTTGAAACAATTTTATAAATACCTTGACCTAACAAATAATTGAAATTTAAATAACTACTACACCATCACAATCTTCTAGACAATCCTTAAACTGAAAACAATTTACACAACCATAACTAATGCAAAAACAAAACAAAAATAACCAATTCTAAATGAGATCACCCAGGATAGAACAATGAGCTTATTTAAAATATAATAGAAATATTATATATGATTGTTAATTCGTTCTATTATAACAAGGTGGGATCATTTCAAGTGGTATGAGATTCTCCGTTTTGATCTATAATTATAAGTTTAGCGTACTAACGGTTATGATTTGATAGTTTAGTGTAATCTCACGGTTTTACTTTTAGGAAAAAAAACATTAAAATTTGTAATGTCATTTAAAGAGTGTTCACCTCTTATACTTAGTTTTTTAAATAATTTGGTACATGTGGTAGACACATTGCATCATACGCTCCTATTTAAAGAATCTTATGTTATCGTAAGAATGCAAGCTTAAATGGTCCTAGTATTGATACTAATTAATACAAGACGGTTAATTTATACGTTTACAACGAGATGAAATTTATTTCACGTGGTACAAGACTGTCTACTTTTGTCCATAATTACAAGTTCACCATACTCACCACCATGAATTGACAGTTCAACGAGATTTCACGGTTTTACTTTTAAGAAAAAACCTTAAAACGTATCATGTAATTTATGAGAATTTCATCCTTATAAGCACTTCATTACTTAGTTTCTTAAATAATGTATAACATATATAATAATAATACTGTATCAAAATAAAAAAATAGTAGCTAGCAAAGTAACTAGATATGGTATATTTTTTATTGGTTATTATTGATAAATTACGTTTATAAATGAAATACCTAAGAGTAATTAGCAAAGAATTTAGTTTATTTACATGGAATAGGGAGAGGGTGTAAAGGTAATGAAAATATAAGCTAGGTTAGGTATAAGGAATCGGTTCGATGGTGGGTTTGGTTTCGGTAAGGCAGCGTGCGCATGGGGTTTGTGGGTCCCATGTCCCCATTTTTCTCTGTTTGCTCTCTCCTTCGTTCCCTTGGGGTTGGGGCCACAAAAGACGTTCTCACTTCTAATTTTTTTCTGTTACCGAATAATTTTTATTTTTTTTGTAGTAATATATATATATATATATATAGCTTTAAAAATATGCAGAATATGATGCTTCTACTTCATTTCATGCACTCACCTCAAGTTTTACTTTTTTTTACTTAATTTTCCCACCAATATCTTTACCCTTGAATAATTATCTAGCTATAATATAAAATTAATATTTTTAGAATAAAATATACTAATACTAAAATAATTAAATATTTTAACTCATAATTTAATATTTTAAAATTTATAAAAATATTACTCTTATATCAATAAAATATATAATGATAATAGAAATATATTATAAAAAATTAAATTAATTTGGCTGAATATAGAAAAATAAAATCAAAACCTAATAATCTCTCATTGATTCCCTTGAATGGGGTTGTCTTACTTTTAGAGAGCATCATCTGCCAAACATTGAAAGAGAAACAGATACTGCATATTGTAATAAAAGCAAAGCGGTTGTACTGAGTTATTGGTGTAACTTATAATAGCTCGCTAGGTTTACTTCATTATCAGCACTTGCTTTATATATATATATATATTAATTCAAGATAAATATTACTCATATTACATTATAATTATATGATTTCGAATTAATTATCAATTAAATATAATATTTATTTTAAACTTAAAATACTTAAAAAAATTCTTAATTCAAAGACTTATATGTGCTGGGTGTGTATACATTTTGATGTTAAATTGGATCCCAAGGCTGAATGAAACAGCTGCCAAATTTCTCTTTCCATTTACTAATTAGTACCAAAATCTGACTCATGCAGAATAGAAGTAAAGATAAAGAAAAGGCCGCAAAAAAAAATCTAACTACTTAATTTATGTATAATGTAACGTCTTAATAGCTTTCCTTTTCTAGAAATGATGTTTAAAAAGTATAGTCGTTTCATAATTAGGTAGGTAACATGGAATTTCCATTCAGTTGAGTGTCCTGCTTTAATGGCTGCTCGATGGCTACTTTCACTTGAAAATTGATAGGGTAATTACATGTGTTCTTATGTACATTATTAAGCAATGCTAAAAATGTATACACGGAGATTTAGAGGAATAAGTTTATATGTATAACCTAATGGATTTGTGTACGAGGATCATCCTCGTTATGTATGCTATTTAAAAAATGCATTATATGGATTTAAATAAATACTCTTAGAATTTAGTATATTAATCTTAATAAATGTTTTATTTTATAGGGATTTAAAAGTTTTCAAACAAATAACTAATTTGTGGTGCTATTGATATATGTAGATGACATATTGGTGACAGATTATGATAAAGAGTTTGTGTAATAGATATTTATTAAACTCAATAATGTGTTTGTTCTAAAAGATTTCAATAAATTGAATAATTTTTTAAGGATTGAAGTCACGAGGATTGTTTTTATTTGAATCAATAGAAATAGTTAGTTCAACTAGTTGATAAAGTTCAATTGTCCAATGCTAAACATATTTATACTCCTTTTGCTTTGGGGAAGACATTATCTAAATTTGATGGTCAGAAGATGTAGGTTCATAACCGTTTATTATGTGAACTCTTCAATATTGTATCCTTACACGATCAAATATAACTTTTCTTGAATAAGTTATGTCAATTCTTACAATGTTTAATTGTGTTCATTGCAAAATTGTGAAGAGGCTTTTGAGGTATTTGAAAAATACAATTGGTTATGGTATATTCTTGTAGAAAAATGACATACACAAATGATGCTGATTGGGCTTCTTGTAATAATGATAGAAGAAGCATAGATGATGGTTTTTGTTCTTAGACAACTCATTGATATCATGGACTTTTGAAAAACAAAAGGTTTGTATCAAGGGCATCCATAGAAACAGAATTCAAATCCCTGGCTTTGACAATTGCTAAGATACTGCTGGCAGAAGAATTGAAAATTGAGTCTTCTAATGCTCCTGTATTTTCGGTGACAACCAAGGATTAGTAAAGCATCATGTCCTTCATTTAATAACAAAGCATGTGGAGATATATTTTCATTTCATTTATGAACGTGTCTTCAGTGGGAAAATTTGTGTTAAGTATATTTCAATACATGAATAGCCAATAGACATACAAGTCGATAGGTTCTCTTCATTTTTTAGACATTCGAATGCAAGCTTATTGTTCTCAATAGAGACATGAGTTTGAAGGAAGGTATTAGTAAATATGATTAATTATGTTGGTAATACATTGTGCAATTTAGTGTATCTAGACTTAATTAAGCGCATAGAATTTTATAGTATATTATCAATTGCAGCTCATGAATTATAACAAAGGTTTAGTGCATTGTATCTTGGCAGCTCCTAAGTAATTAAGTAATTCAGTTACAGCTTTCATTAGCTGTATTCTGTTAGAACCACGGTACTATATGTATCCTTTGGATACACTGATATATACAATACATGATTTTTCTCTTCTTGATATCTTCTTCTCCAGCTTCCCTTCTCTTTCTCTTTTTCTACACAATTTCCTTCATGGCTGCTTCTTAAAGATTTTCAAATATTTTATCTAAATAACAATTGATATAGTATAGTATTTTTTATAATTATAATCGAATCCAAATAATTATATATAATGATAAATGATCTATTAGTTATTATTATAATATATTTGTAATATGTAAAACTATGATTACTTAATTTTATCTTATTTTAACAACATAATTGTCTTATAAATTTCAAAAAATGACATTTTAAATTTTTGTCATCATTTCTTGTAATAATAATGTGATTACACTGTATTAATTTGATAACCAAACCATTAAGCAAACTTGTCGCATGAATCATTATATCTTAAATTTTTTAGCTGATTTTATTTTAATATAGATATTCTATTTGTATTTTATACAATAAATAGAGAAATAAAATTACTTAAAATAAGGATAATAAAATGAGATTAAATTAGCTTATTTTTTTAAAAAATATTTGTATTAATTTCATCAAAAATAAAAATAAAAAAATAAACGCAATCATCGTCAGTAAATTAGTAAATGCATATTTGATACTCCATGTAATTACATCTATGTGATTCTGGTGGTACAATGTCACATTTGGCATGCGTTACTATTGACTAAATTACTAGGCCAGTCTTGAAATTTAGAGTAGGGCCAGCCGAAGAATTCGGAGGCAGGAGAGTCGGGGCGTGGCTTGAGGACGAATCTAGTCTCAACTTTTACAAATTATTTTTGAAAAACAATAAAAACAATAAATTATAATAAGATGTTATTATTATTTAAATTTATATATAAATTTTTAAAACATGTAATTTAATCTTTAAAATTTTAAATATAGATTTTTATATTATTTAATTATATGATTTAATATTTAAATTTTTAAAATTTTATAAATATTATATGAAATTTTACAAGTTTAGAATTAAATTATAAGACTTAGAAGTTCATGAATTTATTTATAAAATTTTAAAAGTTTGATTAAATTATAAATTTTAAAAATTTAAAAATTTATATGTCAATTTAATTAATTTTTTAGATCAATAATATATTTTAGTTAAAATAATAACTTTAAAATTTATACATATAAAAATAATAATTTTATGAAAAATTCGTGTATTTTTATTAATAAAAAATCATAATACATTATTTTATATTAAATTTCATTAATATTAAATTAAAATTATTTAAATATATTTAATATTTAAAGGCATCTAATTGAAATATATTAAATATTATTATAGTGTTATTTTTATTTTTATAAGTTTTAAATATTATTTTTTATAATTTTTAAAAGTGTATTTATTTCAACTTGTTACCTCTCAACTACTTTTATTCCAATAATTTATTTAAAAAAATATATAATTATATTAATTAATGATAATCACATAAGTTATTATTAAATAACAAAAACAAGTTAATGTAAATAAATATAAAATAAAGTATTAAATTATCAATTTGTTTATATCAAATGTATTTTTTTATTCATTTATTTAAAAAAAATATTTTTAAATCTTTATATTTATGAAAATACATCATTTAACTTATTTTATTTATAAAAAAAATATCATGATAATGTTAAATTTTATAAAGTTTTATTTATTTATTTATTATTTCTGTATCTGAGATTTTAACGCTTTCTATATTTGTGGGATCCACCATCCACTTATGCTGATAAGGAGACGTGGCTCTTCCCCGCTCCTTCTTGTCTCCCCAGATTCAGGCTCCACCTTCTCATCTAAAATAGGGAAAATTATTATAAAATCAGACCATAAAATATTCTTTAAATTTGAAAATAAATAATTATATACTTTATATTATTATTTTATTGAAATATCATCCATGAAATTTAATATTTTTTATTATTTTATTAGAAGTAAGTCTATCAAAAAGTTTACAGTAATAAAATAAGAAGTATTACCGAGTCGTTTTACTATTTTAAAAAAATTGTAAAGTTGTATTTATAATTGATGATATATATTAAGCGGCGGTTATTAAAGTTTTTCTAAAAAGTAAATTATTTATAAATTAAATAATTAATATAAGTATAAATATATATAAAAATATTTTTAAAAAAATTATATAAATTAATAATTTTAAAATTTATAACAAAATAATATTTGATTAATATTAAATGTTATTTCAATTATATATATTCAATGAATATCAATATAAAATCATGCATTTAATATTTTTTAATCAAAATATATATATAAAATATTTATTTTAATATGCGTTAAGACAACTTTGGGAATTTTACATTTAAATGCGATGAATATTAGGAGGCAAACAACTACAAAATGGAGAGAATTTTACATTTAAAGGCATATACAAGTGGTATAAATACATTTATTTTAACCTTTTTTATAAAACAGGAAGAATGTAAGTCACGTGTAACAAATCAACAATTAATATTAATAAAAATATAATAAATATTATATACGATTTTCTCACATTTTTTAGATGGTATCATATTTCTTTACTCTTTTTTTTTAATGGAATGTGTTTTATTTCGAAATTATATTCACTTTCCAATTAATTTCATTTGTTGATTAATTCCAATATATATATATATTAATTTTTATTTGATAAAAAATAAATATTATTTGAATAAATAATATAAAATATATATTTAAAATTTTTATCACAAAAATAATATATATAATTTTTATTTCGTACATTTTTATTATTAAAAAAATTATAATACTTTATTTTATTTTAAATATAGTTTAAATTATTATGATTATTTAAATTCATTTAATATTAAACGTTATTTAATTAAATCTTGTTCAATATAATTAAAATATTATCTTTATTTTTATAATTTTTAAAAAATTTAGTTTTTATAAATCTTATAAACTTGCTTTATTTTCACAAAAAATAATTATATTGCTTATTAGATTGATGATTTAATAAATAAATTTATTTTCATAAAAAATAATTATATTGTTTATTAGATTGATGATTTAATAAATAAATTTTCTTTCAAGATATATGAAAGTATTGATAATCATTTTCAATGTAATTTCAAGATATAGATATGGAGTTGATAATCATTAATAAGTGATAATATCGTATTTCATTAAGTGAAAAAATGATAATATTATATTTTAAATTAATAAAATATAAAATTAATATAATTATTTTTTAAAAATATAATTAATAAATATTTAATAAAAACTCTAATTATGATAAAGTCCCGTCCTATGCGTTTTTGTATTATTAGCTGAGTTTGTTTCTCTCTCCCCGATAAAAAAAACATTGGAAGTGTATTAAGAACACTGATCTGTAAATTAAATACTCGGGATGAATATATATTAATATATGGTTTTTATATTTTACTGCTTGATTTTTTTATATGCTATATTTTTATCCTATTAAATTTTATATATGTACTAAATATTATATTTTTATTTGTAGCAAATTTTCATGTATAATTTATTATTATTTATATATGTGTACGGTTAATTAATTAATTAATTTTAGGACTCTAATACACAAGTTTTTGATGTAATTTATGATTTATGCAGATATGGACTGATTATTAATTAATTATCTAAACGCTGCTTGAGAAGTAGAATAGGTGTTTTAAGATTAGGAAAAATATGCATCAGTAACTAGGAGTGAAAATTTGGATGTAGTTCATAACATAACATAATATAAAATTAAATTATTTTTAATTAAAACTAATTATTATTTTTTATATTTATAAAGATATTAAGTTTTTTATCATTATAAATAAATAAATAACTTAAAATAATTTAATTTTTTTATAATATTAAAAAATATATAAATATAAATACATACGATACAAATAAATATGAAAAAAATATGCACAATCTACCCGAATCGCACTCCTAATGGTAAAGTTACTAAAAGCATTAAAAAAACTTACGGTCAAAGTGATTTTTGACTAAATATAACCGACCGCAATATTTTTGTAAAGATTAGATGGATGATATATTGAATTAAGATTTTTAAATTTTTTAAATTATTTCTAAAATTTAGATATATTTATTTAAGATCTTTAAAAATTATAAAAATTTAGATAAATTAAATTAAAATTTAATAGTATAAATGTATTAAAAAAATCTTATGTAAAGATTAGATGGATGATATATTGAATTAAGATTTTTAAATTTTTTAAATTATTTCTAAAATTTAGATATATTTATTTAAGATCTTTAAAAATTATAAAAATTTAGATAAATTAAATTAAAATTTAATAGTATCTTTAAAAGTTTAAATGTATTAAAAAAATCTTAGATTTTTAAAACTCAAGGATTTTTATGTAATTTATGAAGTTTTGATCTAAAATTACACATAATAAATCCTTTGCATATTCTTATCTCAACCATGAGATCTAAATAGATTTATAAAGATTTCATTTTTGTTTATCTCTAACATTCTTATTATTTCTTTTATTCCGTACAGTTCATGAAATTCTTTAAAATAAAATCTACTAAAATTTTATCAACTCTTTCAATGTCTTTAAAAAATTTATTATTACTATTTCTTTTCTATCATACAGTTCATGAAAATCCTTAAAATAAAATGTACTAAAATTTTAATGACTCATAAAATATCTTTAAAAATTTATTAAAATATATAATTTTTTTAAAATCTATTAAAAATAATTAAATTCACCATTTACTGTATACATGTAATGTAAATTTTTACCACCAACATTTAATAAACTTTAAGCAATCTCTTTCATTAATTTAGAGTTTGTTTGAAAATAAGATTTTTGAATTGGATTTATAATTTATAATTTTTTTATTTTTATTTTTACCAAATATTTTTTAAAGAATAAATAAAACCTCGTTATTTTTATATTTATAAACACGTGAAGAAAATGATTAAAAACATAAAATTTGTAAATAATAACCACAAAATTTTTTTATTTTTTAAGTTTTGAAAAAAGTTAAAAAATATATAAATAATTTTTAAATAACTTGTAAGTAATTTTTTTTATTTTTTCTTAAAAATCACTAAAAAAGTATAATACAAAATATAATGCTAATTATTTTACCAAAAAATTTATAAATCATAAATATAAATACATAACCTCTATTATAACTTCTCAAATTTCATGAAATGAGTAATGGGACCGAGAAAAGTCTAATAGATAATATGGAAACTCCGGATCAAGCGGTAAGCTATCCTCACTTTCTCGCCTCACTTTCTCTCAACCAATATATAATTAATTAATCTATCTCTAAGTTAAAAAAAATTAGAAATATAATAAAAAACTATTTTTAAAATTTATAATAACAATAATAAATTATTTATATTTTATTCATATTATTCAATATTAGAAAAACTTTAAGATAAATCTTTATTCAATTCTATTTAATAATATGAAATATTATTTTTATTATTATCTATATTTAAAAAATATTATTTTATATAACTTAAAAATATATATATATAAGAGAATATTACTGTAGCATTAACTTCGTTTTCTCAGCAAACAAAAAGAAAAGCATACATAATAAAAATACAACTGATAAATTATTTAATTATAATTAACATAATAATTTTTTATTAAATATGATTATATTTATTAAAATATTTTTATCAATAATACTAAATCAAATTTATGATTAATAAAAAAATTATTATAAATAAAATTTTCTTAATTAAAATGATTCAAAGTTGTGAATAATTAATACAACAAACCATCGTTTTCTTGAGCAGTGAACATACGTTTCAAGCTCCCACACCAACTCTTTTTTCCTACGTACTGAAATCCAAGTCATTTTCATAACTAAACACTACCAAGCATCCACCATATTTATATTTTTAATTATCTTAATTTCACAACTTTTACTTTTAAATTCATTTTCTTATTCCCATTCTCTCTTTTAATTATCTGGCTAGTTCGTAGTTATTCATATAAGTGATAATTTTACCATATAGTCATCTTTATTGGATTATAAAGAATCCCATTTATAAATTCTATAAAAAAAATTAAGCATATAATATATGAATTTAACATTTTATTTATATTCTTTTACTTATTACAAACCCACGTAACATACAATTTTGATCATCTAACGTGTACATATGCAAAAAAACAGAGTAATTAAGGAATTCAAATTTTGCTGACATGAAAAGAATTTGATCCCATTATTACTTGTACGATGTTAATTAGTGTTTTAGTAACTAATTTTCTTAAAATCTTTGTAATTTAAGTTGTTCTTCAACAAATTGGGAACTGTAAAAGTTTTACGAAGGCTCATCCATTTTATCATGTATTAGAGTGAGTTGGTTACAAATTTTCAATTGTTGATAGAAGATGGCATAATAAATTATGACAAGTAATCATAACCTATCCTATAATATATTAATAGATGTAACTTAATTTACTCTAAGTAAACTTAATCTATATTTGTGTTTATGCATTCACAGTTAGGTAGTAAGACTATAATACCATTAGCCAAATGTTTGATATACATCCCAATTCTAATACCTCACCCCCAAATAGGTACTTTTTTATATTTTTAAAATAACATTAAATTTTATTTTTTTAATTAAATTAGTGAAAATTATATGAATTAAACTTGAATTAAGGTTCAAGATGATAAAATAAAGATTCATATTATTTGAATTATAAATCAATTTTTATAATAATATGATTATCAAAATAGGTAATAAATATTTGAAATTTTAATTAAAAAAATGTTTTGCTTATTTATATATATATATTTATTTATTCAGGAAGAATGACATAAAGTTATAATTGAGACTTTAAAATAGAGGTGTTAATCTTGTTATTTATTTTTTATTTGTTGACACGTTATAATTAGTCAATTATAAAAATCTTTCTTCAAGATTCACGACGATACTACTAAAAAAAGTCATGAAATTATAAAAAAAAAACTACATATTTAAAAAATAATAATCATCCGTTCTTGTTACTATTTCAAATTCTTTCATATGAGTTATTTGCCAAAAAAATCATAAATTTCAAGAATTTCATATTTTCTAACGTTTATGTTTTTGCTAATTTTGAAATCTTTAGTAACTTACTTTTTCATGATTTTTAATTATAATTGTAAGAATTAAGTATAAACGTCGGTGAATTTATAGAAGAATTAACGATTAATATTTTATAAAACATTTTTCTCATTGTATTATTCGGTCAAAAATTAAAGAGATAAAAAAGGAAAAGAATAATAACTGCTCATTACAGAATGAAAGAAGCTAATTAAGAAGCATATAAACTCATGAATACCACCAAATCCTAAGAGTACGAGTCAAATGGTTCCATATATAAAATAAAAGATTAGATTAAATTATTAGTTATTTGATGATACAATTAATATTGGTCCAACTGTGTGATCGTAAATGAAATCAAATCATAGATCAAGATAGACATAGTCTTCGCTTTGGAGATAATAAAGAAGAGATAAAGGAAGAGCCAAGAAATATGTTATTTATAGTTTTTAAACCGATTTTTTGTCGATTAAACTAATTAACAATTAAGAATTAAAGGTTTGAATAAACGTAATCAAAATTCATTTGAAATTCTAGGGTTTTGATTATCTGTTTTATTTTATTTTCTTATTTTATGATATACCATTTAAATTATAACACTTAATATAAATAGAGTAGAAAATCAAAATCTGGTTAAATTAACTTGAAATATAGTCATTTAAATAACTTATTAGGTGTTATAATTTAACTAACAGTTAAAAAAAAAAAGATATATAGAAAAATATGACAGAATGTCCTAAGTCAATTTATTCATATACAACTACTCCCATAATTGTGATATAAGCTAGCCCAAGGTAAGAAAACATTTCATTGGTTGGGAATAAACATATTGTTTACTACATATATATAAGCAACTAATACTACCCCTCAAAAGCATTACATATATCATTTAATTAAATAATCAAGAAAGTTAATCCATAAATTAAGGATCACTTAATTAATTAAATAAAGGAAAGAAGGACTTTTGAATTCCATGTGAAAGGGCACTATTGCTTCGAATCTAGCATCAAATGTCACATAACATGTTCTCACTCCCACTATGAGGAAAAAGTGGCTTGAGATTGTCGCAACATGCATCTGTATTTTTTTTTTGTAATGAACAGTTGTTAAAGTTATTTTGTTTATGTAATTTTAACGTTTTGTTAATTCAATTTTTATAAGTAATTTAAAATTATATAACTTTTACTAAAATTGTAACAAAAATATCTATTTTCTACTATAAATAATAACTAAAGTGTCACTAAATCAAAATTTTGTCACTTTAGTCTCTTTAAAAAACTTGTGTGTTTGTTGTGAAAGTTAAATGACAGTCCTATCGGAACCTAAGGATAATTATTTTAGTGGCTAAATCGGATTTAAATCTTGATAAATATTTTATCTAAAATATTTTATTAATTTTAAAGTAAATATAAATCATCTTTTTTTTTGTTTTTAGTAAAATTTAAAAATAATAATTCATTAAAAGAATTACACTAAAAATAACTTTAATTTTACAAATTAAATATATTTATAACTTTACTTTAAGTTAATTTACTTTAGTTATCCTATTTTTACATTTGTAAATACATTAATCATTTTATGTAGATGGGTGATTTTAATTTAATTTATTTTTCAATTATTTTTAACTTCATTTTTCTCTACAAATTCATTTCAATCTAACTTAATTTTTTCTAACAAAAAATATTCTAAAAAATGATAAGAAATGGTTGAAGTGTACAAAATATAATAGTAATTAGACTACAATATATTAATTTTAAAAAATATATTTAATTTGTGAAAATAAAATCATCAAATTATAATGTTAGCTATTTATTATGTAGTAAACAACTACAACTTATTTTTGTAATAATTGAGATTATGAAATGATAATTCTTTTTTACAACAAAATTAATTTTTTAATACATTTGATATATTTATATTTTATTAATTGAATTATTATTATATTTTAAAGTTGAAGGAATAAAGTTTAATTTTTTTTTAAAAATGTCAAGAAGGTTTTAATTTTAAAATTTTAATATATTTAAATGAATTTTATGTTTTTTAATTACAATTTATATTCTTTAATTTATAAATTTTTAAGATGATATTTAATATGTATATATATATATATATATATGATATAATTCCGTTTAAAATTTTTTTTATTACTACGCTACCGTATCCGAGTGACAACTTCTAGCCTTTTTTTTTTTTTTACTTTTTGATTCCTCGATAGTAAAGAGTTAAAGTCGAATGGAATAGCATTCGAAAAGCTTTTATTATTAATTAAATAATTATGGGTAAGCCTATATTTAAATTCAAAAAGATTTTATCTATATTCTATCCAATTTTAATTAAAAAGTTACCCTTAATTTTTTTTTAATGTTTCATGTGAATAATTTTTTGAAAAAAAAAATTAAAATAACACATTTAAAATTTATAAACAAAAAATAACATATTTTATATCTAATTAATATATTTTTAAAATTATAAAAAAATACAACCATTAATTTTATTAGAATTAAATTAAAATTATTTATACCTTTTAAATTATATATCTATTATTATTAAATATTTTTTTATTGTTATAAATTTTAATCTATTAATTTATATAATTTTTAAAGTAAACTCTAAATAATATTTTTAAAGCCCCAATAAAGCCTTTTCGAACGTGCCAATAAACTTACCCTTAATATATTAGCATTCAGATTATTTTAAGCATAGTGGCATTAAAGTCTCATTATGAGAAGAGCAAATATGAGATTAAAGGTTCAATGTAATGTGTGTTAGTTATGTAATATTATTTAAAAAATAATAATTAACATTGCCATTAGCATTCTGATTATTTTAAGCACTACTACTAAGCCAACCAAAGTGAAGTTGGCATGTGAGGGATAGCGATGGCTATGCAAAATGGAATCATTCTACTCGTCTCTCCACCTGTTTGTTTAGCTCTTTTCCATTATTATTTAATTTGAAATCATTTTTTGTGAAATTTGTTAGAATAATGTCAACTCTTTGTTTTCACAATATGGGTTTCTTAATTAATTATTCTATTTTTTTTTTCTAAGCTTTGATCAATAATTATAGTATTGGTTGTTGTACTGCTAGCTAGGCCGGCCGGGCAAAGATGAAAAGAGGAAAGCGAGGCTTCTATAAACCCTAGCTAATTAAATTGGTTCTTCTGTTCTTCACAGGGCATTAGATATTATAAGTTATAAATACAACTGATGTATTAATTTTATATTAGATACAATTAAGTAAATTTGAATATATTTATATTAATTTTATATTAGATATAATTATGTAAATTTGAATATATTTATTAATAATATTATATGATATTATATTAAATTCATATAAATTTAAGATACATACACTTTTATTATATCAAATGCTTTTGCAGCAGCTAGCTGCGAATTGCCGAGGGGTTAATTTTACTAAAGGTGTGTTTGTTTTTATTACTATTTGTAAGTTAAAAGTGATTCTAAAAAACACTTTCAAGAAGAACGTAGTGAATGTGTTTGTTTATGCTTTCGAGACTTTCTAAAAATGTTTATGACAATAAAAAGTAATTTTAAACCAAACATATAAATTTTGTATTAAATATTTTCAGAATTCAGAAATCACTTTTTTCTTTTTTTTTAATTTCTGTCAACACATGATATGCTTCTTCTTTAAAGTGTCTTTTGAAATAACTTGAACTGAAAGTACACGTTAATGAAATTACAAATGAATATTAGACCTGTGCTTCATAATATATTAGTTTTAGAAATTACATCTTTTTTATAAATCGGAGTAGAATTGTTTTATTGTTAGAAGTGATTTTAACATAATATTTTAAAAAATAATAACAAAGATAACTTATTCAATTCATAATTATTAGACTATAAAATTATGATATATATTGAATTAGATTCATATTAATTTTTAAATCATATATTTAAATCATATAAAATATTATTTAATTTATAAAATTATACGTGTATATATATATGATTATAGTTCATATTTTATTTTATTAATACTTCATATTATTAAAGATTTGATAGACAAATAATCTTGATAAATATTTTTCACAAATCGTTTTGGCCTTAAAATTAACACATGTGTCAATGTCCATTAACCTAATATTTAAATGTTAAGAGTTTTTTTAATTTGAAACTTTAAAATGTACTAATTTCAAGTTAAGATTATTTGTCGGTACTATTTGTGAAACCAATAAAAAAACATTATACTGCAGATTGTATTTGAATTAAATAAAGAATTATATAAAAAGTTATAATCACAAATATCATATATCTTGCACAAATAATTTGTCATATCGTTACAAGCATAAAAGATAAATAATATTAATTATTAAATTATAAGTATTTAATCTACATATTTTATAGAGTTAATATTTTTTTAAAAATGATAAATATATAAAAAATAATATTAATCATTTTTTTAATAATTTAAATTTTTATAAATATTAATTTTTCAATAACTTCTAACACCATTTTATATTTAAGTGTTTTAATTTAACAAAGTGAAAACGAAATGATTATTCGCCCATATGTGAATTATTTTATTGAGGTAAATACAATATATATGTATAATTGCTTATCTAAATAAACTGAAAAACAACTAAAATAAAATAATCAGTTCCTGCCTATTTGCAAGTGCCATTTATGAATAAACAAAACCTTTCATAGGAAGTTTGAGACATATATTAATTTAGGTAGTAACAATGATTATATAGGATTAACAAAGTAATATTTTACTTTATCTTAAAATACAAGTTATATAATTATTATTAACAGTATGTAATATGGGAAAACTAATTGTTATATGGAACACAATGCCAAATGACACCATTATTAAGAATTAATATGTCTCATCTTATAAAGATTTAAATATAATTAATTAGGATTTTAATTTATTTTTTTCTTTCACATTCTAAAAGTTATCTACAAAAGTTATAATAATATTAATTTTTTCTTTCTTCTTAACTAAAATTGCAATATGTTATATATCCATGCTAATTGAGGTAGGCTAGCTCTCGATAGTTTTGTGTATGTTTGTATATGTTAGAATATATTCGTAAGTGTTGTATTTTACGGTGAGAGAATCCTTAGAATTCATCTTTAATCCAAGGTATGTTAATGAGTTCTTTTGATTTTCCTCAAGCCTCGCACCTATGACTTAGCCCTTAAGTTCCTTAAGTTCTTAGAATTTAGTACCAATTGATACGCACGTATCAGTTGGTACTAACCTCTAAGAACCTGAACTAGTTAAGGACTAGGTCGCAAGTTCAAAGTTTGGAGAAAGCGAAAGTAATTTGTTAACGTACTTTGGATTTAAGATGGAATCTAATGATCTTCCTACGGTATAGTACAAGACCCACGAATATATTTTAACAGTATATATTCTTAGTGTTTGTGTTGTTTACCAATTTGACTATTCTTTATATTTATTAAAAATATAATTTTAATAATTTTATTTATTTATTTATAATAGTCAGAGAAATGAATATATTTATAACAATAATAATTGATAGTTAGTAGTCTACCTAAAACAAATCTTCATTGTCAAGGAAAAGAAAATGAATACTTATAATCTAAATTCCCTCTGCAAAGATACTAGCTAGAAATCATAAGTAAGAAAGTTTAGCGCATGTAAAAGTAAGTTGGTAAAACAAAATTTGGGCTCGGATTGTGTCTGCTAATAAATAATAACACATTGAAGCTTATTAAATTAGCGTTTAATAGATTGCAAAATAATGTTTTGAAACTGCCCCTAATCCAGACAATATATATATATATATATATATATATATATATATATATATATAATAAACAAACTAGTAATTAGTTAAAAATGAGGGTTGTCTGAAGGTACTAAAATATATTATCGACATTTATAAGATAATGACTAAGTTCTTGCACATATTTCTCTGTGTCTGCTTTTATTATATGTTGAAAGTTTATTTTTTTCTTTTCTAAACGTGTGTATCTTGAAATTTTCAATAACTTATCGTGATATTATTTCATTTATCTTTATAATAAATCCTATAACATCTCCAATGAGTCACGTGTCTAGTATTAACAAGAGAGAGAGAGAGAGCAGCCATATCTCTATATTCATCAGTTGGGCCTATAAAGTTCTTCCGGCCCATTACCGTTACAATCTATTTCTCTAGCCATTACTTTAGGTAATTTCTTAGTGGGAGTTGAATTTTTGTAAGTTGTAGGGGCAAAAGTTCATAATACTATTACTATTATTTTGGTAACAATTGACTTCTTGAATCGTTTCAATTTGTTTCAATTAACTACTCTATGTAATAAAACCAATCAAATTGAACAAAAAAATTGCAATCACTTATTCGTTTGCATGGCGCTCGAGATTTTAAGGATATTTTTGTTATTTTCTTTAATATAAACTAAAAAAAAAAGTTGTAAACTGTAGGATCTGCAATTTATTTATTTTTCTTGATTTTTAAGTGAAGCTGATTAATTTTAGTATGATTAGAATTTTGAGGTTCAATTGGGTAGATTGCAAGCTAGGAGGAAAAGAGGAAAAATGTCCTGTGCTCTACTCGTGATCGCTTTTCAATTTTTGTTCATAGTAAAGGAAATAAAAAATAAAAAAACCCTTAAACTCAGTATCATACAAGAATAACAAATAATATCATACAGGAAATAATTGTCTTAAACTCAGAATCATTTTTTTTTAGGAGAGTAAGTAAGAGATGGTGCTAAGAATACAGTGTACTGAAGACATCTATGACTTATAAATGGAGCTACAATTATCAAATGAACTTCTGAATAAAACTAAACAAAGGCATTAATTAGGAATAACCAAACCCATAGCTAATTCTGTATACACTATGAAACTATATTTCCCATGAGAATTATTATAAGTAAAATAAAAAAGAAAAAAAACTACAAGACTGGTGTCAGAATATCATACATCCTAAAATGCAGGGCTGGCATCTCTCTTCTAAAATGAGCGTAGCAAGATAGTTCCGACAGATGACGTGAGTATATCGCTGAGAGCAACCTCGACTCCATTTGATCCATGTTCACAACTTATCAAGCTCGAGAGTATGGGGAATAAATTAGCCAAATTGGTCTCAAATGAATTATCTTCCAAACGACAGAAAGCCTGAAGAGTTGACATAATAAGAGGTGCACGTGCAGCCAATTCTCGTCGCTTCCCAGAAACTAGAGGAATATGCCAATTCCCAATAGGGCTGCACACTGAGAGATGAATCAGCTATCTTCCAAGAATAAGAGATTTCTGTTGGGAAAATCGGGTATATTTTCCCTATTCTAAGTAGTAACTATTCACTTATGATTTAAATGAATAGAACTCAAACTAACCCGACAAAATAATGCTATTGGAAATATAATGCTAAAATATACTAAAAGCAGGATATTCAAACAAAAATATTAAAGCGAGAAAAATAATAATAGTAAATTTAACGAGGTTAGACAAATGTTACTCAGGTCCTCGGGCGTCGTTGACCACTTCCACTATCTCCAAATGGATGAACTCCAAAATTACAACTAATTGGGCAAAATTGAGCTAATCAATTACCCTTACAAAAAGAGAGGAAGATTTACAAATTTTGGGATGTTTACAACCATGGTGAAGGAAGGCTTTATTTATAGCCCCAAATCCAACACCCATACGTCTTCATTCCTAACCAATGTGGGACTTTTCTAATTTGCTCACTGGAGCTATATAACAAATCTCCACCTTAGCGACTTAGTAATATTAAATGATTTCTTTAATTACTAGATCAGACGCGGTGCCGCCAATTGCGAGGATGTTAATCAAGTCCAGACAATGTTTGAACTTGATTCACGTTACCACCTTGTCATCATATCTCCGCGGATTCTCTGTCCGTACTAATCTTTTGAACTAGTACTCCACCTTCTTCAATAATCTCTCGCACGAAATGATAACGAACGTCAATGGTCTTTGTCGTGCATGGTAGACTTGGTTCTTTGCTAAATGAATAAGCACTTTGACTATCACAAAATACCTTAATATGTTTTTGACCAACTCCCAAGAGTCTTCAAGCAAACCTCGTAACCAAATAGCTTCCTTCACGGCCTCTCGCTGCCATATACTCTGCCTTGTAGTAGACAAAGCAAGCTGTGGACTGCATGAGTAGACTTCCATGGCTGGTGCTCACAGCAAGAGTAAACACATAACCAGTAGGTTGATCGACGTTTATCTAAATCTCTGTGATCAATCACAATATCCGACCGCACGTTGACCAACAATATTATCCTGTTGAAATACTAAACCAACATCTACGTATTTATAATATACCGTAGAATCCATTTCACGACCAACCAATGTCCTTTACCGAGGATCATGCATGTACACCGCTACAAAGACCAACCCGCATGTGAAATGTCAGTCTTGTACACGCCATTGCATACATCAAGCTACCAACCGCATTTGCATATGGTACCTTTGCCATATATTCTCGTTACCGCATCATTTTTAGGAGATAATTGAGCACTAAGCTTGAATTGAGGAACTAGCGGAAAGATGCTTACCAGGTTTTGTCTGTTCATTCATACCAAAACGTTGTAGTACCCTCTTGAAATATTGACTCTGGGTCAAACTAAGCTTCCCTTCTTCTGTCTGCTTATCTCCATCTACCGAGAATCTTCGTTTCTCCCAAATCTTTCATTTCGAACTCTGACTTAGTTGAGCCTTGAGCCTTCAACTTCACTGCAGCTCTTCACGCAATCAACATATCATCGACGTACGCATAGAAGGTAAATGAAAGACTCGTTTTCAGAAGCTTGCGAAAATACACACAATGATCATGTGTCGGTGTACTCTGTTGCAACATAAACCCGATCAAATCGTTTGTACCGCGCTTGGAGATTGCTTCAATCCATACAATGATTTGTTCAAATTACAAACCCGATTCTCTTTACCAAGAACATTAAACCCTGGTTGAGACATATAGATTTCCTCTTCTAAGTCACCGTAGAAACGCGGTTTTCACATCAAGTTGAACTAGTTCCAAATCAAATTGTGCTACCAAGGCCAACAAAATTCTAATGGAGGAATGTTTTACAAGCGGAGAAAATACCTCATTATAATCGATTCCTCCTTCGCCACGAGCGTAGCCATAGCTACCAACCTTGCCTTATGGCGAATACCATCTTTGTTAGAAATCCATCTTTCTTTGCATACACCCATTTACATCCAATTTCCTTCTTGCCCTTAGGTAGTTGTGTCAACTTCCATGTTTTATTCTTCTGAAGAGACAGAAGTTCTTCATCCATGGCTTCCTTCCATCTTTCAACTTCAGCGCTTCTGATTGCTTCTTTATATATGGAAGGTACATCATCATGTACCAATCGAAAGTGCACAAAGCATTTGTATTCTTAAAGCGGCGGTAGCAGTCTTCAAAATCCTTGTATCGGCAGGTACCTTGACATTTTGTCGTCGTGGCCTATCATCCGGCAGCTTTCTTCTTGTTGCTGTGGAGGTTCTTGGGTTAAAACCTCTTCATCTGATTCATCTTCTGTCAATGGAGGATCAGCTTCTGTCTTATCTTCACTAATTGGATTAACAATTTTGCTTTCAAACTCCACTTGTTTTGGAGTTTGCTCCACCTGCTCTAAAGTGCCATCAATCTTCTTAGTTACCTTTTGCAACAAGGCAGATTCATCAAAGGTAACATCTCTGCTAAAGATTATCTTTTTTGTTTCAAGGCACCATAGTCGATATCCCTTAGAACCATAAGGGATCCCCAAAAAAATAGCTTTCTTGGCTCTTGGGTCCAACTTTGATTCTGTTACATGGTAGTATGCAATTGAACCAAACACATGTAAGAAATCGTAATCTCTAGCAGGTTTTCCAGACCATACCTCCACATGGCGTTTTGCCTCTCAAGAGCAGACGATGGTAAACGGTTGACGAGATGACATGCATACGTCACGGCCTCGGCCCAATCTTGCTTGCCTAAACCAAAGATTTGACAACATACATCGAACCTTCTCCAAAGAAAGTCGGTTCATACGTTCCGCAACTCCATTTTGTTGTGGTGTTTTTCGAATAGTGAAGTGTCGCACTATCCCTTCTTCTTCACAAACTTTCATAAATGGATCGTTTGTGTACTCGGGTACACATCGGACTCGTACGCTGATCTTTTTACCGCCCCGAGTCTCGATCATCTTCTTCCATTTGAGAAAAATTCTCAAAGACTTCATCCTTCTTCTTCATGAGATACACCCAAACTCTTCTGGAAAAATCATCAACGAAAGTGACATAATAATGTGTGCCACTCATGCATGGAGTTCTTGTTGGCCCCCATACACCAGTATGGATGTAAGCCAAAATGCTCTTTGTATTATGGAGAAAGAAGCCAAAGCTTACTCTTTTCCGCTTTCCCAATACACAATGCTCACGGAAATTCTAACTAGGTTCTGCCGCACCTTTTAACAAGCCTTGCTTTACTAGAATCTGCAAAGCTTTTTCACCAGCATGTCCCAAACGCATATGCCACATCTTGGTAGTTTCTAAATCTCTTTCTTCCTCTGAAACTGCTGCTGATGCTGTCCCAATAACCGTACTACCAAGGTAGTAGTACAAGTTATTCTTCCGAACACCTTTCATCGCCCTGAAGTGCTCAGAAGTAACCTTGATACCCCATTTTGTATGGTTATAGTGAAGCCTTTTGATTCTAAGACTCCACAAGAATGAGATTCTTACGTATATCTGAACATAACGAACATCTGTCACAAGACCCTGGTTGAGCCATCTCGATTCTTCAAACGAATTGTACCGATTCCCAAAACTTTGCATGGATAATCATTACCTATGAAAACAACTCCACCGTCTAGTTCTTCAAAGTTAAAGAACCATTCCTTGTTAGGAGACATATGGAAAGTACGCTCTTTGAATCAAAAATCCAATCACCAGGATGAGATCATTGACGAACCAACCAATGCAAAATACGAATTTGAATTGCTTTCGGCTACACATGCATCGGATTGTACGGCTTTTCCTTTTCTTTTGCACTTCGGACAATTTTTCTTCCAATGGCCTTTCTCGCGACAAAAGGCACATTCATCTTTACCAAGTCTTCCTTTTGATAGAATCTACCTCTCCTTCCTTTCATTGTGTTTCATGCGGACGTCCTCTTACTGGACAATGCTCTCACGCTTCATTCTGCTTTCTCTTTTATCTTTCTTTCTAATTTCATAACTATACAAAGCAAGACAAACTTCCTCAAAAGATACTTTATCCTTCCCAATGAGTAAGCTCGTAATAAGATGATCAAACTCATCATCGGAAGGGAAATTTAACAACATCAAGGCTAAATCTTCATCTTTAAAAGTTTCATCCATATTTAACAAATCTGCTACTAATTGATTAAAAGCAGAATGTGGTCGTTTATTGTAGTACCTGGAAGGTATTCAAACCGAACAACTTCTTCTTCAAATAGAGCCGATTCTGCCCACTCTTCTTCACGTGAACTTGTTCTCCAACGCCTTCCACAACTTACTTGCAGATGTCTCCTTCATGGCGAACGTATACTTTTGTTCTCTGAGAGACACGAACGGATTGTACCACATGCCAATCGGTTGATATTTTCCACTCTATTTCATACGCTCCATCTGGTTTCTCTTCTTCAATAGCGATGTCTAGACCTTGTTGAAACGAGCATCTAGAACTTCGCCTTGCCACATGCCGAAATGGCAGGTTCCCATCAAACTTCTCCTGCTCGAACCTTGCATTCATCACCATAGTTACGCTTGAGCGTGGATGACGGCCTTTGTTTGAAAGAAATTTTTCTTCCGCCATTTCTTCAAATTACAACAACTAGCAACTATATTCCAATAGCAAACAAACGGAATACAAACAAATGCCTAGGTAGAAAACCTTCGGCTTTGATACCAATTGTTGGGAAAATCGGGTATATTTTCCCTATTCTAAGTAACTATTCACTTATGATTTAAATGAATAGAACTCAAACTAACTTGACAAAATAATGCTATTGGAAATATAATGCTAAAATATACTAAAACAGATATTGAAACAAAAATATTAAAGCGAAAAATAATAACACCGAGAAAATTTAACGAGGTTCGGTACAAATGTTACCTAGGTCCTCGGGCGTCGTTGACCACTTCCACTATCTCCAAATGGATGAACTCCAAAATTACAACTAATTGGGCAAAATTGAGCTAATCAATTACCCTTACAAAAGAGAGGAAGATTTACAAATTTTGGGATGTTTACAAATGGTGAAGGAAGGCTTTATTTATAGCCCCAAATCCAACACCCATCTTCATTCCTAACCAATGTGGGACTTTTCTAATTTGCTCACTAAGGAGCTATATAACAATTTCAATATAAGACTGCAAAACCTTCTGACATAGGTTGACAAGGCATGACTCCACCTCTGTTTCCTCGCAAGTTGGAGGCCTGTTCTCTACAAGATTTTGCAGGAATGTCAGGCAAATTAGGTAAGATTTGTTTTCAAGATGCAAAAGTGGAGGGTCTTGCATTTGAATCAATGAACCCAAGTCTTGTAGATTTGAACGTAACACAGTGTCACTGTTAATCTTGTGAGCATGAGACGCAACATCATGCAAAGCATTAAAGAGTACTGATATGTTTTTTTATTGCTGAGAGATGAGACTAATACATGCTGTAAATTTCCACCACCGCCTGCAAAGTTCAACAAGCGAAACATCCATGGTTTAAAAAACTGCAGCTATATAAAACATGATAAGCATGTTTCTAAAATTTGGTATATTTTCAATATTCTAATTAGTTACTGTTTACTTATGATTTAAAATAAATAAAATTCAAACTAATTTGATAAAATAATATTATTGAAAATATAATATTAAAATAAATTAAAGTAGATATTAAAATAGAAATATTAAAACAGAAAAATAATAACACAAAAAATTTAACGAGATTCGATATAAATGTTACTTAGGTTCTCGGGTGTCGTTGAGCACTTCCAATATCTCCAAATAGATGAATCTCAAATTACAACTAATTGAACAAAATTAAACTAATCAATTAGTTTTACAAAAGAGAAGAAGATTTACAAATTTTGAATTTTTACAAATGGTGAAAAAGTGCGTTATTTATATCCTCAAATCTAACACCTATCTCCATTTTTAATCTAATTTGCTCATTAAAGAGCTATATAACAATGTGTGAAATTGCACCCAAAAAAACTTCTTCATTCAAAATCATTAGATTTTACCTAGGAAATATTAGAGATATAGGCAAACTATCAAATATATCATAGAAAAAATTAGTTGATCACTCATTTGTTTTCTTTAATTGATGTTAAGTGTTTGGTCTGAAATTAAAGTTAAATTGATAAAAATAAGAAACTTTACGAGAGCCCCACTCAGAATATTATTTCATATTTTAATCCTTAAAAAATTTGCAATAATAACATATTATTTTTATTGACACTGGTAAGGTAAAAAAAAAAAGAGATAAAAAGAGGGAGAAAACGTAAGCCCTTTGCATGATTGGAACTTGAAAATCTACCGAACAAAACCTATATAAAGAAATCCTAGTTTACTCACATGTTAATCATATTAAGTTATGTCAGTATTTTTTATTTTATTTTATCATTATTGTTATATATATGTGTTGTTTTATTGTGTTGGGGGAGTCTACCTTTATCATGAAAAGCTGAACAGCAGCTTTGCATTTTACATCAGATATACAAGCATAGAGTTGGCGTGACCTCAATCTCTCTGAATCATCCTCGCGCATCTCAAACTCAGCTATCTCTACATAATTCTCTCTACTTGAAGAAGCAAGTTCATTATTCATAGTGATGCTATCATGATACGAGTATAATTTGCTCAAAGTTGTTGAGCGCTCGAGTACAGGCAAACAAGGAGCAGAGAAGGTTGTAGTGGGCACAGAGCAATGGACGCACGAGGCACAGAGCTGGTGAGCGAAGAGGCACGCTAAAGACGTGAGTAGAGGGTACCATTACAAATTCAGTTAAAAATGTCAGAATCAATTATCAGGATTCTCTGTAATTTTAAATGCATTTAAGGCTATATATAACCATAGTTAATCGAAGAATAAATATCAAAAAATATATGAAATCAACTCTTCTTATCTCTGTCTTCTTCTTCTTCTTCTTCAACCTTTGAGAAATTCTGCACGTATCATATCACCACCAGCAATGAAAGTGAAGTTTGGAAGTGTTGAACATGCTACTTCTTTTTTTAACGATAGAACAACTTCTAGTCATGTTTATCAACTTATTTTGAGGCCAAACATGATAGGATCTTTTCTTTAAAATCAAAATTGGACCCAATTTTGAATTCTAAGTTAATCACTTTTAACTCAATTTTAGTAAAAAATTTGAGGTGTAAGCTATTTTAAACCTTGAGACGTAAACTTTAACTGGTTGAGACGTAAGCCTTAAAAAATAATAAAACTACTAACTTCGATGCGTTTTTCACGGAAAAAAAAGCCTTGAGTCTGTTAGATAATATTTTAAAACCATGGCATCAGCACCCTACTCTCCAATTTCTTATAATAAATATAATAAGCTACTTGTCATCAAATCAGTGAGAATAAAACAGAAGCTTTTAACAATCACATTTACTTTAGTTTAAAATTAAGGGGGTTCAAATGTTTAGAAGATATATTATGCCCACCAGACCACCTAAACTATTAGTAGTTAGCTTCATTATCGGGTTTGACAATGAAATGAAAAGATGAGAATTTAGTTCCCAGGGGGAGAACATACACTATTGCCTGTGGCGTTTAGACGAAAATGGAAAATGAAAGTGAAAAATATAGAAATTTCGCATCCTTTCATCACTAATGTAGAAAACCAACATACAAACCTTAATTGCTTCTGTGTTTCTGCTTGATGTCAGCAGGAGAGTGGAGAGAAGTAAACGAAGTGACAAATGCGTCTCTATGAGTCTTCATGGACATTACAGCTGTGACATGAATAGCATAACGAAAGCCTTCAAAGCAAATAACTAATAATATTTCATCATCACTTTGGTCTAGGGGAACACTGAAGGCAGCCAACATAGGAGCCCAGCAAACTTCAATCATGAATCTTAAGGATCACCACATCTGTGGCAGCATAATAAACTGAACTGTAAAATTTTCATACAGGTCTGTATTAAGATGGGAAATCTAAAAGACTGTCAAATAAAAAAAATTTCCCAAAAACTAGTTTTTTTTAAATATAATATGCCACAGTTAACCCATATTATAAATTTTCAGAAGCGAGAGAAGAAAAATAAAAGCAAATACATATCTGTATTCATTCAATATGTAAAAGTTGCATGCGATTGTCCGAAGGTCAAAAGTTAATGGTAAAACATCAAAGTCTAGAATATAGAAAATAGTCTTACTCAGATTTGCGTCCTTTTTCTTTTAACTGTTCTTGCATATGTCTCATAAGATCATCACTAGTCTCAATATCACAGAATAAGCAAGTACGTAAGCTATGTCCGCACTAGCAAAAGCCTTTGGATTACATTTGCAATAGCGCTCGGAAATTTTTTCCATTATTTGGTCAATCTTCTGCGCCTCACCAGAAAACCTAAAGCCATGAAGAGGCCCTGATTACCTCATCAAATTCCAAGCCATCAAAATCAAAAGAATCGACGTAGGCATGCATTACATTCAAGGGTAACTCTTCTCTTTCTCCAAGGTAATCACCGATGAGAGTTTTATCCAAGCCAAATGCATTTTTAAGAAAAGCTGCAATCTCCTCAGGTGAGTTCCCAACCTTACTCGTATTAATAAGAAACTCGATTCCGTTCTTAGGTTTCCGATTAAAAAGTAATATATCTTCCTGCCACAATTCTGATGATATCAGTTTACAAACATATTAACTAGCAGACAAATCCAACGACAACAAGTAGAATGTACTTGCTTACCTGAAGCTCAAGCTTGTAAGCCCGCCGTTCCTAAATAGTTTGAGCATAAGAGGTTTCACTGGATAGTTCTGAATGAGTATCTCATCCTTCAATAGACTCATCAGCTTTCCCATTTGCCACAGCAAGACTACTTGGTTCCGTACCACTTCAGATCTCTCAAATTTCTTAGTAGAAAGAGGATCTGGAATGTACAATTGTCTGATCATCCAGTCCCCCATGGGCCTTAAAAAAGCAACTAGACACACTTCATAGCTTCAAGTTTCATAGTTGTCTCCTGAGATGGCTGCAATGTGGTGACGGCACCAGGTGGAACACCTTGGGCAGTTTTAAGAAGCCCATTAACCATCCTGGCAGAAAGAAAAACAATAAAATGAATGATCTTATTTTCTTAAAGAAGAACGACGGAGGAAAAATACTCATCATCACTATATATTTTGATGATCTCATTTATATCGGGAATGATGAACAACTTCAAAGAATCAATACAAAAGGAATTTAACATGATAGATTTGGAAAAAAATGAGATTTCTTTTGAGAATTAAAGTATTGTAAAATCTTATCAAAATTTATATTTATCAAAGAAAGTATGCCACGAAAGTTCTGAGACTATTTAACATGGAAGATAGTAATTTAGTTTTCAATTCTATTGTACCATGCCACAAGTTGTGATGTAGTACAGAATAGTTTGGTGTTATTATTTTCCTCCTTGTGTCATTTTATTTTATATTTGTCACTTTGTTATTTTCTTTGTCTGTTTTGATATTTTGTCTTATCTGTAACCGAATTGTTTTATTTTGCTATTTGAATAGCTATATAAGGAGAGAAGGGAAAATATTTTCCCCTCAAAATTGACTTCTGTAATTGCAATTTTTTCTTTTGGTTTTCTTTCAAGCAATCTGATTTGAGCAATCAAATTCTTCATAATTGGGAATTTATTCCAAGAAACTTACTCATTTGCTTCATCAATTGATATCAGAGCCACAGGTCACAGATTTTCCCTTGGTTTTGAATGGCTAGAGATGGAAAAGGTCACCACGCCGACGACAATGATCATGGTATGCAGGCTCTATGGGCAACAGTCGGTAACTTAGAGGTGCGTTTCAATGTTCTTACGATGGAGATTCGCCAAGCTTTATGAGGTGTCCCTGAGGTGGAACGCTGTAACCTCAACCAATTCGATGGGCGAGATGTAGCTTGCAATCGTTTGAGAGTTGGTCAAGAACATCATCAGTGCCACCATCTGAAATCTGATAGTGAAGAGGAAGTTGTGAACTAGGTATTTGGTGGTCCACAATTTCAGCGAAATTAGAGAGGTAACGAAGGTTATAATTTCAAGCTGAATCTAGATTTTCCCCATTTTGATGGACATCTTCACATTAAAGATTTTCTTGACTGGATTCGTTCCGTGGAGAATTATTTTGATGGTATGAAAGTACCTGAAGAGAAGCAAGTTAAGGTAGTTTCCTACAACTTGAAGGGAGGTGCCTCCTCCTGGTGGGAACAACTACAAAATCATAAGCACAGAGAAGGAAAGTAACTCATTCATACTTGGGTTAGGATGAAACAGTTGCTTAAGGCTAGATTTCTTCCTGAGGATTATGAACAAATGTTGTTTCAACAACACCAATAATGTCGACAGAATGGACGGAGCATTTCGGAATATGTTGAAGAGTTTTATCGATTAAACTCTTGGGTAGATTTAAAGGAGCCTGACAGTGTACTAGTAGCTCGGTTTCTGGGTGGTTTACAAGAAAGTTACTAAACTCACCTCAATTTTCAACCCATTTGGAGTCTCAATCAAGTTGTGAATCTAGCCTTGAAATTGGAAACTAGCCTCATGAAACGTACCAAGAATTTTCCAACATGAAGGTTTCAATAAGAGGGTCATGTTGAGGAAGGTCCCAGCAGGAAGAGTGCTGGTTCTAGCACTCAGGCTAGACAACAACCAGAGGTTACAAAAGTGAGGTAGAGGAATACATCAAAGCTCCCTTCAATCCAACACAAGAACAACCCTTAAGTGAAACCTTTGTGAGGACGCTGCTATCGATGCAACCAACTGCGACATCGCTCTAATGAATGTCCTCAGCATGTTCAACAAACCAATTTAATATAGGAATTTACGGAAGTAGAGGCTGGGTATACGGTAGAGGAAAGTGGAAATGAGGAAAATGAAACAAAACTGGTTTTGGGAGACGAATGAGACTTAGCAGTTTATATCATTCAACAGGTACTGCTTTCCCCTAGAGCAACCTCTTCGACTCAAAGAAATGCCTTATTCCGTTCAAGGTGTATGGTGAACAAAAAGGTGTGCGATATCATTATTGATAGTGGGAGCACGAAGAACATTGTATCCAAATCTCTAGTAAAGGCTCTAACCCTATCCACTAAACCTCATTCTAATCCTTACCGAATTGGATGGATTAAGAAGGGTTTAGAGTCAAAGGTAATTGAAGTTTGTAAGCTGTCATTTTCCATCGGTAAGCACTATAAGGATGAATTACTATGTAATGTAGTAGAGATGGATGCATGTCATGTGCTACTTGGATGACCATGGTAGTTTGATCGGAAAGTAACCCATGATGGTGAGGCAAACACTCATTCTTTTCGCTAGCAAGGGAGAAAGATTGTATTGCTACCTTCATGCTCTAAATCTGAAAAGAATGATGTTGAGCAGGGATCAACCACTACACTCTTCACAGTGATTAGGTCCCAATTTGAGCAGGAGGTCAAGAAAACTAAGACGTTGTTGATGGTGGTATTGTAAGAACAATCTGAACTAGGAAAAACAATCTAAGAATCAATTCAAAAACTACTAGTTGAGTTCAAAGATGTTGTCCCTGATGAGCTTCCCAACCACATACCTCTTATGTGACATATATAACATTGCATTGACCTCATCCCTGGTGCAAGCCTACCTAACTTTCCACACTATCGAATGAGTCTAAGAGAATAAGCCATTTTGCAAGCCCAAGTAGATGACATAATACAGAAAAAAACTCATTCGTGTTAGTTTGAGTCTGTGTGTTGTGCCCATGTTATTGGTTCCAAAGAAGAATGGTTCGTGGAGGATGTGTGTGGATAGTCGGGCGATAAACAAAATCACAGTTAAGTATCGTTTTCCCATTCCTCGTTTGGAGGATATGCTAGATAAATTAGAGGAAGCTAAGATAATTTCCCGCATGGATTTACGGAGTGGCTACCATCAAATTAGAATCAGACCTGGGGACGAATGGAAGACGACCTTTAAAACACGGGAGGGGTTGTATGAATGAATGGTGATGCCATTTGGACTTAGCAACGCACCTAGTACTTTCATGCGTCTCATGAATGAAGTCATCAAGCCGTATATTTGGGAATTTGTTGTGGTTTATTTCAATGATATCCTTGTGTACAACAAGGATATCAAATCTCACTTACAACATTTGAGTTCAATTTTGCAGGTCTAGCAGGAGAACCAACTGTATCCTAATCTTAGGAAGTGTAAATTTTTGAGTAACTAGCTGTTATTTCTTGGTTTTGTTGTGGGATTTGATGGCATTCAGGTTGATGAAAGGAAAGTTCAAGCCATTCGTGAGTGGCCTACTCCCAAATCAGTCCATGATGTGTGAAGTTTTCATGGTTTGGCTACATTTTATCAATGTTTCATCAAGAACTTCAGTACTATTATGGCACCCCTTACTGAGTGTATCAAACATGGAAAGTTCTGTTGGAATCAAGAACAGTAAGACAGTTTCGATGACATCAAAGGGCGTTTAACTACTACTCTAGTTTTGGGATTACCGAACTTTGATAAAGTGTTTGAAGTAGAGATAGATGCATCTATGTTGGGTATTGGAGTTGTGCTTATTCAAGAAGGTCGACCACTAGAATTTTTCAACGAGAAACTCTATGATGCATGACAGAAATGGACAACGTATGAGCAGGAGTTGTATGTTGTCGTAAGAGTATTTCAACATTGGGAACACTACTTGATCCATAACGAGTTTGTACTCCATTGTGATCACCAAGCATTGAAGTATGTTAACTTGTAGAAAACTCTTAGCAGGATGCATGCTCGATAGGTACTATTCTTACAGCGATTCACTTTTGTTTTTAAACACCGAGTAGGGTTTCAAAACAGGGTAGTTGATAGGAGCTGTCGGATCTAACTCTAAAATTTCACGGCATAACGACTTTACCTTGTGGAAATATTGGGAAATCGTCATGTCATGTTACCCCATTGATATCAACTCGTTCTCCAAAAGTTGCAATCTTGTATCATTCTTCTTTGAAAAAAGTGTAACAAGAGTGTCCTATGTTTTCTTTGGTGTTTTTGCATCCCGAATGTGCTCCAACATTTCTTCTTCAACTGTGGACTTCAAAGCAAACATCGCTTTGCCTGCTTTAGCAAGATGTCGTTTGCATCTTCCACTGTTGGTTGTGTAACTTTATCACCACCAACAATCTCTCACAAGTCTTGACCTTGTAGGTAAGACTTCATACATGTTGCCCATGTGTTATAGTTTTTGTTGTTGAGCTTCTTGATTTTTCCAACTACTTGAAGATCACCCATCGTGTCGGCAAGACTTCGACTATATCGATCAAGTTTGACTAATAACTTGCAGAGTACCAAACTCCTCACGACTCAAGATAACTCAATTAAGAATGATCCCTCGTCATCCTGCTCTGATACTAATTGTTGAGTAAAATTTAGAATATACAACTCTAAATTTACTAATATTATATCCAAACAAGTAAACAAATTACTTGTATTATACCCACTATAACACCTTGTAAGTTATGTTATTTATAGTCCTTAGCATGCAATCTACACCACACAAATATAAAGCTAAGAAATAATACTAATCACACAAATATAAAGTTAAGAAATAATACTAACCACACAAATATTATCTGCACATTTCTCTTTTCTAAAACCTTCAACCACACTATTTATTCATCCTTCAAACATTTTATTTATTTCTCTACATCCTTCCACCACTTTATTTATTTCTCTGTATCCTTCAACTACTTCATTTATTTCTCTACTTCCTTCAATCACTTCATTTATTTCTCTACATTTTTAATTATTATGTTGGTATACTTATCTCTTTTGAAATCTCAAAATACATATCATTAATTTGTAAAATCATAAGAGATCGATGTATTTTTCTTTTTCTTTCTTTATTTAATTTTATAAAGTTATATATACACGCTTTTAACAAGAATTAATATTATGTTTTGTTGTAAATAACATCTAAACTACTAGCATAACAGTATAAAATGTATGTATCCAAGCTGAGGAAAAATGTTAATAATAATTATGATGAATGATCATAAAGAACCAAATTGAAATGAAGCAATAATAAGTAAAACACACAGTTGCAAATTTACAATTTCATGCCCCGGCGCCAACGACTCTTTTATTAATTTGTTAAAGATAGTGCAGTGCGCACACCAAAAACCTTTTGTATTGGAACGTCATCTAAATCGCAACCCAAAAATCATAATTGGTAAATTCTAGTTACATTCCACACAGTCTTCGCATACATACATTAATGTCTAAAATTATTAAGAATATATGTTTTAGAGGTATGTACTTAGAGAGTTATATGGGATGTAAATAGAATTTCCCTTCAAAATTTTATCTCAATTTTCAAAATTGAGTAGTTTTTGGCAACATAAAAAAAAAAGAGGGATCATTCCTTTGTATTTTAATAGAGGACGTCCTAGACCAGTAAGCAAGTTTGTGTGACTCGAATTTTTATCACTTGGCCTCAAGTTTGTTCTTTTTAAAAAAAAAAACACGTTGTATTCAAAATTTTATTTTATTCTACTTTAGATTTTAGATAAATTATTCTAGTTTAGGTTTTAGATTGAACATTAGATTGTAGTGTATCAATCTATTAATTGGTAATTAAAGACGGTAACATTGAGTTCATGGATTAAGTCTCAGTTCAACATTTATTTATCAATTGTATCACAAACCCGTTTCTTAAATTTATTTGGTCAGTAGCTTTTGTCTTTTTCTTTTTTTTTCTTTCTTTCTGAAATATAAATGCAATCAAATATGTTACTTTTTTCTTTTTTTTGCAATACGGGAGCATGAGTTCGAAATCATTCATTATATATACAGTGTGACCGTATTAATTTTTATTTAAAAAACAAAGGAATGAATTCCTTGATTTTTATATGGCTAAATTATTAGACTGTTTTATTTTTAACTCCCTAAAAATATGATATTTTTAAATAAAAAGTTTTATTTTTAAAAAAATGTAATTTAATTTCGTAATTCTTGTGTTAGATATTACTAATCTTATTATTAGAAAAAATAATTAAAAATGAGAACTTCAAATCATACAATTATTAAAAAAAAATATACTTTTAATTTCATATCAAGGAAATAAATGTTTACACAATAACACATACAATTTTCATAATAATAAAATTAGTAATATCTAATTTAAGAATTATGAAATTAAAATACATGTTTACACATAATATCAAAACTAATATGATATTTTTCTTTTTACTTTTAGGTTATAAAAATATATATATGCAACACGTTTGAGAAGACTATACTATGCACTCTAAACAATAAAATATAGCAATTATAATTTTTTCTTTTTTGAAATAATTACGCTGCTTAAATATCTTAATTTTGATTCAAATCTAATACATTTTACATATTCAAATAGACTACATATCGTTTATCCACGAACTTGTCTCAAAATATAGCAATTACAGTTAAAACTAATTCTGATACTATTATAAGTATTAGTAAAAGAATAAAAGAAAGAGATATTAATATAAGAAAAGGACCCATAAATGGATGATCTGTTAATAGCATCACTTGCCCTTTGAAACAACGTCCATGAGCTCTCTATTGCTAATAGCTAGCTAGCATGTGACCAACATAAACCTCTAAGGCAAATTGTGCATTAGGTCACAAGTCTCACTTGGAGGGAGATAGAGATGGTGAAACATCCGAGTTTGGAATTGATGTGGTGCCATGTATATGGAGGAGTTCACGAGCCAATGCTTGAAGATCACCTCCACCACCACCACTGCTAGATGATGAGGTAGTGTCGCCGCCGCCGCTGCCTACGAATTGACGAAGATCTAATACTGGCCGATGCTGCACGGTGGTCCAAGGTTGTAACATTGGCTCGAAAAGAGATGACAGGTCATACGTAGCAGGCATTGTACAGGAAGATGGAAGGTCGGCGATTGTTAATGGAGGAGGTGTTATTAATGTTGGTGGTGGTTGTGGTGGCGATGGAACCTCTAATGATGCCAAGTGTGCCTGCATGTAAGATAGCTCCGCTTGTAAATTCACCACCTGCTTAGACGCAAAGTACCCAAAAAATAAAAAATAATAATTAAACATCGATTAATTAAAGATTAAATTTTTAGAAAATTGTATCAAATAACAATACTAAAATTTATAATAATAAATATAATCCTAATAATATTAAATATGATCTATTAATCTAACATAATTTAACTATCGTAGAATTTAATTTAAAGAGTATCTAATTGATTGAATGATATTTAATGTAAGTATTTTAGAGATTTTATTTGTAGTTAAAATATATGAAATTGATATAAAAAATATTATTTTTATGATTATAAATTTTAAATGATATTATAAATATTATTTTTTTAAATTTTATAGACATTATATCATCATAAATCAAGATGGTGTTACACTTTTTTTAAATCAAATTAAAATTTCCTATACAAATTTTTTTATTATATCAAAAGATGCTTGTTTTAAGGTATGAATCTTAATTATTAGGTGAAACACAAAATTACTAAATAATTCAACCCAAGAAAATTAAGAAAGAGAATCTCTAAAGAATCTACCTATACAATTAATTTGTGGCCATAGAATTGCAGCTTTGAGCTTAAGTAAAATGTAACGAAATGGCTAATGTGCAAGCTTTACATATAAAAGTCAATAGTCATGTAATTAAGGTTATATACATTATTATTGTACATGAATCTTGTTTGCAATGAGATATTTTTCACTAATTTTTAAAAATCATATTTAAGATCCCAATTTTACATATAATACATCGTGTTACCCGATGTGGTGGAATATATCTCACTAAAGAAGTTAAATTACAAAGAATGAAGCAAGAGAATGTATATAGTTGACGATACTATTTATTTTTATTGGAGTATGTAATGATATGTTACAATAATTCAATAAAATTTTAAAAAAAATCAAACTAAATATATAAAAATAAATTAATTCGTATATTAATATATAACTTTTTAAAGTCATTTTCATTGTGTCTCCAATAGGACAAAGCTCGAGATCTTCTAGAAGTGAACATGGGACTACTTTTAATGCAAGAATAAAAAGCAAACTTCGAGAAATACAGACGCATATTATAAATAAAATATTATAAATGCACAAAGATAATATATATTATTAGTAAATTTTAAATAATACATGGAACAAATTGAGACCAATGTAGGACATATTTAACTTTGTTTAGACTTATTTACAAGCTTGAATTTTGTGCATTAGAACATGGTGTTGCGAGCAATCAAAGAATTCTCATGACATTGGAGAAGTGATTGAGCACAATTTATTTATTTATTTATTTTTATCATTTTTTTTAATATAGAGAAAACACAGGCTGGTTGCTCAACTTGGATCTAGTAAATTATATTATTAATTGATATGTAAAACTAAATATGTAAAAATAGGTTGGTATCGTTACACTACTTTTATTTTTTTATCAACATTTTCAACGAGAAATAAAATACTCATAAATATTTTAGTTAATCTTAACAATAATATATATATATATAAGATATTTTAATTTATTGAGATTATTATTAAAATTGATAAAATATATAATAATAATTTAAATAAAAGTATTTCATATATACAAACTAAAAATAAAATTGAAAAAGAATAATACTTCGTTATAAAAATGTGCAATAATAAAGAGATGGTCTATTAATATATTATGTGATAGCACATGGATTAAGAAAGAGGCTTTCAAATGCAAACAAACAAAAATATAAAAAGCAGTTTCATGAAAATGAAATGAAACGACTTTCAATATTAATCTAAGAGAAAGTAAAAGGAATTTTACTTTTTTCTAACAATTTAATTATTAATTTAACCATTAAATAAATAACACACACTAATCAATTTTTTTTTAATTAATATCAATTGTTTTGCTTTGTGTTACTTGTAAACAGTTATTTTTATTTTATTTTTTTATAAATATAACATAGATTTCATATAATTTAGAATTTGAAAACCAATCTTCTTAACTAATGAATCTAATTAGTTGTCTATAATTCCTCATCTAAGTGTGAATATGTGATTAATTTCTACCTTGATTTTCAAAATTATTAACTTATATTGTTTTTAGTTTAAAATATATGATTGGTTATATTTTTTTTAAATGATTAGATTCATTGATTAATAGCATTATTCTCTTGATTTTGTATTTCTTTTTTAGTATTAATTAAAAGCCAACCGAAAATGCCATCTATATATTTATTTTGTGTGACTGTATATATCCACTTTATACTATTTTTTTAAATAACATTTATCAACTTTATATTAAGTTAGATATTTGTTATATGAATTAAACGTCGGAATATAATAAAAATTTATGTTTTATTTTTCCTTTTTTATAAAAGAAAGGGTACATTTTTTTCTGATACTTATGTTCATCACTAGTAATGCTTGCTAGGTGGCAAGATAAGAATACTCGTAACTTTTAGAGCAAAGAATTTTATCTTCATATGATTTAATAATTTAGTAATAAATGTGATCACAATATCTACGATATCTTTTTAAATGTAAACTCGATTAGGCTATTAATAACCTAAAATAGTTAGTTAGTGATAGAAAAGTAAATTATAAAGATTAAAAAAAAAAGTACTAATAAATAGAATGACAAGGATGGATAGGATGATGAATGTTAAGTACACGTAATGTTGTGTCATATATATAAGTATTGTTTATAAAAATGAATGAATCAGTTTTTGAAATTTTTATAAAGATTTTGACAAAATATAGATCATATAAAAAAACTTGAAAAATTGGGATGTAAATTCTTGTGATATTAACATTTTTCGGTATGTGAAAATGACTCTTGTCCCCAAACAAAAGAATCATATAAACCCAAGAAGCAGCAGCAGCAGCAGACCGACCAGTTCCTTAATCCCAGCAAAACCAACAATTCACACAGATATATGGCAATTAATAACCAATATTAGGCCATATTGCATTCTCGTAACCGCCGACCACTTGATTTTGTTAATCACAATAAAACGTTGTTGATTTCAGTACTAAACCACATCACTTTCCCCTTCTCTTATTCTTCCTTGATTTCCTCCCAAAACTATGTTCTCTAATTACTCTCCAATAACTCAACCAAAAAACATTTACTCAAAAAGTCAATATTTTGTTCCCCTTATAATCTATCATCCCCATTCCAAGTTTCATTTAACCTAAAAAGTATTTCAATTGAATATATATATATATATATGATAGACAATATCGATGTTATGTAATTTAGAAGATTAAGTAAAATAACATATATATAAGTTTGATATAATACTATTATTTTTATGGTTTTAAATTTTAAGTAATTATAAATGTTGTTTTCAATTTTTTATATATTTTTTGAGTTGTTTAGGAAGTATTTTTCATATTTTTTTTATTTAAAATGATAAGAAATAGTAGTCGTTTTTAATGTGAAATAAAAAAGAGCTACTAATTATCACTATATATTCTTATTACTTCGTAATTGTAGTCACGAGTCTAAAATTGTTTTGCTACGTATATTCTACTACAAAATTTCACTCCCCTTCCCAAATTATATCATTTAATCATAATAAAAATAAAAGAGAATGATTGTACACTTCTCGTATTTATTTTAAAAATTAAACTTAAATTTTATACATTTTTTGTGACATTTTAGTTTAATTATTATAAAAAAATAATTATACAAAAATAAATGATCAATTTTTTTATATTTTTATTTTATTTTTTAGATACAACTTATTCAAATTAAATAATATCTATCGAATTAAGTTAAAAATAAAGAATAAAATAAAAGAAGTAAATTTATTATTGTATAATTTTTTTTAATAATAATATAATTAATATGTTACAAAAAATAGATGAACTACATATTATTTTTATAATAAATAAAAATACATAGTAAGTATTTTTGTCTAACAATTAAATTAAACCATTAGAGTTAGCGATTTTTTCTTAAAATGAGAAAATATATATATTGATGACTATATTGATGAATGGCAAAGCTTAGTTGAAAAATCAAAAACACCTATCTTTAAAATATATAAAAAATATCATTAATATAACTAAAAAGAAATGGAAATTAATACCTGTTGTTGAAGAGCAAAAATATGAGCAACACAACCATAAACAGGATCTCTAAGGCGAGCTTGAGCTTCATAACAAATAGTGACAACCGCATCAAGACGCTTATGAACAGGAATGTGTAAAAGCAATTTGGACACATTACTGGCTCCAAACACTTTGTGCACCGCTGCGAAATGGGCAGCTCCTTGCTCTGAGTCGAAATACGGAGCAAATACACAACCAACCACGCACTTCCTCCTTAAAAACTTGCACGCTCCACAGGGTCCACTACTACTTCCACCTCCTCCTGAATTGCTATTTCCACTCCCTCCACCACCACATCCACCAGCACTACTACTACTAGGGTTTGCACTACTCATTCTAATTTTGATCGAATTCAAATTTCTGGGTTTTTTTTTTTTTGGGGGGGGGGGGAGGGGGGTTGTGTGTTTATTATTTTGGTTAAGTTGGGGAGGGTGATATAAAACGGAAGGGAAATGAGAAAAACTTTAAAGCCACGCGAGAGAGCAAAGTCTTAATACTCTTATTTAGCTGTTTGCGTGAAGCAAACATGCGATAAGCCCTAGCTATATTACTCTTTCTCTCTCTTTCTTAACTGTTTTGGCCATTTTCATTTTTTCTAACTGTACTTAATTTTTTAGTGAAATTTTCCCGAGCTAGCATAGCCTCTTATACTATTTTTTAATGATATTTAGGATATATTTGTTACATATTATTAAAGATATTGATAATATATTTTGTTTTATGTAATGGTGTGTTTAGTTATGAAATCAGAACGTATCATAAAATATAAAAATAATACAATTATCTATAAATTTAGTTTTATTATAAAATGTGTATTTAAAACATACGAGAGATATAATTTAATTTATCTAAATTTTTAATTATAAAATTATATATTTTTATTTTTTATTTTATCTTAAATTAAAAATAATATATTTTTTAATTTAAAATATAAAAATAAATTAAATATTAATTTAAATAAATTTTGTAATAAAAACTATTTTATTAAAATATTTATAACCAATTTTGTAATATTATATCATACAATTTATCATCAAATATTATAGAAATTAAATATAATACATACCATTATATTTATACTTAGCATATCCAACACCAAAAATATTTTTGGCATGTATTTTGATATTCTACTTGCTTTTTTTTCTTTTTCTCGATTTTTCTTACTCGTATTGATATTGATATGAACAGTGTATATGATTTTTAAATGTGGGTTGAAAAAAATTGAATATGGGAATTTTAATTTGGATTTATTGAAAATAAAATAACTAAATGGGTGGATTTTAAATAAGGAAACGTGTCAATGAGTGTCTCTATTTTTTGCCACTCTGCGTGTTTTAAGCTGCGTGGAGGGAAAAAGACGCCAACTATCTGTCCCTCGCTTTTTCTCTTTCCATTTCTCTCTCCCAACGTTGAAAACGACTCCATTCATTTCTTTATATTTTAAATAACATTTTACAACTTTTATATTTATATATATATAAGCTTTGAACTCGTAATTATAATTCTATAAAAATTCATATTATTACTCTATAAGTTAATTAACAATTCAATTTTTATTTACTATTTTTGCTATATATGAAAAAAATAGTATATTTCTATTATTAATAATGTGATAATAATTATAATTAAATTTAAAAATTATTATATCAATTACGATCTTAATATATATAAAAAGAACTATATTGTATCTCTTCGTTGAAAATGACAGTAATGCCCAATTCTTTTAGTTCTGAAGCATGTAATTTGCATTTAACTTAAAATTATAAAAAAAAAGGTAATATGCTTTAACGTCTGTCTATGGCAAAGACTAATAAATGGAGAGATTTTAACTTGTAGGGATTAATTACAGGGATTCATTGATTAATGTACAAGAAAATAAATTTAGTATTTATGATAAGAAGATATAGAAAAAATGAATAACATATAACTATGTACACATTGTATTAGTAATAAAAAAATTCATTGTATTGTGTTAATATGATTCCATCGCCTATATTTAAAGGAAGTGTAACTTAGAATATTTTTTTATATTAATAATTATTATTTTATTTATAAAAAATATATTTAATAATATAGAATGTTTAAAGTGAATTGTTACAACCACATCAAGTACTTATGGAATTGAAAAAGAATAAATAAACAGTCAATTTGCTCTCCTTTATTTATTATTGGCATCATCTAATATTTGATTATATTTTACAAAATCTGTTATGGAAAAAAAAAATCATATTCTCATGGGTCCCGATATCCTTTAAGCATTTGACCGATAATTCTAACGCACTGATCCTTGGTTGGATTGGATATGAAAGTAGATTAAAGGTACGTTTGATGAAATTTATTATATATAATTATATTTAATTTAATTTAATCATTCTATATAATATTTTTATTGAATTATATTTAATTATTATGTATAATATAATCGAATGTAATTTATTAAAATAATTTATATTTAAATTATAATTAATTTTTATATATATTTTTTACTTATTAAAATAATTTTATTAAAATCATAAAGATTATTTGAAAAACCTAACCTCCTTATTTTTCACTATTCTTAATAAAACTTTGTCGTCTATTATTTCTCGTTTCTTATTATTGGAGTAAGATTTTTTTATTATATAAACTCTCTTTGTTGTACACGTTTAATTTTTTTTAGTTTGTTTCAATAAATATATATTATAATCTATGTATTATACTTAGATTTTGATCTAGTATGGATCTTTTCACCTAGATTTCAATCTAATGATAATTTTAGACATGTTTTATTATGTGTCGATTTATTTTATTTTATTTCTAAATTTAGATATAAATCTTTTTATTTAAATATTTATACATTTCATAACGTAAATATCTAAGAACATAAATTATCATGTTAGATTGAATATTTATTATGTTATCAATAGAAAGAGTTATACTTATTAAAGGTCCAAAGACGAACGCTCAAATCGTGCTACAAATTATTTTTATTGATTCTTATGATAATTTGATTTATTTTTATTTTATTAATTTAATTGTTATTATATTTTTCATTTGAATGAATAAAATATTAATTTATTTAAAAAAATTATTAATTTTTTTATCAAAATTAAAATCAATATTAAATTTATTTTTATATTTTTGTTACATTTTAAAAATAAAAAATATATCTAATTTGACATAAGTATGAGTCTAAAAATCAAGACAAATAATTTTATAAATTTAAAATTTTAGATACATTAAGTAAAGTATTCAATACATTTTAGACTCGTACTTAATATTGGTATTAAATTTCTACGTAACTTTTTCATTTTTATTTTATACATTATGATCTTACTTTAAAGTCAAACAATTAATTGTATAAAATTATATAATTAAGTGCTTTAATACTATGTAATATGTAATAAGTATAGATGTTTGAGTCCTTTACTAATCTTTAATGATCTTTAAATTTTTACTTCTAAAAATATATCTAATAGTTTACATCATTTAATATTGTTAAAAAAATTGTTATAAATAAAATTGAAAAGAAATATAATAATTGTTTAGTAAAAATCAGTAAAAAAAAATTATTAGAGTATCTATACCCCTAACACATAACATAGTTTTATAACTTTTACCATTTTTTATTTCTTCAAGGAATTGAACAGAGTTAAAAATTTAAATGCATTTTAAACGTATGTTTAATAAATTATTTTAATTTTTTAATATAAATATATATTAGTATTATAAAATAAAATTTAAAAATATATATCAAATATATGTTCAGTATATATTTAACATGTATTAATTATATGGTGCAGAACAAATATAAATATATGTTTAATGTTTGGAGGGCTTTAAAGTAAAATTTTATGTATAAAAAACAGCTAATTGAATTATTTCTACATATGTTATTAAATTTTTTATTTTAACGATGATTTAATTAATCCATTAAAATACATGGTTTCATGTTAATTGTTAAAATAACATTGAATAATTTTTTTAATAATAATAAGATTAAAGTATTATAAAAATAAATAATTTAAATATTATTTTTATAAAACATATAAAATTTAAAAATTATAAATAGACGTAAAGATGTATCGATATGATTATGTTAATAACTATCACCATCATGAATTAATTTTAATTATCTAATACATATTTTTAAGTAAGTTAAAAAATATAAAATAAAAATAAATAAAATTTAATTTAATTATATAAAATAGTATATATTTTATATAATTATACGCAGATAATTAATATATATTTTATTTTAATGAATTATAATTATGAAATTATGATAATTATTTTTTTTTACGTTTTATAGTTTTCATTATTTTTTAAAAAAAAATTATTATTTTTTTATAAATAATTATAATTATAATTATTTATAATTAAAATATTCACTTTTAATTAAGATGAAAAAAAAAACCATTTGTCAAAGCGAAAAGCTGCCTAATGATCACTAATTATATACGGCTAAAGCCATATCTAATGGTCAAATCCAAGATCGGCGTTCAAAACCACATTAAAAGCCTTTCCAGTTCCAGATATCCACGTGTTAGTCGGTTTCTATGAACGTAACGGCCCGGTAAGAAGATGACCTCATCAGTTGCAACTCAAACCCACCCGCCGTTTACTTTCAAAGTAAGTAGCGCCAAGCAACAATACAAAAAAATACATGAATTTATATTTATTTTTATATTTATATTATTTAAAAAATAACTCTAATATAACTCATATATGACATGACATAAAAAATATAGGTATAAAAATAAGTAATATTAATATTTTTTTATGTAAAAAGATAAATTATTTTAATAAAAATATACGAAAAATAATTGATGTTAAAATTTTTGTTTTTTAAAATATATAAAAGGAAAATATGAAAAAAATCTTTCTTTTCTTTCTAATATGCTAATATGACATGAAAATATATATCAAGTTATCAATTCAACCTGCTGCTGCGCTTACTATCACATAGGAACAAATTTTCAAGTTTTATTTGTGTATCTCATTACATGAATAATCAATTAAGCGATGCCATTTTATTATGTTTAGATAATTATAATTAATTTTTTATTATTTTATATCTTAAAATTATTTACATTAAACCATTTAATTAATCATATGTGCATTGAAACATATGGAGTAAGATAGAAGAATTTATTTTCTTTCTAACATCTTTGATTTAGATCACTTATATCACTATTAATTTGTATATCATCTAATAGACATAAATTAATATAATTAACTTTTATATAATAAAGATTTATCTTTTTAGTAGTTTTTATTTCTGTATTTATTGCGTAAGCTAAAAATAAAATTATTTATGAAATATTATAATTTATACTTTACAACATCTTTTAAATGTATATTTTAGTAATATGGCAGATAATTCATTTATGATTTATTTTTGAAGTCATTGGTTAGATTTTTGCCGTCTGATAAAAAATCTAAATGTCTATTTTTGTGATCTTGATCACTAATTTGCAATTAGATCCTAACTAGTGTATTTAATTTTATTTAATGAAAACGTTGGAGACTAATAAACATTTATATACATAGTACGTGTTAACTCATTCAACCACAATAGCATTAATTTCTTTGATTTTGTTTCTATGATGAGAATTATGTTTGTAGTATAGAATCTTTAGGGTCACTAAATTTTATATTAAAATTTATATTTATATTAATTATGATGTAATATATGATTAAATAACTTTAAAATAAAAAAAGTTAAAAAATTAACTATTTATTATATTATAATTAATATAAATTTATATAATACTAATGTTAATTTTATTTTATTTTGTAGTATATATCAGTGTGCCTAGATCGAGAATCGACAATGCCCAGTACTTGTGTTTCGATGTTGGTTAATTAATTCTTTAATTCCCTAAAGACCGTTTCTTAGTGTGGAAGCAGCGTGCATGTCCAATTAAAGCTTATTACCTATCTTTTGTCAACAGCAAGTGAGTAGCAACCAATTAATTAAAGGATAAAGAATTTTGAAAAAATCAAATTTACATTTTAATTTGTTAATTACTCGATTATAAGCCCATTATCTCATTAAAAAGGATTATCAAAGTTTATTTGAAAATTTTAGAGTAAACTTTGAAGGGTACATAAAATTAATATTTTGAGAAAATATTTATTTTAAAAAAATAACTAAACAATATTTAAATAGTTATGATTTAAAAAAAACTTAATAATTTATTATTTAAAATAATAAATAAATAAAAATTGAATATTAAAAATATATCTTGAGACTATTGACAATAAAAAGGTTGATTATAATGGAATTGCAAATAAAAATAGTTATCCAAATATTTGCTAGTATTATTTTTTATAAAAATAAATAAATATTTTTCAAGATACTAATTTTATTCTTAAAAATTTAAGTTAAGTTTTTTAGATGGATTTTAACTACCCTTTTAAAAAATACAACATATCTATCCTATAATATAAATATCGAACTAAAATATAATTTTATCAAAAACAATAAGATATATATATATATATATTTCAAAAAAATAATTTATCAATCAGTTAAAAATATTTAGGCTTATAGTGGTTATGTGCACAAATTCTATATTACACAAAATAATCAAACGTAATAATGTTAAATTTACTGTTTAATCTAGTTTAATTTATTTAAAATTGACATTCATGAGTTAAAATATTCAAGTTCCCTTAACTGATGAGTTTAAATAAACAGCTTATATTTCATAATTTTTTAGTATGTATAATTTCTATTTTATTCGACATTTTTTTTATTGAATATATTTTGTTAACTAAATCACTTTTTTTTTAAATAACAATTTTTTTAATTAAACAATCAAATTGTTTTGATTGACAAATGAACTTATGCTATAAATATTTTTATCTAAATAATTACAATGTATTTATCATATCACCATCCTCATCGTGAAAAATTAATGTCATAAATAACCTATCAAAATGAGTCCAACAAAAATCAAGAGTAAAAAATACCTCATTCAAAAATAATATCATAAACTAATTTATTCAAAAAATAGCTCAAAAATTAATGTCTACCTTATTTATTTATTTTTTTGAGCTTTACTTTAACTTTATTATTTTTTCCATTACACGTTAATAAATATTAAAATATTTTTATAATAGATTAAGAACAATCGTCGGATCAAAACGATCTATTTTTAATCAATTTGAATCCTATCCGAACTGATTTAAATATTTTTAATCCGAATCTGATAGGATGAAATAACCTTTCAGAACAAATCTGAATCTGAATAAATCAAATTTCAGATTGAATAAGTTTAAATTGATATTAAAATTTATGTTTGAATTATTGTCACATATAAAACACAACATATGCAAATATAAATTTTAAATTAATATTTTTGTAACAAATATTATTATTTATAGTCATAATTAAAAAAATAAAACAATAAGAAGTATGTCTGTATAATTATTAAATTATTATAAATATTTATATTTATTTTTAAGTTAAAATAATAATATAATATAATTATAGTGTGCATAATATTTAAATATAACATATTATAAAATAAAATATGAATTTATTTATAATTTAATAGTAATTTGGTCAAAATCGGATATAACGGATCATAAAATATATTAATCTGAATTCGAAAAAATTGTATAATTTTCAATCAGAATCTAATATTATTATAAAATTTATCGATCAAATCAAATCTGAATTTGATAATCAAATCGAATCTATCAATTTAACTGAATTTATCGAATTATTTTCTCACCCCTATAATATATAATATATAATAATTGAATAATTTATATTTTGATAATTTTATTGTGTATTGAATTTATATTATTAACCGTTAATTATTATTTCAGGGTTTATAATTGTGTTAAAGTAATCATGTTTTAGTGTCAATATCATGTTATATCTAATATCAATTAATAAATAGTTAACTAACCTACATTATTTTTAATCAAAAAATGTTCTAAAAATACTTATCAAGTTCGATCAAATTTTATCTACCATATTAAATTCATTTGTTTTACTCTATTATATTTGAATTTATTTATTAAATAAATTATCATTCATATTTAGGTTATCTATCACTGTCGCATAATTTCATACCTATTGTTCATAAAATAATAATTATTATGTATATATTTTTTACTAAAATAATAAATTAATTAAATTTTTGTTAATAAAATTATTATTATTATTATTCTATATTTACTCTTCATTAAAGTAATAAATTAATCAACTATTTATTTTAAGAGCAATTTTCACATATTTATATAAAAATTTAACATTATTTTTTTATCTTGTCATAGTTAAAGACTTTTCTTTTCCTTTACTTTTTAAAAATAAAAAATTTAAAATAATGATAATTGTTATTGATTAATTAATATTATTATATATTTATTAAATTTAAATTATTTATCCGTATTTTTAAAACTATTTTATCTAAAAAGTCTGAAAGAGTATATCTATTTCTAACAAGTCTATGTTAAATTTGAAGTTTTGAACCCATGTTACAATTTTTAATTAATTTTGATTAATATCACAATGTAAATAGACAAAGAAAGAAAAAAAAAATGAGACAAAAATGGGGTTGCAAGAATTTTTATTCAGAAATTATAATAAAGAAAATACTAGGTTAAGGTTTTTTTTACCAAAATTAACTATGTACCTTTGCCTATGATCTACTCAAACAATACTCCTAGCAAGTGGCGCGAGACTTTTAGGGATTGAATACTTCAATGTAGTTTATTTATTTATTTATTTGCTTTTAAATTTTAATTAATAATTATATTTTTAAAAAATTTAATAAAAAAATCATAAAAGAAATAAATTAAATGACTTATCTACAAGCTATTAACTTATTTCGTACGAACAAACAATTTTAATTTAATTATTTAAAAATTAGATAACCGATTTAAAATAAATTACAACTCACTTAAAAAAATATAAATTAATATTTATTTAACATCTCTAATAACACATTACATATTATCATTACATGCAAAACTTACTAACATAACTCTCCTACTACAAATTCCCCGAGCACGTGTGCGATCAAGACCTTATAATCTCAAAAATGAATATAAAAGTTATGAGTTTTTCATTATGTCTTTTTTTTGTGGACTTTTAGCCGAGAAAAATGTATATTTAATTACAGGATGTCACCTAAGCATGAGGCAAATGAACGGCTATATGTTTTTAAATTAATCATCAACCAACTTGTAAATTGAAGAAATAAAGATTAGAGCAAATGAAAAGCCTAGGAAGGAAAAAAAGAGATTTTGGACCGCCCTAATCATGAAATTAATTGACCCTTACTAATTATGATGGTTAATTAAGTAAGTTGTAGTTAAGAGTCACTTAGTCAAACTATCAATAGGTCTACTTATATTATTTATGAAAAATTATTTAGGTTGATAATATTTTCATAATAATTTTTATTATTATCATAATAAAAATATATAAAATATTTATTTTATTCTTATTATTAATTATATATTAATGTTATATTATTCAATAAGCTGTTAATGTTAATAGTAAAATATTTTTATGGTAACAACAATTTATATTTTGATAATATTATTACCTATTATTTATTACTTATTAATAAATGATGGTATAATAACTTAAGTTAATGAAATATAAAATTAATATGATTATTTAAAAAAAAATTACAAATGTTTAATATTTAATTAAAAATAAACAATATCATATATTATGATTACCATCTCACCTACCTAAATGTTAAAAATAACAATAATTCGGCCACGTTGAATATCATATTTTGAGGTTTATCTATAAAATACAAAAAATAAAGTTTTTTATGAATTTGATGTATAATCAATCTATTAAGTATAATTTTGTATATCTTATGCAATAAGTAAATAGTAATCTTTGTTAGTAAAAAGCCTTATGAACCGGTCTAACAAGAATCATTGAATAAGTATGATAATAAGATAATCTAACTAAAGAAATAAAGATTCAATAATTTTTTTTATTATCATGAAGAAAAAATTATATATAGATGTTTATGATGTTATACAATAAATGAGTTTTATTTTAATGAAAATAACTATCGAGTTAATTCTTTTTTTTTTCTATATACTTACAACTATGTACATTCAAAATTAAGTTGAATAAATTAAATCTAATAATTGAGAATCATAATCAAACATTATTTTTCTTCTAACAAGATGGTGTATTTCTTCTAAGTTTTATCTTACTGTCATTTACGTAATCATTTGAGGGCTAAATACCACCTATATACGTGCTGTTTCGAGATCCTAACAATTCATTTATTTCATAAATCTACGAAGGTTAATATATATTATTTGATGTACATAAAAATTGATATTTATACAAATTATATAATATAATTAAATCAATCTTATATTAATAAATTATCTAACCATTATTTTTATCTTCTTGCTAGTAACTTTACATCCAGCAATTACTACAAGTGCACATGTTTAAAACGACCAAGTAGAATATTAACTCAATTAATTCGATTTAATGGTCATTTGTAAAGAAAGTTCAGTGTTACTTTGAGACAGTTATTTTTTTTTCTTTTAAGGCTCCGATTCTTAGAAATAAAACGGTAAAGGAAACAAAATATTCATTCATGATATATACATTAAATAATAATATATTAGTTATTAATTTAAGGTAAAGTATGGATGTAAAATAATAAAATAATTGTAAGATAAACTTTCTAATAAATATCAAATAAATAGTGAAAACCATATTTTTATAAAATTCCATACCAATTAGCTATAGATGAACATGTAACCGGAGTGTGATTACAGATTTTCCATGTACATTGCAAAATGTAATTTATTACATTCATTGTTACAAAAAGAGATATTAAAATCGGTTAAAAATTAATTTTAAACCAATTTAAAGTCGGTTCAACGCGTGAACTGACTTTAAATTTTTTATTTTATTTTTTATAAAATTTACTCATTTTATATTATACTCAAATTAAAACTTATATTTGATCACTAAATACAACAGAAAAAAAATCTATTTAACAAATAATTTAAATTATATAAATAATTAAAAAATAAAATATTATTTAATAACAGAAAAATTACCATGGTGTATTCTTCTCCTGATGTTATAATACAAACATACATATATAATACAAACATATATATATATATAATACAAAAATTTATACACATAAATAACAACACACAATAACAGAAAAATATGAATAATAAGTACGTAGAATTAATAAAAATACTTACAAGAGTAAATGAAGTGACAAAATGAAGAAAAAATTATGTTTTGTAAGTGATAAATAAGTATAAAAAATTTGAGTATTTCGCTTAAAAAAATAGGGGATCTAAAAGATTAGTTAGAGAGGAAGAAAACCCACTAATCAGCGCTGGAAATGGTGGTCGTATGTGGCCAGAAAATGAGAAAGAGTGGAGGAGAAGTGAAGGAGGTTTGGGTTTTTGAGAGTTATGCAACGCTTGAAATAATTTCTCTCTAGGAAAGAAAGAAAAGAAAAGAAAAGAATTTATCCACGTGTGTAGCGTCGGTTCTATGTGTCAACCGACGCTATCCACGTGTATAGCATCGGTTCCAGGTGTCAACCGACGCTATGTCCTACATGGATAGCGTCGGTTCTACACCGAATCGACTTTAAACTCATTATAAGTCGATTTTTTCCAAAAATCGACTTTACATATCGACTTAAATACCTCTTTTTGTAGTAGTGATTATTTTAATATTTATAATTATTTAACTTACTATTAACAAGTAAATTTTACTCAAAAAATAATTTTTAGTTTTAATAAATATCAAATATACATAAAATATATATTTATAAGTTAGAATTTTATTGATAAAAATAGTTATCTAAATAGACATCTCAAAATCATAATTTTCTTAAATCGATAAGTCAATTCTATTTCTTTTAAACAGTCTCGAGTTTGTTTTTTATATAAGAATGTAGTAGTTGCAATTTTAAATACGAGGAATGGATATTACAAATGAAAAAGGAGAATTTAATTGATATTTTAAATATTTTATTATAAAAAATAATTAAAAATTAAACCGATAATAAATATTTTATAATGTGAGTAAGAAAAATTTAAAACAATAAATAACAAATATAATATTTTATTATTATTATTTTGTTATAAATTAGTTTGAAATAATACAAATAAATTATGAAAAAAAACTAAAATTTTATATTTTTAAAATTTAAATAATTTTTTTAATTTTTTAATAGAACAAATACATAACTTAAAATAAAATATGAAATATATAATACGTAATTTATAATTAACTCAATAAAAAATATTTATTAAAATAAAATATATAATTTTAAAAAATTGAATATTAAAATTAATCTTATCTATATCATATATTATGAAATATAAATTTTTATTTTTTATTTTATTATTTAGTTTTTACATTTAACCGGATAAATTTAAAAGGTATTATCGGTTAGAAAAAATTTAAAAACTTTGTATTATGAAATATAAAATATCATTTTTTATTCTGTCTTATTTATTATTTTATTATTTTATATTTACATTTAACCAGATAATTTTAAAAGGTATTATCGGTAGGAAAAAATTTAAAACCCTAATGCTGTGCTATGTGCATCGAGAGGACAAAGTGAAAAGTCGACTTTATTGCAGAAGTACATAGGTACGTGTCGAGAGCTAATGCATAGTAAGTAGTACATCTAATTCAAAGCGTGTGTCTCGATTGAACTTGAACCTGTCCACCTTGCAATAAATTTCATGTAGCTTCTTGTTGACTACTAGATCTTCTCCATACTTTCACAGTTTTATACCACCTCAAATTCATTTATTATCGTTACTTTTATATATTATAATTTTATTAAATATAATTATATTTATTAATAATATTATAATATTCATATCATATTATTTATTATTTATCGTTTATCAGTAATAAAAATACTTTTTTATAAATTAATTTAATTTATATGATATTTTAGATTATAAATGATGTTATTTAATCATATAATTTAAAAATATATTAATTAAAAATAAATTATATTATTTTTATATTTTTATATTGTTTTAAAAATAATATTTTAATAAAAAAATATTAAAATAATATATTTTATCTTAAATTAACTATTTTTTAAAATTATGTGATATTATTTTTAATTTAAAAAATTAAACAACATTAATAATTAATATAAAGAAACTCCTATTCCTTGAATTATAAATGTGAGAGTTTCAAAATTAATATAAAAAAATATTAATAATACTCTTTATATGATTTAAAATTTATTTATTTTAAAATATATGAATTTTTTTTACTTTTATGAATCCATAAGTCATAATATTTTATTAATTTTTTATTTTTTAATTAAAATATATAAATTTAAATAAAAAATTTTGTTTGAATATATTTTTTGTTGTTATTTTTTTCTAAATAATTTAATAATAAAATTTATATTTTTCCTATTTAATGGCACATTTATTATGATTTTTTAATCACTTGATAATAAAAAGTAATATTTTAATAATAAAATTATTAAAATAATATCATTTATTTTTAATTAATTATTTTTTTTAAATTAAATTTTTTTAAAAACTTTTTAAAATCTGAATAATTAAATTAATACAAGTAACTTCTAATACATATCTCCCTAAATAATATATCTAGCCGAAATTAGAGATGTTGGTCCATCATTAAAAAAGTACTTTGAAAAAAGTTGAACCCTAGCTATTCAACTTGTTTGATTTTATAATCAAACCTAACATTTTGCAGTTATTTTCATTCAACTGATTTTCTTTTAATTGAAAGTAGGAAACTTTACGGTCCAAAACAATTTAAAAAAATTTAAAAAGTAATAATAAAAATAAGATAAACTTCTCGGTCTCCCACAAGTATAATTGTTAATTTTTTTTAAAGAATATTTTTTGCAGGAATTATTCATTTGAAGGTAAAGTACGAACAAAATAAAAAAAATGAGAAATTAAAAATAAGAATCTTTATTTTATAATATGAAAATAAGAACTAAAATTTCATTTTCTATTACATGAATAGAAACTATATGTCATATTTTAATATATATATATAATTATTTTTGTAGATTTAATTATATTTAAATTTAAACTAATTATAAGTAATATATTATATATTTTATATTTCATCTTTCAATTATGTTTTTATTATTTTAAAACATCAATATTTTCTTTAAAAAAAAGTATTTAAACTATTTATTAAATTTTAAAAATCAAAATTTTTTATTATTATTTTAAACTAGTTTGTAACAATATTCTATAAATTATGTTTAATATAACTAATTATGTATTTATTTTTACATATATTTTATTTTTATTTCTTTTGAATAAATATTTTTTATTTTTAAATTATATTGATTCAAAATTTTATTTTTCTCATTATAAAATGTTTATTACTGGCTTAGTTTTTTTAATAATTTTTTTATAAAAAATACTAAAAATAAATAAAAATTAAAATATCACTATGATTATCGTTCCTCATTTGAGGGTCTCATTCACAAATGAGGGTCTCATTCACTGATGTAAATATCCAATATATCACTACAAGAATTTAAGTAGAGATTAGAGACAAATTTTAAATCGATGATTAAAGGCGAGAAAAGAGCTCCTAACCTTATTCCACTCCTTTCGCAACCCTACCCAAAACTACTTGGGCTCGGGGGATAATAGGTAAGGTCATCTCAATACTCTATTACGACCTAATCTGTATGCAATAAAGTATAGACTCAATAGTCATAGTCATTGTTAAAATTTCAATGAGGGTGAAATGAGATTAGAGATGTATAGTATGATCTTTAATTCTTACGGGCTACCGATAATTTTGGAAAGATAATTGGATTTCAAGGAGACGACCTTTTAAATTGATTATCTCTTTTAATTATTCTTATTTTGATTAGAGAAGTTAGAAACATAGACCTAACTCAATCTAATAAGATCTTATTGAGTTAAGAGTTACCCAGATTTATAAGCTGTCAAAGATCTTTACTCTTGACCGATATGAGACTTTCCTTAACACTCCCCTTCCACATCAGTGAGAAGAGAGGGCAAAATATACCTAGAGTACCGATAGGGGGGGTGAATTTCAGGGATACATAAGAAGAGAGTCAGGAACCCAATTCTGATACCAAGTTAGAAACTCAGATCTAACTCAATCCAATAAAATCTCATTGAGTTAAGGATTGTCTAGACTTATAAACTGACAAAGATCTTTACTCTTGATCGAGACATTCCTTAACAAGAGATATTAAATATCTAAATATCTTAAATGATGACAATTCTTCTTATAATGTTGCTCTTGTTAGGTAAAAAATTTGGCCGGTTGATTTAGATAATATTCTTAACACTATTTGAGAGTTGATAGTTATCATATGGTGTGAAATTTTGCTAGCATCATAAAGTACTCAGCGAAATCAAGTTATAAAAGTGCTGTGACTCTTAGATTTTGTTTATTTAAGTGTTACACAAACTTGCTTCAATTTTTGGTTTGATGAACCTTTATCTTTCACAAATATTTATTAGTCTATTTAAATGTTTCATTTGTTTATGTCTTAATGAGAGCGTTCTTATTCGTTCCAATCTTTTTGATAAAAGATATGTTGGTTCCTTCTTGTTATCCTTTATGTGATATGGGTATTGAAATCATCTATTACTTATTCTATTTTGTAGAAAAATTGTTTACACTCTAATTTTGTAGATTGAGATTTATTAATTAGATATTATTTCTATTGACACTTTTGAATTGATATTTTAGGTTATACTTTCTTGAAAGGTTCGAAAGGCAAGAAATATAAAAGTATTCGCATACGAGGTTGTTTACAAGTGCTAGATTATTCTCTTAGCTTTGACATATTTACGATATATTTTTAAAAAAGTTAATTTGTAAAATGTTGTTTTCTTTACATGTTGTCATTTTAGGTGTTGTTTTTGCCACAATTTATTATTTATCATGTGTTGGTTTCCCTAAGAATGGTTGTTCATAATGCTAGTCTCCCCATCACTTTGAAATTGTAAACAATTTTAGTGTTTGTTCAAATATAAAAAAATGTACACAATTAGTTTATCACAAACATAAATAACATAACAAAAAATTATTTTATTTAAATTTATAAAAATGACTAAAATACTAAATCATAATTAATCTATCAAGTTATTGGAGATATATACAAAATTAATAAATTATTATAATTAGAATCATCCTAACTTATTATATTAAATATAATTATGTAAATTTAATATAATTAATTCATTTGAATTATATTAAAAAAATAATAATATTTACATTTTCTTTGCACAAACGACAAGTGGAAAAATATATAAAAAAGTTCACCACCACTGACACAAATTTTCGTGATCACATTGAAACTAGTTAGTTAGTATTTTCTTTATTATACATAAAAATCTACTTATTGTAGCAAATAATGCCATGGTTCAATGGTATACCTAATCTAATTGAATATGTGTTAGATTTGAGATTTAAGTTTGAATTATAGATAGTGTGAATAATGTAAATATTTCTAAAACATAAAATAATAATATTAAATATTTTATTAAATAATTTAATTTTGTAAGATTTTTAAAAATAAAAATATTATTATTTTATTAGTAAATTTTATTATGCTAAAAGGAGTACATTAAAAAAAAAGAGAAAGAGAAAGAGAAAGTCTACTTATTGTACAAAGAACAAGACGCATATATATCCTAGTATTCCACTCAACACAAAGAAGCATCTCATTGTCCAGTGATTCAACTCTATTATTTCCATTATTGTAGTCTCATTAATTCCTTGAATATTATTTCTACTTATATGAAACATTGAAATGTGGGTTTTGGCAGATATTAAAAAAGACAATACACAATTGAGGAAACAATTTGGATCAGCTAAGTTTCTAAAACAGTCATTATCCTGAAATGGAGGTTGCCACCTTATAATTTAAAACTTGACAGCACCCAAATACTTATTTCTTTTTTGAGTAATAAATTTGTCTTTTTTTTCAAGAAGAGTCAATTCAAGAATTTCCATCAAAATCACACAATAATGGACACAAATAATTATAATTAACATCTGTCAGATCATTACTGGCTATTTATTTATCTTCACCTTTTGAATATGGTGGTGACAAATTAGTCACTAAAATTAATGAAGAATGAATAGTTAATTAATGAGAAAACAGAGAACTATCTGCGTGACTCTGTCTTTCTATATGTCCCTCTCAAAATTGAATAAAAAGAAGTGACAAGAGAGAATGGAGAGGGATGTTTGTCACACGTGGGAGTTGCAGGTGTACATAACGGTGGTGTTATATAAGACATTGAAATGTGGGTTTTGACAGATATATTTTATAAATTATGGTATTATTTATTTAATTAGGTATTAAGTATTTTATTTAATTATATATTGAAAAATATAAACGTTGTTATTTGAATAAATAATTATATATACATATTAATTGTGATTTTATGGTAACATTTACATAAAAAAAAATGCTCTAATTGTGGCAGTTGGAAGGCGATACTGTCACCCCGCATGTATGAATTGTGATTTGTGTGTTTGCTTCACGCAAGCTGATCCATTTACTCCGTACACTCCTCTCTCTCCATGCTTGCCGTGGCCTTAAAGTTTGAACCAAATGGAACTCATCTTTCCCGGCCCTCTTAATTTAAATGCTCTATTGCCTAGGAAAAAAATATTTATCCTACATAAAATTAAAGAAATTTTTATATATTATAAATTATTATATTATCATAATTAATATAATAATAAATTATAAATTTTATTATTTTAAATAATAATTATTTATTATATTAGTTGTAATTATATCACATTTTGTAGTATAAATAATTGTTCAAAATTAAAAGCATAAAAAAATGTATTATTTGTCTTCAAATTTTAACTAAAATTTTACATAATTCTTCAAATTTTTAAAACATACCATATAATTCTCCAATTTTTTAAATTATATTATTTAGTATTAAAAAATTTAAAATTTTATACGTAGATCATTTTTTTATTAAAAAATATGTATTTTAATAGCTAAATTAAGACTTATGTGTAGAATTTTAAAATTTATGTGTAAATTTTAAAAATTTAAAAATTAAATAGTACGCTTTAAAAATATAGATATATATATAAATGTAAATTTATTTAAAATTTGAATACAACCGATACAATTTAGAAAAACTAAAATTCAATGTCATGTCCAAATCCTTACATAAAATCCTTTTGCTTGAAAATAAAGTAAAACAAAAATATTTAATATAGAAAATAAGTCTTATATTTTACTCAAATATAAATATTGCATACTTATGCTTGCACCGTTAGAGTTTCGATCAGTTTAGTTTTAAATTGTTGGACTTTTCTCAATGAAGTGCTAAGAGTACTACACATTTTAATTCTCTTTCCCAAATTCCATAGGTTTTTATATATATATATATATATAAAAGATAAACATTTTTTCTAAGATAATTAATTTTTGGTTCATTTTATATAAAAATACTTGATTTTTTTCTACAAAAAATTATTCAAACTTTAATCAATTTTACATAAAAGGAATGAAATTTTGTTTATATACTCAATCTTTTTTTATTTTATAGATAGATGCTCATATTCTTATTTTTTTTATGCAAAATAAGTGTCATAGTACTTATTTATAAACAAAATAAAAATATATGTATCTATATGTAAAATAGATTAAACTTTTGAGTACCTAAATAAAAATTTAAGCAACCTTATGTAAAATAGAATAAAGCTTGAGTAACTAGAAAAAAAAATCAAACAATTTTGCGTAACATGGATCAAATTTTGACTATCTTAAAAGCTGTATACCTTATATATATATATGGTTATTATTCCCGACTTCTGTTTACTTAAATAGTTTTATTAAACGATCTCGCTTTTGAATATATACAATTTAATGATATATATACATTTTTAATTATAATTAAATATATTTTTTAGTTTTATAAATAATTAATTAATTTAAATTTATATATTTATTAACCTCTATATTTTTAAATAATTTTATTCAAAAATCATTATAATTTATTAATATTATTTATCTAAAATTAATCCTATTTATTTATATATGTATATATAGAGTTTTGGTGTATCTATTATATATCACATTTTCTTTTTTACTAGTGCCTTTTTTTAGTTATCTATGAACAAAATTAATAAAACTGATCGAAGTTGGAATACATATTGACAAGACAACTGTTTTGTATCAATTTAATAACTAGTCCCCCTCCTTAACGAGCAATAACATTGACCCAGCACCAATAAAAGCTGCCACACAAATAATTTCCAAAGGAAACATAATCAGACTAATCACTAATAATTAAGTACCCATTTGAAAATGAAGAAAAAAAAAAAACCTCTGCTATCTTACATCATATTTCCCAGGAAATATTTTTATACGAGTTAGTTGTATAAATATGTGATGTAATTTTTATAATTTTAAGAATATATTTATATAAAATTAAACATTTAATATATAAATAATAATTATTTTTTATGTAAAATAACAAATCGAGGAATTCTTTGCATCATGACAAACCCTCCCCCTCTTTCTCACTATATTTCTCTCTCCCTCTCAAAGACCCCACAAATTTAAAACTTAAAGAGAGCTCAGAAAATTCCAATATATCAGAAGAAGAGAGAAAATTGGTAATGATGAGTAGTGGTGTTGCAAATAATAATGGATCAGGAAGTAATAGTAGTAGTAGTAGTAGTAGTGGGCCTTGTGGTGCCTGTAAATTTCTAAGAAGAAAGTGTGTAAAAAGCTGCATTTTTGCTCCTTATTTCGACTCAGAACTAGGCACTGCCCATTTCGCTGCAGTTCATAAGGTTTTTGGTGCAAGCAACGCCTCTAAATTGCTTCTACGCATTCCAACCCATAAACGTCTGGATGCCGTTCTCTCTCTTTCTTATGAGGCTCTCGCTCGCCTTCGTGACCCCGTTTATGGTTGTGTTTCTCATATTTTCACTCTTCAACATCAGGTACGTACTAATAGTTAATTTAAGCTTCCCCCTCCCAAAAAAAAAAACATGAGGTACTAATTTTGTAATTTCATATCTTAATTTATTATTACTACTACCTACTCTTTTGTTTTTCAGTTTAATTTGCCTAATTAATAACGTGGGCATGCTTCAGACAGTACTTAAGTATTTGTGATTTTTTTTTTTTAAAATAACTCGAATTTCAAATTTTCTACTCTGTTGAGACATAACTAGTTCAGATCTCTTTCTTAGTGAGCTTGTACTTAATTATTTGTTGTTAGGGGGTTTAGTCATCTCTTTCTGTTAGATAACACAATTTTCACGTGTTCCCGTTTCACTATTTCCTTTTTCATTTTTAGACTTAAAGATCTCTTTTTTGGGGTTGGTTTTCCGATTTTTATTTTCATGCTAGGCAAGATGCTGTTTTGTTTTTTGTTTTTTAATGGGTTTGTTAAGGGTTTTTTAAGGAGAGATTATAGATAACGTGTATATTTATATATTTACTTGCATATAAAATATTTTATTTTATGTGAATTTTAATAATAGTTTCATGAAATTATCAAGTCACAGTATATATTTATATACTTTAACTTTTTCATTTTTAGAGATTGATTTATGCATTCATTTTAGTGATAACATGAATTTTTTACTATCTAGTTGTAAAATTGTGTAATTTTAGTTAATAGAACATTATTTTTGTTACGTAACTATAAATAAATGTGAGGAAAAAGCATTTATTCTACCAAAAATTGAATATTTAAGTTAAGTTTTACTTTATTTGAAATTTCTTTTAACTAGATCTGTCGCCCATAAAATCTTTATCATCAAAATATTTATGACCCTTTTTTTTAATAAATGAATTATTTTAGTTACTTTATTTTAAATGATTAACTTTAAATCACTTTATTTTTTAAAATTATAAAATTTATTTTAATTTATATTATTATATTTAAATTAGAGAAAATACCCACTTGATAAGAAATATTGTTTAAATTCAACTAATCATTTTAATTTTTTGTAAGTTTTTTTAAACATTTTTTTATACAAATATATGAAGTTTTATAAAGTTTTTTTTTTAAATTTACAGAAAATGAAAGTTATTAATTTATTTTATATGAATATTTTTTAATTTAAATACAATAATAATTAAAATAAATATGTTTGTTTTTAAAAATAAAATAATTTAATGTGATTCACTTAAAAAAACCAACTAAAATAAAATATAAAAAATCCCCTTCGTACTCAATTATACTATTAAAGTAATTATTAATAATTTTTCATAGTAGAGAATATGTTTTCTATGTTTTTGGTTAGGAAGAGTTTACATTTTGCTGTTACTGTAATTGTTGCCAACAAAATCTTTACCAAGATTGATTTTGTTCAGAAGGACAGAATGATCGACTGTGTGAGAAAGTAATTTGTATTCGGGATAGTGAGTAATACTATCGTGCGCATCTGGTGTTTAGTGTACTTTCCGAGTACTGTCATTCTGTCGGTCATTTCTCTACTTTGACAACAAGAACTGTTGTTGCAATCTTAGTCAGTCAAGGCTTTCAGATTCATAGGATTAACAAACACTGTTTTTTCTTCACAAGTACTGTTAACTCCTTTCAATTTCATCATTATATTCATTCATTCGTTCATTAATTAATACAGTTAATTAAATGACATTTTAATTTTTAATTTTTGATTTTCTTTAAGTTACTTTTTAATAATATATGTTAAAAATATTTTATTTTATAACTAGAAAACCATGTCTTAATTAAAAACACAAATTTAAATAATAATCATATTTCATAATTATTTTAAAAAATAAAAAAATAATTTATTTTTAAAATAATTATTACATGTAACATATCATGGATAATATGTATAAAATTTTAAAATAAATTCATGTATATTTGATATTGTTCAAAGGCTTCAAATTCATCAATGCAACAAGAGAATTTAAATCTTTTTGAGATAATTTTTTTAAGGTATCTTTTTTTTTTCTTAATTATTATTATTAGTTTTACAATAAATATTTTTTGAGATAAATATCTAAAGGATATATTTTTTTAATGAAAATATTGTTTAGTCTTCTAAATTAAGAAAGATATTCATTAATCTTTTATCTAAAAATATATATATTCATTAATCCTTTTATTTATAAAAAATGAATCATACAAGGATTTTTAAAGAGATAATTAGGTATTTTCACATAAAGACTAGTAAAATAATGGGATATATTTGATAATGTTTTATGCAAAAATAATTTTTAAATTCTTAAATTTTTTTATGCACTATTTTTTTAAAACAAAAAAGTATTAAACAACATATTTTTTTAATTTAAATAATAAATAATATATTTTGAATAAATAAAAGAATTAAATTTACCTTACATCCTATATTTTTGGGTGAATTTTATGCCTCAATTTTTTTTTGAAGTTATACTCTCTATTTACTTTCTGTTTTATAAGGCGGGTATTTGAATGAGAGATACATGGTGGCAACCATATATTGGATTACTTTTTGCCTTGTTGCTTGAGCCACAAGCTGAAAGTTATTAAAAGCCCTACAATTATAACGAATGCATTAATAATGATTTTAATCTGACTTTCTATACCTCAACTTTCATATTAAAAGATTGATGTAATATTTATTATTTTATAATTATGTTATTATCCAACGTATTATTTCAATTATCTTTTTATCAAGTATTTAATATTTATACTTTTTTTAAAATAACATTAATTTTATATTTCATTAATTAAGAGTATGATGGGATAAGTTCTTTCACTAAATATATATTAATATCATTGCATTTTCCGAGGTTTGACAATATTTCACATAAAGATCATATTTGCAAAGAATAGAGATTTATTGCTTCCTTTCATAAGATTTCGCATTGAGATCATATTTGCAAAAATAGAGACTTATTGCTTGCTTTCGTAAATAAAAAAGATTCCTGAATCTCTTTAGATGTGATCAATTTAATCATGATATGGTCTAAAATATAACATAGAGTACTTGCTATCTCGTTTGGGTTTTGGCAAAGGATCTATTATATGTAATATATTGTGATTTACATACAAAAGAAAGCTTGTAAATAATGGATAATCTTTTGCTTGATTCTATGATAGCTTTTTACTTACATTAATGACTTCATTTTTATGTATAAATATATAAAAAATACTAACTTTTCCTTTTTGCTTGATAGAAATATTAATATTTATCTTATTATTCATCAACATTTCTAGGGGATGGGAGTTGTGGGTTCAATCCTGCTCCCTTTATTTTAAAGTGTAAACTAAACCAATTGAATTATCATATAATTCCTTTTTTATTCTATGAAAGTCTTATATATATATATATAATTCTTAAAATCAATTTTGGGATACACAATACGCATTTCCTATTTAATTTTAAAACTATGTGAGAGGGATTAAAATCCACATCTAAGAAAATATGGGATATCACCTTTATTACTAAGCTGCTGGACTGATTGGCATTAAAATTTTAATGTGTGTTGGTACATTGAACCACGATAATTGTAGTTTTTGTTAGCTTTTAGTTGAGCAAAACTCCACATGCTTCTAATTAAGTAAAATCCACTAATAAACTTCAACTTAATGAAAAGGCATTTTAGCCATGAATAAGCATTTTGTTAAATTTAAATAAGTATATTTTGATGGAAATTTTGTTTAAAGATAAAAAATTTAAAATAAATAAAGATAAAAAGATAATAAGTTATAGCTAAAGAAGTCGAAAGAAATGCAAAGAGGTACTAGCAAGTAGGAACTAAAACAAGTTTTAGAGAAGAGAAAAACACAAATTTCACCACTTTTAACATTTTTCTGTTACAAGAATGGGTGATATTTGGCAAGTTTTACTTTGCAAATTGTGCATATGTTCTCAAAATGTGTGATTTATGTGTAATATTTTTTTTATCCTAAGAATCACTTTGTAGTTCGGTTAATTATGATTATTTCTATCAATTTTTATATATGTTTGTAGGTAGTCAACTTGCAAGCAGAATTAGCATATGTTCAAGCTCGTATCTCTACATTGCAACACCAAACATTTGTGCCAGAACCTCAAAGCAATTCATCCATAACTACTTTGCATTCCAATTCAAACTTTGTTTCTTCTTCAGATTTGCTCTCAATGACTAGTTTTGATCCTTTCTACTTGCAAAATTCAATTGAAATGACTAGTCCTTTTAGTCCAATACTAATCAATCATCAAGCATTCGAAGATGGAAATCTCCAAGCACTAGCTGAAGAACTCGTGTCCCGATGCTTGCCCGAAGTAAGATTTCCACCAACCTAGTTAGGTTAAATTGAATCTAACATGGGCAAGAAACTCATATGTTACATTACAACCTTGGGTAGATATGTTAGTGCATTTTGTGATTGCCTTGTTTCCTTAGAATTAGAGTTTTGAACATGCCAATTCTTGTTGGCAACTTTTGTGTAACAACTGTGTTAGTAATAGATCAAACCATGTCTTGTTTATCAATTGATTTTATTTTGATTTGTATTTTATGTTATAAGTCATGAGATGTCTTGGAAAAATTTTAACACCATAACATACGAACTCAAACTTGCTTATTTATTTCACTTTTGATTGAAACAAATATTTTTTTTTTGACAAAGGAACTCCATCAAAACTTCACATAATAGCAATAAAAAAATAGTAGGAGTATGTTACTTGGGACTGATGGCAATGTGCATCCATATATATATTGTGTTTGTGTTTGAAAATAGGTATGTAGAGCAATTGGGGAAAAATTGATGTACAAATAAAACATCTTAGAAGATATACATCATAAATTCATAAATACCTCAATACAATATGAACTTTTCCCCTTTAAAATATACAATATGATTTTTGTATGGAAATCATATGAACCTTCAATTCAAAAAGTATTATCCATACTATCAATGGTCTTTAAAAAAAAATATTTTCAGTAATTAATTTTAGAATTAATGTGAATTTATGAATCCTTTAATTTTAGAATTAATGTGAATTCATAAATCATAGGATTCATAACACATGAGCATAGCTGATTTATAAAATTTATTTAAATATATGAAAAGTTTAGATTCGAATCATAGTTATTGAAACATGAAAAAAATAATTATTAAAAAAAATAAAATTACAACCGCTTAGATTTGAGCTTGTTAAAAAAATGCACCTAAGGTTACTTTATTTTCATATATTTAATACATTTATCACATTATTTTAATTAATGTAATTTAATTATCTTATTGTTATATTTATGAATATTTTAATAATTTTAGATTAATTTTGATAATTTTAATTACTTCATTTTTTTTATAAAATTAAGATATTTTATTCTTCAACCGTCTATCATCTTCTTGTTAATAAGGTTTCAAAACTTAAGTTTTTCAAAAACAAAAAACCTAAATTAAGTAAAAATGATTAAGATATCAATGCAATCACCAAAGTACATAAATTTTAATAAAAATTAATATATTTAATTTATAAAAATAAAATTACTAAAGTATAGTCATATTGAAATTATAGCAATTTATTTATTAAAGGAATGTCAATCTCGTTGGTCCGATCCCAACCTCTAGTTTTAGGCTTTTGAGCCCATTCCACTCACTTTATAATCAAATTATAGGCTTCTTGTTAACCCAAAAAGGTTAATATAGCCCATTAAGTAAAACGCCCGCGTTTTTATTTTTCCTTTGTTTTCTTGAAGAGAAAGACTCTTTGTAATAAAAAAAGAAAGAAAAAGAAAAAAGAAGAGACCTCAGGCTCTCCTCTGAAGAAATAAGCAACCCAGAAGCTTAATTGATCCCCGTAGTTATTAGTTTCATACCCTGGATCTCTCTTTCTTGTTTCATTGTTCTATTATTTTCGAAGCCTATTTGAAGATGACCAAGCAAAATCCTAATTGGTCTCCTTACGACAACAATGGCGGGTATAGTTCTCTTAAATTAAGCTCACGTTTATTTTATTTGTATTTTTACCTTCTTTCTCCCCCTCCCCCCCGTTTGGGAAAGGGTTCTAACTGTAACTGCAATATGATTGAAATTATCGCAGATCCTGTGTGGCAATTGCCGGAGCTGATTACTGTGTCATCGCTGCTGATACTCGTATGTCCACCGGTTACAGTATTCTCACCCGTGATTACTCTAAAATCATCAAACTGTAAGACTTTTTATATAATTTTCTGTTGATTTCTTTTGTTTTCTCTAATTTTTTATTTTCAAAAATTGTTCATTTGGAGTTTTATTCATATTGGGTTTGCAATGGTTATTTTTTTTTAATTACGGGGTTTTCTGGATCCTAATTTGGTGCTTTGATGTAATTAGGGTTAGTGGTGTAAGATTTTTGCTGAATGTGGTGTAACAGTTGGCGTTTAAAGGTTTTGCTTTCAATGGTTGATGACACATCGGTTGAATCAAATTGTTGACCTTTAATTTGTTTGTCTCAGTAATTAGCCGATGAGTGCATTATTGTAAAATTTCTTTTCTCTTTCATTTTATTTAGTCCCTGCTTGCCTGAGAAATCAATTGACAGTGATTGTAATTGATGGACTTGCTTGGAACTGCCTTCGTTTTGGGATGAAATTGCTTTCAAATGAGCTAAAACAATTTTAGTGGTGTTTAGTAATCAAAGAAATGTGCTTTCAAATTTTTGATACTTTTAGGATAATTAAGTAATACTTGTGGAAGTAGTTCGACATGCATGATTAGTACTAAAATAACTACTAAAATATCACTCAAAATCACTTCTAAATGTTTGATGTATTAATCTTGCAGGGCTGACAAAAGTGTGATGGCTTCTTCTGGTTTTCAAGCTGATGTTAGGGCTTTACAAAAGTTATTGGAAGCTCGGCACTTGGTGGGGCTTAGAAATATTTAATCAAACATTTTGCTCCAGTTAATTATCCATTGTTAATGTGGATATAAAGCAATAATCTATATGCCAACTGATATCTAGTCCTTAATGCTTTCATTTGGATTAACTTTATCATACTGTTTTCCAGATTTATCAACATCAACATAACAAACAAATGAGCTGCCCTGCAATGGCTCAGCTACTCTCTAACACGCTCTACTACAAACGTTTTTTTCCTTATTATGCTTTCAACGTTTTGGGTGGTCTTGATAATGAAGGTAAATTCTTTGCAAGCTTTGGCCTGCTCAACTTTTCCTTTATGGTATACTAACAAATAACTCAATTCCATTAGGTATGGGCTGCGTCTTCACATATGATGCTGTTGGTTCTTATGAGAGAGTTGGATATAGCGCCCAAGGTTCCGGTTCCACACTGATTATGCCTTTTCTGGATAACCAACTAAAATCTCCGAGCCCTCTATTGTTGCCTGCTGTGGTCTGCTTGTGAACTTTTTTGTTGTTACTTTCATCTATTAATGTATATTGCTCCTCCCATGGCCGATTTATATATATTGTTGTTTCATTCAGGATGCTGTCACACCACTCTCAGAAGGAGAAGCAATTGGATTGGTCAAAAATGCTTTTGCATCTGCTACTGAGAGAGATATATATACTGTAAGTTTTTCTCCTGATTTGTCTATATATTGAGCATCCACATTTTTTACCTTTGAAGCTTACGGTCTATTTGCTTGTGCTTGATGCTTCAATTAAATGCGGCTTTAGGTGGATTTCGGTGAAAAAGCATAATACTTGTTTATTGATAAAAAAATGTTTGGAAGCACAGAGTGTGCTCTAGAGCACTAGTAGCACTTCTGACAAAATTTTCCATGCTTTTTTTGTTGCCATAAGTGGTTTTATACGTCTCAAAAACATAGCCAATGTGTACCACCTGTATGCTGACGTGTTGTGGATTTCTGCAGGGAGACAAACTTGAAATTGTGATCCTAAATGCTGAAGGTATTCGACGAGAATACATGGACCTCAGAAAAGACTAATGTCTTATCAGAAATATATGTTCTTTGATCCCAGCTGCTTGAGTCTTCAATTAATGTCTTCATGTTCTTAAATGAATGTAACCCTCAGAAAACTGTATTTTTACTTCTGAAGAAACGTTGCTCTTATGCCGTGTCTACTCTATTTATTTCTGTTAGAATTTTTCTGAACTTTGTGTAGTCAAGTTCTATGATCTTTATTTCAACTTTCCAATTATTTATTCAAGAATGTGGACAAGAGGAGAGAGAGGCAGAGTTAATTTATTTTTTTCTAAGGGATCGACGAATAAAGAAATAAAAATAATCTTTTCAATCCATTGCTTCTTGTACCTTTCTCTACATTTTATTATAGTCTTTCTGCTCGTTCTTGGTGACATGTCTTATTTTTTCAGACAAATTTACGGTGTAGGATATCAGAAAGAAAAAAGTGCACTTTGTAGCTTTATTTTAACAAAGAACATATCGATCCATTTATTCACTTTATTGTTATATTAATAAATATTTTAATTATTTTATATCAATTTTGATATTTTTAATCACGTTATTTTTTAATTTTTTTAAAATAAAATAAAATCCTAAAATTACAATTTGCAAAAAAATGATTAAAGTGTAAAAATGTAACATTAAATTGACTAAAATATTGAGTGAATAATTAAATTTTTATTATAAAATTATTAAAATATTGAATGAATAGAAAAATTTATCATTTTTAATACATTTTATAAAATATAAGAAATTAAATTATACATTTTATAAGAGATTAATTGATATATAATATAAATGATATTTATCGCATCTCACTTTTATTTATAAATAATAGTAACAAAAATTATATCAGCTAACTTTAAACTAAAAAAATAAAATAAAATGGGTTACGATTATGCGGTAACAAATGTTAACAATTTTTTTAAAGATAAATTACTTTCATAATTTTTAAATTAAATATTACTAATCTTATTATTATAAAAATTGAATATATTTAATCTAATAATTATTTAAAAAATATATTTTAATTTCAAAAATAATATATACTTTTTTCATTAAATTAATTAATTTTCATTAAAAAAAAAAAATTTCCGAACTTTGGATCTTTAAGATTTGTAACTATGTGATTTATACATTATAATCATGTAATTTTTTAAGTGAATTTTATTAATCTTGTAATTTAAGAGTATGATTAATTAAATTAAAAAAATTTAAAAATAAGATTTTTTCAAAAATAAAATAAAAATTATATATTTTATTAATAAAAAACATAAAAAAAAAAATCAACAATCCTCGTTCCCCCTTATCTCTACTCTTTTTCTCTTCCATTCACTCTTTCACTCTTCGTCCCTTTTCTATATCTTTCTCTCAATTTAATTTTCTATTTTTTATTAATAAAAAATAAAGAGAGAAATGGAATGAGAAAGAAAGAGAAAAAAAAAAGAGGGATGATTTTAATGTTTTTTATTAATAAAATATATAATTTTCATTCTAAAAAATCTAAATTTTTTAAAATTTTAATTTCATGACTAATTGAGTTCATCCAAAAAATTACAAGAATAAATTATATAAACCACAAAATTACAAAACTAAAATTAGCATGAACTCCTCCAAAAAAATCCTCAAAGAAAGAATTAGTAGTTTGTTTATTATGCTTTTCATAGCGCTCAAAAGTCATTAACAATATGCTACCACAACTTTTCTTTCATCATTAGAACTTCGGAAGAATCAAATAAGAGTGACATATCGTGTGGTATGAAATTCAATAAGCAATAGATCCCTCAAAAGCCGTCTTCGGAAGCCCAACCTTTCTTCTCCAACTCCATTCTCAATGCCTGTCATGAATTGAGTAGTCACATGTATAACAACTCTAATACATAATCTTTACAAAACATTATTAGTCTAAACTCAAAATTCATTTATGGAATATTGAGTTACTAAAATTACAGAAATATATCATTTCAAAGGAATGTTCACTCACCTTAATTCTCTTTCGGTTAGCATCAAAATCAAAGTTACCCAACCGTGACGCAGATCGATACTCAACTATTGAATTCTTGCCTGGTGGAAACCAGAACTCAACATCATCTACAAACTGTAAGGTAACAAACAACCATATCACTACAATATCAGTTTTTGCCTTCTTCAATACAATGTCTAAAAATGGCTCTGGATGTTTTTGTCTACATATTGTACTTAACTTTCACTTCGGTTAGCCATTTAAGAAAAATGATAGTAAAAGTCTTGTAAGTTAAGCCTCAAGTGACTATTAGTATTTAAGAATATAAATAATGTACCTTTTTATGTTGTTATTGCAAAGGAAAAAAAAATTAAATTTCTGTAAAATCTACAATAAAATATTATTATTTAGGTGAAATTAAAATGAAGATTAAAATTAAAAAATGAATAAGACAAAAAGAGAATGATACACTGGTACTAGAGTTATTGTTTATCATTCCTTAATCATTTTTTTCAAAACAACAGGATAACAAAAACGTTATTTTTAAACAGCATGATCAAACGATCCAAATAATCTAACTTAAGAGACTATCACGACTCTTTGCTCCATAATTTATACTTACCCCTAGAATGGGACTTTGATATTCCACTAGCAGGTAATCATCTTTCTTCTCCAAAATCAGTGGTGTAAAATTGTCTGGTTTGGTTGATTCTATCTGCAGCATGGTTTTACATAATTCTGTCAAATGCTCACAAGCTTCTTTTATTTGGTAAAAAAATATATTTATTTTTTGGGTCAATTAGATAAAACAAAAAATGCTCAAACTTTGTATGATCTGTCTTTGAGTACATATTAAAGTCTTTACCACTTGGATAAGTTCTTCCATTGCTTTCTCTCGGCTCACAGGCTTTTTCCTACCACGTCCTTCTTCAGGGTTGTAGGTCCTTGTATATAAATGATTAAAAAATATTTAATCAAATAAACTAAAATGGGTCGGTGAGGTCACAGCAAATATGTTCACATTGTTCACGTGTCTGTAATAAAATTAGTACATGCTTTATCAAAATTTCATGGAGTACATAGTTGATGTTCTTTTCGACCATTCGTCTCATTCAAAACTTGTATTTGATCATTCCTCTAATTCAAAGCTTGTATCAGGTCCCAAAATCAACTGAAAAAAATTTAAAACCTGTGATACACTGCTCTTTTGAAACATTCTCAAGTTGAAAATCAAAATTCGTATTTAGGACCCTGAAATTATCAGTTTTAACCCCATGTGTGCTGTTTGAAGAATGATAATTGAGATATTCACTTAAACAAATTGGTAAAGGCAATTAGGATTTGTTTGTGTTTACAAGAAAGTACATACAAATAGAACAAAAATGTCCAGTTCGTTTGAATGTGCGTTTTTTTTAGTTTGTTTCAATAAAAGTGGTTTAATAAAAAGTGATTTTAAAGAGAAATATTTAGTTGTTTGGTATAAAATTACTTCTTCAAGTGATAATTTAATAAAAACTACGCTTTTCAAAAATAAGTAATAATTATCTTAAAATACAAATAATGCTAGTCAAATATCCTTAAATTGAATTTAATTCATTTAAATTGTCAAACGTTTTTACACGGTTAAAAAACAGAGACGGACCTTAACCCTATTCTATATGCACAAAAGAATTAATGAGTAGAAGAAGAAAACTGTAAGAAAGCTAACCAAGGAGGGGCATAATGGGTAAGATCAGTGACACTTTCAGATGTTGAAATACAATTTTTAGTAGCAGGACATAGAGCCAAAGCTTGCTGATTTTTTTGCACGCCAAGATAATCAGGCTTTTTTCCACTGAAACAAATATTCATTTATTATTACAAATACCCATGAAATAAAAAGTACAAATTGATTAGCTTAAGCTTGGAGTTCATATTGAAGAGAAGACAATTCAAAAAAATGTAGCATCTTTACCTGAGGTTGAATATAGCTCCGACAACAGCTAATTCGCTGCTTCTCAACAATATTTCCCTATCAAAATGTCCAATATTTGTATCAGATTTCAGTTAGAATAAAATGAACTTGCATTCTTATGAGAGAGAGAGAGAGAGAGAGAGAGAGAGGGAGGGAGGAAAATGAAACCTTCGACTAACTTGAGTAGTGGGTTTGTTGTGATTTTCGTGATCTTGCTTGTATTGTGAGAGGACTAGCAGAGGAATTGAAGAGACGTTCTTGTGTTTGATGTAAAACTTGGTGGTTGGATATGTAATAATGGAGGCCATGCCAGGACAACCAAGCAGTTCTCCTCACGGCGTTCTGGTCAATGATGTGGAGTAATTGTACGTCTGTTTTCTCTAACCCAGCAGGGGACTTCTATGGTGGATTGCTTCTTGTAACGATGTCGTTTCGTTTTCTCTTCTTCTCCTTATTCATTCATAATGGGCCTTCCCTTCTAAAATATCTGAGCCAAGTTTTGAATGCACAAGGGCCCACATAAAAATTTTGGGCTTAACCAACTTTTTACTTAATGGGTCTCATAAAAGTGTGTGAAAAAAAGTCTTCAAATTAATAACAATTTATAAATCAATAATGTAGGACTAAAATGTCTAACAACATAAGTAAACCTGGTGTCCAAGGGCACAATAATAAAAATACTGTTTAACAAGTTATTAGTTAGTCTTGAATCACAATGATGTAATAGGTAAGATCAATCAAAACATATATAAAAATTGTGAAAACTATAAGTAACGGAGAACATTGTTTTGATTGATTTGACATCAATTTGTTGAAAACTCATTTCAGTTCATCAAATTATGCCCCTCTGTTGAAAACCCATTTCCATATACACCACCAGGTGTTAATTGAACTGAACACGGTGACACACCTAAGTTCTTTAAAAAAAATAGGTATAAAAAAATCAACCGACCAATCTAAGTCTATGCACAAATTGAATCTATACTCTTCTTTTTAGAGGTTAATTGTTCCAAATAAATATGAAAATTGTGTAAATACACTTTATATGCTTTGCTCTTGATTTTAAAAATGATAAAACTAACACAATCTAACCAAACCTACTCTCTTAAAACACTGATTTTTAAGTATTTTTTATTATTTATTTATATATTTATATATTAAAATTTTATATAAACTATATATAAAAATAAAAATATAATTAAAGCATGACTTAGAGTTATCTAATGAATATTCAGTTTTAAATATTAACAAATCACCATAAAACACTCTTTAAAGTGAATGCTACTGTTTTTTTTATATTAATGAGCATTTTATTTATTATTTTTTCCATTTTTTCTTAAAAAATTATACTGTAAACCTGAATATAAATTTTCTAAATTATCTAACATAAAGATCGCTTTATAATTATATTATTTTTTAATGTAGACCCGAATATAAATCTTAAAGCTACCCCTATTCAAAAGGAAAGAAATCCAAGAACTATCCTGTTTTAAGCGTACAACAAAATATTCACAAGACTAAGTAGTCTCTGCTTGTTCCCCCCCCCCAAAAAAAAAGTTTCTCGCTGATATCAAGGGAATGGGATTTCAAAGAAATCCAGGGGAAAAAGAAGAAAATTCTACTTGACAATGATGGATACTATCTCAAGAAACGAAAATTAAATAAATAAATCAGCATCTCACACCTAGGCATCTATTATTACCTCAAGCTTTTGCATGAATACGATGACAATCCATGCCTCCCCATTTCCATATAAAAAATTTGCAAACAAATTCTCGGTAAAATATAAAATACTAATTCATATTTAACTTCTAGATGAGTACATTTTGTTTTCCTCCAGGCAGATTTGGCATCACGAGTTTGTTTTGAGCTTTTTAACCCTGACAAGCATAGGTCAGGCTTGGGAAACTAAACATTTCCGGAGAACCTATCACGATCAGTTTGATGGTAAACCTACTAAAGTTTCTCTATGACGAAAGAACTGTGGGAGCAGCCCACAGCTTCACCTTCTTGTCGACACTTGCCGTGGCTAAAACCAAGGCTTGTCCATCACCTACAGGGGAGATCATTGAAAAAAAGAAGAAGAAGGCTTTATTACCATTAAAACACAGCTTAGTAGCATGAACAGTTCATATTTGCAACAAAAACAGAAAACACAATTGTATTTGAGAATTTTGATTTCCAACAAGACATAACAATCAACATTCTGGTCAAGGTCAGATTTCCAACAAAGCTAGTTTCCAACAAAGCTAGTCCCTGAAAATTTTCTTCTGTCCCTAATGCCGTTCAGAAACAGAGTGAGTGCACAAAGCCACAAAGGTATTTTAATAGGGGGAGGGGTTTCGATTTTTTGAGTTTGCCAATTATAATTTGGCTGCTTAAGGAAGCATGTTATCATACATTTGGTAACCAAGACTTATCATGTTGTGTAAAGAAGTGTGGTGGACCTCCCCCCTAAATCCACTCATTCCCGTCCCAAAGCATAGCACAAAATATCCCATAAGTAGAAAGATAAGGAACATAACAATTGCAGAGAAGGACTTTACCACTTGGGATGGACTTTGGTGCCCATGAAATCCATGTGATATCACCTGCAAAAAAATTAGAATTAAAAAAAGATTTGGAATCTTCATTCTCACTCTCTCTAAGCACGTAGCAATTTTGATTTTAAAAAATGCAGTAATAATTAACGAGTATGATGAGCTATATGACTGTTCCTAAAAAGATAAAACCTTTTATGAACTAAAGACACTCACTTCTAAAGTTTGATTACAACGAAACTTGAAAGGGGAAAAACGAAGAAAATTTTGAGAACTTCAATGTTACTTAGGCTGTTGGGCATACCATCATGGGCTTTTTCAGCTGTATCCAAAACCTTTCCTGTTTCAGCAGATAACCACTGCAATGTTGAACCATGGGTTGCAGCCAGAATCATTCCATCAGGAGATATACTCAGCCTATCATAGAGCAATGTAGCACCTTTTGAATCATGAAGTGGAATCGGAAACAACTTCAGTGTTTTTGGGTCCTCATCCAAATGATAACGAACTTTGGAATGGGAGAAGAAAATGAATAGGGTCAGAAAGGAGAAAGAAAAAGGTAAGTATTAAAAGAGATGTGATACCACAGATACAGGAAACAATGACATCAAAGAATCAATTTGATTTGTTAGAAAATTAATTTTCACACTGTTAAGTTCAGAAGGTCTGATAAGTGTTTGTATAGTTCTGACAATAAGCTAACAAATATGCTTCATCAAGGTCACAAAAAGGGATCCTTGCATGTGTATCAGGGTATGCACGCCTGCAGGAGTGGGGAGCAATAGTGAAATTAGCAAAAGTATAAGACAATTCATAACATACCATTGATATTCCAAATTCTTATTGACCCATCTTTTGATGCTGTGATGATTTGCTCTGAGTTCGGAGCAAAGCATAACCAAGTCACTGCACTCTAAAATAAAACCAGATGAAATAAGATAATCCATTATTGAAAAAAACTTTTTCTACAGTTCGCTAATTTTCACTGCAATAATTTAAATTTTCAGGATTGGCTAATGGTCAGGTGATATGATTTCCCATCCTCACTACCATGGACTCAATTTCGAATCTCACCCATATAATGTTTCCTTTATTTAATAAAAAAAGGAGACTTAGCCCTTTAAAGAGAGGGGGAGGGGGAGGGGGGAAGTTTTTCTACAGTTGCTCAATCATATTTACTCAGCAACAACATGCTAAAGACATTTTTTTAAGAAAATGAATAAATTTAATTCCCCATATCAAAGATTGGGGAACCACTTTTAACCAGGCTTGACCCACTGCAGTTCTATAAGATAATATATAACCTTATGTCCTTTTAGCTGCATAACATTTGAAAGCTCCTTGACTAAACCATCCTTCGAATATACTATTTCCCAGACCTATCAAAGAGAAATAGGCAGGAAAATAAAAATAAAAATTAGAGAACATATCTACATATTCTACATTTCCACCTTTATAGAGATTTTAAAAATGCTTGTGAACATGCTAGAGAATACCTTCACATCAGCAGTGAAAGCTGCTGCTGCAATGAAACGCCCATTCGGTGATATAGCAGCCATGTTATTTTTTAACTGATTTGTGTCAACATGCCCCAAGGTTTTTCCAGTTTTTCCATGACAAAGTATAATATCAGTACCTAAAAGTAACAAAATGATTAAGTTAAGAGTAGACACCAAAGAAATAACAGTTATGAACTACAACCCTGTAAAAGTAACATGAAAAGAAAGGAAAAAAAATTGAGGAATGCAAATAACTGATATGATACCTTCGGAGCAAGAAGCAATTACTGTGCTACCATCCGCACTGCCATAAGTTGCAGTTGCTGCAAATAAAGTAATGATACCTCTTTTGTCGTGGATTTTGTGATGTTCCCACTTTATTTCAGGGAGTGGAAGCTTGGTTTCCTGCTTAGGATCATTAGAACTTTTAGTATTTCCTTCTCCATACATGTATAAGTTAGAACCCAACATTGTTTGAGAAGCCACAACAACAGAGGAGTCACCATCAGCAAATGCAACTTGAGTTGGCTGACCTCCAGCAGGCAAATTAATTCTCAAAAATCTGAAAGGAGTAACAAATTTAAGAAACAAAAAGAAAGTAATCAATGAGAACCAGTATGAATGAATGAAGATATTTCTACTATATCATGAAGGGTACTAGAACGCCATACTTGAAACTTTTGCTTAAAGCATCCTCCAACTTAAACACCCTGATAACTCCATCTGCACAAGCTGCTTATAGAAAAAGACATTATTCATAAATATAAGAAACATTCCATTGAAGAAATCAACATCAAACTGAACAACGGTCATAAGAAATTTACCACCTAAGGCAAACAGAACAACTATATGCAGGAAACAAATCTGACAGTTGTTTGAGTCAATAATAGAAGTTGTCCGTATAAAAGGACTATCCACACTTGAAACCATACCAACGGCAGCAAATAAGTGGGAAAGAAACACCAACATTCTAATCACTCAGGCATAATATAAAAGAAATAAATCCAATTTATCAGTATGGACTATGCTAGTCATTGGCAACCTAGCATATTTCAAAAGTAAACTACACAAAGAACTCGCAATTAAAAAAACAGTATAAGCATCACAATGCTTGTTTGTGATATTGATTTTTAAATTTCAGTAAAGCTATAGGGCACATAGCAACGGCAGCTTTGATTTTCAATTAAAGATAGTAAAATCATGATTACAAAAGTAAGCAACACAACAAATAATTCATGATTTAAAAAAAAATCAGTGTAAGCCCCCACAATGTTTGTGATATTGATTATTATATTTTAGTAGAACCAGAGCACATAACAAAAACGAATATGATTCAATCACCTGTTGCTAAGCTACGGCCGTCGGAAGAGAAACATAGTCCAGTGACCGAGTCGCCGTGACCTTTCAAGGTATTCAAATCCAACGGGTGATGACGCTTGTTATGATCCTACATTATTTAACAAATAATAAGCAGTGCACACAAAACAACAAATGAATAAAGAAGCAGTGTCATACTATCATCTACATAAAGCTAAATTCTAGTATTGTACAAAGCTGTTACTTGAGAAAATGGTAAAATTCTAGGCAAGAAGAAGACAAAAAGCTTTTAAGTGCATGACATAACTTTTTTTTTCATAGATAGAGATTAATTTTTAACCCTAACAAGCGCTAAACATGTCTTTTTTTAAAAAAAATTAAGTGATGAACATATTTTAAAGCATGGTAAATGCATTAAATATATATATATTTTATAACCTATGTTATTCTTTTGGAAATAATATTCACACAATTTAAAAAATTGTTATTTTCACTATTATTTTTTATTAATAAGAATTTTATCCTCTAATAATAACATTAAAATGTAATTAACGTAAGAATATAATAGACATTTCACGCATTGGTATAGTATCAGTTAAAAAAAAAATTGATTGGGTGAAGATCATTACTTTTTTTGTAAGGTTTTAAATTAAAAATAAAACCAGAAAAATGGGTTATATAAAAAAGGAAGAATAAAAAACGCCTTAACTGATATGTTAAGAGCATTAAAACCAAGCGAGAGTTTGAGAAAGAAGCGAGTAAGCATTACCTTATCAGAGGCATGTGAGTTAGGCTTAGAGTGAGACTTCTTGGAAATAGGCTGGGAAGGTTTAGAGGATCGCTTCTTGGGATCTGGTTGGAGCTCCGCCTTGGAAATGGATTGTACTTCGGATCTTCGTTTGTTGAGGTAGTTCCCGAAGAAGACGAAGGCAACGATAGCGCCGAGAATAACAGAGAGAACTGCAATTGGAATAATCTGATCCATTGAAAGCCGATGAAAATCGAAGAAGGGATTTTAGTTTTAGGCACACTAGAGTACCGGACGATGATGAGAACGAACAAGATGATGGATTAGAGAAAGGGCTTTTCGTTGGGTTAGCACGTGGAAAAGAAACACAAGTTTTGCAGATTACAGAGCTCAAATTAACCTGCTCCGGCCCACGTGTTAACTTGGTACCTCGGTAAAATTTTAAATATTATTATTGGGCCCAATATTATTAATCACATCCTTACTAAGAAAATTATTAAAATTTTGACGCAGAATTTTCTACTTTAAAATGTCAGTAATAATGAAAATAAAAACATTGCATAGATTAAGATTATTATCAACTAAAAAATAATTTAAAAAATTAACAAAAATATATTAATTTTAAAATTTATAAACATACAAATAATAATTTTATGTTTACTTTTATATTTTACATTAAACGTCAATCAATCGAACACATTTTAAATTAAATTACAATTATTTAAATTCGTTAAATATTAAAATTTATTTAATTAGATATTTTTTAGTGTTATTTTAATGCTATTATTGTTATAAATTTAAAGGTATTATTTTTTATAATATTCCAACAATTTATTATTATTAGAGATATATTTATATTCTTAAAAATATTAAAGTATTAAATTATTAGATAAAATTTTATTATTTTTTTACTTTGAAAATAAAAATTTCCAAAACATTGCATATTTGCTATTTTGATTATTGCATGAAAAAATGTTAAATGAAAGTGAATTTATATTTATATTTATTATATTACCGCGTGCATATGTTAGAAATTTTCTTAAAAAAATAATTTTATTAAATAAAACATAATAATTAATATGATTGAAAATTTATAAGTAATTTGCATTCGCCCTTTATGACATATCAAATTGTTTTTTCGTTTTAGTATTTATATTGGCTAAACTATTGACTTATTAAAATTGACGATGTAATTTGTTACAAAAAGAAAAAAGTTAAATACCCTTTAATTTATATTTATATTAATTATTTTATTTTATTTTATATAATTTTTTTAAATATAAATTTTATTATTTTAAAAGTTATTTTGTACTGTATGTAAATTTATATGTTATTAATTTGTATGCTCTTTGTTACACACTTCAATATTTGACGTGAAATTAAACAGTTGTGAGTTTTGTACATTAAGATGGGATTGATGAGAAGCAATTAAAGAAAACCCTTTTCTTTACAGCATTTAATAGCATCATCAAATATTTCATCAAGGCCGTGCTTGAAATTGAACCCTGTATTCAAGAGCTTCATCGATGATAGGCTACAACTTTTAGCTAACTTATTCTCCTTTAGATGTCTGGAAAAAAGGAAAATAAAAATATATAATGTAAAGAAATAAAAAAAAATATTAAAATTATTTTGGTTATTACCCAAACAATAATAATAAATTGTGTATGAATAGTGTATGCCAAAATGATTGGATTTATAATATATTTTTTTATAAGAAACTAATGGTTTTGCAAAGAATTTAAAATATACATTAAAAAATATAACTTTTCTTTAATTGCAAGAATAAATATGAAAGAAAATATAATAATTTTTTGCTCTCGTGTATAAAAAATATGACATATAGAATAATATTTTAATACAAAGATTCATAAAACTTATCAAAACTTAAAATATATTACATGTTAAAAAAAAAGAATTTAAATGAGATATTAATCAAATTATATATAAAAAAATAATAAAAAAACATAAAATATTACAAGTAAAAGATATATGTTCAAAAAGGAAGAAGGGACACGTGTTTGTATTTTTTTTTATTATTTACAAAATTATAATATTTATATATCTAAATAAAATTATAAATATTTTTTTAATTTTAAATTATTTTCTTAAAAGAATAAATAATTCAATTTATAGGTTGTTTAAATCAATTCATTTAAAAGTGATTTGAGTTTAATTTAGCTCACAAAAATTTAAATAAATCAACTTAATTTTTAGATCATCTAAAATGAGTTTAAACAACTCAAATTATTTATAAGCTAAGGTTATTTATTACGAATTAGGAAACAATTTGAAGATGGTAAAAATAAGAAACTTACTCGGGTAGTGATATATGAAGATGTGGGTATCTTTCACAGAGAAAATCAAAGAGTTGATGAATCGTTATCTGCGTGGAACAACAAATGTATCTTCCACTTGCATTTGAGCATTCAAGAAGAAAAATGTGCGCACTGGCCACATCATCTATGTGGACTAGATATGAGTTAACTAGATACTTGCATTGCTCCGGATCACCTGCACTATATATATAATTAAATAAAAAAATCTAATAAATTAAAGAAAAAAATAACTAATATGTATTATTTATTAAAAAAAACAAAATGTATGGTAAAGATTTTGTTATCAAATTTTAATTAAATTCACACATAAATTTTTAAACTTATAAAACGTATGATTTAATATTTAAATTTTTAAAATTATATATATAAATTTATATATTTTTAAATTAAACGATTAAATTTATAAATTTTTAGAACTTCGCAATTCAATCATAACAAGAACTTCAAACTTTAAATATATGCGAGTTTGAAATTTTTTTAAAAAATAGTATTGAAAGTGTTTTGAGGTACACCTTGATTAATTATTTTGAAAAATTGGGTTATATAAGAATTGAAACCCATAAATTTATTAGAGAAATGATAATATCAAATAAATTTATACTCATATTTGTTATACTGTGTAATGTTAAAATTATATTGAAAATTAGATAATTCATTTTTTTAATAATACTTACATGTTACATAACATAAGAGACGTGACTACAAAAATATGTAGAATGTTATTACCATTCCCCATATTTAATTATTATCACACAAAAAAAAGTAGATGAAAGATTGGATTTCTTTTGATAACAATTTTATATATATAAATGCATGGATGTGTTATATTAGTTGCAGTACAGATGCACAAAAAATGTACAAATAAATGAGTCCGTTAAAAAGTTACGTACGTTGGGTAATTCTCAAAAAAATAAAAAAATAAAAGAAGAAGTTAAAAGACAAGATAAATTAAGCTAATATAATTTATTTGAAATTTGTACTGTTATTTTTTAAAATAAAATGATGAAATTATTTTTCTTAATATGATTAAAGTACAGACAAAAGAAGAGGAAGAAGAAGATAATAGATTTAGCTGAGTTGTGAAATAGACATAGCACCAAATTAAGAGAGTAGAATAAAACGTACGTACCAAATAACATAGCCATCGACATGTAAACTGAGGAAGGTATGTTAGGACAAAGGAAGGGTCCAGTAACAACAGGTAGAACAACACTGACAAGGTCTAGTCCGTATTTATCAGCAAATTCAAGTGCTGTCTTCTCCACAATAGTCTTAGAAACCAAGTAGGAAGAACTAACAAGCTTACTAGTTCTACAAACATCAAAGTCACTCCAAATTGTTTCGTCTGCTTCACTGAGACCTGCTTTATTGTTGAATAGTATTGTGGCTACACTTGAAGTGTAAACGATTCGTTTCACTGTATTCTTGTGATAAAGACAAGCCTTCAAAATTCCAAGGGTTCCTTCTAAAGCTCGTTTAGTAACTATTTCTTCAGCTTCCTTGCCTTCTACATCAATTGGGTGCGCTAAATGGAACACTCCAACACATCCTTGTATTGCTGTGTTGAAACTTTCTGCTTTGCTTAAATCTGCTTCGAATATTTGGAGTTTTTCTGATGCTTTTGGTAGATTTGTTAGATAACTTATGTCTCTCTTACACACTGCACATATATATTGACATGTCACAAACCAACATATTAATTATTTCATACCTAATTCAAATGCTGATGAGATACATTGACTAAACTTTTAGTTAAATTTATATAAATAAAAATACCATTAAATAATATTATTCAACATTAAATATATTTAAATCATTATTTTAATTTAAAAAAAAAACAGCTGTGAAATGATGAGTATGTTTCATTGATGTCGATAACAATCGAATAAAAATGTGTATTTTTGTTGAAATGTTTACTAATTATTAATAATAACTAAAAACAATGACAGCAAAAATTAATGGTACAAATACAAAAGTCTTGATCGAGAGCAAAGAAAATTAATATAAATTTTCAAAAAAATCACAAATTTAAAATTGTTATTTGCGTGTAGTTCTGTATTATTTATCCGTCAAAGATAAAGTGCATCTGATTTAGAAAAAAAAAATTAGCAGCCTTGATTTAGCCGTTCAAGTGGGTATATTATTTAAATATATGTATAAATGTAATAAGTTTATTTTTATATAAAATTTGGTATAAAATATGTGAATTATAAAAATATATAAATATGTGCACAATAAAAATAAAAAATATATATAAATACGTGCATAATAAAAATATAAAAATTTATTTAATTTTTTAAAACTATGTTATAAAAAATACAATAATTAGATATATATTAATAAAAATATTAAGATATTGTTTAACTTTTATCAATGATAAATTTAATATAAATAAACCATAATTGAATATATGTTAGTTGCTAACACTAAAATTAATTAAATATTGGTGCAGTTTGGTTAATGATTTGATAAATAAAAATGATATCATATATTTTAAATCAGAAGTTTGAAATATACGAATTACTATAGTTCGATCTTAAAATTCATCTTTAATTTTTTTCTATTTTAATATGTATTTTATAATTAATAATTTTATTATTAAATATTTAATCTATATATTTAGATTCAATTATATTAAATTTATTTATATGAATTGATAAATATTTTTATTATATGTTATTGTATTATGAAATAATAATAAAAATAATATACAATAAAATTTTATTATCAAATAAAGTATTTATTATTTATTATTATATGATAAAAGTATTGTTCCTATATAATATTTTTTAAATTAAAAGCATATTTTATAAGTTTAAAAATTGTTCATAAAATAAAAACATTTTTCATTAATTTATAATTACGACTATAATACGAATATAATATGTAAAATTGCTAACTAAGGTATCTTCACGAGTTCATTCATTATTGTACTATGTTCATTTCTACGACACTATTATCTGTCAGGGGTTACACATTTGCTCATTGACACTAAAGATTAGTACTATCTTAATTAACCTAATTCATGAGAATTATAATTTAATTAATGTTATCTTAGTTAACCTATCAATGAGCAAATGTGCTCCGACTTAAAAAAAAAACACAACAGGAATTATTAATTTATTTTTTAAAAATTAACTATCAATTTTTTTATGTTTATAAGTATATTAATATTTTTATTTTATAAACAAATTACTTGATTAAAAATAATATAAATATTTTAGTTTATAATATTAAAAAATATTTAAATTTATGGAATAAGAGTCCCTATTAAATAATTTTTGGATGAGAGGAAAGTATATATTATCTAAAATTGGAACAATAAAACCTACGTGCACCTTTAAGTAGTACAAATTAATATTGTGAAATTTTCGAAGATCGTTTAAGAAATTAAGGAAAACTACTCAAATTACAAATAAGACTCAATTAGTCAAAATTATCAACTCCATTTCATATAAGTTTGATTATATCACAAGTCGTAATAAATTCGAAACCCATTTTTGTCATATCGAAGAAAATCAACATGATGAAGAAAACAGAAAACCAAATCAGAATATTATATATCTAGTTATCTCCTCTCAAAGACAAGTTTGTAATTTAAGAGTAGTAGTAGTAGTAGTAGTAGTAGTATATATATATATATATAAGAAACAAAGAGAAGCCTAATTATAAAATAAAGAAAAGAAATATATAAATAAAATACCTGGTGAAAAAGGGTCAAATCTAACTGTGGATCGAACAGAATAGCCATATTGAAGAAGTCTCATAATCAACCACGACGCTACATACCCAGTTCCACCAGTTACACAAACGGTGCCTCTGTTAGCTTCTTCTTCTAATTCCATCTCTCTTTCTTAATTCTGTCTAATTAATTAGGGGTGTCATTAATGAGTTATTAAGTATATATATGAAGCTTTTTATAATAAACTTTGTCCATATGTAGTTGCGATTGTTAAGGGTCAATCGTAGTATATAAATAGGTTCATTAACTTCATTACAGCTATATATATATATATATATATATTATGACACATATTGACAACACCCGTTACGTAATTTCTTTATTATGCCATGGTGGCTATCAATATTATATGTACTCTCTCTCTCTCTCTGTTTGGATTTGCATGTTATGAATTTCCCTATGTAACGTCCATTTTCCCTCTATGGATTTACTGGGTTTGATACCGTCTACCTAATTTTATATTATTTTTATATTTATTTTCACGTAATAATTTACTGATACTCATCTAAAAAAAATTATTGAAATTTTTCGTTTTATTGAATATTTTTTATAATTGTACATCACGTGTGTTTTTAATTAATGATATTTGTATAATTTTTGTCTCTTTTAACCCCTAAAATATTAATATTTTTTTTATTATTTTTAAATCCTTAAATATATGTTTTAATATTTTTTTATCACTTTATTTTATTTTTTTAATGAATCAAAAATATTAAAATATTTATTTAAAGATCTAAAAATAATGAAAAAATACTATCAATGTTTCAAGAACATAAACAGAAGAAAATACCACAAATTATTATCATTAAAATCATATCCACACTATAATAAAAATATATTAAATTGATACATTTTTAAATATAAATATCATTAAAATATTACCTTAAAAATAAGAATAAAATTGATAATAAAAATAAAATAAAATTACTAAATACTTGATTTAGTTACTCCTTTTTATTAACCGTTGATTATGATGTCAAAATCATCTTAAATGAGGACAGAGAAAATGAACAAAGTTTATATATATTAAATACTTATATGAGACCTAAAGTATTTATAAGAGAGACAAATTGTTTGACAAAAGTAGTTGGAGATAAATATTTTATAATATTATTTCAATATTAAATTTAATATTTTAATTCCAAAAGATATTGCTTTATTTTAGATTAATTATTGCCATGGAAAATATTTCCTTTATATGCTTATGATTTTAAATCTGAAACTAACTAATAACTAAGCAAATCATACACTCAAACAAATTAATTGCTGGCGTTAACCAATGAAAATGTGCTAGGAATACATGACAAAATTAATTACCCTAACATATATTTATTTCTCAAAATCAGCAGACAAATATATTTTGTTTTTTTAATCATTCTACTCTTTTTGTAAATGATGATCTTTAGGATCAAATGATATAAATACGTGTACTCTTGGTTTATTTATGACGTTTGGTCATATTTGCGAACTCCGTTTCTTTTCACATTTTGGACACAAATGAACTAAAGAAAAAAATATGATAAATTTATACAAATTTATTGCTATTTGAATTTAGTATAATATATGACAAAATTTATTGCTATTTGAATTTAGTATAATGTGTGATAGAACTTATTGAAAAATAAATAACTTAATTATGTATAAAGATATTTTTATCATCGATATGATTAAAAATGTGTAAATATATCTGATCAATTATAAAAATAATAAATAATTTAAAAACAAAAGTTATCATTGAATCAATATTTAGTTTATTGAATCCTAAATTATTACCGCAATCTAAAATCATTATTGAATTCTTAATTTTAGTTTTAGAAATATAGTTAAATTTATGAATTCTCATATTTTCTTACTTTGTAATTTATTTAAAATATCATCGTTAATTAACCTAAGTCTTGAACAATCTAGAAAAATCTTTGTTTGATTTAATTCATTCATTGCATTATGATATAAAAATGAGATAATTAAACTATGTAAGATTAGTTGTTTAACCATTAGCAAAGATATTCAACCCTACTTGTCACACATAATCATGAGTTATTACTTTGAATAAGAATATTAACGATTATATATTAACATTTTAGACTAGATATAAACATATTCATACAATAAACTCATTACCATATAATCTACAACATGCACATTTTTGACATTTAAACATATAATTGAATACATCAAAAATTAAAATTTATCACGATATTAAATTAATTTAAATCATAATTTAGGGTTTGAAAAATTGTCCACAATCACATTGAATATTTACCTAGGTATAAAATTTATACATTTATAACAATAACTAAATATTTTATAATGAAGAAGATAAAAGGTAGATAAAAGAATTAGAATTAGATAAATTATTAGAGCCAAATGAACCAAATGTAAGATTGATCTATAAAAAGTAACTCACATACTCTGCTCGATATTCTCTTTGTAAGAATTTAAAAGCCTTATTTTATCCTATAATTTACGGTATCATTATTTTCATCATAAAAATGGACTTAAGGGTAAACTCCCACAGTGATCTCACTAAGTTTTTACAACTAAGTTATCCTTTTGAACCTAGATCTTAGGATCTCTAGTCAATTAAGTTGGTTTTCTTTGTAAATGCTTATTCCTTCATGGGTTTCAATCCTATTCCACTTAATGACTAATCAACTAATCCTGGATTTAACCTTTTGGTCCTTATATTTGTTATATTATCATTTGACTTCACATAGTCAATAGAAATAATCTCAGTTGAGAGTAATTGTCTAATAGTATTACGTCTACGATGTATATGTAGAGACTTACCATTTTACGTATTACTCTATTCCCTATAATTAGCCGATTGATTATCATAATGGATGCATATTGTAAGCATCGACCTCGCCTACTTAAGTATTATCTGAAAAATTACATATCCATTTGGCTTCTTCGTCACATTTATCCAAAGCGATGGATTTAGATTCCATTGTAGATTTAGTAATGCATGTCTATTTAGAGTACTTTCATAAAACAACTACACCACTTAGTATGAACACTTATCTACTGTCAGACTTTGAGTCTTTCATTTTAGATATCTAATTTGCATCATAATATCATTATAATATAACTAGATATCTTATGTAATGCAATCTATAATTACGTGTGTAGTCTTATAATACCTTTTCAGTGGTTAGATTCTAAATTGCTTATATATATACTTAGTTTACTTACAACATAAGCTATGTCCAATCTTTGAGACACAGTATCACCTCTATTCTTATATAGGTATAAATTTACATTTACTAGTGTTCTCACAATTTTAGAATCACCATTGTTGAATTTCTCAAGTATTTTGTCAAAATAATGACATTGACTTAAAATGAGACCGTTTGATATCCTCGATGAATTACATCAATAGGTTCCATGTCTTTTCATGTCAAACCTTGAATTCAACATATTCTTAGTAGATTTGATCATTACTACCCATAATTAGCATGTCATCAACGTAAAGACATAGGATGACATAATCATATTCAATGTCCTTAACATATATGCATTTGCCACATTCGTTGATTTTAAAATCATTTGTTCTCGTGACATTATCAAACTTTTCATGCCATTGTTTTGGTATTTTTTTAAGCCATATAAAAATCTCACTAATTACACACATTTTCTTTTTACCCTTGGTTGGAAAAACCCTGGGTTATTCCATGTAGATTTTTTCATCTAACTTTTCATTTAAAAATGATGTCTTTACATCCATTTGATGTATTTCAAGATTTCGTAAAGCTATCATAGCAAGTATCATCCTTATAGATATTATTCTTACAATAGAAGAATAAGTATCAAAGTAATCAAGACAATATTGTTGTTTGTATCCCTTAATTGAAAGTCTGGTCTTGTACTTTTCAATTGATCTATCTGATTTACATTTTCTTGTGAAAATCCACTTGAACCCTAATATTTTACTATTTGGAAATAAATCAACTAGTTTTCAAGGATGATTTTACAGAATGAACTCAATTTCACTATTAATGGCCTCTTTCCATTGATGATCTTCAAAAGAGTTCACAACCTTTGCATAGATTTGAGGTTTACTTTCTAAAAAGTAGGTTAGAAAATCTAAACCATAGGATATTTATGTCTTAACCTTCTTGATACGTCTGGGTTCAATTTCAACCTCATCATCGACCTCTTATTAAGGTTTTTGGTATTGATTATCTTTATTCATAGTCTTATAAATTCATTTAGACGAACTTGATTTCTCTTGAGATTTATTTACCTAAAAATATATGTTCAAAAAAGATGCATTCCTTGATTCCATTATCGTGTTATTGTGTATATATAGGATCTTTAACTCATACATAAGAAAACGATAAACATTACTACAATATGCATATCCAATGAATATGCAATATATTATTTTTGGACATATCTTCACCTTCTTAGGTATGGTAACGATTACTTTAGCAAGATACTCCCATACTTGTAAATATTTATAGAAAGGTATCGTTTCTTTAAATAATTCATACAGCATCTCATGTGCCTTTGCCCTTGTTCTTATTGTGCTTGGATCTTCGACCATGCTCCATCATATTAGTCTTGGGTGTTGATGTGATATACCATTTTTTAGAAAAAGTCTTGTTGTCTTCTTTCACCTTAAATCTTATCACCAAGTTCTTTAAAGACATTTTTTCTTCACTTATTCTTAAGGTATGCCTTGAACTCTATCCATAAATGGGGCAAATTCTCAATAATAGCTGTTACTTGGAATGTCTTATTCAGTACCATCCTTTCATCATACATATATGCTAGTATATCTTGGAGTTCATATACTTCAATGCACACTGATTTAGAGTCTACTATTTTATAATTAAGAAAACAACCAATCAAAATTTCTTGATATTGACATTTTTCATTTCATGCTTTTGGTCCAATGATTCTCTTAAGTTTTTAGTTGTCTTCTTCTTATTATATTCATTATACAAGGAGTCAGTTAAGTATTCAGAACATAGTTCTGACACAACTAATCAAAATGTTTTCATGCTTCAATAACAATAATAGACTGAAAATCCTACTCACCCTTAGGTTGATTATGAGCTTCTTCGGTTAATAATCTTATCAAATTCAAGGTGATAAAATAAAAGATCATCTTACTCCTCCACCTCTTGAAGTTTAAGCCATTGAGTTTATATTGAATTCTCTACTATAACATGGCTTAAAGGAATTGAAACTAATAACATTGAAGTAACCTCATGAGTCATAAAAGATCTCATCATTTTGTTAACATTAGAAACATCCGCAATAAAGTCAATAATACAACTAGTTTTTCAATTGGGGATAATAAAACGATCATTTCAAATGTCATAATTTTTTCTATTTTTTTCTTTTCTATTAAATGTACAAATAACAATGAAAACTTAAAACCACCAAGTTATGGAAAAAAATATGAGGTTAATCAAATGAAAAAACGAAAGTGACTTATTGTAATAAGTAGTAGAATGACATATAACTTTAAAACATGCATTTGGTACATAAAATAAAAATGGTTTTTATTTTTTATGATAGAAGTATTGTAAAGTTAATTAAAATTAATAACACGCAAGTAAGGAAAATCAGCATAATTAATATGAAAGTAATAGTATTATAAGATAAAAGCAATATTAAAGTTATACAAAATAATAAGAGATACCCACAGAAATAATAATAATACTACAAGGAAATTTAAATGGGCAAGATTTTTAAGATTGCTGTAAATTAAGATCGCGTAAAACGTTAAAAAGTGAAAAATAATAGTAGGTATTTAAACAAGATATTTGCTTCTCAAAGTTAATAGCCATATTATTAATTTTGATTTTATATTATTTATTGAAATAAGAATAAAAATAAATAAATATGCTAATTCAGTGCAAAAATAGTCATGGCGTATCCCAACTATTTTTACTATAATTTGTCTCTCATCAAAATTTTAATAAAATAAAGATTTTTTTCTACCATAATCTGCAAAAATAATGAGTTAACATGGATAATAAGCATTAATCCAATCTTTATTCCTTAAAAGATTGTATATTTGATTGTGCAAGCTATATAAGACGACCAAATAAAACCTTTAATTAATATGGAGTGGTTGTTTCACTAAAAAATTATAAATGGTTGTCGTTAAAAAAGTATAAAAAATAGAAAAATAAGAAGTACTAGCTGTCAGAATTATTATGCTTGCAGCTTAATCCAAGCCTTATTCCTTAAAAGTTAGAACTACAACTACAATTATTTTTAGCTAATGCCTAATTACATCTTTCTTTATGAATGCCTAATTACATTTAAATAACAACATAAATAATCCAAGTACAAGAAATATATGGTAATATTGCATATATAAAAAGTACTGAAAATTGAATATTGATTTGTTATTTCTCGATGATAGCCTCAAACACACGTTTTGGCTTCTCTAACCGCAATATAGCACGGATTCAACATCAAACTCCATCTGGAATCCCCAATCGTAAACCCTAAATTCACAAAAAAACATTTCCCCCGTAAAAAAGGACATTTGAAACACGCAAAATTAATTTGGAATTGGGGATTTTTTCCGTTAATATCGATTTTTTTCTTCTGAGCTTGGAGACCTGAGCTGCATGGTAATACCTGTTAATTTGCAGGCCTTAGTTATCTTCAGCTTTGAAATCACAGAGAAAATACTTTTCTTTTGATTGCTTTGGATGTTTGTATTTTTGGGGTTTTTTTTTCAGGGTATGCATAGATCTGGAACTGCTATGGCTTGGAACGTGTTCAAGTTTTGTACAGCTCTTCGGGGTTTAGGCTCGATCATGATCCTTTTGGTTCTTGGGGTAGTGGGTGTCACCTATTATGTCATTGTTATTGCTAATTATGGCCCTGCTCTGTACGATAATGGCGTTGATTATCTAATTGCTCTTGTCGTGTTGATCTTGTTCCATTTCCTGGTATGTTTGGAAACGCTTTCTGTATTTATGCATTTTTGGGACTTGTGTTATTGCAAGGTTGAAGACTTCTGGGTTCTATTAGAAATCTGTGCTCTTTTTCTTTTTTTCCAGTGTGCTACAATTTCAGTTCCTTATAAGTTGGAGAAGTGTGACTATATGTTTGTAGTTTTGTTCCTGTTTTAAATTCTGTTCTGAGAATCGGGTATTGAATGACTTCTAGAGGTTTTTCTGCTCTGGGTTCTTTGTATAATAGTTTTTTTATTGTTCCTTTTTTATTTTCTTAATTTTGAAGCATTATTTTGGTGTTTGTGAGCTGGAATTCAGGATTCGATTTTAAATTTGTTATCCTTACACAGTACATAGTTAAATATATAAGGCTTGATTTTGTTATTAATAATGTTCTTAAAATGGAATATGATTTGGTTGTGCAGTTAGTGATGCTACTATGGAGTTATTTTTCTGTTGTTTTGACGGATCCTGGTAGTGTTCCAGCAAACTGGAGGCCTGCTGTAGATGAAGAGAGGGGGGAGACCGACCCTTTGAATGGGTCAGAGTACAATGGTTTGCAACCTGACCAATCTAACCAAAGAATCCGATACTGTCGGAAATGCAATCAGTTGAAGCCCCCTCGTTGCCATCATTGTTCCGTTTGTGAGTCATAAAATGTGTATAGTGTACTTTTGCATTGCTTTTATTATTATTATTATTATCTTTGAGGTGAGACTTTGTTTCTAAATCAGAGTAATGTTTCTATGGAACCTCTTTCAGGTGGTCGTTGTGTGCTGAAAATGGATCACCATTGTGTTTGGGTTGTCAACTGTGTAGGGGCATTAAATTACAAATATTTCCTCCTTTTCCTTGTAAGTATATTTTACTGCTTGAGCCATGGCTTATGAGACATTCGTAAAGACAGTAAATTTGTACAGAGTTGTGTATTTCCTTGACCCATATGTTCTTGTATGAGGATTCTTGGTATGCTTAACCTGTATATTTAAGTCCCCCCTTCATTGTTAGAGTTAACTAGTGTTTTTATAACTACAATACTTGTATTCTTATTGTCTAAGTACAATAAACTGGTTGACAGCCAAGGCTATTGTATGGACATGTAGAATATATCTATTTTCATTACCCCTAATATTGGTCTAAGTAATGAATTAAAATGTTTTGGTAGATTAATCCTAATGTTAGAAATGCTAGTTGCAACAAAGATACCTTCAAGAAGTATCTCACCCTAACTTTTGGCGCCCTGATTTTTGTCTGGCTTAAAGTTTAATATCAGCCTGTTTCTGTAGGTTTCTAACTTACTTGAGTTGGCTATAAAGTGCTTTCAATACGTAATAGAATTTAGGTAGATGGTAATTATCAGTAAGATAATGCTGTTATGATTTATAAACTTGGTTTAATAGTTTTTCCATGAAAAGATCTAATAAATTATAGAAATGTACAGCTTCCAACTTTTTTTAGAGGTTCTGAGGGTGTTTTTGTAAGCTGAGGTCTCTCAACTCTTGTTTCTGAAACATGATAGGAATGTACAGCTTCGTACTTCTCTTAGGGGCTTTGGGGGTTATGCAATCTGAGATCTCCCAATTGTCCACTTAGTAGACTTATGATTCCTTAAGTTGTATTATTATAAATATTTGAATCTGGGTGGCCAACTCTTGTTTTTTATAATCAATTTGATAATAAATTTTTACTACTATTGTCCTTTGTGTCACCAGTGTGATTTTCTGCACATTAGTTGCTGATACAATGGGAATGCATTTCGTTGTCCTCTTATTCATTTGTTTTTTCATGTGGCTAAATTATGTAATATGAGTGTGATTTAGTAAGACTTGAGTGCTTGTTTGATGATATTTTCTATTTTTAAGTTTCTAGTACGCCTTTGATGTTTTCTTCACATTCCAAAGAGCAAAAGAGTTATATACCATTTTTGATCTGTTTTATATCTCAATGCAGTTCTACACATTTCTTGAGACAGCTCTAGTGACTTTATCACTACTGCCAAATTTTATAGCCTTATTTAGTGATGGGGAAATACCTGGAACGCCTGGAACACTTGCAACTACATTTATTGCCTTTGGTAATCTTCTATTGGCTACCCATCCCTCCCTGTCTGGTAGTCTGGTTGTATATATGTATTCTTCTATAACCATCGTACCTTTTAATTGCAGTCTTGAATCTGGCATTTGCATTGAGCGTTTTGGGGTTTTTGATCATGCACATTTCATTGCTAGCTGCAAATACTACAACTATTGAGGTTTGTCTCTATTTACTCAGTATGTTTACATTATCTAGTTGTTAATATTAATCTTTTATTTATCCTTTATCCTTTATCCCATTTAACTGGCGTCAATACCTGTGCTGTATTAAACACATGTTTAGAAGCATACCACAGAAAACTAAAACTTGAAATATAATGAAATGAAATGAGGATGTCTCATTATAGCTGGGCAGTTAGCCCTTTGGCCTGTTATTTAATGCAAAATTTTTCTAAAGATGATGAAAAACTTAATCAATCTTTTATGATTTCGCCAATCATGACTCATGAGTCATGGCCTCAAATATATGTATGGAATATGAATGCTTGGTGTAATGTTTTCTACGATGGTGTATTTAGGCACTGAAGCATTTAAGGTTTTATTATCAGGCTTATGAGAAGAAAACTACTCCTAAGTGGCGCTACGATCTGGGTCGGAAAAAGAACTTTGAACAGGTTGGAACAATTAACAATATACGGGTTCATTTTTCTTACTTTCACTTATTCTTCAATTAATAATATTGTCCACTTACTCTAGATATCAGAACTGGGGTATCTAGGCAGTTTACTTAAATATCTTAGGGGTGCTTTTTTCATGTTATTTATTGCATGCAGCATGCCTTAGTTTTGCCAGAGATATCAATAGTGTTATTTGTTCCATTCACACTATGAGGGTCGTTGAAACAGAAAGAGCTAATTAGTTATGGAATCAACTGTCATCCGTTTTGAATATTACTCGGACCAGCGGACGCACATTCAGATCACTTGTGTCCAAATCACACGTGAGTCACTTCACTTTCACAAACACTTTAGTCACTTTGTTTTGAAAGTATAGTAACTAAAGTGTAGCTCAAGTGTCACATGTGAAAGTTAAATGACTCATGTGAGATAGGGAAGTGACCATAGGCCTAGTTCTCTTTTGTTCCTGAATCTATTTGGCATACTAGCAACAATCAGAAACCTGTGTGATAGGGAAGTGACCATAGGCATAGTTCTCTTTTGTTCCTGAATCTAATTGGCCTACTAGCAACAATCAGAAACCGTTCTATAAGTTCATATATCTGGGATAAAGTTGACATACAGGTACTAGATGATTTTGGTTTCATTTATATATTTGGCGTTTGTTGTCCTGAACATCTCATTCTTTTGTTTTACATTTGGGGTCACATGCATATGCTGTGAAATGTTAAGTTCTTTTATTAAACATGTGCTCTGTATCAGGTTTTTGGAACAGACAAGCTATATTGGTTCATCCCTGCGTATTCAGAAGAAGATCTGCGGAAGATGCCAGCACTTCAAGGTCTTGAGTTTCCATCAAAGCCTGACTTCGATTCTCAAGAGTTCTGAGCACATTCTTGCTACTTGTCTGATGCACCAAAAAAAAATAAAAAAATTATCCTTATAACAATTGATATGTGGCTGCCTCCAACTCAATGTCTCTTGCCAGTGGGTTTTGTCTTTACGGCATAAAAGTCACTTTGGCATATAGAAGGTCTGAGTTCGAGTCTAGTTACGGGTGCATATGTTTAAGTTGTATTCTAAAACCTTAACGTCCCTTGCCAACATAGCTGATTCAACAGCTTTTTTCAGCAGTCAAAGTTTATTAATGCTGTGGTCATCTTTTTATAAACCTAATTGTGTAGACTGTACATAGAGATATTGTATCAAGGAGCAAAGTCAACATAATAGTTTTGCTGGTTGGAGAAGAGCGCAGGGTACGGATTGATTTTGATGTTATTTCATGTTTTTGAGAAGAATGTATCTTGCAAAATTTGAGAACTCTAGATAGGAATAGGTTTTTTCCCTCTCTCTCTCTCTCTATTATTTTTTTTTTCTTGGCTTCCTATTTTATGGTGATGTTTCAGTGATTTATTCTAGATGGTATGGTTCTCAGTGATCTATTAATCCATATAATGACCCTTATATTCTAATTTCAAACGATCCTTTGATTCCATTAATTAATCAAATAGTGCGGCACTTACTGATACTCTTTTAATATTTAATATGTTATTTATATATTATATAAAATTTATCTAGTATTAGATTCAGTCGATAAATGTATTAATAAAAATAACTAGTAGGTCTCTTACATAAAAAAAATACATGCATCTTACAAAAGTAAAGTAAAGAAAGACCAGTAGTTTAAATAAAATTAGAATATATAAAAATATAAAATATTTGATTAAACAATTTATATTTTAAGTATAATGTTATTATAGAAAAATAGTATCACATCGAATAAAAAGTATTGTTTATAAATAATATAAGATTTATTTCTTTTTAAAGGTAAGTTTTAAGATTAAATAATTTATATTATTTATACATTATATGAAATTTACATGTTTTATTAGCATGAAAGATATCTCCATTTTATTTCATTGACCTTGGTTAGTATTTTTTTTTTATAAATATTTTGTATTAGTTTTTCTCTTTTAACCATAACATAATAAAATCATAGTCCAACTACTTACACACAATAAGAACGTCTTGTGTGAATTAGCAAATGTAGCTTAGTAAGGGTAATGATATTGTAATATTATTTTTTATAATTATCTCAATAAAAATATATAAAATATTAATTTTATTTTAATTATTAAATAAAATAATTATTAATAAATAATTATTATGATAATAAATTTTTTTATTATTTTAATACAGTAAATATCGACACTCCTTTGTAATTAGGACAAATGAATTGATAATACCAAAGATATTCCTCGTTAGGGTTAAAATTTTGGAAAAGGCAGGCTGCATTCAGAGTTCCAAAGTAGAGAGAGAGAGCCATAAAAAACCCTAATAGTTATTAAGGGTTGGCTGTTGTTCTCAATGTATGCGCACTCAGGAGACAAAAACAACAAGATAAAGCTTAGATTCTAGGTGTTGGTAAATGACTAAATGGTATCAAAATTATAATTTTTTTTAAAGCAAATATTTATAATAATTCTTAAATTTATAATCATAAAATATATTTTTATTATAAAAAAAAATTTCAGTACAAATATTTAATATTAAAAGTTTTGCAAATTTTTACAAAATTGACATTATAGCATTAAATACCTAGTACAACTCTTTCGTCTAGGAAATTGTAGATCCATGTGTGGCCTTGTTTTAGATCTAGTAATTGAATATTATGAAAGAAGTACATCACAGCTAATATTATGTAATTAAATAATTATTATATACATATTAACATGATTAATTAAGAATAATAATATCACTACAGTAACTTTATTATTATCATAATAAAATTATATGAAATATTAATTTTATTTATAATATTAATTACATTTTAATTTTATTATTATTAAATAAAATTATCATTAATAAATTATAACAATATATTCAATACCTTTAATTAATCTATACATGAAACTGAAGTGTGTCATGTAATATCTAGGAATGTCGTGTAAATATAAATTAACATACATTTTCGAGGTTATCAAGGCAAAGTTAATGGGTATTGTACAAGTGTTCTTGGGAGTTTCTAGCAACAAATGGGACAAGTTAATGCTTTTGTGTTGAATTAATTTGCAAGTTACTTGAAATTTCTATGGCTCATTAGATTTCAAATTTATAAGATTCATGAAGTGTCATTTTTCTTTCTTGGGTGACTAGATAGAGTGGATAAAATCATTCCCCATGCTTATAAGAGATTATTTTTAGGCTTTAGGTGAAGAAAATTCTTTTAGTATTTAGTTCGTCCAAACGTTTATAATGGGCGTTATGAGCATATATTCAACTCATATTTATAAATTTATTATATTTATTCAATTTTAATACCTTTTTATTATCAAAGAAAAAAAAGCTATTTTGAACATTTATTCATTATACATTTTTATCGAAAATTAATGTAAAAGAAATTTTTTTTATTTAATAAGTTGTGTTACAATTACAACTGATGTAATAGATAATTATTAACAAAAACAATAAAATTTATAATTAATTATTATATCATTTATAATAAATAAATTATTTTACATTAAAAACATATATTAAACTTGGATTTTTTTCTTTCTAAAAACGAAATCTTTATTTATAATTAAAGTTTATTACAAAGAATAACAATAAATAATTGAGATAAAATATATACGGAAATAAAACCCTCAACATTGTTATCAGAATTCCATTTAGCTAGAATATGAGTCAATTTGTTAATATTTTTAGGAATTCAAGAAGCAGATATCATGTCAAATTTGCACAAGAGTGAGTAAGTTTTAGAAATTAATAAAATTCTGAACCTCCTACTAAACAACAAAACCATCATGCATCAAAGCTTTTACAACATTAATATTATGAACTTCTAAGTACGATATCTTATAATTATTTTAAATAGTTATATGTAGTGACAAAATTAAAGCATGTGATTCTCCTTATTTAACATAATGAGCTGACTTAAATTTATTCCAATAACCAAGGATATTTCCTTCAAAATCTCTTATAAAAATAATTGTTATAAGTTTAAAATTATTAACAGCAATATTAAAATAAATTTTCACAACATTTTTGGAAGATTTTTTTCGAAAAGGAAGGAAGAGGCTCAGAATAGTCAAAGTTAATTTGACAAAGAGTAAGGTCACAAAGATTAGGACGAGAACAATTCTTGAATTCAAGAAATCTAGATTTTAATTTTGGAATAATCATTTTAAGATCTTAGAATTTTACATGATACAAAATATCATTATTAGATTTTCAAATATATTCAAAAGAAATACATAATAAGGATAAATTTAAGATGAGAAAGCTTTAAATGATTAAAAAAACTTGTGAAATTGAAAAGTTTACAAATAAACATATCAAAAGAGAAGATATTTATAAAGTTTAGATTAGTCATGTAAGCCTAGTTAGTCTAAAGGAAAAAAAAAATGACAAAAAAGAACATGATATATCATTTAAATGAATTTTTAAGGATATATCATAAAGAAGTCTAAGTAAAAAAAGTTATTTTTTCATATTTTTTTAACTATCATAGTTTTTTTCAAATAAAAGAATAAATCTCAAAAAATCTCTTTGAAATTAAACATCTATAAGTAGCTTTATCGTTAAAAATACACTTGAAATTAATAACCTAAAACTAAGAGTTTGAAATATATTTCACATAATGATGGAATCTTGAAATATAATGAAACTTGTCGATTTTCTAAATTCTATAGATAAGTTGAAAATCTCATTTTTTATAATCTAAGGTGTCGTTTGGTTCACGAAATGAAATTATAATCGGAATCAAAATGAGAATGAGAATGAAAAGGAAACAATGTTGTTTGATTTGACCACTGGAATCAAAGAATGAATAAGTATTACAGTGTTTGGTTTGCCACTGAAATGAAATATAATGAAAAAAATTATAAATTATCTTAATACCCCTATATTCAATAAAGTGTAAATAATATTATTTAATTATTATTTTTTCGTCAGACAAAATATATTATTGAAATCATTATTTTTCTAAATAATTATTACTTAAAAAATATATTATTAAAATTATTATTTTTCTAAACAAGGTTTAGGGTTTTGAGGTTTAGGTTTTGAAATTTAAGGTTTAAGGATTTGTGATTTGGGGTTTAAGCTTTAGCATTATATTTGTGGGTTAAGGTTTAGGATTAAAATTATTATTTTTCTAAATAGGGTTTAGGTTTTTAGAATTTGGGATTTGAGAGTTCGGGATGAAGGATTTAAGGTTTAAGGTTTAAGGTTTATGAATTTAAGATTTGAGTTTAGGGTTATATTTGAAGTGAGGGTAAAATTAGAAAAAGAAATTGAGATATGAATGAAATTATGATTCCTAGAAGAGCAGAAAAGAAAAAATTGTGAATTCTTCTCTTTTAAGAATCGATTTTATTTCTGACTCATTTTTCAACCCAATCAAACACACAAATGTAAAAAATCAATTTTGATTTTTTTTAGTCCCTTCAACCAAACACATCATAAATGAAGAAGATTTTTAATCACAACAGGGACATAACTTTAATTATTTAAAGAATTAATAGGAGAAGGGCATTTAAAATTTAAAGATCAAAGAAACAAAGGTCATATGAACTATTTTTAATTTTTAGACAAGCATTTAAATTAAATAAATTCAAAGGAAGAGTAGATTCTTTTCCAATTTTGAAATCTTCACTTGGACATACTACCTATACGTGACGATCATCGAAAAAGGATTTATACTAAGTCGTCGGCAGGTACATATTCTATTAGTTTCATTATTGTTACGAGAAATCATGATATTTTATGAAAAAAATTAAATATTTTGCTTGAGTCATGTTCACGTACATTTAAAAAAAATTTGAATTATTCATCGAGATAAATCACTGATATTAAAATATTACACAATTTTATATATACATTTTTTTTTCAAAGAATTTAGATTTAAAGAAATAATTTTTCATCCCGTTTATCTTACCTTTTCAATAATTGAGATCCGAAGGTGAAAGAAATTAGTATCATTAACTATATCCCTTGTGCAATATACTGTATGATCAGTGATGAAAATGAGATAACTTAGATCTATATCTCATATGACGTCCTCTAAAACCACAGAATAGCTAATTAATTAATTAATTATTAATAAATATGAAAATTTATAGTTTGTCTTATTTTCTTTAATTTGTCTAAGGTATTGAAATACTGCCTTGGTTGGCATGAAAGAATCTCTTAGAAAAATCAGAGTAAAGCCTTCCTCAGTTACTTGCACTTTGATATTTAATAGAGCATGTGATTTGTCCCTTGAAATCCACCAGAATTAGACCATATATATAAGAGGTCGATGCATCTCCACTTCTTAAGCATTACTTACCACAAAACACTAAACAAAATATCCCACAATGACTCATTGGTCTGCCGAGAATGCCACAAAAGCTTTTCTCAGAGCTCTTAGAATGGTAAGCTAGCTGCTACCCTATGCCTTTTGAATATGCTCGTTTGTTTTTATGTTAAAAGTAATTTAAGGAAAAAGCGATTTTAGAAAAAGAAATAAGCAACTTGTGTTTCTATCATGAAGTATAAAATACGCTTCATGATTCACTTCTAGTCAGGGTATATATACATTGTTATTAAAAATGTAATTTTACATGTAAAATTTTATAATTTTTATAAAAAATTGATGATATTTAATACGTGGTGTACTCTTTTAACTTAACTTTTAAGCCTATGTTTTAAGTGCAATATTTTATACTCAATTATTTTTTAATTAAAATATAATAAAATTGTAAAAAAAAAATCATATTTATTTGATTTTATTGTCAAATTGTTTAATTTATTTTTATTTCTAATCTTTTAGTGTAAACTTCATATTATTAATTGTTGATCAGTGCCTCTACTTCTAAATCTGACACTACTTTTAGTAAAAAAATAAAAAAAAAAAATCATTACATCATAAGCTCTTTTAGAGTCTTGAAATCATGCATAATGAAAATGTACTCTCTATTTTGCAGGGAAAAAGAGGAAAGGAACCAGATGTAGCCGAGTTCATATCAGCAATTGCAGCAGGCAATAATGCACAACTTATGGTTATAGCATCAGCTTCCATTGCTGGATCAACAACATTAGCATTAGTCGCAGCAGCGCATCAAACTGGGGGTCGTGTGATCTATATTTTACCTGACTCAAAAGGATTGGATGCCTCAAAAAATGTTGTTGGACACTATGTCAATAGTATTGAGTTTGTCATAGGGGATGCCAAGGGTCTCTTGTTGGAAGACTGCAAAGGAGCGGATTTTGTGCTCATTGATTGTGATATAGATGACCACAACGGGGTTTTTCTAGCTGCTTTGAAAGGCACAAAACCAAATGGGGCATTAATAGTAGGTTACAATGCTTTTCACAAGGGCTCATGGCAAAGTGAATTCAATACACATTTTTTGCCTATTGGTGAGGGCTTGTTGGTCACTAGAACTAGAATTGCTTCCAAAAAAGTTGATAGTGGCCGAAGAAAGAGTCATTGGATTGCTAAAGTAAATAAGTGGACTGGTGAAGAACATGTGTTTAGGATCACTCATCATGACGAAAGATATTCGGTTCAAGCTTAAGTATTACGAGTCCGTTTGGAACTGTTTTTTTCTTTTTAGATGATAGTAGCTTCTACTTTCCCAAAACATTTCTTAAAGTGTTTTAAACTTCTTTTGAGAAGCATTACTAATGCTTTTAGAAGAAGTAATGCTTGAAGTTGTTTTGGATGCATGTTTCATTCCTAAAAAATTGCTAAAATGTCACTCAACTATTCATAACATTTTTTTCTAAACACTTGATGCTTCTCTTAAAATCACTTTTAATCAAATCACTTCATTTTAAACCATTTTTTTTAAAATAACATCCAAACGGGCTCTACATCTTTTGAACAACTTAGATTATCTAGCTTATTATTCTAAAGAGAAGCTAGAATTTATATTAAGGTGTTTTTTCCCCCTTGTTTGTAGACTGTAACTAATACAAGTATAAATCAAGTTGTAGATAGATAACAATGAGATGTAATATTTCTCATCAATCTGGCTCTTTTGTATTTTTTGAGAAGCCACAAACAATTAATATAGTTTAATTTTCTTTAATTGAGTGATGCTTGTAACATGTACTTCTTTCTGTGGCTAAAGTACTTGGGGCCTTCAAATATTCAAAATTAAGGAAGAGGAAACACACTTCTAATTACTAAATATGCACTAATACAAAGTGATTGTCAAGAAAGAATTAAAAACTATTTTTAAGGTTCATTTATAATTGCTTTTCTTTTTGATTAATAAATAAACTAAAAAACACCCCCAATGGAGTTTGGCAATTTTTTTTAAAAAAATTCAAAATTACTAAAAATAGTATTATTTCCTTTAAGAAGAACAAGTAATACTTATAAAAATAGTTTAAAAGTGTTAAGTCCCACATTGGCTAAGAGTAAGACAACAATGATCCTTATAAGTCTAGGCAATCCTCTAACTCACAAGCTGGCTTTTGGGTTCAGAGTTAGGCCTGGGTTTCTAAGTTGGTATCAGAGCTAGGCTCTTAGCTTCCTCGTACTCCCATTGGCCCTCGTGCCGTAAATCCGGACTCTAGCCGATGTGGAGGGGGGATGTTAAGTCCCACATTGGCTAAGAGTAAGGCAACAATGCTCCTTATAAGTCTAGTCAATCCTCTAACTCACAAGCTGGCTTTTGGGTTCAGAGTTAGGCGTGGGTTTCTAAGTAAAAGTATGCTTTTTAAATTAATTATTTAATATTATTTAAAATTAATTTTAATAATTTTATGTCAAATATTTAAATATTTATATTGAAAGTAATTAATTTGAATTATATGTAAGGTTTTAGGGGTAACATAAAGAAACTAAGAATAAGAAATAAAGAAGAATAATAATGGAGGATAATTCAAAGAAAAATGTTCTCATTTTAAAACATCACATATTAAATATTCATCAAAAATTAATTCTTAGATCTTATAATATGAGTCTTGTAACAACTTAAAATGAAAAAAACAAAGAAACAGTAAAGCTAGTAAACATAAGAAAATCTAAATGTTCATACATCATACGCAAGAACTCGACTAAATGTTCATATATCATACACAAGAACTTGACTCTCAGGAGTTCCATAAAGTAATACCTGAAAGAGTAAGAACTTTTTGAATTTTTTTCAAAGATGCATAAATAACATGAAAGGAAAGTTGATAACTCAAACTTATAATTTATTCATAAACAACAAATGAAGCCTAGAAAAGGCTTTATTAAGCATTATTCCATCAAAATAAATTTAGGCCTTGGGAGTGAAGAAAAATGTGCTAATGAAAACATTAATGTTAGGCTCAATATTCTTAACTGAAATACATGTAGAAGCGTGAGAAAATCCTTTTGTCAACTTCTCAAGTGAAATCACAAAAGAAGATCATTTGGTGGTTTTGGTTCCAATGGAATACAAGGTTGAAGTTTGGATAGAATGGGTGGAGTGACTTTATTTATGATATTCTTCTTTGGAGAGTAGCCTAGGATACTTGGACTTTGAGGTAGTTGAGTGATTGGTTTAAGAAAAATTTCAAGAAAATTCTTCTCAAATAGGGGCTATTTTTTATGATTGGTGGAGGACTTAGAACACCTTTAAATATTGATAATTTTGGGTGGAATAAGTAGTGATTCTTTACTTGAAAATTTGGCACTTGATTTCTATTCTGAACAAATAAGAGTTATCTTTTTATCCATCAAAGTGAAAATAAAAATGTTTGTTTTACTTTATGAATTGCATGTGTATGGTCTCTTCAAGACTTACCAAGAACAATACTACAAACATGTGAGAAATTTATGTCTATCACTTCACATTTAACCTCATCTTAATAGCATTTTTCAATTAAAAATGAGAGCATACAAAACTCATTAAAATGAATGTCCTTTTCGTTTTGCAAACACAAGGCTTTCATAAGAGATTTAGAAATGAAATTATCACTACTCTTAAAATCAATAATCACATCACACACTTTTTTATTAATGGTATATCTTGTTCTAGAAAGATGAGGTGTTTGAGATTGTTTTTGATTGTTGGTTATGGTGTATTTTGACAATTAAGTGGCTTTTGCAATTTTGAGGTAGTAGTTTGGATAGATTTTGGTTGATACACATAAAAAAACTTAATACATGATTTACTAACATCTTTCTCTCTTGACTCCTTTCTCAAAATGAATTTAAAAATATAAGTGGGTTCAATAGAGTTTATAAGAGGGGTTGATTGTTTAGCTTATTGGCTTAATTAGGTATACTTCACTTGTATATTTAGGTAAGAAAGTTTAAAGTAATAAGTGTTTTATATTAGGTCAAGTTTTAATTGGTTATTTTCTAAAAGACAACTTATTACTTTGAATCTCAAACCAAAATTTATTGGTATGTCCACTTAATTTCTTTTGAGTAAAAACCATACATTCAAACTTATAGATGCCATAATACTTAAATACATATTTAATTTTATCAATAAAATTTCAATATCCATTATATCATGGTACATAAATGCGCAAAGTTTTTGAGGTGGGATATAGGGTATTTGGTAAGACATTTAAAAATGATAAACAAGTACTACAAATTTATTAAAATTAACTACTATAATATAACAAGCGAACACACTTAAAATAAAAGAGTTTAGAGATATACCATCACCAAACATGTGAAGTTAAGCTTTCAAAATAGCTCAAAAGAAGAAGCAAATCTCTTTCAATTTATGTTCAAAATGAACGGCACTCAAATCTCCAATATAGATCAATGTATCCAACAAATTTAAGGACTGAAATAAAGTTGAGACTTGAACTTGGCTCCACTGATTAACTTGTCATAATCAAGGCCACGATTGAATCAATTAAGCAAGTCCGATAATGGAAAACATCACCCACACAACAAGAAAATATAATATACTAATTTGATTTCCCAAATAAACAGTACGGAGAATGTTGAATTTAGGATCAGGTAAGGTCTTCAATTTTATATCTCCAAGTCAAATTAATTGATAATCATACAGTGAGGAGAAATTTTCAATATGCTCAATTTTTTTATATTTAATATTTTATTTTAATTATTTCTTTGTACGTATCTACTTTTCTATTTCTTGTTTTATCGAATTTTCTTATTTATTTTTTCTTTTTCTCTGAATGCATTATATATACATACAACTATACAAATCAATGTCACAAGACGCAATATATATTGTCAATAGTGAAGCCAATCAATAAAAATGAGTCAAAAGTTAATTATTGTCTTTTTTTAGTTTATAAGCACTACTATAATTTAGCATTAATCTGAGTTAATCATGGGCAACAAGATAGTTATTCAAATTTGGCTGATATTTTTTTAAAAAGATATTTTAATCTGCTAACCAACAACATGTAAAATATTTAAGGAGTTTAAATCCCAACTACACGTGTAATTATTAAAAAATAAAAAATAAAGAAAATATAAACATATTTAAAATAATAATTCCCAATAGCTAGTCGTGCTGAGTGATTGAGATGGCTATTAAAAGATTCCGAAACTTGATTATTAGAATTCATTACCAAAATTCTTCCAAACCAGTCGATAGCTCTTCAAATTCTTTAGTGATATTATTATATATTTTAAAAAATAGTAATAAAGTTTTATTCACTAAATAAATTAATGTTTATAATTTAATTTATATAAAATTAAAAAAAAAATATAATTATTAAAATAGACATAATTATGCAAAAAAAATGATCTTAAAGAGTCTGTTGCTCCCTACCATTTTATTGTTGGTTGTTTCCAGTTGGTGTATTGGTTATTATTAGTTAGATCTCGAGGTCTTTAACATTTTCTCTCAAGTTAAAGTATATGGTAATTATTCCTAACTTGTTAAGTAAGTTCGAGAACTGTGAAAAATTTAAGAATTTGGTAAAGATATTTGTTGGTTGTTCTCATGTAGAGATATGATAAGTTTTGATCATTCCAACTTGAATCTTTTCTCTCACTAGATGACAATTGATCTCTATGTGTTTGGTTCGTTCATGAAACATTGGATTTAATGCAATGTGAAAGGCAGCTTGATTGTCGCAATATAACTTAGTTGGTTGGGAGTGTTTGATACCCAAATCATCCAAAATGTATCGTTACTAGGTTACTTCGTAATAGGCTGCCGTCATAGAATGATATTCTTTTTTTGCACTCGATCGTGAGACTGTCTATTGCTTCTTAGTCTTTCAAGAAATTAGTGAGTTTTCAAGACACATACAATATCTCATGGTTGATCATCATGTGTTTGTGCATCTAGCTCAATCTGTATCACAGAAAGCATAGAGCTATAATGAACTAGCTGCTAAGAAAAAGAGACCTTATCCTGGTATGTTGACATATCGTAGCACTCATTGAGCTGCTTCCAAGTGTGGTTATCGTGGTTTGTCCATATATTGATTGAGAATGTGCACAACATACACTAAGTCGACCCGTGTGATGGTCAAGTATATTAATCTCCCAACAAATCTTTGATAGGATGTGGGATCATTGATGAGTTCTCCTTCAATCTTGGTGAGAGATAAATTATGTTCCATAGGTGAATTGACAAGTTTGGTACCAAGATAACCCATGTCCTCTAATATTTCAAGTGTGTACTTACATTGTGATAGAACAATTCTCTTCTTGTATCGTGAAACTTCAATGGCCAAAAAATACTTTAATTCACTAAGATCCTTTAGCTTAAATTGTCGCATGAGATGATTCTTAGTTTCTTCAATGTCTTGTAGATTATTTCCTGTTATGATTATATTGTCTACATAGACAAGAAGAGTAGAAAATGAATTACACGAGTTCAAACGAACAGTGAGTGATCATACTTGAATTGGTTAAAATTGGTTAGCTTAAGTGTTATTGATAGCTTCATGAACCATCGTTGTGAGGTTTGTTTGAGTCCATACAAAGATTTGTGCAGTTTACATACTCGTGTTTCCCCCTTTCGTCCAAATCCAGGTGGAAGAGACATGTAGACATCTTCGTGAAGATCACCATAGAGAAATACATTGTTGACATCGAGTTGACGAAGATGCCAATTTTGAATAGCAGTAACAACAAGAAAGAAATGAACGGTGACAAGTTTGGCTATTGGTGCAAAATTTTCTTGATAGTCAAAACCTTCAATCTAACTGTCTTTTTACCACTAACCGAGCCTTGTATTGTTCCACAGAGCCATTAGAATTGTGGTCGGTATTCTTGCATTAATTGCACTTGAGATGTGAGTTATGTGGTGGGTAATTCTTGTAAGAATATTATGGACGATTATCATTGACGATAAGTGTAACAGTTTCTGACATCTTTCTTATGGTTTGTATGGAGACAACTCTCTGCTTTTCATCTTGAACAATAAGTGAATATACTTTATTTACTGTAGGTAAAGATTTTATGAATAAGATTTGTCATCGTACTGCTGTGTAAACTGTGTTAAGTTCCATGAAGAAATTTATGGTTCGTTACTTTAAGTTTAAGTTCAAATTAGTTTTATTTTTATTTTATTTTTTAAATTTTTAAAACAAAAAAAAGGTTTTTTAAAAACCAAATTCTAAGTTTTTTTAGATTAGTTAATTTTATATTTTCTCGTTGTGATTTAAGGAATTGAAATAAAAAAGACAACTTTTAACAAAAGCAATTTTTTTCCTTTCTAAATGAATTACAAATTAAAAAATTAATTTCAGAAACAAGAAAATAAAACTCTTTATAAAACGGTACCCTGTGATTCCTCATTCCTGAATTTTTTTTTTAAATTAGCTAATTTTTTGCCAAACAAGTTATATTATTCAGCTAACGTTTGAAATTGTTTTTGGTGTGATGAAATTTGTTCGTTGTTGGCACTTAATTAAATGCGGGTAGTTTTGAGTGCTGCCAACCACAAATGTATGGGATTGTTTGAATGTATTTTTTTTTTAATATGTGATTTTAAAATTAACTTTTTAAAAGTATTTTTATGATAGATTTTAAATATTTGGGATGAAAGTATTAAAAATCTTTTAAATTACAGTTTAATAATTATTTAAAAATAGCGTTTAAAATTACTTCTTATAAAAAATATATTATTTATTTATTCTAAAAATATTAATAATATTATCAAAATTTTAGAAGCAAATGTATTAAAAGATTATCAAACACTTTAAAAAATAATTTATATATTAAGAATCACTTCTAACTTAATATATATATATATAAAAGAAAAGTCTGACAAGTACATATATATTTATACACGCGTAAAAACTTAATTGTACGAAGTAGTGTAATATACAAGCTAATTTACAAGTAGTACCCCTTAAATGAAAAAATCAATTGTTAAATATGCTTTACAAGCAGATTAACAATTTAACTGTCTTCTACAGCCTTCACTGTTTTAGTAACAAAACGAAAATTAGGGGGGAGAGACAGGGGAAAAAAAAATACTACAAAACTTTTCAGCTTGTCACTTCCGAAACAGGTGTTCCTCACCAGACCGTTGATCAAAATGTTTGATCCAACGGCTAGGACGAATCTTATTCTTTGATGAAGCTGCAATTCCGTCGTTACCACTTCCTATGTAAGCAATATCCAATCCCATCCCAACAGGCAAAAACTTAGTCCTAACAACACGTGTCCCTCTCTTTAAGGCCCATTGCCACCTAAACCCAATAGAATTACTTCTCAAATCCAAGGCATTCTTACATGCAAATACAGCACCTCTTTGACTCACCTGGGCCCACCTGAATATTCTTGCAAAGTCTCTTCTCTTGCAATCCACCACCAAGAAATCCACCCCTATAAGCCCAGCCATCGCCGTCTCTACATCGCCGACGATCACCTCCGTTACCAAAACCGGCCACACGCTCGAGTTTCGTATCGCCTTGGAATATTCAACCCTTGACTTCTCGTCTTGGACTATGCATACGTGTCTCCCACACGTGTGGTGAGCTGCTATGGCTAGGCCTATGCTTGTAGCTACTGTACCACCTTGTGAGTAGGTTTCCACTATTAGCTTTGCGTTCCAACCAGCCGCCATAGCTGAGAGTAGCTCGACCACTCCGGACTCTTTCAATTTCTTACACTGCATTTCAAGAAAATTAATTCAAATTAAAGAAATTAAATAAAAAGAGGTGGGATTTTCTTTTTTAATTTCTTACTGATTGTACGGTTTCAAAGTAGGCTTTTGAAGCAGTATCTGGAGACCAAACGAGCTTCATGGTATTTCTTGTTTTTTTTTTCTTCTTTTCTTTATCTTCTGTTCTCTGTGTGCTTCTGGCATAGACTTGTTGTGAGAGTACTACTAAAGTGTGACTTCTCAAGTAGTATATATTGAGAAGTGGTTTGGCTTCTACTGGTGCTGGCTATTGGGCATTTGGGTGTTGACTTTTTATCATATCAAATTTATTAATTTATTTTTTATATTTTTTATTTCTTATTAACATTATGCGTTTTTAATTATTTTATTGGTATATTGTTAGAACATTTATTCATTTTTTACTAATTTAATTTTTTTTTGAAAAAAAAACTTGATTACAATCGGTTGGAATCTCATCCGAATTAGTAAATGTTTAACAAGTAAAATATATCAAAAATAAAAAAATAAAATGATAAAATTAACTAAAATATATCAAAAGTAAAAATAGAATAATTAAATTTACTAGAATGTTCACAGATGAAATACTAATATTTAATGTATAATTGAGTATGACAATAACTAATTTTACAAATAGAGAGGAAAGAGAATCTAATCTTACTCATTAGTAAAAATGAATGCATACTTAATCATTTTTATCAAAATTTATAGATAAATTAAGTAAATTTAAAATAAAAAAAAGATTGATATATTCTAATTAAGAAGAGAATTTTATATTAATCAATTGTACATATATTATAGAGAGTATTAAATTTAAAATTTAATTTATTTATATATAAAAATTTATTTTAAATAAATTATAAATAATATAATTTTAAAAATATTAAAATATGTTAATTATATGTTCATCTTCCTAAAATTTTACTATAAATTGTATCATTGATCTTAAATTTTAACTAAATTTTCTAATAAATATTTAAAATTATAAAATATACGATATTTATATTTTTAAAATTTTATAAATTGATCTCTAAATATTTAAATCATAAGATTTTGTTTTAATATTTTAAAACTTCGTACATATATTCTAAATTTTTTATGGATAGATACATGTGTTTGATAACAATGTTAAAAATTTATGATTAATTTAAAAATGAATAATTTTATGATAACAATGTTAAAAATTTATGATTAATTTAAAAATGAAAAATTTATAAAATTATGTGTAAAGTTTTAAAAATTTTAAATCATATATTTTAAAATGTTGGGATTATACGTGTAAATTTAATTTAATTTTATTAATTATTTACTAAAATTTTAACAATCGTTTTTTTATGTACTTTTTTGTTAATGCTCCAAGGAAAATTATTAGTATATTAATATTCTGCATTTATCAGCACTCACTATCCTCTACTACTTTTTTTTATTTTCAGCGTGGAAACTTTGTAATTTTTATTGTAAGTTTTTTATTTATAAATTTTTTTGTTAGAAAATTTCATTTATAACATTTTTACTTCGATTAATTAACCCATTTGTACTTGAAGTTAAAAGCATGGAAGTGTGAGGCAATCATTACGGTAAAAGTTTAAGTTTTTTGGTAGATGAATGTAACAATTATTTATATTTTTTAATATTTTTTTTATTTATGGGTTATTTTATTTTTATAAATTTTAATTATATTATTTTTTTAAAATAAGTTTTTTTATTTTTATAATGTTCATCAAACTTAAATTTTTTAATTAATTTAAGAATTTGATCTAAATATCTGAGCATTTTAATATTATATAGAAGTATATGTATTAATTATTTAAAAATTTCAAACTTATAAAGGTAGATCTAATTGGTAAAATTCATTTAGTAAATAATACCATTAAAGATCCCAGTTGTGTAGTTCATAGGCCCATACTCCCTATAGTAATTTGTAGTTTTGTACTGTGGACCTTTTCTTCAAATTTCCATCAATACAACTTTTAATGCCCATACTCCCTGTAGTAATTTGTAGTTTTGTACTGTGGACCTTTTCTTCAAATTTCCATTAATACAACTTTTAATGTACCCAAAAGTAACATAACCGCTTGATAATTCATTGAATAAGGAAGAATAAAGCCAAATAAATTTTCTACTTTCTTTCTCGATCAAATGGATTTTTCAATCATATTATTATAAAAATAATATTAATTTTTTTAATTTCATATAACTAAATTTTACAAATAGAAAATAGAAGAAAAATGAATTATGTATGTGTAACTTATCTTTAATTTACATTAATTAATTTTATTTTTGTAATATTTTATAAAATTTAATAGTATATAAATAATAAAAATAAATTGATAATATTTTTATATCAATTATAAAATTTAATGATATTAAAAGTAATAAATCAAAATTTTATTTTATTTTATAACAACCCAAAATTATTGGTACGTTCAATAAGAAAGAACACTATCATCATATGTCAAATTTTTATTCTCCACTATTTCTCTACCTCAAGCAGGAATTAAGGTAGCAATGATGGGAGGTTATAATGTTTTTATATTTAGTAATATATATGTTAAATATAATTATATTATATTGAATTATGTTTAATGATATTAAAATTAATTTATATATTATTAAATAACAACATATATAATATAATTGAATGAAAATAATAATAAATATTTTAATAAAATAATATATAATTTTATTTATGTATTTTTCTTTAGTATCAAAATAATGTTATTATAAAAAATTACTTGAGTTTTTTATATTTTAAAAATAAATAAAAATATTAACTTTAAATTTGAGATAAAATAAAAAATGATAACATACAATTTTAAAATTAAAAATTAAAACATAATCAGGTAATTTGTCTAGTACAGTTTTAACATAATACTAATATGTTAAATGTTTAAAATAATAGTATAATTTTTATTATATATATAATAACTTTTTATATTGTGTGATAAATATGTGTAAGGGCACTACTTTATTATAAGATAAACTTCTTTATTCTTCTTACAAAAGAATGGCAACTAATTTTAAGTGAAAAATATTGACAATTTTTCTTAGGAAGAATATATTTTCAAGTTATAACCTTTTTGTATTAAAGTGTTTCAAAGGTTTCTATTAGGCTAGCTAGTTGCCATACTTATGAATATATTAAAATCATATTATATGATAGCAACTATTGTATATATTATGGCTAGCTAGTGACAAAAATATAGATAATATTATTTTTCAAATGAAAATGGAAAGAAGGAGATATTAATAAAGAAAAATTGGTCTGTTTATACTTTCTTATTTGGGGAAATAAATAGTGCAGTTAATCCGGCCATGTTTGTGTGTTTAGTTCCAATTGTTCAAGGGGCAGATCTACGCGGAGCGGATTAGACTCTTAGTTGCAGTTTGTAATGAGAAAAGATACCATATATATTAATTAATTATTTTTAATTAAAAAATATATTATATATATACTATTTGAACAAAAATGAATTCACTTTTAAATATTTAAAATTTTTAAATCAAATATTAATTTATTTATAATTTTATTAATATTATATTAAAATTAAAAATTATATCTAATATTATTTTTATTTTTATATATCAATCCTCCATCGTTAAAATACTAATCCACCTTATAACTACGTACCTTAATGTTAAAGTCAAAGCAAGGGCGCGAATCTTAATAAAATAGAAGGTACGTGTGATATAAGAAATTATTTATTATTTTTAAAAAATATAATATTTTAAATTGATAGAATTTATAATTAATATATAACGAAAGAAAAGTTAATGATAAATAATATCTTCGATCGTAACCGCACCATATAACACAAGTTTTATTATAAATTTCTTGTCAAATAAACAAGTTGGACAATCATTATGAAATTGGCAACGGTTCAATTTACGATGATTATCTCTTCTTAGGCGGTCAATACTTTAAAGCATTTTGTTTTTAATTAATTTATAGTATAACTATTATATGACATATGTCATCATCCTTTACTTTCAATTCAAATGCATATAACCAAGTCAATACATTATTTAATAGATATTTAATTGTAAAAACCCATTTATGTTAAAACTAAAAAAATAAAAATATTGCCAAAAATTGTTCCCAGATCCAGATGGCAAAAAATTAGGACATTGGTGATGTAAGCCAGATTAAATGTGTTTCTTATAGAAATTATTGAATGTTGTTTAAATAATAAGATATTTTAGATCAAAATTATTATATATATTTTTTAAAATAAATATCTAATAATTAAAGAAAATAATAATATAAATAATAAATTATTAATTAAAAAATATTAATGTATAACATATATTAAAAATAACGTTTTTTTTATAATTAAGTGACTACTCATTTTAGATAACCATTTATATATTAAATATCAATATATTAATTAAAAAAATTAATATTATATGAAAATAATAATAATTAAAATTTTTTAATTTTTTTTCAAAATAATGAATAATTCATATATTTTTAATATAATAATAATAAAAAATATTATACTAATATTATTACTCTAAATAAATTCAAGAAGAGTACCATTTACATTGTAATTTGTTTGAGCTTGTAGAAGTACAGGAACATTTGTTTAGATCGAAAATATTACGTATCTCATAATCAAAATTAATTAAATAATATGATAAATTATTATTATTATTATTATTATTAAATATAATTAAATCAACATATAAAACTATATTTAAGAAGATATTCTCACATCAGCTAAGATTGTATTATTTAAATATAATAAATAGTACTGCATGCCTCTATAATAGTTATCTGTTGCGCTTGGTTTTAACGGGTACAAAACGAATTTTATGCCTGTTTTGAAAACAGACACCTTAGGTGGGGTGCAAAATATTATGCTGAATTTGTAAAAAGGGCAAAAATTGCACATGTTCTTTTTTAAAAAAAAAAAACTTACACATAAATTGTGAAAAATAGGTGTAATTAAAAATTACGTGAATAATGCGTCTGCTTTTACAAAAACAGTCGCACAGCAGATAGGAACATTAGCACTAGTTTTTCAAAATAAGCATATGACTTCTTTAATAATTTGAGCTTTTAGCACTTATAACTTTTAATATCTACACACAAGTCTAATATTTCATACATAATACGAATGAGTCATAACAAGTAATATATCTTATAAACTCAAAAATTACATCCAAGACAACTCTAAAAGTTAAGAAACTAATACAACTAAATATTAATTAATCAAAAAACTATTTGACTAGGTTAGAGTAGTTAATCTCTAAAATAAAAAGTATCACAATTTAAAGTTGGATACGTAAACCAAAGTACAATCATATTTTTCCTAATTAATGGCACAAGTCAAGAATGAACAATGATGTTATTTTTTTTTCTATAACTTCATAAATAAATACTTAATTTAATGCACTCCTTTCTCAATTCTTCAATTATTTTGAAGGCTAAAAGATAAATTCACGAAATTAATATACAAATATAAGTATATATCTAATAATTTAAGCATAAAAATATTACATTAATAATTAATAAATCTTACAAATGAGGTGAAGTAAATGCTTATCTATGACATATTTGATATTTTTTTAAAAAATTCTGAATATTTTTGTACATAAATCCAAGAACCAATAGTTATTACTAAGTGAATCAAATACCAACAACATTCGATAATCTCTTCGAATCATAATAAGTAATTCAATTTGCTATTGATTCATTAACAAAATTATAAAAAAAAAACGATATTTTAGTAAGTATTATAACGATGTATCTTAAAATATGTGGTATCAGTTATTTTTTATTGAAAAAGTCATTTGAACTCATAATCTTAAAATTATATATTTTAGGTTTAATATTTTTTTAATGCATATAAGAATCCATATGCGAGGGATTTATAAAACCAATTAATTTGTATTGAGCTTGTGATTCAAGTTTGTAATATATACGATTACAAGTAAAAATAAAATAGGTTTTTGAAATGTACAATCAAAATTCACAATTAATTTCTCAAAACAGGCTGAAAAAAAGTGAGCACGATAGGCAAATTAACAGCTAGTGTAGAAGTATAATAAGTGGTTTGATCAGGGGAAAATATCGAGTCTAGTTTCTGCTACACCATCATCAATTACTTCATGCTTGAAAGCTAGGGATGTTAATTTCTTTACCCTTCTATCCCTTTGTACTTTTTTATTTATTTATTTCATGTGTCTACAAATTCACAAATAAAAGCCTGCCATATTTTTCGTTCAATGTTAATTTGTTTGGTATCAATTTTACTAATATTATTATTTTTTTCAATAAAAAAATCTTCACATAAGAGATGGACGGTAACATGTTTTACATGCAACCTGATTTATTGGCATAATTGAGGGTATCAACAGAGAGCTAGCAGGAAGTTTTGTTAGGCGAGTGATCTTTTAGCATAATTGAAGCGTTTTCAACCCAAGTCTTAATACATGTCGGTATAGATGCGAAAGCATCTAACTTATCCCACTGATAATAATTTTACCAATATTGTCAATACGTATCCTTTTATTGCTATCTTTTGTCAAAAGTGAATAATACTATCATTTTTTTCATCAAATAAAGTTACGAGGCTTTGTTGGTATTTAATTACTTTGGCATAAAATGTTGTTACTATTACTTCTGACAAAAAAAATGCATCTAATAAAGAGTATGATGACACAACTCTTGATATTATATAAGAGGAAGTATTGTTTCGAGTATCGTTAATAATTATAATGTTTTTATATTAATTCTACGTTATTTAAAATATTTATATTAATTTTTATTTTTTAACTATTTAGTGGTACATGTTTCTATGTACAATAAAATATATAAAAATAAAAATAAATAAAATTTAATTGAATTATTTAAAATATAATGTGTTTTATTATTAAAAATATCTTTTTTATATAATTGTATGTACATAACAAAATAAATTAATATATATTTGATTTTGATTAACCAAAGTTTTGATATTGTAATAATCATTTTCATTACACACCTTATTAGTTAACGTTATATTCAACAAAAATCATCATTTTTTTACAAATAATCATAATTTAAAAGACCATCAATAATTAAGTGTGAAATATAGTACCAAAAATTCACATGCTATAAAAATACAATGAGTTTGTGCTAAATTTAAACCTTTATCATATATATATATTAAATGAAAAATATATTTTAAAAAAATTTAGAATTCATATCATGATGAAAATAAAAAAATATGATAAATTCAACAATAAAGTATAGATTTGTTTTCTCTTTCTAAAGTGCCTACCAAAAAATTAAGGTTTTTTTTTTGTATATATAAAATAAGAACGAAAACTTTTAGTAATATTTTTGAAGGACAGTGAAAAAAATATGTAATTTACACTACTTTGAATTTTATTTTATTGTGGATTACAAAATGAAAAGCGGCTAAATGGATGACCTTAATAATTAACGATTGGTACTTTAAAAAATAACACAATGTGTTAAAAATGTTAGAGTTTTTTAATTTTTTAATTAGTCTTTTTTTATCAATAAATAATTTTACTTTAACATTTCTAGAAAAAAAAAGTAAATGATAAATAATGTTTACGTTATACTTTAATTAATAGATATTTTTTATGTTATAAGTTATAATACGATCACAATTAAATTAATTATGATAATATTAAATTTATGATAAATAAATTTTTTATTAATTAATAATCTAGTACCATTATATTTAAAATATTAAATTTTAACTTTAATTTAATAATTAGTTGTCTCTTTTGAATAATTTAATAATTGGTATCGTTATATTTTTTTTAAATAATTTAACATTTTCAAGAAAGTTTTTACGAAATTTTTAAAAAAGTAAACACTTTACTATTTTTGTAGTGTTTACTTGTTTTTATCGATAAATAAGTTATTCTATTTAACAAGTTGAGAAACACAAAACCTTAAATCTTAAAATTTTAAATTATATTTAAAAAAATAATAATTTTAATCATAAATCTTAACCCACAAAAATATCCCTAAATCCCAAATTCTAGAACCAAAAACTCTAAACTCCAAATCCTAAATCTTAAATCCTAAAACCCTAAACCTTATTTAGAAATATAATAATTTTAACCCTAAATCTAAACTCATAAATATAACCCTAAATCTCAAATATCAAATCTTGAAACCTAAACCCTATTTAGAAAAATAATAATTTTAACCCTATACATTAACCCATAAATATAACCCTAAATTTAAATCTCAAATCCCAAAACCTCAAAATCCTAAACCCTATTTAGAAAAATAATAATTTTAATAATATATTTTATTTTTAAGTAATAATTATTTAAAAAATAATAATTTTAATAATGTATTTTGTCTAACGAAAAAATAATAATTAAATTGTACTAAATATAGGAATATTAAGGTAATATACAATATTTTCTATTCTATTTTAATTGTAAACCAAACATTGTAAAACTAATTCCTTCTTTGATTATAGTGGTAAACCAAATATTGTAAATTAAAAAAAAATCAATATAACATTAATCAAATCAAACAAAAATATTTTCTTTTCATTCGATTCTATTCTGATTTAGATCTAAAGAAATTCAAGAAAATTACTATTTATATTGTAATTTGTTTAAGCTCCTAGAAGTATAGGAACATTTGTTTAGATAGAAAATATTAAGTATCTGAAAATCAAAATTAATTAAATAATATGATAAATTATTATTATTAAATATAATTAAATCTACATTTAAAATTATATTTCACGGTATATTTTCACTTAAGTTAAAGATTATGTTATGTAAATATAATAAATACTACTGCCTCTATAATAGTTATCTGTGGAGCTTGATTTTAACGGTTACAAAATGAATTTTATGCCTGTTTTGAAAACAGACAGGTGGGTGCAAAATATTATGCTAAATTTGTAAAAAGGACAAAAATTTCACATGTTCTTAAAAAAAAAACTGTCACATAAATCCTAAAAAATAAGCGTAAAAATTAAGTGAATAATGCATATAACAGTCGCACAGATAGGAACATTAGCATTAGTTTTTCAAAATAGGCATATGAATTCTTTAAGAACGTAGAATATATATATTTTTTATAATATTTGATTTATTTAAATAATTTGAGCTTTTAAAATTTATAATTTTAATATCCGTCTAATATAATTTTTTGTTGAAACAAGTTTGTTAATAATAGTACTGAAACAATATTACCGAAAACCTGGTATGAACTGCTTGGGTTGAGTCGCGGATTAGGTCGTTCTCTTTAAGACATTTCGCAGTTCTGTCCAATTTGTGCAAGCAAACACAGCCCCGTCGTTCCAGGACAAAACAACTCATAATCTTAATCTCTGTCTCAAAACTTCACTGCACTGATAAAGACTTGAATTTACACCTGAAAATTTGTTGCTCGGAAAACTAGAAAAAATAACTTAGAATTGCAGAGAGATTTTTTTTTCGTAGGGAGATGAGTTTGCAGATTGTTATTGTTACAACTTAGAACTGAGGCCCTCTATTTATAGGTTTTAGAAACCGTGTGATAATTATGATAATAACGGTAATGTCTGGGAATTAATAGCGTAACAATCATTCTAAATAATGAAAAGTAACGGCCATTTTCTGAGTAAAGACGAGTAACAGACATTTTTGTAAGTAAATACGAGCAACGTTAACGGTCATATTCTGATAAAGAAAATAACGGTTGTTTTTTCTGGAGAATATATATATATAACACCATTTTTTGATTAGAAACGTATTTTATAAAAAATAATTTTTCCAAAAAATAAAATGCTACATACGTACATGTTGGGTACTCTTTGAGACCCAATCCCAATAACCAACTCTTCACTATTTATACCTCTTTTAAATAATATAAAAAAACAATATAGGATAAAGCTTTAAAAAAATTTATAAACTTCATCTTTTCCAACATTTTTAATATCTACACACAAGTCTAATATTTCATACAAATATAATATAAATGTATTATGACAAATACTGTCATATAAACTCAAAAATTACATCTATTACAGCTCTAAAAATTAAGAAACTAATACAACTAAATACTAATTAATCAAAAACTATTTGACTAGAAAAGAGTAGTTATCCTAAAATAAAAGTATCACAATTTATGACATCTTTAAGAATCCATTGATTTTCAGAATATATATCTTTAAGAAATACTTATCTATGACATCTTTAAAAATTTCTGAATATTTTTGCACATGAATCTAATAACCAATAGTTATTACCAAGTGAATCAAATACAAACAATATTTAATAATCTCTTGCAAATTATAATAAGTAATCTAATTCGCTATTTATTCATCACAAAACTAATTATTTAGAAATAAAATTATAAAAAAAATAATAATCTAATAAGTATTATTACGTATCTTATAGATAATTTTTTTGTTAGAGAAGTCATTTAAACTCATAATTTTAAAAATATATGTTTTAGGTTGGATTTTTTGTATGTATATAAGAATCCAAGGGATTTATAAAACTAATTAATTTGTAATTAGCTTGTGCTTCAAGTTTGTAGTATATACGACTACAAGTAAAAATAAAATAGGTTTTTGAAATGTACAATCAAAATGCACAATTAATTTCTCAAAACAGGCGGAAAAAAAGTGAGCACGATAAGCAAATTAACAGTGTAGAAGTATAATAAGTGGTTTGATCAGAAGAAAATATCGAGTCTAGTTTCTGCTACACCATCATCAATTACTTCATGCTTGAAAGGGATGTTAATTTCTTTACCCTTCTATCCCTCTGTAATTTTTTATTTCATGTGTCCACAAATTAACAAATAAAAGCCTGCAGGCGTATTAATTTCTCGTTCAACGTTAATTTGTTTGGTATCAAATTTACTAATATTATTTTTTTTTTCCAAAAAAAAAATCTTCCCACAAGAAATAGATGATAACATGTTTTACCATTTGATTCATTGGCATAATTGAGGGTATCAGCAGAGAGCTAGCTAGCTAGCAGGAAGTTTGTTAGTCGAGTAGCATAATTAAAGCGTTTTCAACCCAGGTGTTAATATATGCATGTAGGTATACATGCATGCGAAATCATCTAACTTATCCCACTGATAACAATTTTACTAATATTGTAAATACCTATCTTTGTTTGGTATCTTTTGTCAAAAGTGAATAATACAATCATTTTTTCATCAAATAAAGTTACGAATAAGTGGTTTTGTTGGTATTTTACTTTGCATAAAATGTTGTTACTGTTAAAAATCATATAATAAAGAGTATAATGACAAACTCTTGATATTAAAAGTAAGCATCGTTTTAATTACAATTATGTTAATAATTATAATTATTTAACATTAATTTTGAATATATTTGAATAATAATCGTTCGTTATAAATGGATAATAATTTTTTAACTGTTTAATCACGTTTTTTATTTTTTAATATTTATTTAAAAATATATTTAATTTTAAAAAATTAAATGTTAACATTATTCTTATTATTCCATATTATTTAAAATATTGAAATTAATTTTTATCTTTTAACTATTTAGTACATGTTTCTAAATAATAATAAATAAAATTTAATCTAATTATTTAAAATATAATATGTTTTATTATTAAAATTTTATTTTTCTATATAATTGTATATACACAAAAAAAATAAATTAATATATATTTGATTTTGATTAACTATAGTTTCGATATTTTTAATAATGATTCTGTTCTCATATCTTACTAGTTACCATTATATTCAACAAAAATCATTAAATTTATCATATAATTATAATTATAATTATTTAAATTTAAAATATATATAATTAAGAACAAGATTTAATACCAAATCATTAATATAAGTACTAAAAATTAACATGGTATAAAAATATAATGAGTTTGTCTTAAATTTAAACCTTTATCATATATATATATATATATATATATATATATATATATATATATAAATTAAATAAAAAGTATATTTTAAAAAAGTTTAGAATGCATATCATGATGAAAATAAAAAATATGATAAATTCAACAATAAAGTATAGATTTGTTTTCTTTTCTAAAGTGCCTATCAAAAAATTAAGGTTTTTTTATATATAAAATAAGAACGAAAACTTTTAGTAATATTTTTTAAGGACAGTCAAAAAAATATGTAATTTACACAGTTTTGAATTTTATTTTATTGTGGATTACAAAATGAAAAGTGGCTAAATGGATGATCTTAATAATTAACGATTTCTAATTAAAAAAAAAACACAATGTGTTAAAAATGTTAGTGTTTTTTTATTAATATATATATTTACCTTAACTTTTTTAGTAAAAAAATAAAGTAAATGAACAATAATATTGACCTTATTCTTTAATTAATTAATATTTTTATATTATAAATTATGGTATAATTGTGATAGATAATTATTGGTTAAAATCATAAAACTCTTTTTTTAACTTATAATTGATTATTATATCAATTATGATAATACAAAAATTTACGATAAATAAAAATTTTATTCATTAATAATCATGTACCATTATATTTAAAATATTAAATTTTAATTTTAATTTAATAATTAGTTATCTCTTTTAAATAATTTAATAATTGTTATGTTATATCTCTTTTAAATAATTTAACATTTTCAAGAACATGAAATACAGAAAGTTTATATGAAATTAAAAAAAAAAGGTAAGCACTTTACTATATTTTTTTAGTGTTTATTTATTTTATCGATAAATAAGTTATTGTATGACAATATAGAACAAATAAAATTAAAGTAACCATGTTAATAAGAAAATGAGTTAACAAGAAGGTAGTTATTGTTAGACATAACTATGACATACTTTTCAAAATCACGTTTAACAAGAGTTTAACAAGATAAGAAACAACCTTACAATCAAAAGGTACATTATTAAACCCTATAAAATTATGAGTTTTTCAAATTCTTCCTAAACCTTTCGTCACAACAATGAGTAAGTTTGGTTCACTAGTTTGGATTCCCACCTAATAAAAAATAATATGTAGCAAAAGAATTGTAGTAAAATTAAGAGTATTAACAAAAGGTAAGATACTAGTCCATATCAAGCTAGCTCTCTAACAATTCATTAAAATATGGCTAATAATTTTTCGTTTTAAGAAACACAGAGGATACTTAACAAAAATTATACAACATATCCAATCTAAACATTTCAAACTTGTAAGATGTCGTGCATACAACCTCAAAGAAAATGTTTAATCTTAGGTTGGACTTTAAGTTTTCATATGTATCTCCAAAAATATCAATTGGGACGTGCTTGAACTATCCTAAAAGCGTGATTACTCAACCAAAATACTACCTGATAACTAGATTAGATAATATAGTTTTCATGGGAGGAGTTATGTTAAACTAATTAATCCATGCAACTAGGCATAATAAGTATGTTTAAGATCATGTATGCTTATATGAGATCAAACATATTACCCACGAGGTTAATATTTCAATACATAGTATGAAATTCAATAAGTTCCTTATTAAGAAGGGCATGACTAAATGTTAAAGAAGTAACATAGAAACTCGGGGGAGAGGATCCAAAGATCATCCCAAATGTACACGTCGATACCATATTCAATCTCTCAACGTGTTCTTACAAATATAATATCTCGAGTTTTTAAGAATCTCTATCCTACCGAAAGCTCACAACTTTACACTTTATTACATTGTACATAATACTTAATAGTACAAGTTTATGTAACTTATATATCCGAGAGAACATTATGTCATATCCTAGGTGGATCAATTATCGGGTGGCAATTCTGATGGCATCCAAAAAAATCAAATTAGGATTATCTAAAAAAAAAATCTAATTACTATATATAAAGAATATTTAGATAATATAGAATATATTTTTTAATTTTTAATCAATTTTTTAAAATTAGTAAAAATTTAGAATTGAGTTCTTTAGGACCTCTTTAGTTGCATAACCATAAAACAATTTTTTTAAGTAGTAACTTAAAAACAATTTTCAATAATTTTTAAAAATAATTAGAAGTTTGACCAGTGTTTTTAAAATTTATTTTTAACAAAAAATATGTATTATATTGTTTAGTCAAATTATTTTTAAAAAAAATTAGTAAAACTTGTCGCTAAGTATCATTTGCCTATATTTAATATTAAATAAGTTGAAGTAAAAAAAAAATTTGAGGAAGAAAAGGTTAATTGCAGCTTTTTCGAAAAAGAAATAAAAGTTACGTTTTTTTCCTTTTTAACTTGTTTTCAGAAACAATGAAAATATATGTTAATTATTCTCAATTTTTTGTTTTGTGAAACAATATGTATTAGAAAACAATAACTTAAAAACATGGCCAAAAATACCTTTAAAAAATTTTAAAATCATTTTTTTATAAATCCTGTATTTTTTAAAGTGTACAATTTAATCTTCTATTTTTTAAGGGTCATATAATTCAATAAAAAACCTTCAATATTTTAAGATATACATCTAAAATCTACTAATATATTCTTTAAAATTTTCAATCAATTCCAAATATTTTTTTGTACGGCTAAATTCAAACTTTTAAAAAATAAAATATAAAAATAATATTTTTTAAATGTATATTAAATTCATTTTTAAAATACAAAAAGTAAAATAAATATAAAAACTTCAAAAAAAATATCTTACCTTTTTAAAATTAAAATCTAAAAAAACATAAAAAATTAATTTTTCATTTCAAATATAAATTGAATATGTTTTTTTTTTAATTTTTGGTCTTGTTTTTAAGTATTTCAAATTTATTCTTAAAAAAATACTATTTAACTTGAAACTTCTAAAATGTTAGAAGATCTTAATGTATAAAAATATAGATTATTAAAACATATATTTTGATGAATTATATGAATTTAGGTATATACCTTAAAAATAGAGAATTAAAGTATAATTTTTAAAGAATTATAAGACTTATCTAAAAACTTAACCAAAAATAGATAGCTTTATACACATAAATATCAAATTATCTTATTATATAAATTTAATAAAATAAAAATAAGATTAGATCCTATAATATATATAGTAACTATTGACAATAAAATTCTAAAGTTGGTCATGTGTAACTCATTAGAGTTCTAGAGACTACCTTGAATTCTTGTGATCGTTAATGGAAACCCATCAGGTGTAATATACTATATCTATATATTTTGTATGTGACATGTTAAATCAACATCTATTTTTATATGTAATATATAACATTTATTTCTATCTTTATATGTAACATATTACATCTATCTCTATCTAGATATGTAAAATAGGTTGTCTCATCCCATCTCATTTCTTATTTAGTGTATCTAATGGGCTCATGATGCAGTAATATCTCATTTCGTTTAAATACAATTTTATCTCATTTCATCTCATTTAGATTGTAGCTCTAATGGGTATCACTTTAAATATATGTTTTATATATTTTTTTCTATTAAACTTGTACAATAAATTAGTATTTATATTATCTTTATGTTTTTACTTATCTTATTTAGGCTCATTAGAAACAAATGAGATATTTTAATTAGTAATGTTTAATTACCATTCCATCTTATTAAAAATTAAGTAATACAAGATAATATAGATTCTAAAAATCAATGGATTGTCTTGTAAATCTCATTATCATCTAATATCAATTTACATATTTACCTTTACCTTTGCATATACTATGTTAAATCTAATTATACCTTTATATGTACTATATTACATGAATCGTCGATGGGGTAGCCAATCGTTGCTATTAGAGTACTTGTGGGATTGTTAGTCGAGATCTAATAAGATCGTCAATAGTGGTAGTTTAATATGTGGTGAGTTCGACCTTCATCTTGTTTTATTAAAATTATAAAATTACGATTGTTTAGACTTTTTATTGATTAATTTAATATAAAATTGTGAGTTTTTAAGTAAATTGTTACTATGTATACAAAGTTGATCAAAATTTGTTAAAAATAAACTTATTTAGACAAAAAAAAATAAGATTAAATATCTTATTAGTCACTTTACTTATATCAAATAGATGATTCAGTTACTTTGTTTTCACAGGAGATGTCTATATCACTTTTTCAATCAAAATGGAATATGTTAATCACATTTGAATAATAAAATATTATTTTATTAATAAAAAATTATGACAAAATAATAAAGTATATTTAATGGGAAAAACTTATCACTTTAAAGTTTTCTTTTTTATGGTTAAATTTTAGAGTTATTTTTCAACTATAAAGTAAAAAATATAAGTATTTTTCAGCTACATTTTCTTAATTTTTTCACAAATTTTTTTATCAATCATATCTATTCTCTTCGTAACTAAAAAAAATGAATTATAATATATTATCCATTATACTCAGTAAGAGCTCTATTGGATTAAGAGCCGGTATGATGTTGGTATCATATAATTTATTTTATTTTTCTATTATTAAGATAATTAAGTGATTAACAAAAATATCTTAAGAAGTGATGATATTTTAGGTTTATAGTTAAAATCATTGCTTTTATACTTAAAAAAAGGAAGGGTATAAATTATGAAAAAATTTAAAATAATAATTTTGTCACATTAAATATGTTTTATTATTAGGTCGGAATATTTTATTAATTTAAAAGTGATTAATATTTTTTGATTAATTTAAATATAACTTATAAAAATAAAATAATTAAAATATTAAAATAAATTCGAAAGCCACACATTATAAATTGTATACACCAAGTACCTTTTTTTTCTTTTTTTAATAATAAAGCCCATAACCCCAAGTAAATAGAATTGTGCGGGATGTATCTGGATCAAGTGAGTTATTCTTTTATGGACCATTTGTTTAATACTTGGTTACACAATGGGCTGACATTTTAGTCCAAAAGGCCGAAGTTCCAACTTTCAAACTGACAAGATATATTGACATTTTAGTCGTTTTCTCCCCCGGATAACTATGGCTAGCTGTTGTTGAAGACCGTTAATCCCACCCCACAAAGGCACCACTCATTGCCCAATGCCCACTCAAAAATCTGAGCCTTTGTAGCAGACGACATTATTTGAAGGTAGAGAAGAAGGGAAAAGAAATTGAATTGATGCTTGTATGCGCAAACACAAATCCACCATGGAACTCAACCATTCATACTCTCTCTCTTCTCCGAAAATGCAAGACTTCGAACGATTTGAATCAAATTCATGCGAGAATGATAACAACTGGGTTTATCAACAACACTTCTCTTACTACCAAAGCTATACTCAGCTTTGTTTCTTCTCCTCACATGCCCCTGGTTGAGTTTGCTCGCTTCTTGTTCTTTACGAGGTATGCTTTTCGTTCTCGTCGAAAGCAAGAGGACCCATTTCTTTGGAATGCTGTAATTAAGTCTTATTCGCATGGATGCGATCCGAAGCAAGCTTTAATTTTGTTTTCTTTGATGCTTGAAAATGGGGTGCTTGTAGATAAATTCTCTTTTTCTTTGACTTTAAAAGCATGTGGTAGGATGGGTTTGGTGAAGGAAGGATTACAGGTTCATGGGTTGTTGAGGAAAACGGAAATTGGGTTGGATTTATATTTGCAAAATTGTTTGATTGGGTGGTATTTGCGATGTGGGCGTGTTGAATTTGCGCGACAATTGTTTGATTCAATGCCAAAGCGGGACTCTGTTTCTTATAACTCAATGATCGATGGCTATGTTAAGTCCGGAAGGATTGAAATGGCGCACCGAGTGTTTACTAATATGCCTGTGGATAAAAAGAATTTGATTTCTTGGAATTCAATTATTAGTGGGTACGCTCAGTCTGATGATGGGCTCGAGAGTGCTTGGGATTTGTTTGAATCAATGCCTGAAAGAGACTTGATTTCATGGAATGCAATGATTGACGGGTGTGTAAAGCATGGAAAGTTAGAAGATGCACTTAGGTTGTTTAACTCGATGCCGAAAAAGGACATGATCAGTTGGGCTAATATGATCCATGGGTATGCAAAATCTGGTAACATTCATTCAGCTAGGGCTTTTTTCAATGCAATGCCAGAAAGAGATGTTGTTACTTGTAATGCCATGATGGCTGGCTATCTTCAAAATGGTTATTGCAAGGAAGCTTTGGAGGTCTTTCAACACATGCAGAATCGAGGCGTCATTCTACCGGATGTTACCACATTTTTGATTGTTCTTTCAGCTGTTGCTCAATTAGGACACATCGAAAAAGGGGTTTATGTGCATCGTTATCTGCAGGAAAATGGGTTCTGTTTGGTTGGAAAACTTGGTGTTGCCCTTATAGATATGTATGCTAAATCAGGCAGTATAGAGGGTGCAAAGATTGTATTTGAAAGCGTGGAAGAAAGAAGTGTTGATCACTGGAATGCTATGATTGGTGGGTTAGCAATCCATGGTTCAGGAGAATCGGCTTTTCATTTGCTAATGGAGATGGAGAGACTTTTGGTGAAACCAGATGGTATCACATTTATTGGGGTGCTTAATGCTTGTAGCCACGCTGGTTTGGTCAAAGAAGGTCTGATATGTTTTGAGCTCATGAGAAGGGTTCATAAGCTGGAACCAAAATTACAACACTATGGATGCATAGTTGATATCCTTGGCCGGGCTGGGTACATTCAGGAAGCAAAAAGAGTCATCGACAACATGCCTATTGAGCCAAATGTTGTTGTTTGGAAGACTTTGCTTAGCTCATGTAGGAATCATGAAAAATTCCATACTGGGGAGACAATAGCTAGATATCTAATCATGCGGGATTCGTCTAGTTCAAGTTCTTACGTTCTTCTGTCGAATATGTATGCTGCAATTGGCATGTGGGGTGATGTTTGTAAAATTAGGACAATGATGAGAGAAAAAGACCTAAAGAAACTTCCTGGTTGTAGTTGGATTGAACTTGAGGGATTAGTTCATGAGTTTCTAGTACAAGATAAATCTCATCCACAAGTTGAAGAGATCTATTCCATGTTAAACAATTAATTGATGTCACATTCTGAGGTCACCTACTGTTAGACGTTAATGTCTAAAAGGAAGCTGCCTAGCATTTGTATGGAAAGTTGTGCTTGGCGGTGGCACTGTAGATACTAGATACATTCCATCTCTTTTAACTCAGTGAGTTGCCATTGCAGATCTTCTTTGAGCTCTTTGTGATGTGAAATACAAGTATCAGGCAATTGATTTATTTTATTTGTCCCTTCCAAGTATCAGTAATATATATTTGATTGCGTTAAAATTAGTCATTTTAATGTCCATGGACCCACAACAAAACAATTTGTAAGGAGAAATTATAGAGAAATCCCAATAATTACTCAGATACGTGCCCTTAATTACTTGAGAAAATGATTTTAATTAAAGTTATATGAAATTGCAAAAATAGCCCAGCTATTACTCATAGACTTCCCACCTCTCCCTAACTCTCACGAAACCATTTGCCTTTGCCATCTCTGCTCCAACACCTATTGCACAACCACCAGCACCGACGAGGCACGAGGACCACAAATAGGATGTAGCCACCAGCGTTTCCAACCACTACCACCACCTACGGCTGTTAGGTGTTTCCAATTTTAAGTATTTTCTATATTTTTTAGTTTGTTTGTGGTAAGAAAAAAATATAATTTGTAATAAGACATTCTTTTAATGTGAGAAGGTTTATATCACTGACATCTAGTATCATGATAAGGTTTACCACGATAGGATAATATCTTACCAGGCAATGTTATGTCTTATTTCAGAATGATTTCGATAAAACATGAAATTCGTAGTAAGGCATTTGTTTACTGTAGGAAGATATTGACTCAGTACGAGAAGACTTACCACTAGTATCCAATATTATGGTAATGCTTATTACAATAATGATAATTTTTACCTACGAATCAATTTTGATAAAAAAAATAAAATCTAACCTAAATACTCTACTAATTTAATAAATACTGTTATATAAGCCCAAGACCTAACTCAACCCAATAAGATCTCATTGAGTTAAGGGTTTCCCACACTTATAAACTGCACTACAGCCGAACACCTAGTCGATGTGGGACAATATAATCCTTCAACACCCCCCTTCACATCGGACAAGGGCAACGAAGGCCACAAACCACGATGAACTCAGGACCTAGCTTTGATATCATGTTATATAAGCCCAAGGCCTAACTCAACCCAATAAGATCTCATTGAGTTAAGGGTTGCCCACACTTATAAACTGCACTACAACCGAACACCTAGTCGATGTGGGACAATATAATCCTTCAACAAATACATATATGCAAAAGCTATCGAATGCAACAACACAAAATGTTACTTGTGACTCTCTTTTGTTTTTTACTAAAGCAAGACTCGTGGAAAAATATGTTCTTTTCAACAAAATTTTATTAAGTCTAGCATGTCTTGTAAATGATTTACTATAGTTTGCTATTCTTTCTACATTAAACTAATTTATTCTCTCATCCCATAACATATCAATACTTTCTCGTAATAAATCAATGTCTTTTCACAGTTTGTTGATGTCTTACCACATTGAATCAATGCCTTCATACAACATACCAATGCTTTCTTACGCTCACCTGATAGTTCCCTCTTGACCAATCATGATTGTAGAAGCTCCGTTTATGATTCCATTTTTGTTATATGTAAAGTAAATGTTAGTCTAATTTGATTTTAATATTGACATACATGAGATAAATAATTCAAAATAATTTATATACACAACTTAATATATAATCATACGTGTTAAAGATATAGTGCTATTATTTCAAGGAATATTAATATTATAAGGATCACTAAGTGAGAACGAAACTTAAATGAATTTCAATCTTAATTTTATAATTTTTAGAATCATCAAAATATTTAAAAATAAAATAACAATAAGGAAAAAAAATCTCAATCTAAATTGATTAATAAGTGAAAATGAAATATAAATGAAGTTTTTGAACTCATAGATATTATATAAAAAAATGTTGAAAAAAGTATAAAATAAAAAAAAATATTAAAACATATATTTAAGGAATTAAAAATAATGAAAAAAATATATTAATATTATAATTGATGAAATAATAAAATATTATTAATGTGATCATGTGTAAAAAATCATAAATATAATATCATACTATAATAAAATAAGATTCAATAAATTACGTTACTTTATATCAATGTTAAGGATTGTTCTAAATTTAGAATTATAAATAGTCTTATAGCTTAACGATTGTTTAAAACTTAAAAATATGGATGTACAAAATCTATTTAAAAAAATTATTCCATTGTTAATATTACTTTCATAAATGTTAAGTATTTTTTTAATTAATAATTTAACAAATAAGGTCAATTTTTTCTTATATTTATTTAGATAATTTCATGTAATTTTTTTTATAAATGGGCTAATAGTGGCACTAGATTTTTACGCTATTATTCCACGTGTCTCTCCGCCTCTTTTGCTACCCAGGTTTTCTTCCCTTTTTTTCATGGACACTACACCCACCTCCAACTCCATTAACAACTCTTCTTTTGCCTTTTTTGCTTGCTCCAATACAAGGTGTCTCTCTTTTCATTTTTTAGGGAAATTACATTGCATGCCTTAAACAATCAAAGTCTTGTAATTAGGTAATGGAAGAGAGGATGTTAAATATCAAAATTAAGGTTAAACACAGAGAAATGAGTTTGAACTTACTTGCTTATTTAGTGTAAAACTATGGCTCTTTTATAGGCTTTACAAAGTAAAAAAATACTAAAATATTGCAGCCACATTTAACTGCTTTTAGAGACGTGGTTTGCCTAATCTAAACAAAAAATAAATTTGATTTCCAACAAAGTAGGACTATTAAATAGACTCCAACAATATGAAAACTAAGTCTAACAATTTTCTCTCTTAAATTACATTGTAGTAACAATCGGTTTACTTTGATGGCACAAAACAACTCTCTCATCTTTACAAAGACATCGAGATTTAAAGGCTTGGTCATAACATCAGCTACTTAATTCTTAGAACAACAATATTTTAACTTCACAACTCCATCATTTGAAAGTTCTCGAAGGAAATAGTACTTGACATCAATGTGCTTGCTCCTCCATGCATCACAAGATTTTTTGATAGCTTAATAGTTGATGAAATGTCACAATATATCACAATGCACTCACTTCCACTCCAGCCAAGGCATTTGAGCACTCTCTACATCCATACAGCTTAACAAGCATATAAAGCTCCTAAAATAAACTCAGCTTCAGTGTTAGAAAGACTGCCCACTACTTGCTTCTTTAAATTCTATAACACAGCTTCTGAACTCATCAAAAAAACATAACTTGAAGTACTTTTTCGATAATCAATGTCCCCAACATAATGACTATATGAGAAAGCAAACAGTTCATTTCCATCTCCTTCCTTTTGTAGAAAATCCATAAGCCTACAGTACCTTTTACATATCGTAAAGCTTTCTTCACCACTTGCATATGCATTCCATTAGGTTTCTCCATGAATCTACTAGCTAGACTGATAACAAACATTAAGTCATGACTTGTCACAGTCAAGTACATCAAGCTTCCAATCATTTTTTTGTATTGCATAGCATCCACTCTTACACCATTTTCATCTTTCATAAACTTGCATCCATGTGCAATTGGATTTTTCACACTATTACTATCCAATATGCCAAACCTTTCTAATATCTCTTGTGCATATCTTTTCTGACCAATGTAAATTCCTTCCTCATTTTGCACCACTTCTATTTCTCTAAGTATCTTATCTTTCTCAAGTTTGACATGTCGAATTCAAGTTTCATTGAGGACTTGAATTCTTCACAAAACTTTGCATCATTTTCTCTAAACAACAATTCATCTACATATATACTAACTATCAATACCTTTTTCATTATTCTTGCATTTTGTGAAAAAAGTATGATTATTTAGACATCTTACAAACCCCTCCTTAAGAAGATGAGCCTCTATTCTATTATACCAAGCCTAAAGGGTTTGTTTAAGCCCATACAACGCCTTACTCAATTTCAACATTTTGTAATCCTTTCCTAACTTCACATAGCCTTGAGGTTGCTCAATGTAAACATTTTCAAATATTTTTTCATATAAAAAAACATTTTTCACATCTAGTTGGAAAACATACCAGTTATTGTATTCGGCTATAGCAAGTGTCATTCTGATTGTATCTCATCTGGCTACTGGTGTAAATACTTCTTTGTAGTCTATCTCATGCTTCTATGAGTACTCTTTTGCAACAAGCTTGGCCTTGTACTTCTCTATTTCTCTTTTCTTGTTTATTTTGGTTTTGTAAATCCACTTTACTCCTATGGCTTGAGCTCTTGGTAGGAAAGTTGTCAAGCTCCAAGTCTCATTTCTCTCAATTTTTTGTATTTCACTATCCATTACATTTCTCTATTTTGAACTTCCAACAACTTCCTCAATCTCAATGGCTTGTATTTCATTGTCCATTGCCTTTTTTTTCATTTTGAGCTTCCAACAACTTTCTCAAATGTGTTAAGATCTCTAGCTTATGTTTTCTTCTTCCTCATATAGCCCCTTTCCAGTTATAAAGTCATTCATCCATACAAGTTATCTTATAATCCTCCCTTGTCATATGCTTACTGTCTAACGAGGTTGAACTATTGATTCCATTCTCCTTTATATGTTGTGTTTGATAAAGTTGAGTTGTTGATTCCATTGTCTCTTTCATCTTCTTCATCATCTATTTTTCTTTTTTCATTCATTTTATCTTCTTCTCATTTTAGAACAATGTTAATCTCATTTGATTTCACTTTGTTTCAATCTTAATTTTCATTTTTATTAAACATAACATCTCTACTTATTGAATTATAGAGTTTTTATGCCTTCTTTTCTCACTTAATAAATGAACACATTTTATTTGATGTTATAATTATTAAAGTTTAATAATTTTAGTAAAAATATTTAATTAAGTCAACCAATCTAACTTAAGAGAAAATAAATATTATATAAGAAAGATTAATTTTTTAATTAAAAATTAAAAATTTTTATATTAAGAATGTGAAAAATTGAAAAAATAATTATAAAATTAAAACTGTGTATAAATTAAAAATATTAATTATAATATATTAAATATTAACATATTTATAATCCAATTATAAACATTAAATACATCATACACAAAATCAAAATGTGAAAAGATTATTAGAGCGGCCTCCGACTTATGTTAGCTCTTTTGGTTCTAATCGCAACCTTGAAACATCGAAGACTAACTCCGAGCAGTGAAGGAAATGAAAAGATTAGCGTTTTCGAAGCAAAGCGAAGGTTAAAAAATCACCAAACCCGACAAGCGAATTCAAATCTATCTGTGGACAATTTGATTTTCAATCTTATTCATTGAATGCTGCGATGAGAGTATGCAGTGGATGGCGTCGTTTTCTCATATTTCTTCCTCTAATTTGCTTCCTTCCTTACTATCTTCACTCTTGTAATTATTCTATTTCATTATTTTACTTTTTTTGGTGCTTCTATGAATCAATTTCTATTTTTTTGTGGTATTAACTTATTAAGAGTGAAAGTTTCTGCCGATTTCAGTTAACGAATTGAATCAGCACACAAATCTTGAAGGTCTACGCCAAAAACCCAAAACGAAGTTTGATCATTTGGTGCTTGGATCAGCCGCTGGTCAAGGCTTGCCCAACCGTTTGCAATGCCAAGGTCATTGGATAACTTACTTCCCTTTTTCCAATTTTTCCTTCTATATGATAGATTTTGGTTTGTTTTAGTATTGCTACCATTTTGATTTGGTTCATACTTTATTTGACTGGACTAGCTCAAGGTGCGGGGTGTGTGTGTGTTTTTGTTGTAAAGGGTACGAGGTGTCTTGTAGCTTATACAAATGAATTCCATAATTGCCGTAGCTTTTGTAGTGGACCAGTGTTGTTGTTTCTATAAAATTAACACAACAATCCTATCTTGACTGTTATTGAGAAATTAAGTTAGATAGTGTTGTCATGTAATCAAATTTGTGAAGTTATTTTTAATCATTTATCATCACCTTAATAACCTCAAACCTCAATAGAATTGGTATTTCACTTATGATAACATGATAAGTAAATGATAGAATATGATCCAATTTCTTAATTAACAATTAAAATAGAAAATATGTATTAATTTCATAAAAGCCACAAAATTTATGTAGTTCACTAAAAAACTACGGGGTTTATGTGTTCTAATTTTGTAAGCTACATGACTCTGATGCCCTTCATCCTTTTTTCTTTTTTAACTATTATATCTGTTCTTCCAAAACCTTTGTTCGAACCCGCATCATATATCATTGTACTACACCTCGACAAGGCAATTGGTAATGTCATTTACAATTTCTTTTGCTATATGTAGTGTGCAGTCAGCATTTTTGGATATTAGGAAGCATAAGTCTCATGACATTTAACTTTGCCTTCTTTTGAGTACCCATCATAAAAAGCTATTTTGAGACTTGCCTTTAGGTTAAAAAAAATAAAATTCTGAGGCTATAACCTTAGGTGGTTAATTAAGGCTTAAGTCTTGAGGCTTTAACCTCAAATGGTTAATTCTTTAAGTTGGAAAATGGATTATCTATAAAATCCTGACTCGATTTCACAAAATAAAAAAAAAAAAAATCATAGATAAGAAAAAAAAAAGGAGAATATTATAATCTCATGAATAAACGTGATTATGGTTGTTTTCTTAACATTTTTCGATTTTTTTCACCTATCACCTTTCTTTTATTGCCTCCGATAACTCCAAATTTTATTAGTCATTAAGTTGTAGCATTGCAAGTTATATCACACCTCAATTTGACTATTTATTTTTGTATCTTTTCTTCTGTTCTAAATTGATATTTGACAATAAAACCACAACTTATATTATTTAAAGTTAATTACTTTCATAATATTTATTGCTTATTGGATTAAAAATTGATTTTATTATATTTTAAAGTTAAAGTGTGAGGCTTATGCTTCAGATGGCCCAAGGCTTAAGCCTCGCCTTAAGAAAAACGTCTTAGTACTTAAAATAGCCTTTTACAACATTGGTATCCATATGCTTTAAATGAAATTTTCTTTTTCTTTACTGCTGACTATTCTTCAAGTTTTTACTCACTTTGGCGCACTGGAATGAAAGGTTGTCTCATTGAATCTTTTTCTTGGTCTTTTTATACAATATCTTTTTTATGGCATTTTCAGGCACTAAAGCTCTCAACAAGACCCATTGTTCTACCGCTTCTGACGCATCCATGAGTGGAAATAACCTTGCCTTCGTCACTCTCTTTACAATTTATAATTCCTCGGTCAACTCACTTGCAGATGATAAATTATCAAATTTGGTTACTATTGGGAATACTTCGTATAATAAGGAGGAGAGGTCCATGGCCATCTTGAATGTATTTGTCAATTTCATTCAGGTACTCATCTTAGAATTTTTATTTGATTGTACCTGTTTGAAGTATGGGTGAAATGCTCTAATAAATTCACATCGTTAACTTATTACACCTGTATACAAATACTTGGCCATCATCTTTTATGCTTTTTCTAATAATATAATTTCCATTGTACTTATTTCCTAAACTTTTTCTTTGTTACTTTACAGGTCTAGCTTACATGTTTGTGTTTGTGATATGTGTTAGGTTTAAAATTAACATCATTTAATTGAATTCAGAGAACATTCCCTTACAGAAAAGATTTGAGTTTGGTGTGAAGAAAGCTGAGTCAATCTCTTTTATATAGACGGTATCTCATAGAATGCATGTCATGCCTGGCCAGAAAAGCTTTTAGTCTTTGTTTTTGTTGTTGTCCATGTTTGATGCAGAGTGGTGATTTGAGAGTCAATATGCTCTGCAAAATCAGCCTTCCTGGCCCTTGTTAATAGAAAATCGTTTTGGAATTGTGCATTGCAAAATTGTGACAGTTTGTGTCTGTTATTTTCAGATGACGATGCCTGGAAGCAATGTAGTTATTCTTACTGACCCTGCATCTGATCTTTCTATGCATAGAAATGGTGTCATTGTATATCCAATCCAAGGTGAATATTCGCGAGACAAGTTGATGCTTCAAAGAATCAGGTCTTACATTGTAAGAGCACATTGCATTTATCATAGGAAGAACGGTTCTGTTGACCAATGCACCTTGAAGCCAAAATGATTTCACATTATTTATTTTGGTTTATGATGCTCTAATTTAACTGTCATATTGATATTCTGTAATGCAGGCTTTCTTGGAAGCAAGGACTGATGAGGTTTCGCCAAGGCAGGAAGACATCAATCACTATATATTTACCGACTCAGATGTAGCTGTGGTTGATAATCTAGGAAACATATTTCACGACTTTCCAAATTTTCACTTGGCACTCACTTTCAGGAACAACAAAGCACAACCTCTCAATTCAGGATTTATAGCAGTGAGGGGTACTGCTGATGGCATGTTGAGGTGCGCAAATCATGTTGCTTGACCCTTCTCTCTTTTGCATGCTAAAGTTTGTTTTGGTGAAACTGGAAAAAGTGAATCACGTTGTTTGAAATGTACACTTTAATATTCTTTTTGTTTCTTTTGTTACTCAATTTAGTTTCATTAATTGAATTGTTCATGCTTATGTGTTTAATAAGAAAGCTAAGAAACAAATGTTTATAGTGTATATCTGACTATCTGTTATGTTTTTGCAGCCTTCTTACCAGTACACGTGTGATTAAACCATGTTGGTCCGTTTAGATTTTACTCTTTTGACTCCCCCTTCCTGTTTCTGCATAAGTGACTTCTTCGAGTGTTTAGTTTATTTTTGGCACTATTCATTGTTAACCTCTTTTGTAGGAGGTTTCATTTTTGACCCTATATTCGTGCACGCAACAATGCTGTATATATATGAAACTCTGTTTTATACAGTTGTGTATATATATACAACACTTGCTATGAATAGAGAGAAATAGAATTAGACATGAAATTGAAGAGAATATGTATATAACAAAAGAACTAAAATGATATAGCTTAAACACTAAAAAAATGTTTTAAATAGGAGGGATAAAAAATGAAACTCAGTATGTCATTAAGTGTAATGTAGGATACTTAACCTTTATTTTCCCCGCTTTGTTGTATCTTAACAATATCCTTGTGATAAATTGCAAAGAGGATATTAAGATTTGATCAGTTTCATTGCAGGGCAAAAAATTTCTTACAAGAAGTACTAGAAGCTTATAAAACAAAGTTCATGAGTGCCTCCAGAATGCTTGGGGATCAGTTAGCTCTTGCCTGGGTTGTAAAGTCGAATCCTTCGTTTGACACGAGGAGGTTTTCAAAACCCCAACCTTTTCTGGAAGATATTGGTGGCACCTCCGTGTTATTTTTACCCTGTGCAATATACAATTGGACACCACCAGAGGGTGCAGGTCAATTCCATGGCATGCCCTTGGATGTTAAGGTATGTTCGTGAAGATCCAAATTTTTAGTGGGGATCTTTACACAACTAGTTTAAGTTTATGCGTTTAACTGCAATAGCCAATAAGTTACCATCTCCTGGATGCAGGTTGTTCATTTTAAAGGATCAAGAAAACGCCTGATGCTAGAATCTTGGAATTTCTTAAGTTCATCTTCTGACGTTTCAGATATGTTGTGCCTCATCTTATTGAGTGGGAGAACAAAGTATGACTTTTGAGCAACTTGATTTGGTTAGATAATGAGCAGATCATCCAATAGAATTTTAGACTTCTGAATTCTTTTAAATGTGGTTTGATTATGCTTTTCATTGTCATTCAAAAGAGGAACAATTTTTTGCATAGATTAACCTTAGGTTTTCTGATTCATTCAATGGCTTAAACAAATGTCTATGTCTAACAACTGAACCTTCTATACCCCCAACCCAATGGTCGCTGATTTGCTATGTCAAAGATGGATTGAAAGGCAACATTATGTTGACCTTTGTCTCTTTCTTTTCATTGTGCTTTGCAATTTGCGCATCCCCTTTATATTTTTTTCCTTTTCCATTTGGAGAACTAACGTTGGTGTACCGTTGGAAAATTCCTTGCTAAGAGTTATTAACCATCATTCTTTGTCAAAGTATGTGCAACATTGGTTTGATTGGGTTTGGTACTAGAGTTATTCATGTTAATGAATTAGTACTATTTATGTCTAATGTTTTATTAAAAAGTTTCGTTTTAATAATTTAATTTAAGTATTGGTATTTTTTAGTCATTTTAAATGGTGTTTTTGTATTTTTGTCAAAATATGTCACATGTTTTTTATATGTCAAATTTTACCAAGGTATTATGGGAATTTAAGTGAAAAAAGAAGAAGTTTAAAATGGATATAGTGAGTTTTCCTTTTTAACTTCTCTAATTTTCTTTTTTTACACATTCTAATATGATTGGGTGTGGAATCCTTGAATTTACGGGCTCTATATTTTTATCTTTCTATTTTGAGGATAACTTGGAGAGAATCGTGGGATGTGCCTAAATTCTCTCCTTTGATTAAGGTTTATATATATAAAAATGGTTTGAAAAATATTATTTGACTTAAATATGTTTCAACCCCAACATTTGAGTTGTTACATGTTTACCTTACATTTATTCTTTCATTCCGTGTTACATAAATACATTTTTAGATATTTTCGTTAATAGAGCAAGATTTTTGTCTTAAACATGATATCGTGTGTATGTTTTGGGAGGACAAATTTGATATTTCAAAAATTGAAATATTAAAGCTTTTTCACCCATATATTCTCTCTATAATTATGCATTATGTAATGATGTGGTTTTACTAGTAATATTGGTACTATTGACATTGTTATTGGAATCATCTTTGAATTTTGTATTTTCTTCAAGGTTCCGAACTCTTCAGAAAAGGGTGTCATAGCAGAACAAAGTTTGTTTTCTTTAAAGCAGATATTTGGGTTATACGAGAATTCATCATATTTGTCAAAAAGATTAGAAAGATGATTCAAAGATTCAAAAAATGACGAATCTTCATCTGGGTTGTTGAATTTTGTCACGTTAGTTATGGGTGATCATGGAGTCTATCTTATCTGAGACTAACTCCATATAGTTTGGAACCTCTTGTGGGTTTGGTGTATTTTGTTCTACAAATTTTATAAGAAATTGTGGATTTCTTCCAATAACTGAGAAGTACTCAACTGTCATAACCAACTTCAATTAGAGTTATGGAAGTCTAGTAGGATTTGGTGGAAAAGATGGAAAAAAAATCCTCAAATTGAAGCCATAATGTTTCAATTTTTAAAATATCAAATTTGTCATAAAAAAATGGACGTGTATAACGTGTTAGACAAAAGTTAACTTTATTAAGGGAAATCTTTAAAAAAATATTTACTTAACACTTTCAACAACTATAGATTTTTTAATAATTTCAAAAGGGACATAAAATATATTTAAATTATATTATTTATTTAATTTTGAGAAATATCAATCTAACAATTTATTATTAATTCAATTATTCAAATTATATGTATTTCAATTTCTTTTATATAATAATTTCAATTTTTAACCAATAAACTTATTTGAAATACTATTGACTTTATTTTCATTTAAAAAAAATGAGAACTGCATTTTGAATTTAACTAATTGAATAAATTCATAAAAATTTACTGCAAAAATATTTTATTACACAATTTAATGACAAATAATTATTTGTTATTAATTGATATAATTTTTTTAAAATAAATTGTTAATATATTTATTAAAAATATGCCAAATATTAAAATATACTAATATTACTGATATCATGCAAATATATTTATAGAAAAAATAATTGTCATTAAATTTAAAAATATTTAATTAATTTTAAAGTGAGGTAATGTTTCAATTATGCTATTAAAATTTTATGTAAATTGATTACTAAAATTTAAGAAAAGTTATTAGTGTTTGATAATTTTATTTTATAAGTTAGACAAGTTGTAAAAATATAACAAGTTATATTTGTATTTAAACTATTATGTTCTTAAAAAAACAAAAATAATCACTAAACATATATTATTTTAATAAAAAAGAGTGTATGATTCATTAAATTCATGTAATTTGTATAGTATTTTGAGTTATATTAAGTGAATACAATTAAAATAAAAAATATTTTAGTAGGTTTGATAACTGTATTTTATATAGTTATTTTCATCTATTTTATTAATTATAATTGTTATGTTCTTGACATTTTTAGTTAATTTTAGTGAAATAAATTAATATTTACTGTTTATTTGTTAAAGAATATATTTTTAAGAAAATTAAAGAATTTGAATAAAAAACGTACTTAATTGTAAATTTATGTCTGAAAATATAATTTAAAATAAAAGAGTGCTTAATTGCAATTAATAAAAGTATAAAATATAATTTGAATTAAAAAAAGATTTAATTGCAATTAAAGAAAGTTGAAAAGTTAATTTGAATTAAATTGGAGGGCTAAAATGCAATTAAAAAAATTTATTTTCTATGCAGGAAAAAGAGGTAACTCACGCAATCACCAGCGTGCGACACCAACCGTTCGATCAGGAAATCAATGGCTACGATGAGGCACGTGGAACCAGACGCGACAATCTTGAGTGGATGCGGGTTTTCAGTTGCATATTGCTCGGCACCGAGTGGGGTTCACACCGACGTGCAGGGTGGGACCCACATGTCTACTGCGTAAGCCATTTCCTATATGATGCGGTCCATAGAGGCTTCGTGCGTCCTGCCATTACAACGAGTAATAAAATGCCACCTGTCCCAACTATTATTTCAGCAAATCATGAGATGACACGTGGCATGTGTTTCGTTAAAACAAAAATTGAGAAACGGCGCCCGATCCTAGCATTTTCTGAGTGTCCCACGTGTCCTTGATGGCAACAATCCTATGTAACGCGTTCTGCATTTGCTCTCTCTTCACAACGAATAATTGGTTGCCACGTGTCCCATTATATCTTGTAGCGAATCAGATCGCGACATGTGGTAGCATGAATTGAAACGAAAATCAGCAGCGGCGCACGTTCTCCCTGTTTTGCGTGTTTACGTTTCTCAATATTGTCCCCTACGCGGATTTATTTATTATTTTCGACATACGTTTTTGTCCCCGCGTGTAGAAAAATAATTTTAAAATGTATTTGCTTTTTAGAGATGTGATGTTATAAATAGGGGATTATTACGATAAATTTTGGAGTGTTGTTTTTAGGTTCGTTTTGAGAGTTTGGAGTCTTGGACTGTGGAACACGCAGAAGCCATTTTTGGTTTCTGTTGTGTTCTACGTGTACCAAATATTTAAGAGCAGATGAGGTTTTAATTTTCTTTGTGTTTTGTAACTGATATTCCTTAAATTTTGTAATTTTAATTTTTATTTATGAAGTAATTTAATTTTTCTAGGGTTACATTTTATCTAAATTTATGAAGCTTGGATTTAATTATTTTTGAAAGATTTATAACTTTTAATTTGTTTATTCTTTTTGTGTTTAATGCTTTTGATTATTGAAAAATTTATCAATTGATCTGTGGCACTTAAATAAACTTGGAAGAGATATTTTTGTGTATATTGCTCATAGATAGAATAACATGTATATATGAAGGATATGAATATACCTTTATCGTATGTGTGGCCATTTGAGAACTTAGAACGTAATGAATCTTGGTGAATTTAATTCTCATAGGAATATAGTGAATTAATTTAGCGAGGTGTGTCTATACGGAGCTCAGAAGAGATGTATGGATAAAATTAGAAGTTCTTGATTGACAAATTAAATTTACTAAAAAAATATAAATCAGTAGAAAATAATATGATTCAAGTGGATTAATTTGGTGGAAAACTACAATCCTAGAATTTTCTTTTATTTTGTTATAAAACTTTTTAGTTAGTTAAAGCTTGTCCCAACTTTTCTATCGTTTGAATAAAATCAGAGTGAAACAATTTTAGTACTTAACAAACTATAGTAACAAATCTCCGTGGGAACGATATTTTACTTATCAAATTTTATTACTTGTGACTGTGTATACTTGCACGATTTTATGTTATCTTAAAAGAGACAACAAGGTTCATTTGTATTATTATGATAATAAAAATAACATCTAATAATATCGAACGTGATCTAATTAGATGACATTAAACATTGAAAGAATTTAAATAACTATATTTTAATTTAAGTGGTGTTTATTTAAAATAAAATATTATGTCAATTTTTTTAAAATAATTAAAATGTATGAGGTGAATATAATATACACTATTTTTATAATTATAAATTTTAAAGATGTTATTTTTGTTATTTTTTAATACATTAAGATACATTAAATTTAATACACAAGTTGTAAAAATATAACAAGTGAAGTTGTACACTCAATGAAGAAAACAAATACAAAAGAGAGAATAATTTTTTGAGAAATTATAAAAATAACATCATAAAACTTATAACAATATATAACACTTAATAAAATTGAATGAGATTTAATTAGATGAGGTTCAATATTGAATGTGTTTAAATGATCGTAGTTTAATTTGAACGAAATTTAATTTGAACGAAATTTAATTATACATAATTCCAAATAAAATAATGTATTATATTTTTTAATAATAAAAATATATTAGTTTGATATAAATGATACTATTTTTATAATTACAAATATTAAAGATATTATTTTTATTGTTTTCGTATAAGTTTCTAGCATATTTTAAGACAAGTATTCAAAATATTAAACTTCTTGGAAAAATAGTTTGAGAAAATATTAAATAACAATTATAAAATGTATAATAATAAAAATAATATCTTAATAATAAGTATTTATTTAGACGGAATTTAATGCAAAATTTTGAATAATGTTTTTTATAATAAAAATAATATCTTAATAATAAGTATTTAATTAGACGGAATTTAATGCAAAATTTTGAATAATGTTTTTTATAATAAAAATATATAAGTAATTATTTTTATAGTTATAAATTTTATAAATCATTATAAATGTTTCTTAAAACAATTTTAATATGATGACATAATTTACAACTTATAGGTCGAGTACATAGTAGATAACGGGTTCAACCTGTAGCTTATCCCTTTTGTTAGCAATATGTCCCTTCTTTCATAATAAAACTATTTTTTCTTTATTTATAGGATGTATTTAGATTTGATGATAACCTAAATATGGGTCCATGAAGATCATCATTTCAAAGCTAGTCGTGGCATCAACTAATTGATCAATATTTGACAATAGGAAGCAATCATTTGGTATTGCGGTATAAAGGTGCATAAAATTCAACGCACATTCTATGTTTTCCCCCGCTTTATTTTCCAACACCATGTTTGACCACCAACCTCGTGAACCCAGCCTACACTTTTTAAGGAGTTGACCTTCTTCTTGATGATATCACTTTTATCTTGGACAAACCTCTATTTTTGCTATTGAATTGGTTTCTTGGTGTGATCGACACATAATTCATGAGAAATTATTTCGAGATCGATGCCAAGCATATCTTCTAGTTTCCATGCAAAAAGGTCTACATTGTCCTTCAAGAATTCAATGAGTAAAACTCTCAACTCACATGCTAACTTAGAATTGATCTTAACAAATTTATTTATTCTTGGGCCCCATATGCAAATTATTTTGTAATCATCGGGGGTAACTACCATGGTCTATCTTCCCACTAGTGGCACCATCCCCCAATTTTAATGGTTTTCGTTCTCTAGTTGCTACTTTGATATGGAGGATAATGCACTTTTCATGGTAAAATTGTTACAAATTCTCGCATTGTCTTAATTTCCCCTTATCTCTCTTATCAGGATACTTGATAAGCTAATGATACGTGGAGGGAACTTCTTTCATCTTATGGATCTAGGGCTTGCCCAAAATTGCATTGTAAGATGAAAGGGTGTTCAACACCACATAATTTTTAAGGATGATTGCTCCTTAGGATCTATCCCCATATCTAACAATGCAGATATATACAACAAATCCGAGGAGCTGCCATTATCTACCAGAATTATGCGCACCTCATAGGGTGTGATTTTGACAGTGATAACCAATGGATCGTTATGGGATGGAAAGACCTTTGGTCCTTTAAAAATAATAGGATGGATAGGTATTTCATGCTTCATATTGTATAGTAATCGGTTTGAGTTCTTTTCTTCTCGCGCATATCTCTTTCTTGAGTTGTGAGAATAACATGACATGGTGGGTTCTCCATGTATGGTATGGATTATGCAAACATTCCCTCAAGGAGGCTGATTGGGTTTATTCGCATCCCTAATAGTTGGATTTGAAGGAATTATCTTACCTCGATTAGTAGGGTTGTTTACTCCCATATTTTCTTCCCGTGATCCCCTAATTCTATCGACCACATCCTTCAAATATACTTTTGATAGTAGTTGTTTGAATTTTCATTTGAGATGTTAGCAATCCCTAGTCCAATGACATGTGTCCTTATGAAACACCCAATACTTATTAAGGTCCCTCAGTGGAGCCTTCATAAATTGTGGCCAATTGATATGATTGATACTCATCATGCATTATATAGCCTCAGCCAATAAAATATTTAATAGGGGACTTCCAAAAAGGGACAACACTCTTTTCCAAGTCCTTGTCCTTCCCCTTGGAGTGATCATGAGCTTGAAACAAGGAAGGTTAGGGTGCTTATCTTCATAAGGCCACATATCCTCCTCCCTTTTGACTGGGATAGGCTTGGCTATGGCTCTATTTACCACCCCTTATTAGACTTCATATCTCTCTACATTGAGAAACTTTTGGGTCTTTTCGTAAACCATTTCTAGAGATCGGGTGGTGGTCTTAGTTAACTCGATGAACAGACGAGTGTCACGTTTGATACCTTTGTAGAAAGCTTCAATGGAAATGGAATCAAGACATTGTGAGATTTCCATTTTCTCCATCTTGAACCTGCTCATGTAGGTTTCGATGCTTTCCTTGTCCTCTTGGATGATTGAAAAGAAATGGTGCAATTCCTTCCTTATTGGCTTATTACATACGTACTTGGCAACAAATGCTTTCATCCATACATCAAAGCATTTTATACTCTTAAGTGGAAACTTAACAAACTATTATTGTGTTGTCTCTTGGAAGGTTACTACGAACAACTTACAATACATGACTTCTCTTTTATTATCTAGAAGGCTCACAACAACCATGACCATCTTGAAATGAATAACATGAGCTACTAGGTCCTTTGTTCCTCTATAAGCGAGACACTTGGGGAAAGTGAATTTTAGGGGTGGTGTTGTAACTCAATATTCAAAAAAGGCGATGTTGAAAACTGATCACACACTATTTCGATGTTGTCATAAGGCCTTAGCTTCTCTTGTCTTTTAAACCGATCATCCATATTTGCCAACATTTTTTCCTCCATATCACTAAGTTTTTCCCCAAGGGTATCGCTTGAACAACTAGGTGGTGTCAGAAATGCCACGATAGCACCCTTCCCTAAGCATGAACATACTGGGAATGGTTAGGTGCATTTTATGCCAGATGTTCATGAGTTAACGGGTTCATATATGTGGGTCTTGGAACGAGTTTGGGCGTTGGAGATGTGGGTAGAGGTTATTCTTCGATTACATCAGGTTGACGCTGATAGAGATCTCATGATGCACGTTCCAACCTAGGTGGGTGACTAACCATTACAGAGGGGCTAATGGTATGGGATGAACTTTCAACTTCTAAGTAATCATCCTATATCAACCTATATTTAAGTTTCTTGTTATCTATTTTGAGACTTTGTGAATGCTTTTTGCAGTTCTATTATCTATCTTTGAAGACTCTTTAACATGGTGTCCTTTTCACAAGATCTACTTTTGAAGTTATAGCTAATTAAATTGGTAGTCCGTGGAGTTGTTTAGGCTAGTCTGGCTGTGTATTGTGGGCTAATGGTCGGTCGTCGTCACTAACTAAAGGTCATGCATGACCATGTTCTTGATCACCCTGCAGCATTCTGATTGGTGAGGAACGATGCATCTAATCATTAAGATAGAATCTAGGAGCAAGTAAGGCTATTAGTTTGCTAGGGGTGAGATAACGGGCTGGCCATATCGAGCGGATTGAATGTCCCTATAATACAAGTTGTTTTTCTAGGGTGTGTAAGATACAAGATCTCAAATGCTAACTATAAACTAGAAAGATTTAATATCTCACAGTGGGTGCCAATTGTTTGGATAGATTCTAATGTTGTAGAATTTATAGAGAGAAGTGTAAAATGTGAATTAATAATCACATCCTCTATTCATCTTACAAGAGAGGTATATATATGTATATAACTCTTGAAAAACAAGTGTTGAAGTTATATTGATAAGCGCTCTATTTGAGCTACCATAGTACATATAGTAATTCTACATGGAATCAGGTCGTTGTTAGTAGGTTGCATAATACACCCCTCATTGGGAAGTAGAGTTCTTAAGAGCTACCAACAAGCCATTTGATCGCGATGTCGAACTAATCTAGTATTGTTTGCTTTGAATCACGATATCATGTTTTAAAAGTTGTTAGATACGAGATGTATTCGAATATTAATCCAGGTTGTTATACACGAGTTGTTTGAACCCACATTATGTAGAGAGATGATTTAAGTTGTTAGTGTGGTGTACCTTTTACATGTAGAGTATAAAATAAATATAATTTAAATTTAAATTATATTAATAAAAATAATATATATAATCTAAATTAAAGTTATATTAGTGAAAAATATCATCTAAATTTCTCTAATACTATAATTAGCCATGTAGCTTAACCATATCGTCATCTACTGTATAGCAACCTCGTGGACCCTTTACTAAGCCACAAAACTTTGTATGGCAGAGGTTATTTATATTGGTACATTGCTCCAACTAGAGAGCGGGGATGTAAAATATGATAGGTTTTCATTTAACCGTAAACCTATTATATTTTAGAATTTATTTATTTTTGTACCATTTAGATTTATAATAGATTGAGATTGTATTATTATATTAGTATAAGAAAAGTTAATGCTTCTCATTTTTTCCGATGATTCCTAAGTAGATCAATTTTTTTCTATTTGAAATAGAAGTAAATAAATAAAAATAATAATGAATGAAACCGTTACACTGTATAATAATTAGTGTTAAAAGTATAATTTAATTTGTTTTTATAGTCTTATTTTTAAATTTTTAATTATCTATTTAATTTATTCTCAATTATTTTTTATTTTTACTTTTTAAGAAATATAGTTAAATATATTTATAAACAAATATATATTAAATTAAGAAAATAATAATATTATGGTTTATGATTTATTTCACTTACCATTAGAAAACATTATAAGTCTAATTTTTAAAAAATTCTACTAATTGTAATTTGAATTTTTTTTTATAGAAAATTATTTATTTTACCGAAAATTATTCAGATTTTACTTAAGATTTTGACTCATTTTTGAAATATAAAATGTACTATTTTAAAAAATATTATGAATTATTTTATATATTATAAGAAAGTTATTGAAGTCTAATTTCTAAAAAAAATTCAATGTTTATGATTTCAAGTTTTTAATAAAAATTTATACTTATTTTATTGAACATCTTTGACTTATTTTTGAAATATAATTAATATTAACTTATAAAAAATTATGATTGATTTCATATACCATTAAAAATACTCTATATATCAAGTTTTTAGAAATTTTTACAGTTTATTATTTTAGTTTCACATAAAAAATTGTGCTCATTTTATTAGAGATTGTTTATATTCTACTACATTTTATTATTCTAAACTTAGTTTTTTCTAATAATGATTTTATATTTAATCATTCAACTTTTCTTTTATGGTTAAGATTATTTTATTATTATGTAGCTTATTTAAAAAAAAATCAATGTCATGTTATAAAGAATTCTATATATTGCTTGTCAAAAATGAGATTATTGAAAAAACAAGTTAGGTAACTAAAAAAAATTTATGTTATTACTCGTACCATGTTATTAAAAAAGTGTTTATATATTATGTCAAAAAAAAAGGCTCAAGTTATTATAAAAAAAATTATGAGCAAAATGAAATAAAAATAAAAATTTATTTTAAGTTACATTGAATTTTAACCTATACCGTAATTCATATCCTATTTGGATTGGGATGAGATAGAATTATTTTTAAATGGTGTGAGATATGTTTGGATCTACAACCATTATGAACAAATTAAATAAGAATGATATGAGATGAATACTTCATTTGATATCTCTACTCGAGACTTTACCTACCATCAATAGCATCTACCCTTTTGTACAGACAGTAATCCAAACACTTCTAACAATAGTTCAAGTCTTGCTTTGCATTTTCACGTTTATGCGATCATATAGTACAAGTATGTAAGCTGAGTAATGATGCAAGTAACCACAAAAGTTAGATCGATGAAACTATCTACCGTTCAATGTAGCTTTAGATAAAAATATTTTGATCACATTGAAAGCAATAAGAGTACAGTATTATGAATAATATAAGGCAACTTGCACATAAAGAATCCAAACTACTAAGAATGTAAATTAAAAACGACAGCCCGTTCTTACTATTTTGGTTCTATTGACAGAAGCATTTTTTTTCTGCAATTTCTCTTTCTCTCTGAATATATAAATCTCATTGTTCAATGCTTTGTGAATCGCTTTAGGACTTCAAAATAGTCAGGGAATGTTTTTCGAGTACAACCGGGATCCTTGATGGTAACAGGAACATCTCCACAAGCAGCAAGAGAGAATGCCATGGCCATTCTGTGGTCATCGTATGTGTCGATTGCAGTAACATTTAGTTTTTCTGGTGGTGTGATTACACAATAATCAGGACCTTCTTCAACTGTTGCTCCCAGCTGAAATATTACGCACACCGTATATTGAGATTGAAGAACTATGCACATAGAATACTAGCAAAGAATGTGTAAACTTAGCAAACAGAAAGATACTTGCAACTACTAACCTTCCTGAGTTCTGTGCAAATGGCTATCATCCTCTCAGTCTCCTTGACTCTCCAACTTGCCACTGAATTTATCACATACTTATTTCTTGAGATGACAACATATGATACACTAAACAATCCATTTTCCAAATATAAATGGTTAGAAGGTACCGTCTCTTATTGTAGTAGGACCATCAGCAAAAAGAGCAACTACAGCAAGAGTCATGGCAACATCGGGCATTTTGTTCATATTGACATCAATGGCCCTCAAGTGTTTTCTTCCCAAAGAATCTCGAGGAGGTCCACTAATAGTAACACTTTTCTCTGTCCAGGTAACTTTAGCACCCATTTTCTCAAGGACTTCGGCAAAGTTGACATCTCCCTTGATTAATAAAATACAAGTGACATTTGTTAGTTGACTTGGTTTTTGCTAGTGAAATCCATATCATCTTAAATTAAGCACGATGAGAAAGAAAACCAAAGTACCTGTAAACTGCTTGTCCCACAACCTTCAACAGTGACAGTCCCACCAGTAACTGCAGCACCAGCGAGGAAGTAACTAGCACTTGAAGCATCGCCTTCAACAAAAGAATTTCCAGGAGACCTGATAGATAACATTAATTTAGTTATCTCAGTGAAACAAGCTTTTAAAAAGTGATAATATTATAAGAAACCTACTTGTACTTTTGACCTCCTCGGATTAAGAACCTATCCCAGCTGTCACTATGTTGGATGCTGACTCCAAAACGTTCCATCAGCTTCAAGGTCATCTCAACATACGGAATTGAGATGAGTTTATCAATTATCTCAATTTCAACATCTCCGTGAGCCAAAGGAGCTGCCATGAGCAAAGCAGTCAAGTATTGACTACTTATTGATCCAGAAAGCTTCACCTGAAAATAGAACACAAATACTATATGAGTTGAAATGATAAAAAACCGGCTTCATTATTGCATATAATCACTGTAGGTTTCAAGTTGAGAAACATGATTTCCATGTTAGGACAACATCAACAATTACAAAAATGAAAATTCATTCAGAAATATTCACACTCTTAATGCGAAACTGAGTAATATCAAATTAATCTGAAAAGGGTCATGCAAATACCACCTTCCCTCCAGGAAGGCCTCCATTTCCAATTACACGAACTGGAGGACAATTGGTGCCAAGAAAACAATCAACATCAGCACCAAGCTGCTTAAGACCAGCAACCAAGTCTCCTATTGGCCTCTCTCTCATTCGTGGAACACCGTCAAGTACGTATCTAGAACATATTAAATAATAGAACACATAAAAAAGTGCACAGGACAAATAATACAATAAAACAGCTGTGGAAGAAACTAGGATAGTTAAGAGCTATTATCTTGCAAAATCTAATTATAAATGGCATTTGAAGGTGCTTATGACCTATCGCATGGCTAAAATCCTTCAAGAAAACAATCAAAATCATTTTCATCTATTTTACGATTCAATTTAGATTATTGGGAAGATTCTACTTCTTGTATAGATCCCCTTCATGGCAAAGAACCAATTCAAACTTCAATAAGGAAAAAAAAAAGGAATCTAAAGCAGGTTGGAAATAGAAAATATAAAGAAACAGACTTTGAATTCCCCCCAGCAGCAGTAACTGCAGCAGTCAATGGACGCATTGCTGTTCCAGCATTTCCAAGGAAAAGTTGAACTTCATCCTTAGATTCTTTAGCGACAGGAAACTGACCACCAGAACCTTCTACAATTGCTCGCTTGAGTGCTTTGTCCTCTTCAACATGAAGGCCAAGGGTTCTCAATGCACCAATCATATAATGAATATCATCACTATCCAACAAGTTGTCTACAACAGTCGTTCCCTAAATTTTATAAAAATGCATACTGTTACAAAGGTACTCCACTGGGTAAAGAATCTTATAATATATAAAGAAAAATAGATAAACAGTCAATTACTCCAAATATGCAAAGGACTAACAGACGGATGGGGCATGCTTCTATGGGATGCACAAGAGGAAAAACGATTGCTTATTGCACAACTATATGAGCTTTCAACTAATAATCTAATATATGAGGTGCGCTCCAAAGCTTGTGAAATAAAATACTCTAAAGGTCTAAAAATTCTATATTTGCAATCATGTAACTATAAATTGAGCACAATAAGCACCACAAGAGCACCCATGGAAATATAGAGAAAGAAATTAGTTTTAATCATAGAGCTAAATTATTTTATGAATCTACAAAATAACATATACAGGTAGAATATATTCATAGAGATTTTTTTCTTCCAACTCCCAATAATTTTCCATCAATTATGCAGAGATTCCATTCAACATAACATACCCCTAATAGTCGTAAATGGCTTCAGTGAATCTCTAGGCGAGTTCGTCGAATCTAACCGAGAATAATTTTAAAGCTCCAACGCATTTCGACAAGAACACTCGGAAATGAACAAAATTTTCCTGAATACTAAATGCTTCCATACCTCAGATAGAGCAGCCAAAAGCAGAATCCTATTCGACAGGGACTTTGAACCCGGCAGCGTAATGTTACCGGAGATTTCTTTAATGGGTTGCAAAACAATCTCTGGTGCCGTTGAAGGCTTCTCTGCGGTAGCAACTGAAGCTTTGACAGCAGCTGGATCAACCTTGGTTCTATTAATTGCATACTTTCCCACAAAGCCATTGCTATGCTTCAAACTCAAAGAGCTTAAGGAACCCAGAAATTGTGATCTGAAGGAAATTGAAATTAAGGATCTGGGTTGGTGAGCTTTAGAAAAATTAGGCAACATATGGGTAGTTTGAGCTCCATTGCTACAGATTTTGCTCACTTGGGCCATTTCCCTCTCTAAAATTATCTCCAAAACACACTCAACCTCTATCTATCCCCTAATTTCTTCTCTAAAGGTTGAATTGTTAGAAATCAAAGGTTAGGTTTAAGTGGCAAAGGCAATGGTGTTGGTGGTGATTTGACTCTCTTTCGAAAGGTAAGAAAGGTTTACCCACCAACTACGTCGCCGAAACTTTGGGAAAAAACGTAAATACTCAAAACTCTTAATGGGTTTTTTTATATTTTATTAAAATTTTGCGTGCCGTTTGTAATTTAATTTTGCAAATATAACTTGTACGTGGGGAGCGAAAATGTAATACTCTTTGTATTTTGTGGGAGTATAACTGTAGAAGTTTTTGATAGGGTTGTTGGAAAATTGCAAAAAACAAGTGTGGTAGGTAGTAGCTATCAGCTATGGAGCAGCTGACATTTCGCACTGAATGGCAGCGTCGAATCATTTATCACTGTGCCACCAACCCTTATTGGGGTCGGGCCCAAAGTCACTTTATTAGTTTGTTTACCATGTTAAAGCCTAAAAAGATTCATCCAACATATGGACTTGGGCTCTAAATGGTTTTGTTTCCCCCCCCCCCCCCCATCGTTGAATCCCTTTTCATATATATATATATATATATATATATATATATATATATATATAAATGTAATTAGTTCTCCGAGTTATGTTTTTTAGAATGATTTAATCTATTTTTTATATCAATTTAATCTTTTTGATATAAAATAAATAAATAATCAAATTTAAATTTTATTTTATTTTTTATTCAACTTTGTAATCATTGTTATCTATTATTAAAAACAATCAATAAAAATTAAAAATAAAAAAAAATGAAAATTAAATTAAAAAAATGATCATTTATTTTTATAATTTCATTTTTTTCAAGACAATAAAACTCAATTTTATCAATTAATTTTTTTTGTTAATTTGATTTTAAATTTAAAGAAACTATTGATTAGATTTTCAAATTTTAAAAATCAATTAAAATTGAACTAATATATATTAAATTTATTTTTCTTTTTATATATATTTGTTTAAATTATTCATATTTATTTTAATTTAAAATTTTTAAGTATTCATCTATAATTTTAATCATTTATAATTATATGTTTTTTTCTTATAATTATAATTATATGTTTCTTATATATAAAAATATTTAAATTAGTATATATACATATATTAATAAAATTTTAAAATAATCTAATTTATATCCTAATAATTGTGATATATAGTTTAAAATTTGTCAAATCATAATTATTTTTGAAACAAAAAAATTTATAGCTATAATCTATAACAAAATAAAAAAATTTAAAATTAATATAACCAACCGAATCTATTTTAATTAATATCTTAACAATTAAATAGGGGTGAGCAAATAATCTTATCAATCTATTTAAATTAAAAAAATTGATCCGATTTATCGGATTTATATTGAATTGGATTGAATTTGTTTTAGTTAAATCAGATTCGAACTAAAAAATATACGATCTATTCGGATTCATATTGATAAATTTTATAATCTGTTATATCCGATCTTGATTGAATTACTATCAAATTATAAATAAATGTATATTTTATTTTATAGTGTATTATATTTAAATATAATACATACTATAATTACATTAAATTACTATTTTAATTTAAAAAATAAATATAAATATTTATAATAATTTAATAATTATACATACTTACTTATTATTCTTTTTATTTTCTTAATTGTAACTATAAATAATAAATTTTTCTATAGATGCATAAATTTAAAATTTTAAGTTTTATATGTCATATTTTATATGTGACAATAATTCATAAATAAATTTTAATATCAATTTGATTTTATTTTATTTGAAAAAAATTGATTTTTTTTAATTCAAATTAATTCATATTGATTATATCATGGATCATATTCGGATTAAAAATCTTCAAATATCATATGAATATACGGATTAACTAAAAACAAATAATTTCAATCGATTGTTCACCCTTATAATTAGACACACTATAATGTTATTATTATAAAAAAAATTATAATTAATAAATTTTTTGTAATAATATTGGTGGAAAAAAATAATAATCACAAACACATTGAATATCTTATGATTTTTTAAGGCGAGAGATCGTAGTTTTCATTTTTTAAATATATTTTAATTATGTAATTTTTAATATTTTTAATTTTAGTAATATAAAAAATTAGTATATTTAATCTCATAATTATTAAAAATAAACACTTAGGACTATACAATTATTCAAAAAAATGCACTTTTAATCCCTCTAAAAAGACCAATTTTATATTAAAGTGTCAAACTATCTTAATAATAAGATCAATCTTACTTAATTTAAAAATTATAAAATTAAAATGCATTTTTTTTTTGCGTGATACAAACCTCTGATACATTTTTCTCTTTTTTTTTTCAAATGATGGGCTTTAAATCCCATTTCCATTCTTGTAATAGGAGTAAATATGTTTTTTTTTTAAATAACTTGTACGTTTAAGCGCTCATTTATATTATCACATGAAATTTGAACAGTCGAACACACATCCTTAACATGTCCACTTAAAACATATGTCATTATATTACAATACAATTAACTTTTTCAACCACTCTTGAATTTCACATCTATTGTATTTTTCTTTTCTTTTTTCCCCACATATCCACTATTTTTTACTTTGAACCAAACAAATTTAGGAAATATTAATAACCAAGGCTCTCAACAGTGTGCACAAAATAGCCAACATTGTTTCTAAGTAATGGAAGAAAAAGAACCTCATTAATCAACCACAAAACAATACATAACTCAAGAAACATTCGTAAAGCCCACTTCTCTTTTGAACTCCGTTGATGCTTTAATTGGAACATAAAAGTAAAATTTAGTTTAATTTTTTTATTGAAACAAGAGACCCTATGGAATTTAGACAATAAGTCTCTTTATTATGAGTTTTATTCTACGTATATTTATGAAAATACAAACCTATAGATAATTATAAAATGATATTCTTCTTAATGAGATAAGAGAGTTCATGTTATATATAAATAATTAATCTATCTATAAGTAAAGAGAAGATCATATGAAAAATGTAACCAATTCTTTCCCTTCTTTGACTTATTGGTCATTTGTTGGGAGTTTTGGGGTTGCAATCTAATCTTTTTCTATCTATGAGGATCACACTAAAACGCCTTTTACTTTTAATAGGCCACAGACTAGATCAAAATCATTCTCAACGAGGGCATAAGAAATGATTCCATTTTTTTCATTGAGTCCGAGTAGAGACAAAAGGTTTTCGAAAAATTACCACACATGAAATTGAGCACAATTTTGTAAAGAAATAGCTCAAACAATTCTTTTTAAGGAACTTGATAAAATAACCTCGTAACTTTGGAAGAAGGGGTTTCTCCTCATAAAGGGAGTCGTAGTGAATAGGCTTGAGCGTCTGTTTGAATCGGGATCATAATGCATATAAATATAAATGGTCCAATAGGAGCAACAATTTACAAGAACATTTGGAATAGTCAATAAAAAAATACTTCTAAATTGATCTCATCTTTTTTTAATAATTTGAATACTCATTTCAATGTTTATGTCTCTAACATGATCATATGATAAAATGTGAGAGAAATGGCCAATATTATTGGAAGGATTCTCTTTGAATAATGGTAGAGAATACCCATTCAAAATAACTTTATGAAATAACGTCCATACTTTCACAATATATTATGGGTAACGTATTGGACATTTCATATTTTGTATTTTTATACAATTTTATTTAATTATTTTATATTTAAAAAAATTATCAAAGTATCTATTTATTTTTTTGACAAATAAAAATTCTTTAATGAACTTCTATTTTCTATAAAATCAATATAGAAATAAAAATTAAATTTTTTTTTAATATATTAAGAATATATTAACAGATTAATAACATTTTTATGGTCGAATCCACTTTGAATTTGATAAATGTATTGCTTGTGAAGTTCTCGAAAAAGAATCTATTGATTTTCTCCCAATTGATTGGACGGTAGGTGCAATGATTTACTTTACGAGGGAGGTCTCTAATTCAAGTCCAGGATAATCAACCCATTTTTGGCATCATATCCATAGTTGACGTATTCATCATAATTAGAAGAAAAAATTTCATATCAAGGTCACGATTGATATCGTCTCTATTATCAATATAGTAATAAGAACTAACAGGTTGATGGATCATTACTATGATATAACATCATAAATAGTTCATCTATCTCACATGATCAAAGTCGAAGAGATAGGATAAATGGTTTATACTATTGAAAGGATTCTTCTTTGAATAATAGGTACTAAAGATGGTATTTTTATGATTGATTTAATCCGTATTTTCTTTTATAGTTCATATTCTGGATTAGATTCATCCCTTTAGTAATAGGACCAATAAGACTATCTATTCATTTACTTAGCCAACATTTGTATTCTAATCTCTCCTAAACAACATCAAATCGACTTGCCATTTTTTCATAAAATCTTTCTTATTCCTATTTACATGAAAAAATAATATATTAATAATCATTTGATAACAATCATTTAAATATTCTGATTAGAATCATAATAAACATATAAATCCAAATCTAATTGCTAAGGTTATTAATTAAAAACAAATAGATGGTGAAAACAAAATAATTATCTTTTCCGAAAACATGAAGTATCACCTTGCTATATATCCTAGAATATTATGAAACTCTTTTTCAATTAAAAATTCGAATATAAAGATTTTTTTAATAGCATGCCCCTTGGGATCATCAAAATAATCAAGAATATTATTTCTACAAAAAATATCATTTAGTAGATGGTATTATTGTCATTTCCATCTCTAGTTCTTGAATCAATTGAAATGGAACGATGAATCGATATCCTCAAGGTTGGTATATTTTGGATTGGTTTTGTGTATTTTTTTTGTATTATTTCTTTTATTTATTTGAATTTTTTTTCAAGAAATAGATGCTTTAGTCTATTTTGTTTCTATATAAATAAAAAACTATAAAAAAATTCACTAAACTTATTAGATTAATTTTTCATTGATATATTATTTTATCTCTTTTGGTATGAATAGTTTATCTATCTGGTGTACTCCTATTTGAACATCTTATTTAGATTGTTGGATTTATGTTCTATCTCTTCATCATTTGAAAAATTATAATTATTTTGTAACATTATAAAAAATAAGACTTAAAAACTTGTTTTTTCATTATCTTAATTTTAGATTAAATTTTTTACCTTTTTTTATATTATACAGAAACTCTATTAGAAACCAATCACATAACACTAAGACATATTCTTCTTTATGTCTCTCAAACATTGTTCTATACAAAATATATATAAAACATATTTGTTAATGTGTTTGGTAATTTTTTTTAAATATAACAATAAAGAAATTTTTTATTTTAAATATAACATTTTCCTTTTTTTCTCCTATGACTTATCATAATTTAGAGAAACTGATATTTTGTTCTTGAGGATGTTCCTTGAGTCTTTGACTGTTTGCACGCAATTCAATTGGTGTATAGTGTTCGATGCTTTTTTTTAGATGATGTACATATAGTAAATTATATTAAGTATTTAATTATACAAACTATTTTCTTTTTCTCGTACATTTTGTCCTAGGAGGGCTATTTTTTATGCTAATACTAGCTAAGCTTAGCTTTAATCGTACACTCTTAAACTTGGATCGAAGATGAGCACCTTGTGTCGTTCCGTCCTTGAAAAAGATGTAACCCTTTGTCATTAATTCATAAATAGCCTTCTTTAAAAAAGAAAAATCATTATATATACACAATCTTTAAAGAAAAATCATAAAGGACAAGTCTGTGAATTTTGAAGTGTATCCACAATTTGTAATCAATATTAAAAAAAAATTAAGATGTATAATAATATTACTGGCGGTAAACATATCTTCATAACCATTAGTTGGTAGAGAAAAAGAAAGCAAGCTTATGGAAGCTAACGAAATCTCTGCCTAATGTAAATTATGTTCTTCGTGTTTTCACTCTATTCTCTAGAACAGTGAAATATACATAATTTAAAAGAAAAAAAAAATCGAATGACACTAACTATGAAAAAGCTCATTAACTTTTGGTGAGACATATAATATAATAGAAATCCAAAAACTAAAAATAAAAATATTAAAAATAAAACACATAAATAAATGTGTATTTTATAAGTTATTATGTGTTTTTAAATCAAATTATATAAATCTATCCAAATTTATATTTTTTAAATTATAATTAATTTAAAAAATATATAACAACTCATAAAAATACGTACATATATATTCACGTGTTATATTTCTAATATTTTTTTCATTTTTATATTTCTAATATACTCTTTTATACTTAATAGATTTATAATATTCATCAAAAAATTAATAAACTTTTGTATACTTTTATTATAATTAGTATCCTCATGATACCTTTCACCTATTTTAAAAATTATTACTAAAATTCGTGAAAAAACATGTTAATTGTTTTTCAAAATTAATTTTTTTATTTTAAAACAGTAAAAGAATTTTAAGTTACTTGGCCAAAAAAACTTATGTTTTCAAATTTCAATTTTTAAACTCAAATTTTCAAAATGTGTTACTTGGTAATTAATTTAATTTTTAAGTTCAAAATCCAGTTATAACTCAATTTCATTTTTACATACTTTTTATGATTTTTGAAACTTGAAAAAAGTTCTTGAAAAACCATATTCAAAGTGAGATATTTGACATAATAGTAAATATTTTATGGCTTTCAGATGTACAAAAACTTGATAAGATGCAAATATTTTGTTCATCGTATAGCTACATTGATGTATATATCCAAGTAGTCATGGTTGATGGTAGAGATACTAAAATACGGGCAACATGAGCAAATTCATAATGATTTTGTGATGCTCTTATCGAAATCATCTTTCTCTATGCATGTGATTTATTTTTGTTTATCCTTTGGTTATATATTAATGAGTTTTATTTGGAACCATAATGCTATTGTTGTATTTTACAAATCTGATAATTAATGAAATATCTCCATTCCCAAAAACAAAATCCGATCAAAAGAGAAGTCCTCATGGCAACTTAAAGAAATCCATATGACATTTTGCATAACGAAGTGATATATTATAGAACAAAATGAAACTAGTTTTTCCCTTCATTTCCAGTATCATCAAGATACACAAATAAGTTCAAAAAAGGAACAAATTACGTAAGTGTTGTGAAGCAAAAAATGACAGGTACCCTTTAACTCCATAAGATTTATCATTCATTTCGATGCAGAAAGAAACATCATGATATATGAGAGGCTTGTACCTGATTCAGTTTAAATCTCACATCATTTTGATTCGCTTGCAATTTGAAACAGAATTCCGAATCCCTTTACCTGTAATTGAAAATGGTGCTGATGCACATCGAAGGGAGGGTGACTTTTCTATGTATGCATATCTTTCATCGCCATTCCAATACAATATGACCCGATTAGTGCAAGAATGTGACCAGCTATCACCTGATTGAATGACCAAATTAACAATAATTAAATAGAACAAATAACAAGTGGCAACTTGAAGGATGCTCAAGCAAACCAAGAGTAGGACTAACCAAGTGCAAGAGCCAATTGAAAAGAACCTTCTGTATACTTTGTGGTTACTTGATTGAATATCACAACCTGCCATTGGATTCAACAAATTAGAAATTAGAACAGAAGGAACCGCTGGTGATGAGAGAACAAGAAACTTGCGAATGACCGGAACCACAGTCTCTTAATCTAAAGTATAAAACTCAAATGGCTAATAAAAAGAACCTAGAAAGTCTAAAAGCTATCTTTAAAAACAATAGTTATAAAAGCTAAAAAATGACATTGAAGTTCTAAGATAGCTTAGGTTGTTGACACTACAATAGACCAAAACGGTTAAATTTTGGCATCAAAGATCTGCCATGCAGGATTACTCAAAAATTGAAATCACTAATTGCTAAGAATGGACAATTCATGGTAAATATGGCCGTTGTTGATGCTTTCAAGTAGGATGATTTGTCATATCAAAGCATGTTACACCTAACAAGCTCCATACTCCAAAATCTATACATAAGAAACATTTGTTTTTCTCTAATGTTTTGGAGTTAGAAAAGAGGATGTACTTTATTGCTATAAAACCAAAAAATGTGGCCATATAAGTCTGAGCGACCAAACAACACTCTAATTGGCAGTAAACGAACATAAAACAGATCCAACATAAACCCACTATCCAGAAAGAATGCACAAGAAATCATTGCTTACCGCCAAATTGTAGTTTTTTGCAAGGTTCATGAACTTTAAGGCCATTCCACTAAGCAATCGTGTCCTAAGAGCCATGTCGTCAAAATCTTGGCGAAAATGGAAAGTAACACTATCAACAATGATGATCTTAACCTGCGCAATTGTAAATGCCCAAATGATACAAGTTACATTTTGAAATGCATAAAATCATGAGACTAAAAACATGGCTAAGGGTTTTCTCTCTTTAGTCAGTAAGTAGACTTGATTTATGTAATGAACATTTACAGGAATTAGCAAAAAAGAGTTTCTGCTGAAAATGAACAATAACTTATCAGAACCTGAAGCTTCTGCAAACTAAAAACAGCAAAAACAATACATGACCAAAAGAAAACCACTAGGTAAAATGCATATTGGATGTAATCAAACCAAAATGACTGTTTTACCTACATCTTTATGCTCTGAGATGAATTTGTCTAGGTAATTAATTAGAGCTATTTGCTCAGTGTAGCTGCAGATGCGGAAATAAAATATATTTTCCAAGAGATCTTTGGGGTGAAGATTAACTCGGGAAACACGATTGTCCTTCCTTAGGAAATCGTTATATTCTAACATTTCCACTACACAAGCTTCAGCAATTTGTAGAGCGCGCTCAACCATGAAGCTGCCTTCTGTATCTAAGTATCGTGCAAGCACCACATTTTAAATAAATCAAGCAATTTAGAAATAGAGCAAATCAGCAAATGTGACTGAGGAAGGGAAAATGCCATGACTTACCAATATATATTGCCTTTCCACCTAAACCACCATACTCAACTGGCATTTGAACATTTACTGCAAGTTGAATCCTGTAACTCAAAATATACTCTCTTCATATGCTCTGGAGCATAAATCCATAAAGTTGAAAAAATTAGTCTAAGAAAAACCATACCCAAGCTGTGTTTTACCAATGCCTGGTACTCCGCCTGAAAATTAATAGAATATGAGTAACTCAGACAGGTTCTCTCTCCTCACAAACAGAAAACCATACAAAAGTCCCCCTCTTGCTCCACCTTCATGAAGCTAATTTTCCAATAAACAAAGCAGAGACGTGATCCATGAATGAGGGCAAGTCATAACCTATGTTACATTAACTCTTTCAAGACTCCAGGTTTCATAAATTTTTAAATACATCTACAGGTATCGGACACAAACAGGCCTATTTACCTCAATTTTCTATAAAATTCTACCACTCGTCTGTCAAGTACCTATACATGGTTACTTCATGAAAAATGAAAAAAAGAATATATGTAACGAAGGTCATAATAAAACAAAGCATGTACTAAAGAGAGGAAAAGAATAGCCAACCAATCTCAGTAACTTCTTTACAACTAATTCCCCCACCAAGGATCTCATCCAGATCAGCACAAGAAGTAGTAATGCGTGGAAACATTTTCTCTTCATGAAGCATATCCCAAGCACTCTGTGCACCTGCTAGGATCAGGATTCATAAGATTTTTTTTCCTTCTTTTTAATTTGCAATCAATATTAAAAAAAAGTCATAAAATTATAAGCACGAGCAAATTTTCTAAAATAAATTTGAAATACAAGTGTAGTGATTTTGTTAATAATCAAGCAAATATGAACTCAAATAGGTACAAACAGAAGAGAAAAGCGGCACTCAATTCAAAACTCGAAATCAAATACACTACCGATTCACAGAGATGCAACTAATTGTTGAAAAGTGAAAAGCAAATAAGCCTCAACCTCATCGATAAAATAACAATGAGAGCATGAGTTTATAAGTGTATGAATCAACTCCACCTAATGAGGTTAACCTTTTAGATAAATGTTCATTATTTTGTAGAAATTCATAGTAACTATTAGGCCTTTTAAATGATATCAGAATCTATGGTTGTTGTCTTGGATTAATTTGTGAAATGTGATCTTGGTTGGATTTGAAAAGAAATTATCTAAAATCTCACGGTAGTATTCAAAAGTTGAACTTAGAGGATCTTGAAACCTTAGACAAATAAGATGGACTGAAGTCAAAGTTAAATAGGAGACGTTGAACTTGGAGGACCTCAAAAGAACTCTAAAACCTTGGCCAAATAAGGTGAGTTAAAATCAAAAGTTTAAGGGGGCTAGCCATGGAAGATCGATTGGATTGACTTTGTGTCAGAATGTAGACATAAGAAAACCAGTCTTGTTTGAAGGGAAAATTATTGAGAAGTGAAAAGCAAATAAGTCCCGGCTATATTGATAAAATACTAATGAAAATATTAGTTTATAAGTGTATGCATCAACCCATCCAATGAGGTTTATGTTTGGGATTGAAGATCTTTATATCGTGGAAATCCATGGTAGTTATGAAGCATATCACTAATTAAGAAAGATATTATTACCGTTAACAATAGCTCGACTTTCGTGAGGCACGTCTAACCTCCTACTAACTGATGCAACCTTGAGGATTTCAATAGCTTCACTATCCGAGATTTTTAGGTCTGGTAGAAAATAAACAGTCGATAAAAATTCAATTACTACAAGGTCAAAGAATCACGTATGAAACATTTTTGAGTAATAAAGGGGTTATCGTTGAGAGAAATCGATCCAAAAAATGTAGAAATAAAAAAAATTAAGCAGGAAAATTTGAGAGAGAGAACCTTGAGCAAGGTTTGAAGAGGACAGCGAAGATAGTGAAGAGAGAGTGGTATAACCAGCTGATATTAGTTTCCCTCTCTGCGATGCCGAGAGTGGTAATCTTCCCACTTCCATCTCCGTTCAAAGAGAGTGAGAGTAAGGAGGTTGTCGATTTTCTATGAGTGAGCATTGAGTAAATTGGAGGGAAGTGTCCTTCGGCCTTGTGTGGTTAATGTATTAACAAAAAAAAAAAAGAGGTTTAGTCAAAATAGAACCCAGAACCCACAAATAAAATGAATAATGAACAAATATAAGTTCATTAATTTCATAATTAAAAATAAATAAACATAAGTAAATCACAATTTAAAAATAAAAAATAAAGTAAAAAAATATTAATATTAATATATTGGATAAAATATTAATTTCTTTTTTTACCTTCGGTTTATTAGTATCTTTTTAATGTTTATTTATTAACTTTTATTATTTAATTTTATAGTTATTTTAAATAAAAACTAAGATTATATTTTGTAAGTGGAGTTTAATGATATCATTTCCAAATTTAAAATTTCTTTAATATTTAAACAAACTTTGAGATTTTTTTAGAAGATGGATATCACCACAGGTCTATTAGTTATTAGTTATGTCAAAAAAATAATTTAATCTTTTCTTATTTTTTTTAATATTTTAGTCTTTTTTACAAAAAAAATAACATGGATAAATAACTAATTTTTTTAAATATTTTTTTCAATATTTTTTGAACTATTATTAAGATGTCATTGCAGATTGTCTTAAAAAATAAAAATACAAAATTGATAAAACTAAAAATAAAAATATTTTATAATTTAATTATTTATTATTACTTCATCAATTTTTTAAAATAAAAAGATTAAATTCTTATAAAAAACAATAAATAAATTAAACTCTAATGGTATAAACATCAAATATATTTGTATCTTTTAATATTTACCCATATAAATATAAATATCAAATTTTGTTATGTATTGATGCACTACACCAATAAAACTATTTTAAGAGTCATTTCATAAATATTCTCTTTATGCAACTGTTTCAAAAACATCTAAATTGATAAGGTGTTTAAAATTGATTAACCCTTGCATATCTAGCTCTCTCTCGCTAAAAGGCATACTTAGCCTGGAGCCTCGTACCGTGTTTGAGAAACTTGAATAAAAATTTATTAAAAAATTATAAAAAATAACAGTCTTGAAACATAAACAAAAATAATTTCTAATAATATTAAACAAAATCTAAATTAACGATATTTAACATTCAACGGATCAAAATAATCGTATTTTAATTTTAACGATTTTTAATGCATCCAAATAAACTGTAATTAATGTGAAATGATATATAATTTCTTTTTAATAGTAAAAATTTATGAACCAGACATAAATAGTTATTTTATAGTTATAAATTTTAATGGTATTATTTTTTGTTATTTTTCCAAATTTATTCTCGTCCATTTTCATAAGGAAAGAAAAACTAAGCAAAGCAGCTTCCTAACAATGCTAAATTACGTTAGTATTAACTTCATTCTTATAATTCATGATGTATCACATGTTATGTTCTTGCTAATAGTCTCTGGTGTTATGTTCAGAAGGTATTGGAGCTTGAAAAGTTAGGGAACGAAGGACCACTGGATTGTATGTGTGATTTAGCAGTATATACAGCTGGACTTGGCTTGTAATCTGTTTGCATTTGTTCCAAACACAGGGTCGGAGACAATCATGAGTTAAATGCCCAAAAGAAACATCATTTTAGTTTTTAGAAAGTTTCCTCACAATCTCACGACTCGTTAAATGATACAAATTACCACTCTTTGATCTGACAATCTGCAAATGGTTTCAAATAGCTGCTTTGAGAGTTGCCCAGATATACCATTCTAACGTTTAAGAAGCATTGGACTTTCATAAAGTGCGGACAAGCGTTGAAGCAGAGCAAGGAGACCATCCCTGGCATTCAGTAGATGCTCGCAGGTTATGTTTGCTGTTGGAGAGATGCCTGGATGATAGATGTAAGTGATGGATGAACACGTGCCTTTCTCAAGGAGCGAGCTTCACTTCTTCCCTCAGCATATTCCTCTCCCAGCGGCCACCGTGGTCGTATATCATACTGGTACCAAAAAAAAAACGTATCTGACATGAGCCTGTCTATAAAAAAACTAATAGTATATAAATGAGTGTCATTACATTAAACCAAGAAGCCCTTTAGAGAGAGTGTTTAAAATCATGAAGGTTCATTCTACATAGTATAATTTATAAGCACAATCGGACTGAACAATGGCACTCAGGTTAGCTTAAGATTCATTTCATGATAGGGTAAATAATATTCTCTAGCTAATAATTCTTTAATCAAAGGGTTACAAGACAGGACCAGGGACCAAAACAAATACACAGGCAACACAGCTCAAATTTTTTTTCCCATTCCCCATTTGGAAAAAACCAATTATTAAACATTAAAACACTACGTAAACTATATTTTTGGTAGAGGAAAGGAAGAATTGAAAAAACTCCAGAATAAATTAACAGCAGAAGTGGAATAAACAAAGGAAAATATAAATGAACAGAATTAAGCCGTAAGCAAAAATATATATATATAACAAACCACAGAATCCTCAGGTTCATCTGCAGGTGGCGGTGGATCAAATCTTCCCATCCTAAAGTGCTCAATACCGGTCCAAGCCACCATTACACCTAGTAAGGCAAAAATTCAGGGTCTGGTAACTAGCTGATTTGATGGACCAATTGTGTGTACCAATTAAGTATGAAACACTAGGTCTAAAAATGTACACTGTACTGGATGGGTGAGTGAGTGCAGGTATATGGATTTATAGTGGAAGTGTACGCATGTATGCAAAAGCTCGGGTTTCTTTTAATAAGAGATGGTAGTAAGTTCCCAAACAAGCAACTTTGCCTCAATAATCAAGATAAGCACTCAAGCAGAATTCTAGATTTGACATTTCACCTCATTCATAATCCGACTCATAATCACATGAAATAAATTACCATTGTCAGTGCAAAGGCTGGGAGGAGGGCATACAAGACCCAAGCCACTTTTCTTGACAACCTGATCAAGCCGAGCTCGGACATACTGATTTGAGGCAACTCCTCCAGAGACTACCTGAAGGAGGGAGAACATATAGGTGAATTTTATGCTTGCTGTTAAAAGAAAAGAAAAGAAAATGTTACCGATAGGTTTCAAGGTAAAATAGCATTTCAGATTACCAAATGTTTTACAGAGGGTGCAAGCTTTAAAGCCCATTCAATAGCTCGTTCACACCTTTCCTCCAGATGTAATACTGCAACTCGCTGTATTGAGGAATCATGTTAGAGGAACTAGGCGAATATATATAAAAATATTGAGAAAAATGTCTTATATAAGAAACTAAGAGAAAGAACACAAATACATTTAATAACCTGAAAGGAGGCAGCAATATCAGCTCGAGAACTTCTATCTTTGTCACTTGCAGAAGAAATAGGAATTGCAGCATCACTGCAAAAAGCCCATATAAACATCACAAATCAACTTGTTACCGAAGAAATATTAATTGCAGCGTCGTTGTGAAAAGCCAATATAAACATCTTAAATGACCACAGAAATTCCTACCAACTGCAACCAGAAATTTTACTTTTGTGCTCTAACACTGAATTTTACCGGTCTAATTGTACACAATTAATAGCTCTCCGCTAATATGTACAATTTCCTATTCTTTAGAATTATATTATTACAAGTTCCTTTGAATTTGGTATTTACTAAATAAATTGTACCTGGATTATCAAGAAAATGACTGACTTGGCAGACAAAAGTGGGACTCTACTTCCAAAAAGAAAATAATTGGATATTAAGAGAAAGAATGCATACATATTTCTGGATTCAATCGCCAGCCTCACTTGAGTCTTCAGACCAGCATATGAGAAATTACAATCTTTATGTTGCTTCATCGGAATCTAAGAAAAAATAAAACCAGTTATTTACTTAGAATACAGATTATAGTTGTATACAAGATACAATCCAAAAATGTCAATCATATATCATACTTCTGAAGGAGTCAACATATCCAATATATTACTAAAAGATAACTAACTGAGAATTTTATTGATTCGGTATCTCCTTCCTGAGCAAGTTCTTCTATAGCTGGCCCACCACTTCCTCTCAGATCAAGACCAAGCCACTTTGCAGTCTTGTCATAGGCCTCACCAATTGCATCATCTATTGTTGTCCCCAGCTGTAAATAATGACCAAGATCACAAGCAAGAACGAGTAGATTGTGCCCTCCTAAAAACAATTTAAAAGAATGACTTTCAACTGGATCAGGCACCAATAAAAGCTTTCGACAAACATAGATCTCACTGTTCAAGAACATTAGATAATCTATTAAAAAAAAAGACCTCAATCTTTGAAAATATCTTTAAAAAATGAAAGTGGATAGTAGTGAAATAACTAGCAAAAATAGTAAAGCATAGTTGATGTCATTAATGAATAGATTTTACCTGAAATAAGCAGGGCCATGAATGGAAACTGCAACTCTTTTTCAGTTAACCTAGTAAGTGAACATAATATATGTCAACATGAAAGAAAGCACTTCATGTTGCATGTTATTGATGTATAAATACTTCAAATCACGCCCATATTCTATATCCAATGGAAAAATAAAGTTGTTTGCTCCATTAGATAGTTACTATTGCCCACCTGGGTACTAGAGCATGAGCCTCCATGTGATGCACACCAATAATAGGAAGTCTATGGCCACCAGCTAATTTACGAGCTTTGCGGACACCAACTGCATTGACAATACATGAAGTAATTCTAACTTTTAAGACACTTAATAAGATAAGTTTCATCCTTTTAATAAAGATTTCAATCATGAAAAGCCATATTAATTAAAGTACACCAATAAGGAAGTATTTTTAATATTCTCATTTGATCCCTACACTTCAAACAGAAAAAAAGCATCATAGTTCGAAAGAAACCACGTGGCATCAGCAATTTCAGTATAACTGACACAAGTGAAGAAAATAAGAGTTTATACAAATCATATTACCACGGAGACAAAGGCTCAAACCAGGACCGATAGTAACAGCAATTGCTGATAGATCCCTTTCAGTAATATTAGCTTTGTCAAGTGCTTCTTGCACAACCTGCACTTGGAAAACACAACACAGACTAAGATCAGTAGCAGAGGAAGCAAATATGCTACACCGGAATAATTTATTTTGCATGGTTCAGAACATATGTGTCCAACAAAGGCATAGTGGAACGGAATTTTTGGGTTTAAAATATTTTGAACTGTCACACAAATCAGCATTTGATTTCAGATTTCAGTAATAATATAAAAGTGCCATAATATAATTGAAGGGGGCATAATTTTGAAGAGGCATAACCTGATCAATTACTTGTGAGTGTGCGCCTTCAGCCATTTTTGGAGCAACACCTCCATATCGAGCAAGCAAGTCTGCCTTAATATAGTCAAGGGTTAAAAATTAGAAGACCTTCTTTAATAAATTAATTAATAACTAAAGGAATCAGGAAATCAGTAAACCCAGTTACTCTAAGAAAATGTACCAGAGGATGCAGTGCAAAGGATTACAGCTCTTTGTTTCAGGGGAGTAATGTAATGAAAGTCAAAATCAAATAAACAAACAAACAAGAACCACAAGCTTTATTTTTACTAATCTTGCCAAATTATATCCGAAAAAGCATAGTAGTATGACACTATGTACCTGGGAAGAAACAATTTGACTTAGAATTTCACCATTGCTTCTCACCTGAAATCACAAATACCATATCTCAAAAAAAGATTGATATCCAGTATATAAAACACAGAAATCTCAAGAAACCTGTAACATAAATCATTCTAGTTCAATATCTTACTACAGCAGCTGCGGTGTCATCGCAGCTAGTTTCGATACCCAACACAAGAAAATCGTTTTGTGGACTTGAAATTCGATTTTTCGGAATTGTTAAGGTGTAATTAGTCGATCTAGAGCAACGGACCGCCGAGGAATCGAATGGAGAAAAATTGGAGGGTGATAGTAACGAGCCTCGTTGCAGTAAATGAGGCTTTAGTGCTCTGAGACTCTTTGAAACTGCGTAAGGTTTTGGAAGGAGATTTAGGCGGGAAAATGCTGAGGAAAACGCCATTGTCTAGACCTTCAGACCTCTGTGAGATAGAGCTGAGATTGCGAAATTGAAGCAGACACCCGTTTAGTGTTCGAAAAAATCTTACTCATTATAATGTGATAATATAATTTATTTTTAGGTAAAACTCTTCGATTCTTAACATTACGCAATTATTTACCTAACGTTACTTTTAATTTTTGTTGTTATAAAAAAAAAATTGCATATATAATTCACATATACGTGATCTTATTTTTAACCCATTAATAAAAAAATACGTGTTATTTTTCTTATGATATAAAATAAGATAGTTGTTTTTGTTCTAAGAAAAAAAATAATATATGTTATTTTATTGATATAATTAAAAATAAAGTTAAATATATAAAAAAGATTATATCATAAAATTAAATTTTAAAACTTACTTCCATTTTTATATGATTAAATTATATATGATTAAATTTTTTTTATAAATTTTTTTTAATACTCTCTAAAATATAAATTTATTTAAAAATAAAATTATGATATATGTAATTAAATATTTGTTAAGAGTTATTATTTATAAAATTTTAAATTATATATAACTAATTTTGAATAAAAATATTCTTATATTTTAAAGTAACGATATATCTTATATTTTATATTTTATTTTAAATTTAAAAAAATGATAACTTTTATAACATATTAAAAAACATACAATTAGATAGATCATGAATGAGTTTAATATTTACTTAAAAAATTACTAACTCATTAAATAAAATTTTAAAACTCAAAATTTGATTAACAATATTTGTTGTATTATTTTTTTTAGATGTGTGTATATTTTTAGTTAAATTTTTATAATAATAGATTCATAGTTGATTCAAAAAGATAAGATATATTTAATTATGAATTTATTTAAGAAATATAATTATTATTTATTTATTTTGTAACAGATTTCAAATATATGGTTTAAGTTAACAAAAACAAAACTTAAAAAGAAGCATAATAAATTAACAATTCTTCTAAAGAAGAGCAAACAACAATGTCTTTTTTTAATATCAAAATACAATGAGAAACGAGTGTTATCAACTTTACATGATGACAATATTGAAGACTATATACAATTGCTCTAAAGATGACAAATTAATAATAATCTTCTTATTTTGGACGTGACTCCTAATGAATCACAGAGAAAGAAGAAAGTTGCTGCTTTATAATGCAAGCTTGAGCTTCCACCATGCTAAAACAAAATCTAGTCCAACATTATAATTAAGGAGGACATGTACAATGGTATTGCGTACTATGTAATGTGTTAGGAGGGGAAGGTTGCTTGAAGCCACTTCTCAATCATAAACTCTATTCAGATTATTATAGCACCAAACTTCGAGCCTGTAATCGTCACTGATGACCTGAGCCTCGACATGAAGGAAACCAATGGCCATTGTACCTCCTCCAAAGATGTCAAACAATTCTTGTGCTTTAGGAAAAGGCTTTGCAGATGTGCTGGACAAAGTTGCAAATTTTGAGTAGACTAATAATGTATAACTAAAATTAGGTCAAACTAAATAAAAATATTGGTAGAACTGACCTGGCATCAAACTGTAACTGTATTTTCTTTCTAATACTATAAGTAGACTTATAATATATAGCAAGTAATTAGGTCACTACCTACTGTGTGTCCCCAAGTTTATGGAAAACATTTGAAAAGTTCATTTTCTCACTAAAAATGCACACATGAGTTCCTTTGTTTTATGGTAGTATTTCATTAGTCTCTCATTTTTTTAAAAGATACAAGTAATCTTAATTTTGTTCTATTAGAAAAAAACCAAGAGAAGATAAACCGATCATTTTCTTTTTTTATAAAAAAAATCCCTAATTACAAATTTAGACCCAATTTTACCCGTACATTATTTATATGGTTCGATCCATGTGACAAAATTATATAGAAAAATAAATTACTTTACAAATTTTCAAAATAATTTTGTCATTTGTCACGTTATAAGTGATGTGATTGTAAAAGTATGTACATATTTTTGTGTTCTTAACATTTTTTATTTTATTAAATGACAACATATATCCTTTATTAAACACATATGTGACAAACATGTGCAAGAAATTAAACTTATATGTACATTTGAGACGTTTTCCTTTTCAAACATTTATTAATCTTTATTAATAAGATTCAAATCAATCCTACTTTAGTTTTCCAAAAAAAAATATTCAAAAAAATCAAAATTGAAAAAATTGATTAAAATGTCTAAAAATAGAACAATAACACGAATAAATTACACAAATTTTAAGAAATATGACTAATTTGCCTAGTTTATAAAAGTAAAGTGCCAGATGTCATGCTACCTACAACGATATACCAATACATGTTTTGTTTACAAAACTCTCCTTATACATTTATGGTTCTATAATAGCTTTGCCTTCTCGTCTTCACTAGTTTATCAATTTTAATCTTCTCGTGAACTCCCAGTTCTATCAACATCATCTCCAAAATATCCTTTCGAGAGTAAATATTCAATCTCTCATTTAAGATGTTTGTAGTCTCTAGTCCAATGACTTGTGTCCTTATAAAGTGTACATTATTTATTGAAGTCTATTAATAGAGTCTTCATAGGTGGTGGTCAATTGACATTATTAATATGTTACATACGTTGTACGACCTCAGTCAACAAGATACACATGGGGACCTCTAAAAAGGGATAACGCCCTTCCCCAAGTCCCTAAACTTCCCTTAGGAGTAATCACAAGTTTAAAATAGGGAAGGTTAAAGCGCCTATCTCCATAAAATCTTCTATTCTCTTCAACTTTTAACTGAGATAAGCTTAGTCATGTTTCTATTTATCACCTCCTAAATGGACTTCATCTCCTTTTCCACGTTGATTTTGGTCTCTTCATAGACCATTTCTAGAGATCGGGTTGTGATCTTTGTCAACTCAATAAAGAGACAGGTGAGATTCCTTCCTTATTAACTTCTTACATGCATAATTAGTAACAAATGTCTTCACTAATGCATCAAATTAAGCCTTTTATACTCTTGGGGGTCAACTTAACTAACCATTATTGCGTTGTTTCTTGGAAGGTGCCTGCGAACAATTTGCAGTACATAGCTTCTCTTTTGTTCTCAGGATGTCTCACAGTAACCATAACCATCTTAAATTAGAGAATATGAGCCATTGGGTCCTTTATCCTTTTATAGGCGAGACATTTGATGGAAATAGATTTTGGTGGTGTTGTTGTTAACTCTAGGGCATCCAAGAAAGGTGAAGTTGACAAATGATCACACACAATTTGGATGTCGCCCTAAGGTCTTAACTTCTCTTGTCCTTTAAACCAATCGTCCATTTTAGCCCATATTTTCTCCTCTATGTCTTTCAATTTTTTCTCAAAGGTATCACTTGGGTCACTGGATGGTGTAGGGAATCATGTGGCACCAACGTCTCCCAAACCTAAACGTGCTAGAAGAGAATGGGACACATGTACCAAAGGTTCAATGGTTGATGGGTTCATATATACAGGTCCTTGAATGGGATTAGGGATTGGAACTATAAGCATGTGTTCTTCAACTCCATCCGATCATTATAGACGGAGAGTATGTGTCGTGTGCCCAATCCTAGGCTGGCGATTGTTCAACACCAGTGGGCTAAGAGTATGGAATGAACTCTCAACCTTCAAATATTCCTCTTGTACCAACTTAGACCTAAGTTTATTACTCTCTCTTTGAGACTTAGTGAATGCTCGTTACAACTCAGTTAGTTGCTTTTAGAGACTCCTCAACATGGCATCATTTTCAAGAGATGTACTTTTGGAGCTATAGCTTACTGAACTTGTGGTTCGTGGAGTTGTCCTGGCTGGTATGGTCATATTGTAATAGGATAGGGGTCGATTGCCTTCACTAACTAAAGGTTATGCGCTACCTAGTTCATGATCACCAGGTAACATCTTGACTGGAAAATAGCAATACATCTGGTAGTTGAGATCAAATTCTAGAGTTGGGCATATGAGAGTATTAGTCTGCTCGGTATGTGATGGCAGACTAGTCATTTTAAATGGAGTGAATCTTCCTAAAACACAAGCTATTTCTTCAAGGTATAAAATACAAGGCCTCAAATGCTAACTAAGGACTAGAAAGATTTAAAACTCCATGGTGTGTGCCAATTATTTGGAGAGATTCTAATATGTTATAGCTTTTAAAGATTCTAGAGAGAAATAAAAAATGTTAATAATGAGCAGATCATTTATTCTTCTCACTAAGAAGGTATGTATAACACCTATTATACATGTATTGAGTTTACATAAGTAGACACTCTTTATATAAGCTGTCAGAGTACGTACAAAGTAATTTTACATAAAATTAGGTCGTTGTCCTTAAGTCACCATATACATGCTGTATGAGGTATTGTATGCAAAGAAGTGACCTATATCGTTAAGGTAGTATACCAGATTGTTTACTTAGGCTCGATTTTAATCCTCAAGTCTTCGTCAATTGCTTCCCAAGATTAGGTTGCTATGTACAAGGTACAAAACGAGTGCTACCTTTTATCATATGAGTGAGATATCTCAAGTCACTAGGATCGTATACCTACTACCTGGATAATATCAAACTATTACGATAATGATAGGTTTTATCTCAAAATGACTTTGGTAAATAAAAATATATATTTTATGGAAATACATTTGTCTAATGTTAAAATGCATACAACATTGGTATCTAGTGTTGTGGTAAGGCTTACCACAAGAAAACAATGCCTTATCACAATAATAATGTCTTATTTCAAAGCGACTTTGATCAAAAATAAAATTCATGGTAAAATATTTCCCTAATGTAGAAAGATATTGACTTAACGTGGGAAGGCTAACTAATAGTATCTAATGTCATGGTAAAATTTACTACAATAATAATAATCCTTATTAATAGAGCAATTTTAATAAAAAATAAAATCTAATCCAAATATTCTACTAATTTAATAAATATATATATATATATAAATTTTCAAATGCAATAACAAAAACTATTACTAGTGACCTTTTTTTTAACTAAAGTAATACTTATGAAAAAATATGTCCTTTTCAAAAAAAAATTTATTAAGTCTAGCCTGGCTTGTAAATGCTTTATTATAGTTTGTTAATATCTTTTGAAGTTAAATTAATTTATTCTCACATCTTACTAATACTTTTTCATAATAAATCGATATATTTTCATAGTTTGCTAATGTCTTATTGCATTGAATCGATGCTTTCTTACAACATATCAGTACATTTTTATACTCACTGGATAGTTTGTTGTTGACTAATAATGATCGTTGAAGTTCCGTTTATGATTCTATTTTTGTTATATATAATGGTAAATATATGTATATTTTGGTCTTAATATTATACGTGTAAGATTATGTGAGGTAAATAATTCAAAATAATTTATATGCATAACTCAATATATATTAAAGATATAATGTTATTATTACATATAATATTAATATCATAACGATTATGACAACGAAACTAGAATACCCTTCGATCTTAATTTTATAATTTTTAAAATGATCAAAATATTTAAAAGAAAAAAGATTAATTTAAATTTATTAAAAAGTAGAAATAAAATATAAATGAATTCGTTGAAGTCTTAGTTGATATAGAAAAAAATGTTAAAAATAAGTATAAAATAAGTAAAAAAAAATTAAAACATGCATTTAAAGAATAAAAGATAATAAAAAATTATTAATATTATAATTGATGGAATAATAAAATATTATTAATGTGATTATATATTAAAAATTATAAATAAAATATCATACTATATTAAAATAAGATTCAAGGGATTATGGATATTAAAAGTCTATTTAAAAAACATATCCACTAATATTATTCTCATCGACTTGAGTTTTTTTTTAATTAATAATTTAACAAATAAGGGCAACGTTTTTTTTTATATTTATTCAGTAACCGAAATCGGGAATTCCATGTAATTTTCATCACCGCCCCGTCACCGACTTGGAAGTTCACTGACGATTGATGTGGGCTAATAGTGGCACTAGATTTCTGTGCTATTGCGGTTTTGTTATTCCGCGTGTCTCTCCACCTCTTCTGCTACCCAGGTTTTCTTCCCTTATTTTCATGGACACCACGCCCACCTCCAGCTCCATTAGCAGCCCTTCTTTTGCCTCTTTTGCTCGCTCCAGTACAAGGTCTCTCTCTTCTTATTTTCTTTTTTCTTTTTTATTATTTTTTTTTAGGGAAATTACATTGCATGCTTTAAACAATCGAAGTCTTGCAATTGGGCAGTGGGGGCAGAGGAAGGGATTTCGAGATGAAAAATGATAGAGCAAGGCCTCGAGGCCGTGGCCGTGGCTCCAGCTCCGACAAAGATAAGATTGACGCCCTCGGTAGATTATTGTAAGCAATATCTATATAATCAAATTTCCTACTTGTATTTACTTGTTGTGTTGCTTTGTTGGATTGTTCGTGCTTGTATAATAAATTGTTGTGCTGTGTTTGATATTTCCAGGACACGTATTTTGCGCCACATGGCTTCGGAATTGAATTTAAGCATGAGGAATGATGGGTTTGTAAAGGTTCATGATCTTTTAGGGCTCAACCTCAAGACATTTGCTAATATCCCATTAAGATCACATACTGTTGATGACATTAAGGAGGTTAGTCATTGAAAATAATTTATTTTACTGCATATGAGACGGAGGTTGAATTTGAATATAATTAGTCAATTATGTTTATGGAAAATTGTTTTGATCAAGTTCTTCAACTGAATAGTGCTTACCTTTTAGGCTGTCAGAAAAGATAATAAGCAGCGTTTTACCCTCCTTGAAGAAAATGGAGAGCTTTTGATCCGTGCAAACCAAGGACACACTATAACGGTGAGTTTATATGAGATTTTTTTTGTGGTCACGTAGCTTATATGGTTGGATTGCATAAATTCTCTATTTTTTAGTAGAACACTAAAGTTTTATTTTAACTATTCACTGGAAAATTAGGTCAGAATGCTGATCATGTGACCAAATTTTAATGTTATTTTTGAAATAACAATTTTATTGAGGTTATTATACTTTCAATCAAATTATATTAAATTAGATATATAAGGTAAATGACGAGAAATACCCTCATAAATTAGATCACATGACTAACACATGACATAATGTGATCAAAATTTGCATTTAGTGGTCAAAATAAAATTTTAGTATTAGTTTTATGAAAGCATCAGTACTTATGTAGTCCACTAAAAAGCTATGAAACTTTTGTGCTCCAGTTGTGTAAGCTATAGAACCCCCTAGCGCCTTTTGCTTATGGTTTTTAGAATTGCATCTTATGGAAAATGAAGAAACTTTTTTCTATTGGTTCAACTTTCCTATTTGCATCACATTGTGCTCTTTGTTTTGAATCTTCTCTTTTTCAACTGTAATATTGACAGTATTGTACATTTTTTAGCCATAAAAGATGTTAGCCTAAGAAAGCCACATGTTTTTTCTTATGGTGATGTTGTTTTCTGCATCCAACTATAATTCTTTGGATGACGGTATGAATTCAATTCTCATTACAATTGACAGACAGTTGAGTCCGAGAGCCTTTTGAAGCCAATTCTTTCAGCTGAAGAGATTCCAGGTTTCTCTTTTATTTTCAACAAGTAACACTATTGTATTCTTAGATCATACTGATTACCATCAGTGAGTCTATTTACTGTTTATTATGGAAACTATACATTTTTGTTTTCTGTTTTCTTTCCCCTTGATGTGCAGTGTGTGTACATGGAACCTATAAGAGGAACTTGGAATCTATTTTAGAGTCCGGTCTAAAACGCATGAAGAGACTGCATGTACATTTTTCATGTGGCTTGCCAACTGATGGGGAAGTGATCAGTGGTAACATACATATTGTTTCCTTTTATGCATACGGAATTTACTAATTTGAGTTTACTTCTGGTGGACCACTAGCTGCTAGTAGTTTTGCAAATCCAATCTATATCCTACTGCCTCTTTGCGCTTTTGGAAAGTGACGAACAGGGGATGTGAAGTACTAAGGAGAACATCAGATCATCTCTAAGTTTAGAGGGTTCTTCTTCTTTATCACTTATCATTGAGATATATTCTTTTCTGTTTTGAATCAAACTTCTTTTCTGTAGGGAGGCTGATCATCGACTCTTAGGAATTTTTTCTCCTGTCAGTATTTAGACATGAAACTGGTGAAAATAAAATAATATGATTTGGTTGCTTTATCTTTACAGTAAAATAGGTCTTTTTGGAATCTAGAGGCTGCATAATGACCATCTATATGTAGGAAGGTGTAATGGAGCTGCAAGCATCATACTTTAAAATTCCTAAATAACTTTATCGGAGTCTGCCTCACATATTATCACAGTTCTTGCTTATTTTCTTTGTATAAAGGATTGTACGCAAGTGGTTTACCTAGAAGTCTTGCAGATAAGTCTATCTTCCATGTTCAAAGGACACTAAGTACATCTTAAGAAAAAGAAAAGAATGAATGTGGGGTGAGGGAGTTGAGGGATTTTCTGGGCTCTTGAGTTGTAACTCAACTGATAAATCTGCTCTTTCTTGATGAAGTTGATGTTTTCTATATTCCAACTTATTCTGATAGTTTCCTTTATTTTTTGCAGGCATGAGACGAGATGTCAATGTTCTGATCTTCCTTGATGTTCAAAAAGCTATGGAAGGTATTCTTACCATTTGGATTCTTCACCCTAAAATGTCATGTGCCGAGTTTTTTTTTTAAATAATTAGATTACTTACATACTTATAACTAAGATTTGAACCTTAGATCCTTTATATGTTAAAACGAGCTTCATGTTGTTGAGTCACATCTTGTAAGTGTGTATCTTGTTTTATGATGTGAGAAAATATGAGGTGACTTAAACAATGCAATTTTTTTTTTCTCAATGTTGACTACAGATGGAATTAAGTTCTACATTTCAGATAACAAGGTGATCTTGACTGAGGGGATCGACGGAATTGTTCTTGTCAAGTACTTCAAAAAGATAGAATCATGGCCAGATAGAAAGCTTATGCCTTTTTGATTTTGAATCCTGTATCAGGACAATGGCGTTTCCTTTGCTTTAATTTTTTTTTTTCATGTGAGACGTCAAGGGTATCAGTTCTTTTTTTTTTTATGGGTTTTTAGTATGGTTCGAGCATGTGATATGTCGAGGATATCAGTTTTAGTGTGGTTCGAACGTGTAACTTAAATAGAATAAGTTTGAGTCTTACCTCTATACAACTAAGTGAACCATTGAGTATATTAATTCAATCTTATAAAAATGTGGTTTTCTTTTGCGAATATGGTTGTAGAAATTGTTCTCTGTTGTCTTATGGATGATTATCTAATCTTTTATCAATGAAAATCAAATTGATGCGACCGGTTTATGCTAGTTATGATCAATGATTCATATAAATCATAGTTGAAAATTGAAATGTTAATCTCCGTATGATGCTCTCACCGAGTGAAATAGGGGATGTATGAAACACAACAACTTTGAAATTTTGATTAGTCATTTTGGTTATCAATTTTCTTAGTTAAAGATATTGGTTTCTTGGTAACTCATAAGTATGTTCATATCTATTCAGATATTCAGCTATTAGCTTGCAAGGTTCTTCTGCATAACAATTAATGTTTAAGAACATCTTTTTTCTGTGATCCATTTTTGAAAGGAAAAAGGAAGTAGTAACTTATTTTAGGATTAACTGATATTTTAGGATTAACTGATAATCAAGTTGCATTAAAATTTCACATTCTGTAGAAAGCATATGCATGTGGTTTTACTCTTATACAGATATATATATGTTACTTTATAATTATAAATTCTCCGTCACCGTTGTCTGAAAAATGCTTCTCATTTATTAATGGAAATAAAAACCAGATGTAGTTCATCTGTTGGTGAGAATAGGAAAAGAGTCCATGTTGCACTAATCTATTTGATAATTTTATCTAATAATATAATTTAAGTGTAACTAATTATAAGAGTATAATATAAAATTTATACATTTTCATCGTATTAATAACAAAATAATTATAGCAATATTATTAACATTTATCATAATTGGATATAACATTACTAATAGCAATCACGTTAACAGCTCAAAAAAGTGTTTTTTTTCCTTTCTAAAACAAAAAAGCGCCTTAATTAAATGTAGTTGTTTTTATACAAATGATTTAGAAAAAAATAATATAGATTTTTTTTGATAAATTACTTTTAATTATTTATTCAAATTTATACAACAATAAATATATATTATTGTTTGATTTGAATTTTTTAATTTTAAAAATAATTTATTAAATTTAAATTAGAAAATATAATAGTATTTATGATAATTTATTAATGTTATTTGTTAAATTTATTTGTAATTGGGATCGAGTTCATTATTTAAAATCGACTATCAATTTAGTATTTATCTCTATTACAGAAAGTTATAAAAAAACCTTTTAGTTTACATCTTTTGTCACATATTTTTCTTTTTTTAATTGTCATAAATACCTTAACACTAATATTATTATTACAAATAACTAATCTAATTTTATTTGTTGTTTTGCTATTTGATGCGATAGTCTCTTGATTTTTCTTTGATAAGGGAAAAAATTATTTATACCTTAAGGTTTGATATTTTATCACAAATGATATTGAAGATGTAAGATAATAAATAATTATACAATTATTTACTAACGTAAATCAATTAAATTTTAAGTTGTGAAGTAATTTTTTTAAATTTTTGAATTAAATAACCGAATCAAACCCTTTTTTTCTTCGTGCACAATTCCCTGTCATAATATATATCCAACATATTAGATTTTTTACGTTACAAATATGTTGATAATATATTTAAAAATTTAAAATTATAAATATTTATTATAAAGATGCTTATAATATTTATAAATTATAATATATTTATATCAAATATATTTATAATTTTAAAGTTTTAAATATGTGATAAACATATCGATAAATTTATAAATGTTATGGTAGCATTTATAATAAATTTAATGTACGATAAAAAAACGTGATTAATCGATTAAATCATCAAATTCAATATTTAATTATGAAACTAACAAGTAATGACGAATTATAGCTTGTACCAAAATTACTTTTCAATAATTAAAAGAAAATAAATTAGAAGAAATCATTTATATTATTTCCTCAACGAAATTGGACAAATATAAATGGAAATAAATAAGTGTTATCGTGGTAAGAAAGAAAAATTCTTACTATTTTAAGTTATCATACATTTCAAATTGACACTAATTCCAAGTTTATATTAAAAAAAACTTTGATGAATAAGCAACATGGAATTGGATGTATTTAATGAGATTTGAATTTTAATGCATGTGTTAAATAAGGTTTGAATTTTACTCGTTTATTTCTAATAATATTTACTCAGTCACATGTTTACAGTGTCGAGAAAAAAAAATATCATTGTTATATTGATAAATTGATAAATGTTCTATTACTTATTCCAAAAAGAAAAATTAGTGTGATAGTATATTTTTAGGGTTCATTTAAAATAGTCAATGGACATAAATTTTACCAAAGCTCTCTTCAACTTGGTAAGAGTTATTTACTGTTGTGGGCGGAAGCAATAAATAGCAGTATATGAATATATCAAAACGATAAAATGAACACATAAAATTTACGTAGTTCGGTAATTCGCCTAGGTCCACGGGAGGCACCAGATATTATTTGAACTGAGTAGGAAATATACAGAATACAGATACAGATTTCCTCACTAATAATATCTCTCAAGTGTTTCCCCAAACTTATAGAAAACTCTCAAACTCACAAGTATTTTCTCTTTTTGAGTTCGCTTATGCTCTCTTTGATTTTTCTGATTTTTGCCTTGTTGTTTAATGCATGAATTCTTTTCTATTTATAGATAAAGCAAGGCTCCCTTTCCCTAAATTGTGCCATAATTTAAGCTTTAAATTAGGCCACTAATTTCCATAAATTATGTCACTAATTTCCTTAAATCATGCCACAAATTAGGCCACTAATTTCCCTAAATTATGCCACTAATTTGTTACTTTTAGAGCCAATATTCAACAATATCCACCTTGGCGAAAAAGTTTATAACGCTGCCTCCAAATGTGCCCTAGGCGCTCTAAGCTCGAGAGATGTTAATCAAGTTCAAGCAGTGTTGAAACTTGATCCCTGTAACCACCTTTGTAAGCATATCTACAGGGTTATCTGCAGTTCTGACTTTCTAGAGTATAACATTCCCTTCATCGATGATTTCTCGAATAAAATGAAATCAAACATCGATGTGCTTGATGCGACCATGATGAACTTGGTTCTTTGCCAAACAAATGACACTCTGGCTGTCGTAGAAAACCTCCACGTTCTTCTAAACAATACCTAAATCCTTAATCAACCCGAGAAGCCATATAGCTTCTTTGAATGCTTCTGTTACAGCCATATACTCTACCTCTGTAGTAGACAAAGCTACAGTTGATTGCAATGTTGATCTCCAACAAACTGGTCCTCCTGCCATTGTGAACACATAACCAGTTGTAGATCGACGCTTATCCAGATCTCCAGCATAGTCAGAATCCACATATCCAACTAGGTGTTTGCCTTCAGTCTTGTCTCTTTCAAACTTCAAACCAATATCCATAGTACCATAGATGTACCGTAGAATCCACTTCACTGCTTGCCAGTGTCCTTTACCGGGATTATGCATGTACCGACTCACCATACTAACATCGTGGGAAATATCAGGTCTGGTGCAAACCATTGCATACATCAAGGCACCAACAGCATTTGCATATGGAACACGTTCCATTTGCTTCTTCTCATCGGTGGTGCTAGGTGACATCAATGCATTCAACTGAAAGTGAGGAGCAAGCAGTGTACTTACTGGTTTGGTTTTTTCATCAATGTCAAACCTTTGTAGTACTTTCTTCAGATATTGAGTTTGTGTTAGACAGACTGTGCTTGCAACTCTATCTCTTATGATTTCCATCCCAAGAATTTTCTTAGCTTCTCCAAGATCTTTCATTTCAAATTCTGAACTCAACAGAGCCTTCAATCTGTCGATCTCCACCTTGCTCTTAGATGCAATCAACATATCATCAATATATAAGAGCAAATAAATGAAGGTACCGTCTTGGAGTTTTCGAAAGTATACACAGTGATCAAACTGACTGTGTGTGTACTTCTGCTCTCTAATGAAGCTATCAAAGCGCTTGTACCATTGTCGCGGTGATTGCTTCAAACCATAAATTGACTTACTCAACTTGCAAGCCCAATTCTCTCGTCCTGGAATTTTGAAGCCATTCGGTTGAGACATGTAAATTTCTTCGTTCAAAGTACCATGGAGAAAAGCTGTTTTGACATCGAGTTGAGCTAACTCGAGATCAAACTGTGCTACCAAAGCCAATAGTATCCGAATAGATGAATGCTTAACAACAGGTGAGAATACCTCATTGTAGTCTATTCCTTCTTTCTGAGCATAGCCTTTTGCTACCAATCTGGCTTTGTATCTGATGTTGTCTTTACCAGGAACACCTTCCTTCTTGGCATAGACCCATTTGCAACCAATAGTTTTCTTTCCTTTGGGAAGTTGAATCAACTCCCAAGTCTGATTCTGGTGTAGAGACTTCATCTCTTCATCCATTGCCATCTTCCACTTCATACTATCAACTCTCTGCATGGCTTCTCTGTAAGTGCATGGAACATCATCATCAATTACTGGAAGTGCGAATGCTACCATGTCTGTGTATCTGGTAGGTTTTCTAATCTCCCTTCTCGGTCGAGTAGTGGCAATAGATTCTGGCTGTTAATTGATTGGTGGTGATGGTGAGAGAACCTCCACCTCAACTAAGATCTCTTCTTGATCATCAATTTCATCTTCACCACGATCGGTAATCGGTGCAATCTTTTCTGGATCTTCTGGAGTCTCAAGCATCACCTTAGAAAGAGTATTTGGACTTTCATTCTCTTTCTCTGAATTCTTCTGTCTCAGCATAACAGACTCGTCGAATGTAACATCTTGGCTTAAGACGATCTTCTTGGATTCACCACACCAAAGTCGAAATCCTTTAACTCTTTCCTTAAAGCCCAAGAAAACAGCTTTCTTTGCTCTAGGATCCAATTTGGATTCACTAACATGAAAATATGCTGGACATCCAAATATTCGCAATGAATCATAATCAGTAGCAGGTTGTCCAGACCATACCTCTTTAGGAGTTTTTCCATCTAATGCAGTCATAGGAAGTCTATTCATTATATGAGTTGCATATGACAAAGCCTCAGCCCAAAATGCCTTGCTCAATTTGGGTTGAGATAGCATACATCGAACTTTCTCAACCAATGTTCGATTCATTCGTTCTGTAACTCCATTCTGCTGTGGTGTACGAGGAACAGAAAAATGTCTGATTATCCCTTCATCTTGACAAACTTTAAAGAAGGGATCTGATTTGTACTCGCCACCATTATCAGATCTGAGCCTTTTAATTTTCCTGCCTGTCTGAGTCTCGATCATTTTCTTCCATTTAAGAAAGATATCCAGAACTTCATCTTTGTGACTCATGGTGTATATCCAGACATATCTAGAGAAATCATCAATAAAAGTCACAAACCAGCGTTTACCTCCAAGTGAAGCATTCTTTGAAGGTCCCTAGACATCCATGTGAATATAATCAAGAGATCCCTTAGTACGATGAATGACAGTGCCAAGCTTGACTCTTGTTTGTTTTCCCATTACACAATGCTCGCAGAAATCAAACTTTCCAGTCTTGGCACCTTTCAAAATACCTTGTTTCATTAAGCCTTACAAAGCCTTTTCACCGACATGCCCTAAGCGCATGTGCCACAGGCGGGAAGAATCATTTGTCTTTTCTTCAGAACTACTTGAGATAGTCGCTTCTTCCCAGAATCGTACTCCCATCTAGGAAATACAAGTTCACCTTTCGAGTACCCTTCATTGCTACAAATGCACCTCGTACAACTTTCAAGACTCCATTTTCCAATGTTACCTTGTAACCATCAGAATCTAGAACACCTAAAGAAATAAAGTTTTTCTTTAGGTCAGGAATATACCTTACATTTGTAAGTCGTCTGATTGTACCATCGTGCATCTTTAGTCGTACTGTTCCAATCCCTTTTGTCTGATAGGTATTATCGTTGCCCATAAGCACAACTCCTCCATTGAGCTTCTCAAAACTCGAAAACCAATGTCTGTTTGGACACATATGATAAGAACATCCAGAATCAAGGATCCACTTATCTGAGTAGGTTTTTTATGATGAAACTGAAAAGACTGATTCTTCATCTTCATCGGCCTTCTGTGCAACATTTGCATTTGACTTGTCCTTGTTTGGGCAATCTTTCTTCCAATGCCCTTTCTGGTGACAATAGGCACACTCATCCTTTGCAGGACGTCTTCTGGATGACTCTCCTTTGGACTTTGATCTGGATTACCCCCTATTATTTGATCCGCCAGATTTTTTGTTGTTCGTCCTACCTCTGGCTGCCGTCAATGCTTCTGATATTGAGTCCCTATGATCATGTTGATCCTTCTTTCGGTACTCGTTATTTACCAAAGCATTTGAAACATCTACGAACTTAACCTCATCTTTTCCATATAACAGGGTTGTGGTTAAATGCTCATAACTCTCAGGTAATGAATTCAACAACAACAAAGCTTTATCTTCATTGATAATTTCAACATCTAAATTTTGTAGATCGACCAAAATTTTATTGAAATTATCTAAGTAGAGTTTGTTCTCAATACTTTTCGTCATGTACTTGTCCTCTAGTTTCTTCCAGAGAACTGCAACCACATTCTCTTTTATGACAAAGTACTTCTGATCTTTTCCTAAGCATAGTCGAATTGTGCCACAAGCTTGTCGGTTGACATAATTCCAATCTTCATTTGAATAATTTCCTGGCCTGGTCTCCAAGGCTATATTAGATCCTTCTCGAAACAATAGATCTAATACTTCACATTGCCACATGCCAAAGTTATTGGTGCCATCGAATTTCTCTACCTCGAACTTTGCGTTGGACAACATAGTTTTTCGAGTATAACAACTTGGTTTGACATAAATTCTAAGGTCAGCTTGTTTACCTTCTTCGATCTCTCTTTTATCAGCCATAAGTACAAACATATAACATAAATTTTGCACTTACAATTTAAAACAATATTTTTCCAAATTTTATACCTTATTTGAAAAAACGGAGTTCGTAGTTGAATCCGAAATAGTCCAATTAGCTAGGAATAGGTCCAACTCAGCTGAAAATGGATGAAAAATGAACCAACTCGATCCAAATATCACTAGTGACTGAGTTGACTCGGTCCAACTCAGTGAGTTGACTCAATTGCTGGCAGCAGCACTCCGGCAACTTCTGGCGGTGATTCTGACTTCCGATTTGAGCGATTCTTTCACCGTTGCGTTTGTCTCATCGAGAGCTTCGATTTGATATATAATACTGCTATATTTTTTCTCTGATACCAATTTTTTGTGGGCGGAAGCAATAAATAGCGGTATATGAATATATCAAAGCGATAAAATGAACACACAGAATTTACGTGGTTCGGCAATTCACCTAGGTCCACGAGAGGCAGCAGATATTATTTGAACTGAGTAGGAAATATACAGAATACAGATACAGATTTCCTCACTAATAATATCTCTCAAGTGTTTCCCCAAACTTATAGAAAACTCTCAAACTCACAAGTATTTTCTCTCTTTGAGTTTGCTTATGCTCTCTTTGATTTTTCTGATTTTTGCCTTGTTGTTCAATGCATGAACTCGTCCCTATTTATAGATGAAGCAAGACTCATTTTCCCTAAATTGTGCCATAATTTAAGCTTTAAATTAGGCCACTAATTTCCTTAAATCATGCCACAAATTAGGCTACAAATTAGGCCACTAATTTTCCTAAATTATACCACTAATTTGTTACTTTTAGAGCCAATATTCAACATTTACTTTAATTATTCGGATCAAATCTCCAAAAATCGAAAAATTAGGCTTTAGTTATGATTTCTTCTTCCTGTTTGGTTGCCGAGACACATAGGGAGGAGAAAACAAAACCCTTCTTGGCTGTAAGTTTTTAATCCATTTATTACATTAACTATTTTTTTAATCCATTTATTACATTAACTATTAACACTGTTTCACTTCAAGGATACTCAATTGTGATTATTTTTTAAAAAACTATGAAATAATTATATTGAAATAGTTAATAAGTCCACATATAGTCATACATTATATCATAATTATCATTTAACATCATGATATTATGTTCCTTGAAATTTGATAAAATCTGACCTTATTCATTTAGATAGATAATGTATTGTTATTTTTCATTTTTTGTTATTTATGACCGTTATTTTATTTTAATTTTATATAATTAGTATGTCATGCTCATACTTATTATGCTTTTGTTGTTGGTTATGAAAGTTTAGTAAAACAACTTATGTTGTGCTGATAATACTCTAGGTACTTACTATTGGTGGTCATAGCCTCGTAGGTTATCTAGCTAGTTCTTTCATTTTCAATATTGCAGCTTGTACAGTCATGGGTTGATTTTTGGCATTGCTTGTGGCGAGTAGCTTTGTTAATCGGCTTACCTTTTTACCTTATTATATTGAGCCATTTTGGTTATTGTAGCTATATTGTTGAAAGCAATTGAGGGGCTGTGTTCGATCTTTCTTTTAGATAACATGGGTGGTTGAGTACCCAACCAAACCAGTTAGGAAACTCATGGATTTTCCACAACTTTCATCCATAATCAAATTCTTCACAAAACTCTCCATGTAAACTTCTGAGAACTCACTCCCTCTTTTAACTTGGAAAATATTAATGTTAGGATCAAAAGAGTAGGCCAACCGGTGCAAAAGCCAAATTGACTTGGCAAGTTTTACAAAAGCTTGGTAAAACGGAGTCCTAGGATGCCCGCTTCCCATTACATAATTCCTTTGATCTAAATTACCCGAAGAATGAACCCTCCATTTTTTTGGATGAACCACCATCAAGTACTTGCTCTGGCAAAACTTTCCAAAATTGGAATCTGGATTTTGTCCAAGCATATCCAGCGGATCCATCTCCCTCAAAGCAAGAAATTGGTTGAAGAAGCTCTCCTTTGTGAGAGTAAGATTTTCCCCTATAACGGCAAAGCTTTCCTGCTGAAACCCCCTGAACATTCCTCGACAAATATGAGATTCAAATGCATATTTCTTGTGAGCTCTTTTTGCATAAACAACATTAGGTTCAATGGAATTAGCTGCAGCATCAAGGTCCCACCCAGCAGCTTTCATCATATTAATCAACGGCTTAGAGAAATCGTGAATGGCTTTAAACGAAGCTTCTACAGCTGAAGTGAAAAGATCAGGGGTTAAATCAACATGAAAAAAGCTATTTTCATCAGCAGAACCATCAGATTCTTTTGTCAATAACCCCCTCCGCTTAAGGTTCTTTTCTAGCTTTGCCCGTTTCTGGTTTGCCTCCTCAATATGCTGCTGCAACTGTTGCATCTCCAAATCTTTGTTCTGAATTTCGGATTGAAACTTCTTAACCATAACCTCATAAGTTTTTAACAAGCTCTGTTGTTCTTGGATCTCAGCAGCTAAGCGAGAGTCCTGGGGAGACACACATGCAGGTTTGGGATTGTTTTCCCGGTAAAAGTGCTTCAGTTGAGACAAGATTTTCAGCTCAGAAATTACACATTTATCAGCAATCTGAATCTTATCAGGGTCATAGGGAGTGTGAGCATCTTGAAGTTGGATGTAAGCTGACTTCAGGGAGGATATGTTTGTAAAAATCTTGGATACCAGGGCTTCCAGAGCTTCAGGATTCTGATTCATTGCGTCTTCCATGGGCTGTGGATGAACTTTCTGACTGTTTTTTTCACAGAGTTTGGTATCCTTTGCTCCAGTGTGTAGCATAGCTGATACCTACTTTCGAGTTGTAAAATTGACCAGCAGTGAAAAGACTAATGATGAAGTATCTGCAAACACCAAAGATTACCTTAGCAGCATTTTCTGATAATTAAAAGGATGATTAGGCAATATAACGCCATTTCTTGTTTTTCTAAAAATGTGAGAATCATTGATGGTTTTTATTAGAGTCAGTAAAAGGCACTTGTATAACCAAGGCCAAAATATCGACATCTTCTTAATTCAAGGGCTTTTGCGTTTTCTATCTTCTTGTTCTAAGCAAGTATAAACTATCCAACTCATCCTAGCATAATAATAAGAGCACATCAGCTTTCTTGTTTCCATACCAATCCTTGAGCATGGTGACCTTAACGTTATGGGTTAGTTACCACATTCAACATGACACAAGGACTAGTAAGGGCACATCAACTAGAACATGTATACATGTGCTTCCCCAAACCTAGATATTTGTTGTAAAATAAGGACCACCTAATATGTAAAAAAATAATAGTCCTATTCCATTTGATTTAGTAACAAGCTAACAATGGCAAAAAATGTGCACATGTTTGCCAAGTAAGCAAGCTTCAGCAGATGTAAGCAGCAAAGTAATTCAAAATTTGCAGTTCCAACATTGTCATGATTCTTTCAGCCGGGGCAAAATAAAACACTGACTACGTTTGGAAACTGAAGGACTCATGTAACTCTAAAAACAGGGCATCATGCCCTTGGTTTCAATAAAGAAACGACTTATGATAGGAACAGAGAGCCATGTCTAAAAGATCAAATATTCCACATGTTATAAATTAGCACTTGCGGAAGCGAAGATCGGGTCTAATTTTGGTTGCACAAATTAATAATAATGGATATCAGCAAAATAATAAACAGTAAAAAAATTAATGGCACACAATGATTTAAATGGTTCAACTTTTCAATGTGAAAAGCCTACTCCACTGACGACGGTACACCGAGGAAAAATCCACTAATAATCAAAATGAAGATACAAACACCAATTTCCAGAGCTTCACAAATTATACCAAAATCTAAAATCAACGTACAAAATATCCCATCTAATTTACTGGTAATATATAGCAAGATAAATTTAACAAACTTGCTATTAAATCAAATATTATCATACAAATAAGATGAAAATAATTAGCAGCAGTGGCAACACGAAACTGTGGAAGAAAAAAAAACAGCTTCTTCTTCTTCCAAATTCTGCAGCTGCTATATCTCCCTGCAGTTTTTCTTTTATTCTGCTGTTGCTGCTTTCTCTGGTGGCTGCTATATATTACTTCACGCAGGAAACTTTAGTTATATATATATAGGAATAGGCTAAGGGTTTAATTTGGGCAGATGGGCTTTGGGTTCATTTTTTTTATTTGTTTTGGGCCAAATATAACAAATCTTCACCTTGGCTCAAAACAGAAACCAATTCTTCATATGAAATTCCTCGGATTACCAAATAACCGTCATCCAAAGCCCCGAAGGGTGATTATCTTCTACAAATATCAATCAAGTCTAAACAATACTTGAACTTGTTAAATGGAACTGGTTTGGTTAACATATCAGCTGGATTTTCTGTAGTGACTATCTTATTGACAACAATAGCACCCTGAGAGACAATGTCACGAACGAAATGATATCTGACATCTATGTGTTTGGTTCTTTCATGATACATAGTATTCTTGGTCAAGTGTATAGTACTCTGACTATCACAAAATACAACAGAAGTATCCTGGTGTAAACCCAAATCACAAACCAAACCTCTAAGCCAAATGGCTTCTTTCACTGCTTTTGTTGCTGCCATATATTCTGCCTCTGTCGTAGACAAAGCAACTGTAGATTATAAAGTAGCCTTCCAACTAATGACACAATGAGAAAGAGTGAAGACATAGCATGTCAAAGATCTTCTTCTATCCAGATCACCAGCATAATCGGAATCAACATAACCAATAACACTGCAACCAGTATTAGAACTCTCATCATATACCAAACCAAAATTAGATGTACCTCTCAAATACCGAAGTATCCATTTCACTACTTGCCAATGACCTTTACCAGGATTACCCATATATCTACTGACAACACTAACTGCATGTGAAATGTCTGAACGAGTACAAACCATAGCGTACATCAAACTGCCAACGGCACTAGCATATGGAACCTGAGACATGTACCGTTCTTCTTCTGACTGTGGTGACAAATCCAAAGAAAGCCTAAAATGCGCAGCTAACAGCGTACTCACAGGTTTAGAATCTTTCATGCCAAAACATTCAAAAACTTTTTCAATATAACTTTTCTGAGTCAAATAAAGCTTGCACGCTTGTCTATCCCTGTAAATTTTCATGCCCAAAATTTTCTTCGTTGCACCCAAATCTTTCATCTCAAACTCACCACTAAGTTGAGACTTTAATTTCTGAATCTCAAACTTATTCTTAGAAGCAATAAGCATGTCATCAACATAAAGCAACAAATAAATGGATGAACCATCATGAAATCTTTTATGATAAACACAACTATCATAATCACTCCTAGAGTACCCATGATCAATCATAAAAGAATCAAACCGTTTATACCACTGCCTTGGAGATTGCTTCAACCCATATAAAGACTTTTTCAATAAACAAACATGATCTTCCTTACCTGAAACAACAAACCCCTCTGGTTGATGCATATATATTTGTTCTTCAAGCTCACCATGTAAGAAAGCTGTCTTGACATCAAGTTGTTCTAATTTCATGTCAAACAATGTAACCATAGCAAGCAACACACGAATAGAGCTATGTTTCACAACAGGTGAAAATACTTCATTGAAGTCAATACCTTTCTTTTGACAATAGCCCTTTGCAACAACACGTGCTTTGAACCTAGCTGCTTCAACCTCAAGTATACCTTCCTTTTTCTTGAAGATCCATTTGTTTCCAACAATCTTCTGGCCCTTAGGAGGTTTCACCAATTCCCAAGTATGATTCTTATGAAGTGATTCAATCTCTTCATTCATAGCAACCAGCTACTGAACAGACTCATCACAAGTGACAACTTCATGATAACTAGAAGGTTCATACACCTCAATAGACTCTGCCACAAACAATGCAAAAGAAACTAAGTCTGCATCTGCGTACCTCTGAGGGCGACAAATCTCTCTTATTCCTTTACCCTTAGCGATACTATATGATTGCTCATGTTGCTCTTCTACTACATCATGAGCAGAATCATCTATCTCATCCACATATGGCTGATCTGAAGTGCCCTATTGCACTTGACTAGGAGATCCACTCTCAAGCTCCACCTGCTCACTAACACCGTGGTCTTTATCTGCAATAATAGACTCTTTTTTCTTTTGCAACATGGAAAACTCATCAAACTTAACATCTCTGCTAATCAAAAATTTAGGTGACTTGGGTTCAACACACCATAATCTATAACCCTTCACCCCAAAGGATACCCCAAAAATATGCATTTCAATGCCCTAGGCTCAAGTTTATCATCATTAACATGAGCATAAGTAAGACAACCAAAAACTTTCAAATCAGAATAATTAGTAGGAGTACCAAAGAATACCTCAAATGGAGTCTTTAACTCAATTGCAGTTGATGGAGACCGATTCACCAAATAGTAGGCATGGTTACAAGCTTCAGCCCAAAAGGATTTATCCAAGTCAACTTGAAAGAGCATACAACGAGCTCTTTCTAAGAGAGTCCTATTCATACGTTCTGCTACCCCATTTTGCTGTGGTGTATGACGCACAGTGCGGTGTCTCATTATGCCATTTCTTTCACAGAACTCATTAAAATGACTATCACAAAATTCCAAACCATTATCAGTTCTCAAATGCTTGATTTTCTTGCTTGTTTGATTTTCTATACAAGCCTTGAATTTCACAAATTTTGAAAACACATCGTTCTTATTCTTCAGAAAATACACCCAAACATGACGGGAGAAGTCATCAATAAAAGTCAACATATACCGGGCACCACCCTTAGACACAACACGAGAAAGACCCCAAAGATCTGAATGAATATAATTAACAATACCTTTCGTTTTATGGATGGTTGTACTGAACTTGACCCTACGATGCTTTCCATAAACACAATGCTCACAGAAATCAAGCTTCCCAGTTTTCTAACCACAAAGCAAATCCCGTTTGCTCAAAATAGATATCCATGCCTCACTCATATGCTCAAGCCGCATATGCCATAATCGAGTAGTGTCTGAATCTTGATCTGACGAGGATGAAACTGATACACTACCAATAACAGTACTACCCTGAAGCATATAGAGACCACGCGACAATTGCCCTTTAATAACAACGAGAGCACCCTTACTAACTTTTAAAACTCCACCTTCAACTACATACTTATAGCCTTGTGAATCAAGAGTACCCAAAGATATCAAATTCTTTTTCAAATCTGGAACATGGCGAACATCTTTCAAAGTCCTAACAATACCATCATGCATCTTAATTCGGACAGTACCAATACCAATAACCTTGTAGGACATATTGTTTCCCATCAAGACAACACCCTCATCAATAGACTGATAAGAAGCAAACCAATCTCTACTGGGGCACATATGGTAAGTGCAACCCGAATCAAGAATCCAAACATCTCCAAGAGAACCAATAGATACTGATAGAACATTTTCACCATCGGAACCAGAACTATCTGCAATACCAGCAACATCATTAGTACCAGAAGACGTTGTGGCAGATTTTCCTTTACCTTTGAGTTTTGGACAATTTACTTTCTAGTGCCCTTCCTGACGGTAATAGTTGCATTTATCTTTTCTTTTCTAGGTTTGGATCTAGATTTGCCTCTATTATTGCTTGTGCCTTTTTCTTGATTTCTACCTCTGACAAATAAACCCCTGTTATTATCACTATTGCTTGTAGACACCTTTTTTTTCAACTCTTTGGAATTCAAAGCTGTTTTGACATCTTTTAAAGAAATAATGTCTCACCCATATAGCATGGTATCAACAAAATGTTCAAATGAATGAGGTAAAGAACATAATAGAACTAAGGCCTGATCCTCATCATCAATCTTAACACCACCATTTTTCAGATCACGAATAATTTTAGTAAATTCATCAAGATGATCGTGTAAAGGTGTACCTTCTGACATTCTGAATGTATACAAACGCTGCTTCAAATATAACCGATTGGTCAAAGACTTGGTCATATACAAATTCTCCAATTTAATCCATAACCCAGCAGGAGATTCCTCATCACCAACTTCGTGTAATACCTCATCAGACAAGGATAACTGAATTGAACTGAGAGCATTTTCCATTAATGCATCTTTTTCTTCATTAATCAATTTTTCTGGTAATTTATCCTTGCTTTCAAGTGTCTTAACGAGCCCTTCTTTAACTAATACGGCCCGCATCTTCATACGCCAAAGACAAAAATCATTTCTACCATTGAATTTCTCAATTTCATATTTTGCCGTCATGACAGAAAATCCAATATTAAATAAACAGAAGCACAACCCAGAAAATATGAAACCAATCAGATAACCAGAATCTCAAAATAAATCCAAAAGAGCAAACTTGATCAGTTCCAATAAATAACAGAATAACCCAATAACTCTGATACCAATTTGTTATAAATTAGCACTTGCGGAAGCGAAGATCGGGTCCGATTTTGGTTGCACAAATTAATAATAATGGGTATCAGCAAAATAATAAGCAGTAAGAAAATTAATGGCACACAATGATTTAAGTGGTTCAACTTTTCAATATGAAAAGTCTACTTTACTGACGACAACACACCGAGGAAAAATCCACTAATAATCAAAATGGAGATACAAATATCAATTTTCAGAGCTTCACAAATTATACAAAAATCCAAAATCAACCCACAAAATATCCCCTCTAATTTACTGGTAATATATAGCAAGATAAATTTAACAAACTTGCTATTAAATCAAATATTATCATATAAATGAGATGAAAATAATTAACAGCAGTGACAACACGAAACTGTGGAAGAAAAAAAATAGCTTCTTCTTCTTCCAAATTCTACCGCTGTTATATCTCCTTGCAGTTTTTCTTTTATTCTGATGGCTTTATCTGGTTGGTGCTATATATTACTTTAGTTATATATATATATATATATATATATATAGGAATAGGTTAAGAGTTTAATTTAAACATATGGACTTTGGGCTCATTTTTTTTATTTGTTTTGGCCAAATATAACACCACAGTAATTATATTTGCATGTTTTCACCGGTTCTTGACTAAGCATGTTAGGAAATCAATCTTCCTGACCACCCATGTTATCTAAAGAAAGATCAAACACAGCCACTCAATTGCTTTCAACAATATAGCTACAATAACCAAAATGGCTCAATATAACAAGGTGCAATATTGAAAATGAAAGAACTAGATAACCTATGAGGCTATGACCATCAATAGTAAGTACCTAGAGTATTATCAGCACAACAAAAATTGTTTTACTAAACTTTCATAACCAATAACAAAGAGTATGAACATGACATAATAAATATATAAAATAAAGTAATAAAGTAATAAAGAAAGAAAGACATCAAAGAACAAAAAAAATGAAAAATAATATATATTGTCTACCTAAATGATCCAGAGGCCCAAATTGTATCCAATTTCAGTAAACATAATATCATTCAAGTTAAAACATAAACAAAAATTACTTTAAATAATGATCACTAATAGGATCTAATGTATGTTTATATGTGAACTTATTAACTATTTCAATATAATTATTCCATAAATTTTTAAGAAATAATCATGATTGAGTGTCCTCAAAGTGAAACAATGTTAATGATTAATGTAATAAATGGATTAAAAACTTACAGGCCAAAAAGAGTTTTGTTTTCTCCTTTCTACGTGTCTCGCCGACCAAATAGGTGAAAAAATCAAAGCTAAAATCTATTTTTCAATTTTCAAAGATTTGATGCAAATAGTTAGAGTAAATAACTCCTACGAAACTGAAGAGAACTAGCACAAGTAAAATTCAAATCTCATTGAACACATCTAATTCCTCATTGTTTATTCATCAAAATTTTCTCTTTTTTTATTAAACAAAAATTTAGAATTAGTTTCAATTTGAAACATATGAGAATTTAAAATTAAAGGAATTTTTCACGATAACACTTATTTCTTTCCATCTATATTTGCCTTATTTTTTTAAGAAAGTAATATAATTGATTTCTCATAATTTATTTTATTTTAATTATAGAAAAATAATTTTCTTACAAGCTACGATCCGTACTTACTTATTAGTTTCGTAATTAAAGGTTGAATTTGATGATTTAATAGATTAATAACATTTTATATCAAATATTAAATTTATTATAAATATGAGCTTAACGTTTAAAAAATTAACATGTAAAGTTATTAATAAACATTTTTATAACAAATATATTTATAATCTTAAAATTTTAAATATATTAAAAATATATTTATAATTTTATAAATATTAGGATAACGAATATAATAAGTTGTATTTGTATATATATTAAGACAGGAAATTGTGTACGAAAAAAAGGGTATGATTCCGTACATAATTTGAAAATTCAAAAATATTAGTTTATAAGTTATAATTTAATTGATTTACATCAATAAATAATTTTTATATCTTATTAATAATTAACATATCTATTAATACATACACATTGGAAAAAATTATATAATTGTATCAGCCCTTTATTTTTTTGTTTTGTAATTTCATAAAATTAGAGTTTGCAATTAAAATAAATGTTAAATAAATAATTTGGAGTTTGCAATTAAAATAAATGTTAAATAAATAATTTGGAAATCTGTTAGCTAATTTTTATTTTCTTCGTCAACATACCGTTCTTTTTATTCGAAAAAGAAATAAATTTAGTGACATAACGTAATTTATTTATAAATATAATTTTATTTTGAAGCTTTATATTATATATATAAATATTTTTTATAACATAATATATATATATATATATATATATTTTATAACGTATAAAAATTTTTTAGATTAAAAATCAAAACAATTGAATAATTAATTTATATAAAAATGAGAGGGAAAGAAATATCAAATATATGCCAATATTACAGTGGAATTTTTATTTTTTATTTTCCTTTTAGATTTAAAAATTTGTTTTATTCTAAATTTCTTTAAATTTTCCTCTTTTTAAATGACCCCTTTGAAATAAATTGGATACAGCCTACCTTAAACGTAGTTCCAAACACTCCTCTAACCAAAGTCAAAGCCAAATAAAATTTTATATAAAAACCGGAGGAAAAAAAAAGAAAAAACTTCATTCACGAAAACGGCCATAGCTGGAGGAGAAGAAGAAGATTCAGAGATACAGAGTTAGCTCACTGAAAATACCAGCTTGGTCTCCGATATCATTTTTGTATTGTAAGAGTGAAATTTTTTATTCATTTTCTCATGGATTTTCCACAACTTTCATTTTTTCGATTAACATGATTATAGTCAGTTAATGGAATTAGTTGCAATTAATCGCCATTTTTGTGGTGGAAAGTTAGGAGGTTGAGTCCCATGTGAGAGTTGTTGTCTTAAGGTGCCCAGTGATTAAGAATTGTTATTTACCTACAACAGCAAGGCCTTGTCTTTGCCTCTAATGTTTTGAAATGAGCGATCTTTCAACGGCCATTGAATTCTATTAGTTGTATTATATTAATTCTGGTTTGGTATGAAATAATTTGCAGTACCCATTTTCCTTTTGTTACGAAATATGACATTTTTATTTTCGTTTCTGTTCCTTTTGGCAAATGAGACCTAGATTTAAAACTTTCAAACTAGTGAAGACGAGAGGGCAAAGCTATTATAGAACCATAAGTGTATAAGGAGAGTTTTGTAAACAAAACACGTATGTGTATATCGTTGTAGGTAGCATGACACCTGGCACTTTACTTTTATAAACCAGGCAAATTAGTCACATTTTATAAAATTTGTATAATTTGTTCGTGTTATTGTTGTATTTTTGGATATTTTATTCAATTTTTTCCAATTTTGATTTGGGGGAAAAACCAAAGTAGGATTGATTTGAATCTTACTAACAAGGTTTGATAAACATTTAAAAAGAAAAATGTCTCAAAAAATTGAAGAAAAATGAAAAATAAAGTGATTAAAATGACCAAAATTGGTATAAAATAATTAAAGTGTCAAAAACTATGATAGTAAGGTGATTAAAATGCATCAGTCTAAAACAAATTGACTAATATGTCTGATTTGTAAAAATAAAATCAACCCTTATGTCTTATTTTCTTTCTTTTCACTTTACTTTATATATTAGAATATTGCCTTTCAAAGTAGAGAGAGTAGTATTGAATCCACTAATCCATCCCCTTACCCAACAAAACATGAGGCTTAAAAAGTTATATATATTCTTCATTTCATATGTTAAGATGTTCACTGAGCAATGATTCGAAAATGCTTTTGTATTTTGTTCGCTTTGATATTGATAGAGAAGTACATAATATTGACTTTCTTTTTTCATATTTGATGATAGATGACATCATTGCTTGATTTATTTTCTTACATTTTCCTCATTCTTCTTACATAAGAGAGAATCTCATGTATGCACTTATTTGTAACACGCAGGTAACTAGATGATATGGCAACTGCAATCACATGCTCTAATCAATCAAATTTTAAACTTGCTTATTCTACGTTTGGTAGATCAAGAGTTGCAGCATTGAGCCATAGACCTTTCTTTTGCCAAAGTATTGGTGTTTTACGCTGGAACCCCCATTCTCTATGCTATTTCTTCAATGCTGTCACACTGCCTTTGGCTAACAGTTTCAAGTAAGTTACAGCATAAACTTGTGCTGTAGTTTATGCTGCTATGTTTTGTATGTGTGGTTTGTTAATTGACTGAATGATACTGCCCAGAGTGTTCATTGTTCTTTTATTCCTCATGTTAAAATCCTCGCCTGAGTTGGAAATCATTCTTATTGAGCATTACCATGTGCCTGTTGAACAATGAGCCTGCAACTTATAAGTTTTTTTTGCCTTCTTTTTCTTCCTTTTGCTTGTTTGTTTGCAGATGATCATATGGTCATCTTTCTGCATGAAAGAAATTTAATAAACTACATCGTTGGTGCTGCAATTTTTTTCAAAATTTAGAATCCTACAAATTATTTATTTCTAAATTTTAATAGTGGAAAGCAATTATATATGTGATTCATATCATTGTGTGGATAAAGAAACCATTTATTAGATTTCGGGAAGAAGCTAGGAGGTCGATTCAAATAAATGTTGTTTGATTCAAAAAATAAAAAAAAGTCATATAATAAGTTGTTCCCTACGTGTTTTTCCTCCAAATATAGGCAGATTTTCTAATGCCAGCTAAGGTCATAAAAAAATTTTGCAGGCTAGAGAAAAAAGGAAAATTATATAAATTAATATATTTAAAACTTATAACAATAAAAATAACATCTCAATAATATTGAACGGGTTCAATTGGATAATATTTAATATTAAACATATTTAAATTATTGTAGTTCATCTTGAACAGTGTTCAATATAAAACAATAGTTTAGACTTTTTTTAAATTAGTAAGAATATATGAGTTGGATATAAATGATGTTATTTTTGTGGTTACAAGTTATAAAAGTCATTGTTTTTTGTTTTTTTCGGGGAAAAAAAAGAATATATTTGACATGAGCATATCATCATGCAGTATATTCTGTTATTTAGATATGTGAAAATTGGTAGATATCAACATCATGCTCTTCTTAAAATAAGTAAGATAATCCAGCCCGAATTTGTATCCGAATAATTTAAGGCTAACATTTGCTTTTGTTAAGGAAGATGGCCTGGTCTATTAGGAGCAGTGTAGATAGCAGCGATTTCAACTCTTCTTCAAATGGCACTAATCGCACAACACGACTAATCAGGGAATTTCAAGCATTTCAAAGTAAGTTGAACCAAAGACTTATGGAGGTACGAAAAGGTCTTCCAATGAAATTGTTCTTTTTTCTTTTGGGATTTTACTGTGCAACTGCATTTGCAACAGTTATAGGGCAAACAGGTGACTGGGATATTCTATCTGCTGCTTTGGCTGTGGTTGTTGTAGAAGGTATTGGAGCCCTTATGTACACATCATCTATTCCTTTATTAGGCAAGATAAGAAGTCTAATAACTATGTTCAATTATTGGAAGGCTGGGCTTTCACTTGGTCTTTTCTTGGATTCATTTAAATACTAAGTGGTCGGTTAAAGTAACCCTTCAAAGTCGAACAAGATGCATTTTCTGTATTCTTGTAACAATGGCTTTTAGAGATGATGTGGAACCTCGAGTTCTCCAAGCAGGCGTTTCAGGAAAGCAACAAGTAAGTGTAGTTCAAGGGTCCTACAGCGTTGGTTGGAAAATCATAACTTGTTGCCAGAGCAAGTAATTGAAGAAAAGGGGTGTGCGATGCCTTGGTCCCTTTCTTCATTAAAAAAAAGTACACTTTAGTCCTTTCGTTTTTAGGTGGTACGTTCTAAGTCCCTTAATTTATAAGAATGTACACATAAATTTAATTTCTTGTCCATACTTGTCACATGTGTGTTTAATGAAAAGTATGTATTGTCATTTAATAAAATGAAAAATGTCAAGTAAACAAAAAATTGTACATACTTTTGTGGTAGAATTATCTTGAAAATTTGTATAGTGGTTCATTTTTCTATGTAATTTTGTCACATGGATCAAACCATAGTATGTGCAAAATTGGGTGTAAATTTGTAGCAGGGGTGGGGATTTTTTTATAGAAAAAAAAATGACTATTTTATTCCTCTTGGTTTTTTTCTAATAGGATAAAATTTAGATTGTGTATCTTTTAAAAAAATGAGGGACTAATGGAATACTACTATAAAACAAAGGAACTCATGTGTACATTTTTAGTGAGATAAAGAACTTTTCAAATGTTTTTTATAATTGGGGGACACACATTAAGTAGGGACCCAATTACTTGCTATTATAAGTCTACTTACAGTATTGGAGAGAAATTACAGTTACAGTTGGAGGCCAGGGCAGGCCAGTTCTACCATTTTTATTTAGTTATGCATTAGTCTACTTAAATTTTGCAACTTTGTCTGGCACATCTGCAAAACCTTTTTCCTGAAGTACAAGAATTGTTTAACATCTTTGGAGAAGGTACAATGGCCATTGGTTTCCTTCATGTCGAGGCTCAGGTCATCGGTGATGATTACAGGTTAGAAGTTTGGTGCTATAACAATCTGAACAGAGTTTACGACTGAGAAGTGGCTTTCAGCATCCTTCCCTTCCTAAAACATTTACATAGAACACAATACCATTGTACATGTCCTTAATTAGAATGTTGGTTTGGATTTTGTTTTAGCATGGTGGAAGCTCAAGCTTGCATTATAGAGCAGCGACTTTTTTCTTTCTTTGTGGTTCATTAGGAGTCACGTCCAAAGAAGATAATTATTAATTAGACATCTTTAGAGCAATTGTATGTAGTTTCAATATTGTCATCATGTTAAGTTAATAGCACTCGTTTCTCATTGTATTTTGATATTTTAAAAAAACAAAGACACCATTGTTTGCTCTTCTTTAAAAGAATTGTTAATTTATTATGCTTCTTTTAAGTTTTTATTTTATTTACTTATACCACGTATTTGAAATGTTACCAAAAAAATAATAATAATAATTAAATTTCTTAAGTAAATTCATTAGTAAACATATGTTTTCTTTTTGCGTCGACTAAGAATCTATTATTATAAAAATTTAACAAAAAGTAGACACAGATATTTATATAGTTACAGTAGATTACTATTTTAACTTAAAAAATAAATATAAATATTTATATAATTTAATAATTGTAAAAACTTATTTTTTATTCTTTTGATTTTCTTAATTGTAATTATAAATAATAAATTTTATCGCAAATACATAAATTTAAAATTAAGAATTTTGTATATTGTATTTTAAAAATGATAATAATTCGTAAATAAATTTTAATATCAATTTAACTTTGTTTGATTTGAAAAAAATTCGATTTATTTGGATTCCGATTGACTATATCATTGGATCGGATTCAGATTTAAAATTTTTAAATATCAAACCCGATATAGATCGATTAAAATTAAGCAATTTTGATACACTACTCACCCTACAATTAGATACACTATAATAAGATTAATAATGTTTAATCTAAAAATTATAAAGTACTTTTTTTTATGTAATAACAAGTTTTAATATATTTTTCTCCCTCTTTTTTAAACGATGGGCTTTTAAATCCCATTTCCATTCTTGCATTAGGAGTAAGATATGCTTATTTTTTTAAATAACTTGCTCATTCAAAGGCTAATTTATATTATTATGACATGTAATTTGAATATATATCATTATATTACAAAACAATTGACTTTTTTTTTTAACCACCTATGAACTTCCCATCTATTGTAGTACTTTTTTTTATGTAATAAAAAAGTTTTAATACATTTTTCTCCATTTTTTTTAAATGATGGGCTTTAAATCCCATTTCCATTCTTGCATTAGGAGTAAGATATGTTTATTTTTTTAAATAACTTGCTCATTCAAACGCTAATTTATATTATTATCACATGTAATTTGAACATATATCATTATATTACAAAACAATTGACTTTTTTTTAACCACTTGTGAACTTCCCATCTATTGTATTTTCTTTTTTTTTCTTCCCTCTTTTTGACGTATGCACTGTTCTTTACTTTGAACCAAACAAGTTTAGGAAATATTACCAATCAATGCTCTCAACAGTTCAGGCTCAAAGGTGCACAAAATAGATAACATTGCCTCTTAAGTGATGGAGGAAAAAGAACCTCGTTAATCAACCACAAAACAATACAGAACTCAAGAAACATTCTTAAAGCCTACTTCTCTTTTGAACTTTGTTGCTGCTTTAATTGGAACATAAAAGTGAAATTTAGTTTAATTTTTTTATTGAAACAAGAGACCCTATGATCAAACATAACCAGGAGCCCACCTCCCTCTTTTTCCATCTTCACCGTGATCTCCAACCCAAACCCAATTGGTAAATAATAAGTCTCAGATATTTAATAATCAAACCTAGCAAACTTCTTTAGCTGCAGTAATAACAGCCTCCGGAGTTAGACCAAACTCCTTGTATATTTTTCCTGCTGGTGCACTTGCCCCAAAACGGTCAATCCCAATGGCCTTCCCTTTGCTTCCAACAATCTTCTCCCATCCAAATGTAGTTCCTGCCTCAATGCTGACTCTAGCCGATACAGCAGCAGGCAAAACACTTTCTTTGTAGGCATCTGATTGCTCGTCGAATAGTTCCCAAGCAACAAAGGAGACTACCCTAACAGCCTTCCCTTCCTTTCGGAGTTCCTCGGCAGCTTTAGCAGCAATTTCCAACTCAGAGCCAGTTCCAATCAAAATCACATCTGGCTTGTTATTTGAAGAATTGTCTGATACTATGTATCCACCCTTTTCAACACCTTCGATAGAGGTTCCAGGAAGTTGGGGTAATTTTTGCCTAGACAGGGCAAGGATAGATGGCCTCTTCCTGTTAAGAAGTGCTACCTTGTATGCTCCAGCAGTCTCATTTCCATCAGCCGGTCGGAGCATCAAAATGTTAGGCATTGCTCGGAAACTTGCCAAGTGCTCTATCGGTTGGTGAGTTGGTCCATCTTCTCCAAGACCAATTGAATCATGAGTCATAACATAGATCACACGAGATTCAGACAAGGCAGAGATTCTTATGGCAGCTCTCATATAGTCAGTGAAAACAAAGAAAGTGGCACAGTATGGAATCAGACTAGGGCTGTGAAGAGCAATCCCATTGCAGATGGCTCCCATGCTGTGTTCCCTTACCCCAAACCTTACGTTCCGTTCTTCCGGGGTGTCCTTTTGAAAGTCTCCAAACATTTTCAGCAAAGTCATGTTAGAAGAAGCAAGATCTGCACTACCACCAAGAAGACCTGGAAGGACTTTTGCAAGTGCATTAAGGTTTTGTTGTGATAAGTTTCTGGTGGCATCAGCTGGGCTCTCTGGAGTATAAGTCTGAAATTGCAACGAGAAGATCTCAGTAAATGTTGTAGGAATCATACAAAAATAATAGCTGAAACATCAATCATGCATGTTGAATTATATTTTGAGCTGAAAGGAGATGCTAGAAAAATTGAATACAAGCTTTCTTTTATGTTAGACCTTGTCAATTCAGATACTTATAAGACGTTTAATGTTTATGTTCAAATGGTAACGCCAGAAGTATCCAGATAGAACTCCAATAAATAAAGAGTGCTGGGAAAAAAAGGAACAAAAGAAATAAGTCTACTCACCGGGAGTGCTTTTTCCCAACCAGCTGGTAGCTCCCCAGTGATGATGCTCTTAAGCTCTGCAGCTTCCTCTGTGTACTTCTTCTCATATTCAGCAAACTTGGCATTCCATTCAGCTTCTAGAGCAGCCCCTGCAGGGATATGGCGACTCCAATGCCTAAGAAACCACAAATAAATTACATAGTTATTAAATGAAAGAAATGATTAAGAGGTTTTTAATCTTATTTTATGCTTCTAAATGAAAGAAATGATTAAGAGGTTTTTAATCTTATTTTATGCTTCTTACTTCTTCACGTCCTCAGGTACATGGAAAGGCTCATATGGCCATCCAAGGTTCTGTCTAGTGGCGTCCACTTCCTTTGCACCCAGTGCACTACCATGTACACTGTACGAGTTTGCCTTGTTTGGAGATCCAAAACCAATTGTTGTTGTCACCTGTTACGATGCAGATATATTTAGCAAAATACCACCAAGTTTTATGCGACTTCAATAACATAATAACAAATGAGCACAAGAGGGGAAAAAATAAAAAAATTCTAAATAGATTAATCACAAAGTGACAAGACAAAATATAAATGCTTTTCAAAATTCAATGTTTTTGATGTCCTTACCAAATGCACAAGCACCATTAGCAACATGAACAAGCATTCAAATGTCTAACCTTGATCAATGTGGGTTTGTCTTTGACACCCTTTGCTTCTTTAATGGCAGCACGAATGTCATCATAACCAGTGTTTCCATTCTTCACCCAGATAACGTGCCATCCAAGACCCTCAAAACGGGTGTCAACACTCTCAGTAAATGCAATATCTGTGTCACCATCAATTGAAATATGGTTGTCATCATAGAAGGCTATAAGCTTTCCAAGACCCCAGTGACCAGCAAGGGAACAAGCTTCATTTGCAATCCCTTCCATTTGACAACCATCGCCAAGTATAGCATATCTAGGGTAATGCAACTTAAAATATAAGCAAATTGTGGTAAAGCTTGCTAAAATTACACGTTAAAATAGGAATCACGAACTATCTGAAATTAGCATAGTTCCCTTACGTGTAATGATCAACAATCTCGGCGTCTGGTTTGTTGTAGCGAGCAGCCAAATGCTTCTCAGCAAGTGCCAAACCAACAGCATTTGCAATACCTTGCCCGAGTGGACCTAAATAATAGAGGAAAATCAAGCACATCAGTAAATAAATAGAAAAAAGAAATTAGGCTACAATGAACTAAATAAATAAGAACAAAGAAAAAGAAAAAGAAAACAAAGAATGCAGAGTCTGACCAGTGGTTACTTCAACACCAGGTGTCTCAAAGTTCTCAGGGTGTCCAGGAGTCTTGCTTCCCCACTGACGGAACTCCTTAAGGTCTTCTTCCTAAAATTTAATTTAATTTTCGAAAAAGCAAATAAGAGTTACATAAAAAGTTAGGTGTGAATATTTGAGGAACAATCAAATGTTTATAAAAATACTTAAACGACAAAGTCAGTGTGAGAAAAAGATAACCTAACCAGAATCAAACATAAGCAGTCCTATAAGAAGCATACTCAACGAGATTGCTATGAACAGGTATCAGAGAAGACAAACAAAATATACAATTAGACAAACAAGCGTTTATGTATCTTCAACTGCTTCACAGAAAATATTCAAATTGGTATCAGAAAATTTCCTCCAACAAAGTCATAAACATATAATTAAGCTACAGATCACAATACTGTACCCACAAAAGTGACTTTATGTTGGCCTAAACATGCCCAGATCCAAGATAAAAGGAATAAGAGAAACAGCAAAGAACAAAGGAAGGCCAATAAAGTAAAAGTCAAATAGTCACCTTGACACTATCATAACCAGCGAGGTGAAGGAGAGCATACTGTAGCATACATCCATGACCAGCGGATAGCACGAAGCGATCACGATTGAACCAATAAGGATTCTTGGGATTGTACCTCATGATCTCGTCGTAAAGAATGTGACCCATCGGAGCACAGCCCATTGGTAAACCCGGATGACCCGAATTGGCCTTCTCGACAGCATCGATAGCAAGGAATCGGATCGTGTTGACCGACTTCTCGACCAGCGATGTCTCAGTGGTCTTGTCCAAGGTCTCTACAGCAGCAGCTCGGACTGCTTGGCTCGGGTTTAGCCTCCGGCAGGATATCCGAGAAGACTTGGATGAAGAAGAAGAAGATGATGAGGAGGAGGAGGATTTAAGACCTGAGAAGGTTGGGATGGTGAGAGTGGAGAGAGATACACGGTCTGAGGATGAGTTGGAGCCATGATGTGAGATGGCTCGGACCAATATGGCTTGAGATAGAGTTAGAGATGAAGGAGAAGCCATTGTTGTTGTTGTTGTTGTTGTTGTTAGAGTTACTAAAGAGAGAGAGGAGGGATTGGGCTTGAGACCGTTTGAGCCTCTTTGTTTTTATCGCTGACTCCTGAGACGGAGAGAGAGGAGTTTATGAGCTTCCCATCCACAGTGGAGAAAGGCAGAGCCGTAGAGAGAATAACTGACCGTTAGATTCAATGAAGAGACAATCAGGACCCTTGACTGAGGGTAGGAATTAGGAAAATGCTCTGCCTTTCATTATTATTATTTTTATTCTAACAACTTGGAAATTAAAAAAGAAAATGCTACATTTTTCTCAAAAATTAAGTCTTTTTTTTTTTTATGTATCTCAAAAATTAAGTCGGTAAACCCTCCTTTCATAGAAAAAAGGTTGGTAGACCTTTCCATGCATCTTGTAGATATTGGTAATGGGTGTTTGGTTGTGAAAGTTCAGCAGTTATTTTAAAAACTCTTCTACCACATTAGACTATTCGGATTTTTGCACTAATTGTCTAATGAAAATACATTTTTAACAACTCATGAGTGATCTTGACATTCTGGTGAAAAATGAGATTTTTAGGTGACGTTGTCCAAGTGGATTTTTTTTCTTTTTAATGAAGGAATAAGCTCAATCAATTCATTAAAATTCATTATGTACTTAACTATTACTAAGAGAAGATGTTAATTTCTCCATAGTTAACCGTATTAATGAGTGTCGAAGATTTTAGAAGATATATCGGATTATAATTCTGGTTGAATTTTTATTAAAAAAATTAGTTATGTACACATTTACCTAGATTATGTACACAGTTAAGTGGTTTTTATTTTATGTGTGTGGTTGTATTTGTCATCACGTATAGTTATGTCTATTTTTATGTAAATTATTAATTATTTATGAAATGATAAATAAAAATGAAACAAAAAAATTGACCTAAAATAAATTACATAGAACACTGGTGTCGTAACCACTTAGTTAGAGCGAACTTCATCCCCAATCAATATATCCAAAATAATTTATTAGCTTTTAATCTAAGTACAAATAATATTTTTTTCTTTATTTTTGATAAAATTTGAAGATAAGGTTACTTTAGTTTCACGAATTAAATATATTAATAATTTTATTTTAAATTTATGTATTTTAATTAACTTACTTTTATATTTGTGAACATTTTGATCATTTTAATTAAATTTTAATGATTTTAATTTACCTTATTTTTTACTCTCTTTTTTTATGTTGTGAGATATTTTTAAATTCAAACATATCTAAGTATGACCCTTATTACTTAATTTCATTTTAATTTAACTTAAATAAAGTATCCAAAATGTAATAGTAATTTGACTAAAATATATTAATTTTAAAAAATGTGATTAATATATCCCATTTATAAAAATAAAATTATAAAAATGTAATATTATTTATTTATTACTTAGAAAACAAGTACACCTTATTTATAATGTTCCAAGATTATGAAATAACTATTCTTATTTTTATAATAAAACTAATTTTTTAATTTAGAATGATTTAATGTATTTTTATTTTATTGATTTAATTATTCTTACATATTTTGTTTGAATGAATAAAATATTTTTTTTAAATATATTTGTAAATAAGATTTGAACTTTAGAAATTCGACGTATTCAAATTAGTTCTACGTGGTTGATTTATAACTCATTGTTTCTAATTTATAAATTTTATAATTAATATTTTATACACTAAAATATGTACAACTCAATCTATTCTAAATTTTTTTTTGCTACCTCACTATAAAACACGATATATATTATCATATAGTAGAATTATTTATCCTATCCATTCATATTGATAATAAAATAAAAGGATAATAAGTTATATTAAATCAATATGTTTAATATATGACATATAATATTTTATTATATTTTAATTTTATTTTAAATATTTATTTTTTATTTATAAACATATATTATGTAAAATTATTATTTAATATTTTATTTTAATAACCTTTTTAATTTATAAACATCCTAATGACAAATTAACAATGCAGGAGTGGGAGGGTTATATTTTTCCACGTGGATTGGGATTGAGATAAAAAAATATTTTACATTTTTGTTAAATAACAATTACTCATATATATATATATATATATATTAACAAGGTAGGAGTGGGAGGGTTATATTTTTCCACGTGGATTGGGATTGGGATTGGGATAAAAAAATATTTTACATTTTTTTTAAATAACAATTACTCATTTATATATATATATATAACGGAGTTCGAATACAAGCTTCTCCACAATAACTATTTAACGAACGCTCATAAAAAGTAGATCAAATCTCCTTCCCGTCTAAAAATATTACTACCAATGAAAACTCTTATAATAAGCAGTTAAACAGCAAAGTAATTCCATAAATGTGAAATACGAATAAATGTTGCAGAAGTAAAAGGTGATATGTGAAGCTTAATATGACGGCACTTTCTCTCGGCTAAAAAAATTGAAGGTTGCGCGCAAGTGGGTTGTTGGCAAAATCAGATACGAAGTTTGGTAAGGGATTGTCAAACAATGATAATTTATTTGTTTTGGTTTGAAGATTTGTTAAAAGCAACAAGGAAGTTGGTTAAGAAAATTAATGAAGTCCTCATCTTCCAAATTTTAACACTCATTCACCCTCGTTTAGCAACCAAATAAAGTGTAAAGTGTTTGATGGTTTTTTTCTTTTAAGATGATGTACATATAGTAAATGATATTATGTATTTAATTATACAAACAATTTCTTTTTCTCGTTGTTTTTGTCCTAGAATGACTATTTTTAATGCTAATACTAGCTAAGCTTAGCTTTAATTGTACACACTCTTAAACTTGGATAGAAGATGAGCACCTTCGTGTCCTTCCGTCCTTGAAAAAGATGTAACAATTTTTAATTAATTAATAAATAGCCTTCTTTAAAAAAGAAAAAAAATCATTATATATACACAATCTTTAAAGAAAAATCGTAAAGGACAATTCTGTGAATTTTGAAGTGTATCAACAATTTGTAATCAATATAAAATAAAAAAAATTAAGATGTATAATAATATTACTGGCGGTAATCATTAGTTGGTAGAGAAAAAGAAAGCAAGCTTATGAAAGCTAACGAAATCTCTGCCTAATGTAAATTATGTTCTCCGTGTTTTCACTCTATTCTCTAGAACAGTGAAAACATGTCTAAAAACATGCTAGACATGTTTTCAATTTTTTATTTTTTTAATTCACATAATTTAAAAGAAGAAAAAATAAATCGAACAACATTAATTAATTATGATAAAAATATATAAAAATCTATTAACTTTTAGATGAGATATTATAAATCTACTAATTATAAAAAATATATACTAAAAATCTAAAAAAATAAAAAAAATAAATGTAAGAAATGAAATACATGAACAGATGTGAACATATTTTTTAAGTTATTATGTATTTTTAAATCAATTTTTATTTGTTGAAAACTATTCAAGTTCGTATTTTTTGAATTATAATTAATTTAAGAAATATATAACAATTCAAAATATATATATATATATATTCATGTGTTATATTTTTAACATTTTTTTATTTTTTTATTTTAGTATATTTTTTCAGTAATAAGCCTCACACAATATATAATTTTGCTATAATTATTGTCATTGCGATAGCTTTTACCTATTTTGAAAAATTATTACTAAAATTCATGACAAACATGTTAATTATTTTTAAAATTATCTTTTTATTTTAAAACACATACAACAATTTTTAAGTAATTACATGGCTAAAAATGCCATTATATTTTCAAGTTTTAATTTTTAAACTCAAGTTTTTAAATTATGTGTTATTTGATATTTAATTTAATTTTTGAAGTCCAAATCCGATTATGACTCAAGTTTATTTTTATATATTTTTATGATTTTTAAAACTTGAAAAAAGTTTTTGAAAAACATATTCCAAGTGAGATATTTGATTGAATATCACAACCTGCCATTGGATTCAACAAATTAGAAATTAGAACAGAAGGAACCGCAGGTGATGAGAGAACAAGAAACTTGCGAATGACCGAACCACAGTCTCTTAATCTAAAGTATAAAACTCAAATGGCTGATAAAAAGAACCTAGAAAGTCTAAAAGCTACCTTTAAAAACAAAAGGTTACAAAAGCTAAAAAATGACATAGAAGTTCTAAGATAGCTTAGGTTGTGAACACTACAATAGACCAAAACGGTTAAAGTGTGCCATCAAAGATCTGCCATGCAGGATTAATCAAAAATTGAAATCACTAATTGCTAAGAATGGACAATTCATGGTAAATATGGCCGTTGTTGATGCATTCAAGTAGGATGATTTGTCATATCAAAGCATGTTACACCGAACAAGCTCCATACTCCAAAATATATACATAAGAAACATCTGTTTTTCTCTAATGTTTTGGAGTTAGAAAAGAGGATGTTTTTTATTGCTATAAAACCAAAAAATGTGGCCATATAAGTCTGAGCAACCAACACAACACTCTAACTGGCAGTAAACGAACATAAAACAGATCCAGCATAAACCCAATATCCAGAAAGAATGCACAAGAAATCATTGCTCACCGCCAAATTGTAGTTTTTTGCAAGGTTCATGAACTTTAAGGCCATTCCAGTAAGCAATTGTGTCCTAAGAACCATGTCCTCAAAATCCTGATATTTGTTTGAAAAGAGTCATCTTTTTTACTAATAAGGTCAGACCATTCTTCTTGATTTGATAAAAAAAATGTTTTAAGACATCGAATGTGTTGATCGATAAATTTTGAAAATATAAATATATCATCGATGTACACAATACGAAACTCTAAATATTCAACCCATGTAAAGTAAAAAGGTAGCAGGTCCTGTAGCGTTGGCATAAGAAGAGAAATAGTAAAATAGTGGTAGATAAACATTGTTCACCAAACAGTAAAAGATGCCAACAAAGCACTATTCATAACAGTATCGACATCTTCAACCTTATAAAACAACATACAAATTACTATTCATTAAACAATACAAGTATCTACGCACAATATAATCTTGATTATAAAAGGAAAACTTATTTCAGTTTAAAGGTATCGCTTCCATTACCCACAATTACTCTCAAGCTCTCTCATAACAAAGCAAGCTGCCTGATAACTATTTCTTTTTCCTTTTATAATCTACACATAACTTTCAGCTTTTATAATTAAGTAAGTTTGTATTTTGTTTTAAGTTTTTGTATTTAAATTTCTATTATATATTTATATTTTGTTTGTAATATTTATGGTCGACTAAGCCACCTAACCTTATCAATATAATATGCTTGTTCATTGGTCTTGTACTCTTATTCTTTAGTATTACCTTTTTGATTAATTCCCCAAATCTTTTGTACACTTATGGTATCGGAACCAATGGGGTGTTTTAAGTTGTTTATTACAAACTATAGTGCTTATTTTATATAATTGTTACAATTATATGAAACTTGTATACTAGTATATTTGTGGCATGCTTTGGCCATGGATCCGAAGGAAGGGTAGTAAGTCCCGAGTGAAGATGCAGTAAGAGCCGATGATAGGAGTTACAAATATATTTAGGATATAAGGACTAAATAGAAGTTATAATAACAATAATAAAATATGAACTATTTTATGTATAATAATTTAAGATATTTCCTTGACTTGATTTCAGAAGTATAATCAAGTATACTTGTATACTAGTATATTTTATTGTAGGATTCTAAATTTTGAAAAAATTGCAGCACCAACGATGAAGTTTAATAAATTTCTTTCATGCAGAATGATGACCATAGGATCATCTTCAAACAAGCAAGAAAAAGGAAGAAAAAGAAGGAAAAAAAATATTATAAGTTGCAGGCACATGGTAATGCTCAATAAGAATGATTTCCTACTCAAGCGAGGATTTTAACATGAGGAATAAAAGAACAATGAACACTGTGCAGTATCATTCAGTCAATTAACAAACCACACATACAAAACATAGCAGCATAAACTACAGCACAAGTTTATGCTGTAACTTACTTGAAACTGTTAGCCAAAGGCGGTGTGACAACATTGAAGAAATAGCATAGAGAATGGGGGTTCCAGCGTAAAACACCAATACTTTGGCGAAAGAAAGGTCCATGGCCAATGCTGCAACTCTTGATCTACCACACATAGAATAAGCAAGTTTAAAATTTGATTGATTGGAGCATGCGATTACAGTTGCCATATCATCTAGTTACCTGCGTGTTACAAATAAGTACATACATGAGATCCTCTCTTATGTAAGAAGAATGAGGAAAATGTAAGAAAATAAACCAAGCAATGATGTCATCTATCATTAAATATGAAAAAAGAAAGTCAATATTATCTACTTCTCTATCAAAATCAAAGCGAACAAAATACATAAGCATTTGCGAATCATTACTCTGTGAACATTTTTAACATATGAAATTAAGAATATATATAACTTTTTAAGCCAAATGATATTGTTGGGTAAGGGGATGGATTAGTGGATTCAATTCTACTCTCTTTATTTTGAAATGCAATACATTATAATATATAAAGTATAGTAAAAAGAAAGAGAATAAGATATAAGTGTTCATTTTATTTTTATAAATTAGACATATTAATTATTTTGTTTTAAACTGATGTATTTTAATCACCTTATTGTCATAGTTTTAGACACTTTAATCATTTTAAATTATTTTTGATCATTCTAGTCCCTTTATTTTTCACTTTTTTCAATTTTTTAAGACATTTTTCTTTTCAAATATTTATCAACCCCTGTTAGTAAGATTCAATTCAATTATATTTCAATTTTTTTAAAAAAAAATATCCAAAAAAATCAAAATTAGAATGTCCAAAAATACAACAATAACACGAATAAATTGCACAAATTTTAAAAAATGTGACTAATTTGCCTAATTTATAAAAGTAAAATGACAAGCTGTCATGCTACCTACGACGATATACACATAAATGTTTTGTTTACAAAACTCTCCTTATACATTTATGGTTTCATAATAGCTTTGCCCTCTCGTCTTCACTAATTTGATAGTTTTAAATATGGGTCTCATTTTCCGAACAGAACATAAACGAAAATAAAAAAATGCCATATTTCGTAACAAAAGGAAAATGGGTACTGCAAATTATTTCAAACCAAACCAGAATTAATATAATACAACTAATAGAATTCAATGGCCGTTGAAAGATTTCTCATTTCAAAACATTAGAGGCAAAGACAAGGCCTTGCTGTTGTAAGTAAATAACAATTCTTAATCAATGGGCACGTTAAGACAATAACTCTCACATGGGACTCAACCTCCTAACTTTCCACCACAAAAATGGCGATTAATTGCAACTAATTCCATTAACTGACTATAAGCAATGTTAATCGAAAAAATGAAAGTTGTGGAAAATCCATGAGAAAATGAATAAAAAAGTTCACTCTTACAATACAAAAATGATATCGGAGACCAAGCAGGTATTTTCAGTGACCTAACTCTGTATCTCTGAATCTTCTTCTTCTTCTCCTCCAGCTATGGCCGTTTTCGTGAATGAAGTTTTTTCTTCTTTTTTCCTCCGGTTTTTATATAAAGTTTTATTTGGCTTTGACTTTGGTTAAGGGAGTGTTTGGAACTACGTTTAAGGTAGGCTGTATCCAATTTATTTCAAAGGGATCATTTAAAAAGAGGAAAATTTAAAGAAATTTAGAATAAAACAAATTTTTAAATCTAAAAGGAAAATAAAAAATAAAATTCCACTGTAATATTGGCATATATTTGATATTTCTCTCCCTCTCATTTTTATATAAATTAATTATTCAATTGTTTTGATTTTTAATCTAAAAATATTTTATACGTTATAAAATATATATTTTTTAAAAATATTTATATAAATAATATAAAAAATTTTAAATAAAATTATATTTATAAATAAATTACGTTATGTCACTAAATTTATTTCTTTTCCGAATAAAAAGATTTTAGGATCATGCAACGGTATGTTGACGAAAAAAATAAAAATTAGCTAACAGATTTCCAAATTATTTATTTAACATTTATTTTAATTGTAAACTCTAATTTTATGAAATTACAAAGCAAAAAAATAAAGGGCTAATACAATTATACAAATTATTGCTATATGTACGAATTGATTGTATGTATTAATAGATATGTTAATTATTAATTAGATATAAAAATTATTTTTTAGTATAAATTAATTAAATTATAACTTATAAACTAATATTTTTGAATTTTCAAATTATGTACTGAATCAAACTTTTTTTAATACACAATTTTATGTCTTAATATATATCCAACTACATAATATTTATAAAATTATAAATATATTTTTAATATATTTAAAATTTTAAGATTATGAATATATTTGTTATAAAGATACATATTGATAACTTTATATGTTGTGTCCGTACTGATAGTTTTATAAACTTTAAAAAATTTATTGTTCGGAAAACTGAAAAATAACTTAGAGTTGCAGAGAGAATTGTTTGTAGAGAGATGAGTTTGCAGAGATTGTTGTGTTGAAACTGAGAGCTAAGGTCCTCTTTTTATAGGTTTTAAAAATTGTGTGACAATTATGATAATAACGATAATGTCTGGGAATTAAGAGTGTAACGGTCATTTTAAGTAACGAAGAGTAACAGCCATTTTCAGATTAAAGACAAGTAACGGATATTTTTGTGAGTAAATACGAGCAACGACTCTTTTTCTTAATAAAGAAGACAAACGGTCATTTAACGGTCATATTTTGATAAAATAAAATAACAGTTGTTTTTTTGAGAAAGAGAATATATATAACAACTATTTTTCTAAGTGGAAAAATGTTCCTTAAAAAGAAAAAATGTTTTTCCAAAAAATAAAATACCACCTCACCTCACACACATGCATTACGCATACGGACTTGGCTCAAGACGCAGACGGCCGGCCTGACGACGGCGACCACAGCGTGTGGTATCACATTTACCTAAGTCCTCTCCCTTTCCACAAAAATGGGTGCCCCTGGGACCCAATCCTAATAGCCAACTATTCACTATTTATACATCTTATAAATATTGTAAAAAAGTAATGTGGGACAAGGCAAGGCTTTAAAAAAAAATTAATAAAACTTCATCTTTTCCAACAATCCCCCATTTAAATTTTATATAAAAATAATTTTCATCGAGCAACCGATCAATTAAAAGTATAAGATTGTGCATAAGCAAAAAAGTGTCTATCGACTTGAACCTTTACATAGTATTAATGCTTTAGAATATACTAGAGTAACTCATAGTTTTGAACTCTATCTCTAACAATCATCACACACACAACCTTTCCAAGGTGTAGTTCGAAAAGCTCGTGATTTACGGCCATGCACGTGTATCCCAGTATAGTGAACGCTCTAGTAAATTTTTTCCCAAGAAATTTTCATAGGAAGCGGCCACATTTCCACATTCACATAGGTGAGTCTATCAAGAGTACTCTTGTAGCTATGTACTCCACTCCACATAGAGTATAGAATTCATTAAGAGCTTAATAATTAACTCATCCTTTTCTATCGCTTCAGGACTTCATGCTTTTAACAATATAGAATGGGATTTGAAAATAGCATGATATCTCTCATATTACTTCATGACTTGTTATTACCTTTTGAACTTATTTCTTGGGATCTCCAGTCTATAAGTTGGGTTACCATCACAAGTGACTCTTCATTCTAAGGGCATTAATCCCATTCCTTTTGAGGTTTTGAAAACCTTTTCTCTCGGTAATCCTTTCGTCAAAGGATCTGCCAGATTTTCATCAGAACGTACATGATCCACTCTTACAGCTCCCGTAGAGAGAAATTCTCTAACAGTACTATGCTTACGACGTATCTGTCATCTCTTGCTAGTAACGGTTCTAAATCTTTGCAATAGTTGCGGTACTATCGCTGTGGATCAAGACAACTGGTATCGATCTTTCCCATAAAAGGATCTCAGCTAACAGACTTCTTAGCCAGCCTGCTTCTTCACTAGTAGTGGCTAGTGCTATCATTTCAGACTCCATTGTAAATTGAGCCAATATTGTTTGTTTCTTAGACTTCCAGGAAACAGCTCCACCAGCTATGTTAAAAATATAGCCACTAGTTGCTTTGGAGTCTTTTGATAAAGTGTTCCAATCTGCATCGTTGTATCCTTCTAGAACAGCGGGAAACTTTTTATAATGTAATTCAAGGTTCATAGTTCTCTTAAGGTATCTCATAACCCTTTCAATAGCATTCCAATGCTCTACACTAGGTCTACTGGTAAACCTACATAGTAGTCCCACAACATAAGCTATGTCTGGTCTAGTGCAATCAGTAGCATAACGTAAGCTACCAATGATGTTCGCATACTCAGTTTGTCTAACACCATCTCCGGTGTTCTTGAACAACTTTACACTAGGATCATAAGGAGTACATGTAGGTTTGTAGTTAAAGTAATTATATTTCTTTAAGATATTTTTAACGTAGTGAGACTGGTCTAGAGAAATTCCCTTTTTAGACCTAGTTATCTTTATACCAAGGATTACACTCCCTTCTCCGAGATCTTTCATATCAAAATTAGCACTTAACAAAGTTTTTACATTGTTCACAACATGAATATTTGACCCAAAAATAAGCATGTCATCCACATATAAACATATAATAGTACAAATGTTATCTTCTAATTTATAATATATGCATTTGTCACTTTCATTTATTTTGAATCCATGTGAGTTAATTAGATTATCAAATTTTTCATACCATTTCTTAGGTGCTTGTTTTAGACCATAAAGGGATTTATCAAGTTTACAAACTTTATTTTCTTGACCTGGGATAACAAAACCTTCAGGTTGATTCATATAAATTTCTTCTTCTAAATCGTCATTTAAGAAAGCAGTTTTAACATCCATTTGGTGTACTACTAAATCATGGATAGCAGCAAGAGAAAAAATTACACGTATGGAAGTTATTTGTGTGACTGGTGAAAAGGTATCAAAGAAATCTACATTTTCCCTTTGCCTATACCTTTTAACTATAAGACGAGCTTTGTACTTTTTAATAGTACCATCGGGTTTTAATTTCTTCTTTAGTATCCATTTACAACCAATGGTTTTGCAACCAGGAGGTAAGTCAACTAAATGACAAGTCTTATTATACTCAAGAGAGTCCATTTCATCATTTATGGCTTCTTCCCATAAGTTGGTATCTAAAGAAGATAGTGTTTCTTTAATAGTTTGAGGATCTTCCTCTAAGGTATAAGCATAAAAATCAAACCCAAAATCCTTAAGAGTTCGAGCTCGTTTACTTCTTCTAATTTCAGTGTTTAATTCTTCATTTTGTTCACTAGTTCTAGTTATGGGTAAACTACTAGAAGACGAGCCCCCACTATTTTTAAATTTAAAGGGGAACCTATGTTTGTAGAAGTCAACATCATTTGATTCTACAACTACATGATCATTTAAGTCATAGAATTTATAAGTTTTACTATTCACAACGTATCCTATGAATACACACTCATATGCTCTACTAGAAAGTTTATTTCTTTTAGGATCAGGGATTCTAACATAGGCTAAACAAGCCCAAGTTTTTAAATAAGTTAAATTAGGTTTCTTAGTTTTCAAAATTTCATATGGTGAAATTTTATTTGTAGATTTAGGTACTCTATTTAGCACATAACAAACAGTTAATAGAATTTCTCCCCACCAATGGGAAGCAGCATCAGAGTTTAATAAAATTACAACAACTAATTCAGTAAAAGTTCTATTTTTTCTTTCAGTTTTGCCATTCATTTCAGAAGAATAAGGTGCAGTTTTTTCATGAATGATTCCATGAGTTTTATAAAAATCTTTGAAGATATTAGAAACATATTCAGTGTCTCTATCACTTCGAAACCTTTTTATTTTTCTATTAAGTTGATTTTCAATCTCAGTCAAAAATATTTTAAACATGTCAAACGCTTCGCTTTTATTTTTCATTTGATATACATAAGTGTAGTCTGAACACTTGTTGCGTGTTTTTTAACACACGAACTCGTGCAAGTATACACGGTCACAAGTAATAATATGATAAGTAAAATATCGTTCCCAAAGAGATTTGTTACTAGTATTCGTTAATTATTAAAATTATTTCAACCTAATTTCTATCTCTTATGTATATACGTTATTTCATCACGAGCAGCACACAAAAATACCTTTTTCAAGTTTATTTAAATGTCACATATCAGTTAATTAATCTTCCGATAATTAAAAGCATTAAACACAGATAAAATAAACAACTTAAAACAAATTCCATAAATCATTCAAAAATATTTAATTCAAATTTCATAATTTACGCTACACTGCAATCCTAGAACAAATGTATTAGTTCATAGCAGAATTTAAAATTACAACACAACAAAAATAAAACATTGCAGAGAAAGAAAATTAAAAGAAAATAGATAAGAAAAAAACTCTTTCACGATTCCTCAATGAAAAATAAATTTCATCCCTTTTCTTTGTTGTCTTCTTTCTCCGTAATTTCTAAGAAAATACAACATAAAATGTTAAATCAATACTCTACGTGTTTCAGGTAACACGCAAAACAAGAAAAACAAAAAAATTAAAATGTTACAAGGAAGAAAAACTTGCAAGAATCGCTAGTTTTCTCCCAAAGTTTCGAGAGAAAAGAAGAAAGAAAAATGCTCGAACTGAAACTAACTAAAAAAGAGAAGAAAAAATTCTCCTACGCCAGATCCCCCATAAACATATATCCCCTATTTTTCTTTTTATTTTATTTTTATTTTTTTTTATCATCACGGGAACAACATTGTATGAAAGAGCACGCGTAAACACACTCGCAAATTTTTTGAATTTTTTTTCTTTTTTCGCATGCCACGTGTCACCACAAGCGTGATTCGCCGAGAGAATCAGTAGTGCAATGTGCGCTTTTCATCACAGAAAGTCGGCGCATGAAGAATGCATCGCACACGCATTTCTTCCTGATTGGAAAGGGTTAACTACCGGAAAGCTGGGCCGATTCCCGCGTTTTTATTTCACCACATGCCACGTGTCATCATTTTATTCACCGGAATATTTATAGACACGTATCGGGTCATTTACCATTTGAAGAGCGAGTGGTGCACGCCGCTGACGGGACCGCCACACGGATTTTTACACGAGCCGCCGGCTTCTGCGACAAATGGATGGACGCGTTTCAACTGGGGATCACGATCTGATCCAACGGCTTCGCCGATCACTCTGGGAATTGCGCACCATACGCGGGCCCACTTCGACGCCGGCCGCGCGACACGCTGGACCCATCGGCACGCCGAGCCGCGCGAAGATTCTACACGCGATTTTCCTCGTCCTGGTTGTACTCGCAACCGGGACCGCGACCGATGATCGAACGGGCGATTTAACGTGGTGATTTTGTATGAGCGCGATTCTTTTTCCTGCAGAAAAATCAAATCAAGTTATTAATTATATTTTGACCCACAAATTTAATCCAAATTACATTTGCACTTTCTTAAATTACAAACCTTTGCTAATTTTAATTTAAATTTTTAAACTTTTGATAATTATACTTAAGCCCAAATTTAATTTAAATTATATTTTCGATTTTTATAAATTGTAATTAAGAAAACATATTATCCGAAATTATATTTCAGACGTAAATATGAAATTAAGTACATTTTCGATACGATTATTTAATTTTATTAAAAATGTATTTTTTGCATATAAAAGGAAAATATTAATTTATTTAACAAAAATTAATAAATATTAAACGAACATAGCAATTATCATTAATAAATTTATGAAAATAACTATATAAAATACGCTATCAACACCCCAAACTTAAGTTTTTGCCATAGTCCTCGAGCAAAAGGATGAAAATAAAAACAAAGATAATCGCATTTAAAATAGTGATTTTCAAAATATTTCTTTAAACATTCCAAATAACATAACTCAAAGAAATAAAAGAATTTTATCTAAGTATCAAAATCAATTTAAAAGTATATTACATTTTCACAATGAATTTTAGGCAGTTAAGTCTTTCAAATTTCATCACATGCAATCCTGATCAGCTTTATGCAAATATAAAATCAAACAAATTTTCATGAAATAACAAATCTCATAAGTTTATTTTTCATTTCTCTCCACTAATGTAGACAAACACAAAACACCAAATCAATAGACTTTATTAAGCTTGTAATGTACTTGTGTAAAGGTAGGAATGAAGGATACTATTTAGCTTAAAACTTTTCCCGAGCATAACATTTCAGGATTGAAAAAGATAATTCTATCATCACAATAATTACAACCCAATTGGGGATTTATCATCACATACAATAATCCGATTTTTTTTTTTCAATATATCTTTCAACATTTACTAACAATTGTAACAAGTTAGTGGAATAAGAACAATAAGTATATCTACACATATATATTTTTTTAGATAGGCTTTTGAAATGACAAAAATATATATGTACTTTGAAGCTCAAAAAGGGTATACTATGGATTATGCATGACGCGAGGTAGATAGAAAGGCTCAAACGATCCAAAGATGGCCTAAATCATTTTCTTAGTTAAATGTTATCTATAATTTCGCCTCGAGAGAAAATCAAACAAATTCTAAGACCTGTGGCACCACAAAAATCAATCGAATTCAATATTCACATAAACATTCTCTAAATTAGCATAACAACTCAAAAATCAAGACTAGTGCTCATAAATATTAATTCTTGTAAAAATGAAACATACGTAAAAATTATTCATCGCTTACACAATATTCAAATTTTTCAAAGAATTATGCATCATTTAAATCAAAGAAATAAAAGTAAATCACTATTCATAGCAGAATATCTTCAAAAAAAAAATTTATATTTTTTTATATATATATATATATATATATATATTTTTTTTTTTATCATACAAAAAAAAATATTTCAATTAAGTTCAAAATATCTACCACCCCCAAACTTAATATGCACATTGTCCCAAATGTGTGAAAATTAAAGAACAAAGGAGATGTGTTAAAAGAACTTCCCTGAATGGTGAGTTGACTTGTGAGATTGAAATCCAAAAATCGTTTTACCTCCTCCGATTTCACCTATCAAAACAAAATAACAAAATGAAGAGTTGTGCAACTAATACATGTTCTAAAACAAAATATATAAATAAAATAAAATAAAATAAAACACATGGGTTTCCTCCCAAGAAGCGCTTGATTTAGAGTCATCACTGACCATTTTCTTTGCTTTAGTTGGATCACATAAGAAAATGGTGGACTTTTGACGATCAATGTCACCCCTAAATAGTGTTTCGAGTCTTTGCCCGTTCACTTGGAAAGTATTTTGTGATTCTTCACCTTTAATCTCAACAAATTTCCATGTATGGGTGTACTTTTGGTAATAATGAAAGGCCCCGACCACTTAGATTTCAATTTTCCTCAAGAACTTCAAACGAGAATTGAAGAGCAATACTTTCGTTCCCGGTTCCAAGTGTCGATGCAAGATTTGTCACGCCACCCTCTTCGCCTTTTCCTTATAAATCTCAAAGATTTTCATATGCGTGTAAACGAATCTCATCCATCTCATTGAGTCAGGAGACGTTTTTCGCCAGCCTAACTCAAAATTCAAAGTCTTGATAGCCCAATACGTACGGTGCTCCAATTCAATCGGGAGATGACAAGCTTTCCCAAAAACCAACCGAGCATGGGACATCCCAACGGGTGTCTTCAGATGTTGTTCGGTATGCCCAGAAAGTGAATCGTCCAATCTTTAGACCAATCCTTCCTTGGAAGGATTTACCGTCTTCTCCAAAATTCTCTTCACTTCTCCGTTTGGATATCTCAACTTGTCCACCAGTTTGATACGATAAGCAGTTGTGATCTTATGAAAGTGACACCGTATTTGGCAAGGAGGATTTCAAAAGATTTGTTGCAAAAAATGAGTTCCCCCATCACTTATGATTGCCTCTGGGTGCCAAATCGAGTGAAAATGTTTTTCTTAGAAAATTCAGCACCACTTTGGAATCATTGGTAGGCAAGTGAATTGCTTCTACCCACTTAGAAACATAATCCACAAAGAACCAAAATGTAGAGGTTATTGTAGGATCCAGATAAAAGGCCCCATGAAATCAATTCCCCAAACATCAAATATTTCTACCTCAAGAATGTTGTTTAAAGGCATCTCGTGTTTCTTAAAAATGTTACCAACTTCTGCACCTCACAAGGTTAAGGAACAAAGAAATGTGCATCTTTAAACAAATTTGGCCAATAAAAACCAGACAAGTTGAAGAACCTTAGTCAGCTCATTTTTCTTTTCCAAATGGCCCCCATAGTCAAGAATGACAATGTTTAAGTATATTTTCAATTTCTTCCTTTGGGACACACCTTCGATAATTTGATCCGCACAATGCTTAAACAAGTAAGGTTCATCCCATAAATAGTACTTAACATCGTGTAAGAATTTTTTCTTCTCGTTGGAAAGATATTTCTGTGGGAAAGACATTGTTACGATGTAATTAACATAGTCAAGGCACCATGGCACACTTCTATGATCAAAGGAAAACAATTGCTCATCAGAAAAGTCTCACCAATGATAGTCTTGTCCACGGCTCCATCATTATTCTCCAATCTCGATAGATGACTACCACTTGATTTTCTGCCTTTCTTATCCTTGATCTCCAAATCAAATTTTCAAGTAGAGGATCCATCTAATCAATTCGTTTTGCATCTTTTTTAGCCATTAGATATTTTATACAGTAACGAATCAAGATAAACCGTCACTTTAGTTCCGATTAGGTAGGAGCGAAACTTTTCAAAAGCATACAACAAATGAAGCAAGTAATTCTTTTTCGGTGGGTAGTATAATTCATTTGAGCCTCTACTAAAGTTTCTTGTAAGATATTGCATGAAAACTTTCTTTTTCCGTTGTCCTAAAACAACTCTACTGCAAAATCACCGCATCACACATAAGCTCAAAAGGTAGATTCCAATCCGGGTGCAACAATGATGGGAGCCAGTGATCAACTTTTCTTTCAAAACCCTGGAAAAGAAAACACTTTTCACAAATGTGAATTTTGTATCTTTTTCCAAAAGATTACAAAGAGGTTTTTGATATCTTGAAAAATCTTTTGGCGAACGCCTATAATCCTCGCATGCCCAAGAAAGCTTCTAATTGCTTTCACCGATGTTGAGGTAGTTTCTCAATGGGTTTCAATCTTTTTCCCTATCCACTTCAATTCCTTTAGACCTAAATTAGATGGCCGAGGACAACACCTTCTCCTACCAAGTGGCATTTTTCCCAATTTAAAACCAAGTTTGTTTCTTCGCATTTTTGTAGGACCAAAGAAAGGTTATGCAAGCACATATCAAATGAATCCCCAAAATCGAAGTCGTCCCATAAATATCTCAATAAAATCTTCCACCACGCTTGAGAAGATAGCCATCATACACCGAAAAAAGTGGGCTGAGCATTACACAATCCAAAAGGCATTCTTCTGAAGCAAAAGTTCCATACGGACACTGAAAGGGTCTTCTCTTGATCTTCGCGCGAGCATAGCAATTTGATTGTAACCGTAATAGCCATCCAAGAAACAATAGAAAGAATGTCCCGCTAACTGTCCTAGCATTTGGGTCAATAAATGGAAGGGGAAAATGATCCTTTCAGCTGGCCTTGTTGACAGCTTCCGATAATCCATGCATACCCGCCAACCCGTCACTTTCCTTGTGGGAATCACCATTATTGCTATTAGTCTCCACCGTAATTCCTCCTTTCTTCTGAACACAATGAATCAATTGGCCGACCCAAGAGCTATCCGAAATAGGATGTGATAATGCCCGCATCTAACCACTTAATGATTTCCTCTTTTACTACCTCCTTCATGATTGGATTCAAACGACATTGATGCTCAATAGTAGGCTTGATATCTTCTTCAAACAAGATTCAGGTATGCATATTGAAGGGCTAATTCCTTTAATGTCGACATGACATCCTAATGCTAGCTTGTAATTTCTCAACACTCTCAATAGCTTTTCGATCATCTAGAGAGGCTGAAATAATCACAGTGCATTGTAGTCATTTCACCCAAATAAGCATACCTTAGATGGGTAGGCAAAGTGGCTTAAGCTCTAATAATTGTTTCTGTTTCCATAGATGGCTTCCCATAGGTAAGCTTAGATCTGTTAGAACTGTGATGCATCTTCTTCGGGCCAGGACTAAAGAGTTGTGGAGATGCCTTAAGTAACTTGAGATATTCACGAGAATCAAAGTTATCAATAATATTGTCATTCACAAGTGCAAGTTCCAAAGCATCAAGATTTAAGTTTTCCCCGAAATTGCTTTCAACTAACGATTCACCGTGTCAACTCTAAGGCAATCATCGATTCTCTTGGAAATTTCATAGCTTTAAAGACGCTTGAAAGTTACCTCTTGGTCTTGGACTCTCATGGTCAACTCTCCTTTTGAACATCAATCAAAGTCCTACCATTAAAAGTAGGTCTCCCTAGAATGATAGTGAATCTCTTTATCTTCCTCCATGTCGAGAATTATGAAATCAAGAAAGATAAACTTGTCTACCTTGACAAGCACATCCTCTATAATGCCTCCGGGTGTTTCAAAGACCTATCGCCAAGTCGAAGAGTCACAAAGGGTCGATCAGGCTCTCCCTAATCCAAGTCTTTGGATGGAAAGTGGCATCAAGTTAATGCTTGCACCAAGATCGCATTAAAGCTCTACCAAAAATTTTTCTCACCAATAGTACAGGGAATGGTGAAACTTCCTGGATCTTTAAGCTTGTGTGGTAGCTTCTTCAAGGATGGCACTACACTCCTCTATGAGAACAGCCTCAAAATCACCTAACCTTCTTTATTGCATAAAATGTCCTTCATAAATTTCACATAACTGGCATTTGCTCCAAGGCATCAAGAAAAGGGGATGTTAATATGAAGTTTTTTTAAATACTTCAAGAAACTTGGAGAACCGCTTTATCAAGTTTTGCTTACGGAAGGTTTGAGGAAATGGAATTGGCAGGATTATAAGGCTCGAGATTATCTAACACCGGTTTTATTATCGGACTTTTCGTTAATTCATTCTCTTCAACCCTATGATTAGCCTTTTCTTGTTTTTCTCGGTCAACACCTCAACAATAAGAGTCGCGGAGAAATGGGTTTTTGTATTTCTTCTAACTCTTTTTCCACTCCTCAATGTCAGCTTTACAATGCTCTTTTCCTCCCTTTTTGGATTGATTTTAGTATCACTAGGTAAAGAACCTTGAGGGCGATTGTTGACAAAGCAGCTAGTCAGCCTTCAATTGAACTTCGAGATTTCTAATAGGGATGTTGCTCGGATTCGAGAATAGTCTCATTCTTAGCCATATATCGAGCAAACATATCTTCCAACGAAGGCTTTCTCCGTTGTTGACTTGGTTATGAAAACCCTGAGGGTGAGGGCTTCATAGAAGATGATTGGCCTTGATTATTACCTCCAAGAAAAATTAGATGATTCTTCCACCCTGGATTGTAATGTGTTGGAATAGGGATTGTTTTGATTGTTTTGATTCCTACTATAATTGGAAACAAAATTGACAGATTCGAAATATGAGGACATCTCTCACTGCATGATTACCATTGCAAATTTCACATGCAACAAAAGGACTCAATAGAATGGACACCCATAGTATCCATCTTTTTCACCAAAGTCGACACTTGTGCGCTAAAGTACCATAGCATCAATCTCATGAATTCCACGCTTAGGCACCATCCTCTCGATGGCCACTCATAACTATTCAAGCCATTTCCTCTAATAAGTTGTATGCTTCATCAATTGATTTCCCCATTGAGCACCACCTGCAAAGATCAATCATATTTCTAGTTTGACCCATCAAACTATTATAAAATGTTTCAACTTGAAGCCACTTTAATCCATGTGCGGACATCTTCTAAGTAGCTCCTTGTACCTCTCCCAAGCTTCATATAATGACTCGAGTCGAATCGCATAAAAGTGGTGATTTCATTCCTCATCCAGTGCATTTGCCGATGGAAAATATTTGGCTAAAAATTTTGAGCCGATCCTCCCAAGTAGTGATGTAACCACACGGCAATGAATTCAACCAACTCTTTGCCTTATCCCTCAGCCGAAAGGAAAAAGTCTCAACCGAATAGCATCATCGTGACTCCATTATGCCTAAGGTATCACAAATCTCTAGGAAATTTGATATAATGGGAGTTTGGATCATCGTAAACCACCAAATTGTACCGATGTTTGAATCATATGAATGATCACAGTTTAATTTCAAAATTATTGGCTTGAATTAATGGTCTTCTAATGCTTGAATGGACGCCACCAACCATGGGCACCGCATAATCTCTTAAGGATCTCGTTCCTCAACTTCGAATTTCATTATCCATAGCTACCGTTCTAAGGTTTCTTGTTTATTATTTTTCTTTAAGTTCAAAATAGTTCTATTTAATTTCTAGATCTAAGGGAACTAAGTCAAGATTTCTATGCCGTCGCATACAAAGTCCCACTTATCCAAAATTAAATCTAATACAATAAATTACATTTAAAACATAAATAAACACACAAATCCAAGCAAGTAAAAGTAAGCAATTAAACAAATAATATTTTTGTTTTTTTTGAATTAAAATCGATTAATTGGTATTAATATCAACAAAAATTAGTAAAATAAGAATCTACGCTTAAAACTTGTCATGTTTTTTAACAATACCTAACTCGCAAGTATACACGGTCACAAGTAATAATATGATAAGTAAAATATCGTTCCCTAAAGAGATTTGTTACTAGTATTCGTTAATTATTAAAATTATTTCAACCTAATTTTATCCAAACAAATGATAATTGATGCAGGTTGACTAACTAACTTTTATAACAGATTGCAAGAAAATTCTAGGATCATAGCTTCACCAAATTAATCCACTTGAATCATTATATTTTATCTTGATTTATGTTATCGTGTTTTAAGTTGTTAACAAAGAACTCCTAATTTATCCATATATCTCTTCCGAGCTCCATACGTAAACATCTAGTTAAAATGATTCACTATATTCCTATGCGAATTAAATTCAACCAGATTTATTAAGTTCCTGAAGTTCTCTAACAGCTTACACATACAATAAAAGTATATTTCTATCTCTTATGTATATACGTTATTTCATCACGAGCAAGACACAAAAATACTTTTTCAAGTTTATTTAAATGTCACATATCGCTTAATTAATCTTCCGATAATTAAAAAGCATTAAACACTGATAAAATAAACAACTTAAAACAAATCCCCATAAATCATTCAAAAATATTTAATTCAAATTTCATAATTTACGCTTACACCGCAATCCTAGAACAAATGTATTAGTTCATGCAGAATTTAAAATTACAACACAACAAAAATAAAACATTGCAGAGAAAGAAAATTAAAAGAAAATAGATAAGAAAAAACTCTTTCACGATTCCTCAATGAAAAATAAATTTCATCCCTTTTCTTCTTCTTTGTTGTCTTTCTCCGTAATTTCCCTAAGAAAATACAACATAAAATGTTAAATCAATACTTTCACGTGCTCAGTGTAACACGCAAACAAGAAAAACAAAAAAAATTAAATGTTACAAGGAAGAAAAACTGCAAGAACTGCTAGTTTTCTCCCAAAGTTTCGAGAGAAAAGAAGAAAGAAAAATGCTCGAATCTGGGAAACTAACTAAAAAAAAGAGAAGAAAAATTCTCTCCTACGCGTATCCCCCCCATAAACATATATCCCCTATTTTTTCTTTTTATTTTATTTTTATTTTTTTTATCATCGTGGGAACAACATTGTATGGGAAGAGCACGCGTAAAACACACTCGCAAATTTTTGAATTTTTTTTCTTTTTTCGCATGCCACGTGTCACCACGTGATTCACAGAGAGAGAAGTGCCACGCGGGCGCTTTTCATCAAGGTAGTCGCATGAAGAATGCATCGCACACGATTTCTTCTGATTCGGAAGCTGGTTAACTACTGGAAGCTGGCGCTGATTCTCGTTTTATTTCACCAAATACATGCCACGTGTCATCATTTTATTCGCCGGAATATTTACGAGACACGTGGCCGGTCATTTACCATTTGAAGAAATAGGGTGCACGCCGCTGGATGGACCGCGTCACACAGATTTTTACACACGAGGCCGGCGACACATACTGACGGACGCCTTGATCGACCGTTGATCCGATCCACCCGGCTGGCCGATCACCTCGGGAATCTAAGGCAGCCTCGACATGCGTGGCCCACTGACGCCGCGCGACACGTGGGACCCAACACACGCCGAGCCGCGCGAAGATTCTACACGCGATTTTTCCTCGTCTCGGTTGTACTCGCCAAATCTGACCGCGACCGATGATCGAATCCGCGCGTGATTTAACGTGGTGATTTGTGCGAGCGCGATTCTTTTCCGCGTAAAAATCAAACCGTTATTAATTATATTTTCACCCACAAATTTAATCCAAATTACATTTTGCACTTTCTTAAATTACGCGTTAAGCTTTGCTAATTTTAATTTAAATTTTTAAACTTTTGATAATTACACTTAAGCCCAAATTTAATTTAAATTATATTTTCGATTTTTATAAATTGTAATTAAGAAAACATATTATTCAAATTATATTTCAGTGGACAGTAAATATGAAATTAAGTACATTTTCGATACAGATTATTTAATTTTATTAAAAATGTATTTTTTTGCATATAAAAGGAAAATATTAATTTATTTAACAAAAATTAATAAATATTAAACGAACATAGCAATTATCATTAATAAAATTTATGAAAATAACTATATAAAATACAGTTATCAACAGTCATCTATAAAAGTTATAAAATAACGTTTTCTATTTCTTGTTAAATTTCTATCAAGTTCACATATATCAGAATGAATTAATTCTAAAGGTTCAATTTCTCTAACTACTGATTTATGTGAAGTTTTGGTTATTTTAGCTTAACTACAAAAATCACATTTTTCAAAATCATTCAAAGAAGTTTAGGAATTAGTTCTAAAGGACTCATGTTCTTGATTATACGTTTATTAACATGACAAAGTCTAGTATGCCAAATATTAAAAGAACTCAACATATAAGCAGAAGAAGATGTTTTATTGATTTCTATATTTAATTTAAACATGTCATCAGTGACGTACCATTTCCCAACAAATATATTACTTTTAGTTATAGTATATAAATCAGTCCTTATAGTTTGAGTAAACCCAGTTTTGTTAAGAAGATAGCATGAAACTAAGTTCTTTCTTATCTCTGGAGTATGCAGGACATCCTTCAAGATGACAGTCTTTCCAAAGGTAAACTTCAAAACCACCTCACCAGTACCAGCAACTTTAGTAGAGTGGGAGTCACCTAGCAACACTTTCTTATCCTCAGAATCAAAATAGGATTTGAACATGTCTCCATCATAGCAAACACGGCGAGAAGCACCAGTGTCCACCCACCACCCCTCGGATCCACCAACAAAATTGACTTCAGATATCATAGCAATAAGTTGATCTTCGGTAAGGTTACTTTGTGGGCGGGGACGATTCCTGTTCCGGCAGTTCCTAGCCAAGTGGCCAGGTCTGTTACAACTATAACACATGAATGTGTTATTCCTTAAGGGGTTGAGGTCCATTCTGGGGAGGATAGTTTCTATTTCTATTTTGGTGGTTGCGGTTTTGGTTATTATTACGATTCTAAGTTTTCATATTTCTACCTTTAGGTTTCAGATTTGTAGGGGAGGGTTTCTTATTGGTACTGTTATTTGAGACTACGAGTATTTCATCTATTTGGTCTTATTTTCGGGCTTCTTCTTCTATTCTTAAACAGATTATAAAACTTTCTAAAGAAAATTCCTTAGTTTTATGCCTAAGTGTATTCTTAAAATCTTTCCAAGTAGGGGGTAATTTATCTATAATAACAGCTACTTGAAATTGTTCATCTAGAGTTATATCTTCAGAGGTTATTTCATGTGCTATCTTTTGCAGTTCATGTGATTGAGCTTCCACTGATTTGCCATCAATCACTTGAAACTTCATGTATCTACTGACAACATACTTCTTAGTTCCAGCTTCTTCAGTGTCGTACTTCTTTTGAAGTGCTTCCCAAATTTCCTTAACAGACTTATCAGAGTTATAATAATCATACAAATCATCAACTAAACCATTAAGAATATAATTTTTGTACAGAAAATCATTTTGCATCCACGTGTCTAAATCCTTAGTTGCATCTTCAGTATGAGGAGTAGACTGTATTTGTTTTTCACTAGTAAGAGCAGAAACGACTTTTTTCATGGTTAAGAAAAATAACATTTTTTGTCTCCATCTTCTAAAGTGTAATCCCTCAAAACGGAATGGTTTATTTAGATCAGCAGTTAGCATTTCAGTAGACATGGCAGATTGAATACCTCTTAAAATTATTGAAACAAGTTTGTAATAACAGTGTAGGAACAATATTACCGATAACTTGAAAGTAACTGCTTGGGTTGAGTCGTGGACTAGGTCACTCTATTTAAGACATTTCGTGGCTTTACCCAAATTTGTGCAAGCAAACACAGCCCCGTCGTCCCCAGGATAAAACAGCCCAGAATCTTTTTTCTTTGTCTCGGAACTTCACTGCACTAATAAAGACCAGAATGCTACACTTGAAAAAATTTGTTGCTCGGAAAACTGAAAAATAACTTAGAGTTGATGAGAGAATTGTTTATAAAGAGATGAGTTTGCAGAGATTATTGTGTTGAAATTGAGAGCTGATGCCCTCTTTTTATAGGTTTTAGAAACCGTGTGGCAATTATGATAATAACGGTAATGTTTGGAAATTAAGAGCGTAATGATCATTCTGAGATAAAAGAAAATAACGGTCATTCTAAGTAATGAAGAGTAATGGACATTTTAAGATTAAAGACGAGTAACAGACATTTTTGTGAGTAAATACGAGCAACAACTTTTTTCTGAATAAAGAAGACAAACGGCCATTTAACGATCATATTCTGATAAAAAAAATAACAGTTATTTTTCTAAGAAAGAGAATATATATATATATATATAACAACCATTTTTCTAAGTGAAAAAATTTTCTTAAAAAGAAAAAATGTTTTTCCAAAAAATAAAATACACACACTTGGACTCGGACTCGGCACGGTCGGTCGGACGGACGGCGACGGCAGCGTGCGCGTGTGGTATCACATTTGCCCAGATACTCTCCTCTTCCACAAAAATAGGTGCCCCTTGGGACCTAATCATAATAACCAACTATTCACTATTTATATATCTTATAAATATTGTAAAAAAATAATGTGGGATAAAGTAAGGCTTTAAATTTTTTTTTTAATAAAACTTCATCTTTACCAACATTATTTACTCAAAAAAATAAGATAATACATAAAGAAATAAGTGTTATTGTGTTACTAAGTAAAAATTCTTCCTATTTTAAGTTATCATATGTTTTAAATTAAAACTAATTTCAAATTTACGTATAAAAAAAATTTATGAATAAACAATGAGGAATTAAATGTGTTCAATAATATTTGAATTTTAATTATTTATTTTAAATAGTACTTACTTAGTTATATATATATTTATTACATAAATAATAATTGTTTTATTGTTTATTTCAAAAAGAAAAATTAATATGAAAGTATATTTTTAAGGTTCATTTAAAATGGATAATGGACAAAAACTTTACCAAACTTTGTTAGTTATCTTCAGTTTCGTAGAAGTTATTTACTCTAACTATTCGAGTCAAATCTTTGAAGATCGAAAAATAGGTTTTAGTTCTGACTTCCTCTTTCTGTTTGGTTGTCGAGATGTTTAGAGAGGAAAAAACAAAACCTTTCTTAGCCTTAAGTCGTAAGTTTTCAATTCATTTGTTACATTAATCATTTACGCTGTTTCACTTTATGGGTACTCAATCGTGATTATTTCCTAAAAATTTATGAAATAATTATATTAAAATAGTTAATACATTCACGTATAAGCATATATTAGATCTCATTAATGATTATTATTTAATATAATTTTTGTTTGTAATTTAACTTAAATGATATTATATTTGTTAAAATTAAATACAGTCTGGATTTTAAGTCTAACTTATTTTGGTAGACAATGTATGCTATTTTTCGTATTATTTTTATTTTTATTTTTTATATATATAATTATTATGTCATGCTAATACTTATCTTGGTTATGAAAGTTTAGTTAAACAACTCATGTTGTGCTGATTATACTCTAGGTACTTACTATCGATGTTCATAGCCTCTTAGGTTATCTAGTTCTTTCATTTTCAATATTGCGGCTTGTACAGTCATGGGTTAATTTTTGGCATTGCTTGTGGCGAGTAGCTTTGTTAATCGGTTACCTTTTCACCTTGTTATATAAAGCCATTTTGATTAGTGTTAAATATTGGTCCAAAATAATTTTAGTTCAAAAACCATATATTAAAACTTTATCTCATTTGTATATATATAATATTTTATTCATTTTCTCAGCTGTGGAGTAGCCCAAAACCATATATTAAAACCCTATTCATTTGTAAATATATAATGTTTTATTCATTTTCTCAGCTGCGGAGAAGCTGAAAACAGAGTAGGCGAGACAATTTTTATATAACAAAGAGAGAGAGTGAGTTGCTGTTTCAATCTGACCATCCAGTCCGTCTCTGTCATCGCCACCAGTCTGCCTTTGTTTGCAACCATCATCAGCCAGCAGCTTAGCTACCACCGACCCATCCCTCGCGGCGTCCTCCACGGCCAAGCCCAGCCTCCAGCAACTCGACGACACTAGCTTCCAGCTTCACTTCCAATCGCGTGGTTCTGTTTTTTTCCTGTTGTGTTCCATCGCCGGCCGCCGTCGCAGCAGCTGTCGTTCCTGGCCTGTAACTGCGCGAACTGAGACAGCGACGGCACTCGGTGCCGTGAGCCACTCCAGATTTCAGCCTCCTCCGAATACAGATCGCAGAAGCGTCCGTTAGATGAGATCAGATTTTGGTGCCGTGGAGTTTATGGTAATATCTGTTTTAATAGCAAGTTTGTGTAATTTATCTTATTATATATTATCATTAAAATAAAGTGAGTTATTTTTTGGGTGTATTTTAGATTTTAGTATATTTAATGAATCTATCTTAAGATTTGTGTTTGTATCTTCATTTAATTATGAAAGCAATTGAGTAGCTGTGTTCGATCCTTTTTTAGATAACATGGGTGGTCTGGAAGATTGATTTCTAACATGCTTAGTCAAGAACCGGTGAATGAAAGTGTTCACACTCAACAATAAGTTGTTAGTAGGTTAATTTGTTAGTTTGTTACTAACTCAAGGTTCATTGAACCTGGACATATTTTTATATATTATATATTTAATACAATTCCTCTCTCAAATATAATTTTTTTGAGAAAAGGTTTACAGAAATTCTTTTATTTTCTAAATCTTAATTTGGTATCAGAGCTCTTTTCTCTCTTTTTTTTCTGCTTTCTTCTCGTTTCTTCGTCCGATCATGGCTACTGGATCTACTACTTTTTCGTCTGGAGCCTCTCAAATTTCAGGATCGATCTCCTCTCCAGCGTTGCATCTACTCAATCATGCCTTGCTTGTGAAACTAGATCGAATGAACTATGTTCTCTGGCGATCTCAGATGGATAATATGATTTTTGCCAATGGATTTGAGGATTTCATCGAAGGAATCTCGATCTGTCCACCAACAGTTGCTGCTACTACAGGAAATCTCAATCCAGAGTTTGTTTTATGGCGAAGACAAGATCGAATGATCTTGAGTTGGATTTACTCTTCTCTCACCCCAGAAATTATGGCTCAGATTATTGGTCATACTACCTCTCACTCAACTTGGGTCGCTCTTGAGCAGATCTTCTCTTCCTCCTCTAGAGCAAGAATTATGCAATTAAGACTGCAATTGCAAACAACGAAGAAGAATTCTATGTCAATGATTGATTATATCATGAAACTCAAAGGTGTTTCTGACAGTTTGGTTGCAATAGGAGAACCTGTCTCTGAACAGGATCAAGTTATGAATCTCCTTAGTAGTCTTGGTGCTAACTACAATGCAGTTGTTACATCGATCAATGCCAGAGATGATAAGATCTCTTTAGAGGCAGTTCATAGTATGCTCATGTCTTTTGAGCATCGTCTTGAGCAGTAGAATTCTATTGAAGAAGGATCTAATATAGCAGCTAATTTTGTGCAAAACAAGTATGTTGGAAACAAGCCTTATCCTAAGAATAATCAAGGCTTCCTAAGGTCTCCAAATCAGAATTCAGGGCAGAATCACAACCATTACTACATTAGAGGACGTGGTCGTGGTGGAAGGAACAATCAAGGTGGAAGAGGCAACAACAACAAACCTCAATGTCAGCTTTGTGGAAAATTTGGACATATTGTCCATAATTGTTACCACAGATTTGACATATCCTTTCAAGCCTCTAACTCGGAGAATCAGAATTCTAATCAAAATCAGATCTCTGCTATGGTAGCATCTCAAAATACAGTCAATAATGATGCATGGTTCCTTGATTCTGGAGCTACTCACCATATGACACAGAACTCTGGAAACATGTCTACCACTACACCTTACACTGGACAAGATCGTGTTATTGTTGGTAGTGGTAAGAAAATTTCTATCTCCAGTGTTGGATCTGTCTTTCTTCCTTCTACATCTCATGTGTTTTCTCTTAAGAAAGTGCTTCATGTTCCTTCTCTATCTTCCAATCTAATAAGTGTAGCCAAGCTCTGTTTTGATAACAATTCATTTGTTGAGTTTCATTCCAATTTTTTCTTTGTGAAGGATCGGTTTACGAAGAAGGTTCTAACTCAAGGCAACCTTGAGAATGGACTCTATAAGTTTCCAGTAGCTTCTTACAAAGAGGTTTCTAATCCCTCGTTTACTTGTAATAATAATAATCTTGCTGCTTTTTCACTTGTTAAAGACAGTGATCTATGGCATAGTCGTGTTGGACATGCTTCTTTTGAAATTATTCAAAGAATAATGCGACAATGTAATGTTTCTGCTACCTTAAATAAAGGATCAGTTTGTTCATCTTGTCAGTTTGCAAAGAGTCACAGACTTCCTTTCAAATTGTCTACTTCTAGAGCTTCTTAACCTTTAGAATTAGTTCACACTGATGTTTGGGGACCTGTTCTTATGATTTCTACTTCTGGTGCGAGATATTTTATTCTCTTTGTAGATGATTACAACAGGTTTACTTGGCTATTTTCATTACAAACGAAGGATCAAGCTCTCAACAAGTTCATTCAGTTTAAAAGACTTGTTGAAAATCAGTTTAGCATGAAGATCAAATGTTTACAATCTGATAATGGAGGTGAATTTAAAGCTTTTGAATCATTCTTAAGTTCATGTGGTATCTCTCATCGTTTTTCTTGTCCCTACACTTCTGCTCAAAATGGCACGGTAGAAAGGAAGCATCATCATGTTGTAGAAACTGGTTTTGCTCTTCTAGCACATGCCTCTATGCCTCAAAAATACTGGGTCTATGCCTTCCAAGCTGTTGTGTATCTAATCAATAGAATGCCATCAAAACTACTTGAGTTTGAATCCCCTTACTCTATACTTTTTCATAAAGCTTCTGATTATAATATGATGAAAGTATTTGGATGTTTGTGTTATCCCTTTCTTCGTCCCTATAATTCTCACAAATTGCAATATAGATCTCAAAAATGCTTGTTTATTGGGTATAGCCAAAATCACAAGGGATATCTCTGTTTAGATTCCAATTCTGGAAGAGTTTATATCACTAGGCATGTTGTGTTTGATGAGAATATATTCCCCATGGCACAAGGTTCTACAAAGTCACCTCCTGCTGCACAAGAATCTTTCACTCCTGCTCTTATAAATGTTCCTATTACTCCACCAATCAATACTTCACCACATGTTGTTGCTTCTGAGTTACATGTATCTGAACCACCTGCTTGTTCTACTCCTTTGCCTGCTGCTATATCACAATCTGAAACACTTGCTATGATACAGGAACCTGCTCAAACAGAAAGAAGAATGGTTACAAGGTCTCAACATGGAATTTTCAAGAAGAAAATCTTCTTAGCACATAAAGAGACAGAGCCAAGAACTTACAAACAAGCCTTGAAGGATCCCAACTGGACTGCAGCAATGAATAGAGAATATGATGCTCTGTAGAAAACAGAAACGTGGGATCTAGTGGATATCCCTACTAATGCAAGTGTAATTGGTTGCAAATGGGTTTTCAAACTCAAATATAAACCAGATGGATCTATAGAAAGATATAAAGCAAGGTTGGTGGCAAAAGGGTATAATCAAACATATGGATTGGACTATTATGAGACCTTTAGTCCTGTTGTAAAGCCTGCAACCATACGAATTGTTCTAACGATTGCCCTATCTTCAGGATGGAATATAAGGCAGCTTGATGTTCAAAACACATTCCTTAATGGAGAACTTGAAGAGGAGGTTTTTATGTCTCAGCCACCCGGTTTTATAAATAACAAGTTTCCTGATAAAGTTTGCAAACTAAGGAAAGCTCTTTATGGCCTTAAACAAGCACCAAGAGCTTGGTTTACTAAATTAAGTCATGCTCTTCAATCCTGGGGTTTTAGGTGTTCAAGATCTGACAGTTCTATGTTTCTCTATTTTGGTAAAATTTCAACATTAATTGTCTTAGTTTATGTTGATGATATTCTGATTACTGGAAGTTCACCAGATTAGATTCAAAGACTTATAGACAAGTTACATGCCACTTTTGCTTTGAGAGATCTGGGCAAGCTCTCTTATTTTCTAGGCATTGAAGTTTCATATGATGAAGATTCCATTCATTTGTGTCAAGCCAAGTATGTTGCAGACTTACTTAACACCTGGTGTTATTGGAAAGAGTCTATCAAAGTATGATGGTGAGTTGTTTGAAGATCAGGCGCAGTATAGAAGTATAGTAGGTGCTTTGCAATATGTTACTCTCACAAGACCAGATATTTCTTTTGCTATAAATAGAGCCTGTCAGTTTATGCATCAGCCAACAACAACTCATTGGTTTGCAGTAAAAAGAATTTTGAGGTACCTAAAAGGAACAATGCAAGATGGCTTGAAGCTACGAATATCAGAAAACCTTGATATATAGGCTTTTATTGATGCAGATTGGGGCACTAGCACAGATGATGGGAGGAGCTCTAGTGGCTATTGTTTATATCTAGGTCCAAATCTTGTTTCCTGGTCAGCCACAAAACAAAAGGTCGTTTCTAGAAGCAGTGCAGAATCAGAATCAGAATATCGAGGAATGACAATTGCAGCCTCAGAAATTGTTTGGACCCTTTCCATCCTCAAAGAATTATGTGTACCTATTCAGCAAGTTCCTTTGTTGTGGTATGATAATATCGGCTCAAGTTATATGGTAGCCAATCCCGTATTTCATACCAGAACAAAACACATAGCCATTGATCTTCATTTCATTCGTGATCTAGTCTTCAAAAAGAGTCTTAAACTTCATTATATTGCCAGTGAAGATCAAACAACAGATCTGTTAACTAAGCACTTACCAAGCTCAAGGTTTCTCACTTTGAAGTCCAAACTCTGTTTAACTCCCAGACCCTTTTGCTTGAGGGGGGATGAAAGTATTCACACTCAACAATAAGTTGTTAGTAGGTTAATTTGTTAGTTTGTTACTAACTCAAGGTTCATTGAACCTGGACATACTTTTGTATATTATATATTTAATACAATTCTTTTCTCAAATATAATTTTTTTGAGAAAAGGTTTACAGAAATTCTTTTATTTTCTAAATCTTAATTGTGAAAACATGCAAATATAATTATTGTGGAATATTTAATCTTTTAGATATGGCTCTCTGTTCCTATCATAAGTCGTTTCTTTATTGAAACCAAGGGCATGATGCCCTGTTTTTAGAGTAACATGAGTCCTTCAGTTTCCAGACGTAGTCAGTGTTTTATTTTGCCCCGGCTGAAAGAATCATGACAATGTTGGAACTGCAAATTTTGAATTACTTTGCTGCTTACATCTGCTGAAGCTTGCTTGCTTGGCAAACATGTGCACATTTTTTGCCATTGTTAGTTTGTTACTAAATCAAATGGAATAGGACTATTATTTTTTTACATATTAGGTGGTCCTTATTTTACAACAAATATCTAGGTTTGGGGAAGCACAGGTGTACATGTTCTAGTTGATGTGCCCTTACTAGTCCTTGTGTCATGTTGGGTGTGGTAACTAACCCATAACGTTAAGGTCACCATGCTCAAGGATTGGTATGGAAAGAAGAAAGCTGATGTGCCCTTATTATTATTATGCTAGGATGAGTTGGATAGTTTATACTTGCTTAGAACAAGAAGATAGAAAACGCAAAAGCCCTTGAATTAAGAAGATGTCGATATTTTGGCCTTGGTTATACAAGTGCCTTTTACTGACTCTAATGAAAACCATCAATGATTCTAACATTTTTAGAAAAACAAGAAATGGCGTTATATTGCCTGATCATCCTTTTAATTATCAGAAAATGCTGCTAAGGTAATCTTTGGTGTTTGCAGATACTTCATCATTAGTCTTTTCACTGCTGGTCAATTTTACAACTCGAAAGTAGGTATCAGCTATGCTACACACTGGAGCAAAGGATACCCAACTCTGTGAAAACAACAGTCAGAAAGTTCATCCACAGCCCATGGAAGACGCAATGAATCAGAATCCTGAAGCTCTGGAAGCCCTGGTATCCAAGATTTTTACAAACATATCCTCCCTGAAGTCAGCTTACATCCAACTTCAAGATGCTCACACTCCCTATGACCCTGATAAGATTCAGATTGCTGATAAATGTGTAATTTCTGAGCTGAAGATCTTGTCTCAACTGAAGCACTTTTACCGGGAAAACAATCCCAAACCTGCATGTGTGTCTCCCCAGGACTCTCGCTTAGCTGCTGAGATCCAAGAACAACAGAGCTTGTTAAAAACTTATGAGGTTATGGTTAAGAAGTTTCAATCCGAAATTCAGAACAAAGATTTGGAGATGCAACAGTTGCAGCAGCATATTGAGGAGGCAAACCAGAAACGGGCAAAGCTAGAAAAGAACCTTAAGCTGAGGGGGTTATTGACAAAAGAATCTGATGGTTCTGCTGATGAAAATAGCTTTTTTCATGTTGATTTAACCCCTGATCTTTTCACTTCAGCTGTAGAAGCTTCGTTTAAAGCCATTCATGATTTCTCTAAGCCGTTGATTAATATGATGAAAGCTGCTGGGTGGGACCTTGATGCTGCAGCTAATTCCATTGAACCTAATGTTGTTTATGCAAAAAGAGCTCACAAGAAATATGCATTTGAATCTCATATTTGTCGAGGAATGTTCAGGGGGTTTCAACAGGAAAGCTTTGCCGTTATAGGGGAAAATCTTACTCTCACAAAGGAGAGCTTCTTCAACCAATTTCTTGCTTTGAGGGAGATGGATCCGCTGGATATGCTTGGACAAAATCCAGATTCCAATTTTGGAAAGTTTTGCCAGAGCAAGTACTTGATGGTGGTTCATCCAAAAATGGAGGGTTCATTCTTCGGTAATTTAGATCAAAGGAATTATGTAATGGGAAGCGGGCATCCTAGGACTCCGTTTTACCAAGCTTTTGTAAAACTTGCCAAGTCAATTTGGCTTTTGCACCGGTTGGCCTACTCTTTTGATCCTAACATTAATATTTTCCAAGTTAAAAGAGGGAGTGAGTTCTCAGAAGTTTACATGGAGAGTGTTGTGAAGAATTTGATTATGGATGAAAGTGATCAAAAACCTAAGGTTGGACTCATGGTCATGCCTGGCTTCATGGTAGGAGGCAGTGTGATTCAAAGTCGAGTTTATCTCTCTGGCATCAAAGTTGCTGAATAACTGCCAGCGCTATATATGCAATTCAATAACCAAGTAAGTTGGTTTGTTTAATGCTGTTATTATGATATATTTGTCAACTTGTAAGATGTAATGAGCTCAATATGCATTTGTTCAGCTCTCCATGTCATTGTTGCATACTCATGCTCATAATTGTGTATGCTAAACTTGTCTAAGGGAGGTAATATCTGACTTTATTTAATTGTGTTGGAAGTGATCATATATTTATATATAAACAATTACATAAATTGATAGAATTAAATAACATGAGAGGTCTTGCTAGCTAGCATAGCAGCCTGGCCAAAAAACCACATAAGAAATGCAAGCCAGATATCCGGAATCTTCTAAAGATTAAGAAAATAGATTTTGATTTCGTAGGTTGAGTTTTGCTGATATCACTTATTCACATGACTTTTGAGATGTGTCACCACTTGCAACATAATGATAGAGTAGAGAGAGAATCTCTTAACCATAGTTTTGGAGACAATACAAGCTAAGCAATTTATATTTTATACAAATGTTTAGTTGACAATACCGTGTGCAAATCCCTCATGTTGATTACATAAGTTAGAGTTGATAACAGATTACGATTGATTTAAGTTCATCAATTGATGAATTTTTATTTGATTTTTTTTGATTTTATGATTTATTTATTAAATTAAATTTGGAAATATAATAGCATTTACACAATTAATTTAGATTATATTATGATTATAGTTATATGTCGGAACATATATACATTATTAAATCATCACTTGAAAAAATCAAAAAATCAAAAATTAAAATTGTTATTAATCACCATTAAGTAATTGAGTTCCAAAAGATTTAGTTTGAAAAATGAAGTGATATAATCAAACCAAAGAAATAAGAGAGTAACTATAAAAAAGATAAAACTTAGAACATATCTGAAACATTGACTAAAATATATTGCACGCGGTCTTATCCCCCTTGAAGATGTAAAAATTTGATACATCTAATTACTTAAAAGCAAATCAAGCATATTTGTGGCTAGTGTCGATTAAAGCCCAATTTGGGTGACTAAAAAACAATTTCGTTTAATCGGATTTTTTTTAATCTCCGGTAGATAGTTATTTAAATCTTTCTCACATCCTGTTAGAAACTCGTACCTAACTTAACCCAATAAAATTTCATTGAGTCAAAGATTGTCCAAACTTTTAAGCAATATTGTTGCTTTGTTCCTAACCGATGTGAGGACAATGATACTTAACAGCCCCCATCTATACAACGGACAAAGGTGGACATAAACACCACAGTGAGACTGTGGTAGAGCCCAGAGTCCAAACACATAGAGACCAAGAACAGAGCTTCGATACCATGTTAGAAATCCATGACTAACTCAACCCAATAAGATCTCTTATTAAGTTAAGGGTTGTTTAGACTTATAAGTAACATTACTGCCTTGCTCCTAGCTGATGTGGGACAATGATACTTTACATATGTTAGAAAACCACTCAACTCAATAAGATCTCATTGAGTTAAGGGTTGTTCAAGATCTCATTGAGTTAAGGGTTGCTCTAGATCTCATTGAGTTATAGATTGCTCAAGCTTATAAACAGCACTACTGTCGAACTAAATAATTTTTTTTAATACTTAATTATTATATTGTATTCTATATCTTAAGGAATATACATGGTACTTTTATATAGGAGTTACAAATAAACTAAATATGTCTAAAACCCATAACATGATATACATTAGCAGATATGATATACATTAACAGCCCCCTCAAACTCAAGGTGGATGTGAGATCAGCTTGAGGTTGTCAATCAAATTACGAGTGCGTCTCTTAGAAAGTGCCTTGGTGAAGATATCTGCAAGTTGATTGTTGGAGGAGACGGAAAAAGCTTGAGAGCACCATGGACAAGATGAGAACGAATAAAGTGACAATCAATCTCGATGTGTTTAGTCCGTTCATGGAAGACATCATTGTGAGAAATATGAATGACACTCTGATTGTCACAATAAATGAGAGTAGCAGAGGATGTGGATACACCCAAATCCTTAAGAATCGTAGCGAAAGGAACTCAGGTGTGGTATCAACAAGAGCACGATATTCTGCTTCAGTACTGGAGCAAACAACGAAAGTTTGTTTCTTACTTTGCCAAGAAATCAAAGAACCAAAGAGAAAGCAATAACCTGTAGTAGACCTGCAATCAGTGAGATCTCTTACCCAATTAGCATCAGAGAATACACGAAGTACAAGAGGAGATTGAGCTGAGTAGAAAGGGTCATGGAAGAGAGTGTCCTTCAAGTATAGTATAATGTGCAGAACAACAGCATAGTGAGTCGATCGTGGAGCAGACAAATACTGGCTCACTTGATGAACAACATAAGAAATATCTGGACGACTAACTACTAGATAAACTAGGTTGCCAACCAATCGTTTGTAAAGAGAGGAATTAGACAATGGTTTCTCCTGAGGGTGTCAGATGCGCATTAAGTTCAACTAGAGTGTCAACAGTCTTGCTGTCAGTGAGTCTAGCTTGAGATAAAAGGTCAGATGCATACTTGGCTTAAGTAATATAAAAACCATCTGTGGAACGAGTGATCTCAAGATCTAAAAAATAGCTGAGATAACTAAGGTTTTTTATCTCAAATTGTTGACTAAGAAAATCCTTGAGTTCTTGAATATCATTGAGGTCATCACCAGTTATGATCATATTATCCACATATAGGAGAAGCTAAATGGTGTCGTTATTATTGCGTCGAAGAAATAAGACAGAATCATAAGGATTGGCAATGTAGCCCAAACAAAGTATGGTGGAGCTGAACTTGGTAAATCACGCTTGTAGAGCTTGTTTAAGGTCATAAAGTGTACATCGAAAGCGACAAACCTTGTTTATTTCAACAGAAAGACCAGAAGGAGGTTGCATATAGACTTCCAATCCTATTCTTCTTTATAACTATCTTCTCAATTTCAATCACACAATTAAACCAGCTTACGCTACACCACACCATTCAAAGGTTAGGACTTACATAGAATCAACTTGTCACACAACTCGTTATCCAAAATTATGCGTCCATTGTCTCTCAAACTATGTGAGCTTCAATATTTCATCTGTACAAAGCCCAGAAGATTTGGCCCAAGTTGCCTTAACTGTGAGTCTCTACAGAGCTAGTTACACAAGAGCTTACATGTTAAAATTGGCTGAGGAACTAAAGGCAATTAAGGCTAGAGAATACCAACTCGTGAAAGATTGTTTCAATCAAATAAACGACAGCGTTTACCAACTTAGTATTGCGATTAAAGAACTATGTCGTTTGAGGGAATCAGTTGAGGATGATGATTTGATTTGGCATATTAAGTAATGTTGAGACATGGGTTAGCTCAGCTTTAACTGATGCAAGTAGTTGTGTGGATCAATTTCCAGGACAAGAATGATTAAATTGAAGGCTACAATTAAAGGGAAGGTTTTGAATGTTGCACAAGTTACAAGTAATGCTTTGGCTTTGTTTCATCGCTTTGCTTCTAGGTATAAGGCAGCTTCCGGTTCTACCCAAAAGCCTTAATATGGTTATACCGTTTTGATATTACTATAAGTTAATTAATTAACTAGTTAATATTATTAGTTTCTTTTTTTTAACTATGTATCGTATATATACCAATTTTTTTGGTATGAGTTTTAATTAATTATTTGATTATGGTTAATTTATAAACGTTTTAACAAATGAGAGATCACGTGGTTGCAGCCATATTATAGGTAACGGAGTCGGATCGAATGGTACTACAGTTGTAGGCTAGTAGCTTCCTTGTGGATACTTTGAACCAATTAAAGCATTCCTTAAAGGCTTAAAACCTTTTTTATTTAAATAACATTAACAACTCACATATAAAGATTGAATTCTTAATATCAGATTTGTACACCTCACAAAGCTACAAGCCCACAATGAAGCGGGCTAAGCATAAAGTTAAAGCATTGATTTGATGAAAATAACATATTAGGCTGTGGTTCAACTTGTTAGATTCTTCCTCCTCTCACTAAGTTGGCAAATGATATTCCTTACCTTCATTTCCTTCCCTCTTTTCTTTTGGTTATATTAGGGTAGTAATCAATATTTGTATGGCTTTAATTTTGTTCAGCAGTATATTATATATCACCATGTGAATATGATTATGGTTTTTAACTAGGATATGTAAGAATTCAAATCTTCTCGAATAAATCTGCTTTGATGTAGATGATTTTATATAAGTGACTTATTTTCCTATGAACTCTCTCTCTCTCTTAAGCTCAAATGATAGATACTTTTGGCTCTTTGTATGCTTACATTTTAAGGTAGGTGATGTTTTGTTCACGGAATGAGAATGGAAGAAAAAAAAAGTTTTGTTTAGTTTGATTACTAGAATCAGAGAAAAAATCAATATATAATATTTGATTTACAATTGTAATGGAACGAAAAATATTATATATTGTCTTAATATTCTTATATTCAATAAAGTTTAAATAATATCATTTAATTATTATTTTTTTGTAAGACAAAATACATTATTGAAATCATTATTTTTCTAAATAATTATTACTTAAAAAGAAAATATATTATTAAAATTATTTTTTTAAATAGGGTTTTGAGATTTAGTATTTAGGATTTAGGATTTAAGGATTTAAGGTTATATTTATGGGTTAAAATTGGTTATATTTGTGGGTTAAGGTTTAAGATTAAAATTATTATTTTTCTAAATAGGATTTAGTATTTGAGATTTGAGGTTTAGGGTTTTAGAATTTGGGGTTTAGTGTTATATTTGTGAGTTAAAGTTTATGATTAAAATTATTATTTTTCTAAATATGGTTTAAGGTTTTGAGATTTTGAGTTTTGAGTTTTGAGTTTTGAGTTTTGGGATTTTGTGTTTTGGGTTAAAGTTTAAGGTTAAATTTTTTTTTTAAATAGGGTTTTGAGTTTTGAGATTTGAATTTTAGGTTTAGGGTTATATTTAAGTTTGGGGTAAAATTAAAAACAAAAATTTAAGATGAAATGAAATTATGATTCTTTAAGGGGTGAATTGATTCCATTTTCTTTCTCATTTTTTTAATCAAATTAAACATAAAAATAAAAATAATTAATTTTGATTTTATTTTATTTTATCCAACCAAACCTAACATTAAAGAATAATAGTAAAAATTTGAATCAAAATCTTTTAATATGGTGATTCGGGTTAGGATTTAATGTACTGTTTTTTCTCTCTTTCGCAACATCAAATCCGTTGTAGAGTTCAGGATATTCGGCTCTCACCCGAAATACCCGCATTCAATTCCCAGCGACGGAATAAATTTTTTGGAATTAAGTTCGAAAAATTAATCCTTTTTAAAGTTACGGAGAAAATAGCAGCTTTATCAGAAGAGTACAATGCCAAGGATGAGTTGGAAGTATTTGAACAAGACATAAACACAAAGCCAAGGGTTGCAAGGCAGATTCAGATTGAAAATAATAATTCGAATATATTTTATTTTATAATATATTAGATTTAAATATAATACATATCATAATTATTTTATATTATTATTTTAATTTAAAAATAAATATAATTATTTATAATAATTATATATTTTTTTATTTTTTAATTAACTAAATAATAATATTTATTATAAAAATATCAATTTAAAATTTAAATTTATATACCACATTTTAAATATGATAATAATTCATAAATAAATTTCAATATTAATCTTATCTTATCCGATTTAAAAAAATTTAAATTCAATTTCAGACAAAATCAGATTTGAATTAACAAAATAACAAACAGTTTCGTTTTGATCTGTTGTGAACTCCTAGTTAAAGGGTACTCTATCTCTTACTAGTTACTGATTTTAATTTATATTATGTTCCCACAAAGACTTTTAACGCCAAAATCAATGTATATTGATTAAAATGTTTTTCATAACAAAACCCAATAATAACGAAAGTTTGACCTCTGAGCCAGACTTATCCAAAACAACAATCTGATACTAGTATTTAAAAAAAAAAAACAAACATCTTCAGACAAAAACGAGGCAATAGTACATCTCATGCAATAAACGCTTGCTATTTTCTCCCACTTTAGCATTTTATTTTAGCCAAGGAAACATGTTGGGGGATGAGGGCAACCTTGCTGTAAGAACTTCAACACCTGCCTCCGTCACCTAAAACATCAACATTTTCATGCAAATAAATAATTCAGGAAACAGTTTAATTACATGACATAATCTTCTTCTTCGTAGATAAATTTTCATTTTTAAACCACGGGAAATGCGGTACACTTTTTTTTTGTAAGGTAAATACATGATTTTGTACGTTAAAAAATGCAGTACATATATGTTTTTTCTTATAACGTAAAAAAACATGTTTTTTAAAGGAATTAAAAGTGAAACAATGTAAATAATTGAAACTGAAGCAATTTAATTACATAATTTTCAATTGTGAAAAAAAGCACTAGTACCAAAAGTGTGTGCTCAAACTGAGCACTGCGTTTTCCATCCGCAGTAATAACAGTCCATCCATCAGGCCACATTTGATCACGCCAAACCCCTATTAGGAACGATATTAATATACAGTTTTGAATCGGAGATCAAATGCTAAACCAACTGCAATATATTTGCTTTGAATGAAACTACAAAATATACCTGCATTTATCATCGGTTCAATTGTAAAAGTCTGTCCGGGCTTCATAACACCAACTGCTTTATTTCCTGTTTGGGGTTAAGGTAAACAACGAATGAAAGGGCAAAAGCAAGTAACAAATAGTTCTATCTATAACATAAAGAAATGTCTATATATCTCAAATTTAGAATGAATCTCAAATGATATGGCACAATATTATACTCATATAAATGTCTAATAAAAAACTATTACATCAATTATAAAAAACTATTATATATCGGTGACATATAAAAGTGATTTTAAAGCTCAATTGAGGATACTTCCATAGTGGGGAATATTTGGTGCACAATGAAATAGCTCTCCAATGCCATGACCACAATATGATTTGACCTAACAAATAAAAGAGGGAGTGTAAAATTAGCAAAAACAAAACCATTTAATACGAGTGAAGACGATGAGTAGTTGCATACTCAAGTTAAAGATTACCACAGAGAACCCTGACATTGAAGCATGGCGGTTAATTACTTCCCCAATTTCACGAAATCTCATACCAGGCTTCACTGTAGTTGATTAGAGACAGGACTCAGATATTGAATTTTCTTCAAATAGTGCAATTTCACTTTTAAATTTTCAAGACTCTACTATTGACATGTATTCAGTTGGCACAATAATCTGTTTCAACACATACCAATAGCTATGGCCTTTTCCAAGCACTCATAAGTACATTGGACTAATCTTCGGGACTCTTCATCAACATTTCCCACAAAGTAGGTTTCGTTAAGATCACCTACAATATGAATCAAAAAGCAAATCCGTGCAATATTATAATTGATAAAACAAATGGTAAAGCTTCTTGGAGATACTATTTTGTATTATTCAAACTAATGTGTAAAGTTTCTTACCATGTACACCTTTATAGTACACAGTCACGTCAACGTTTACAATATCACCATCTTCTAATTTCCTGAAGTGATTAACAATTATGCATTGGGTAAATCCCATTCAGACCATTATAAATGGCTATAACATACTTTACAAAGTAGCAAAATAAAACATGTTAAGATATAATGAAAGGAGATTAGTGCCATTTGCCAAAATTTTGAACGAGCAGCATGTGGTTGACATTTATTTGTTTTTTGGGGGGGTTGATAAAGACTGGCAAGTGGGATGAGAGCATAGCTGCATAGGAAGAAAGAACAATCCAAACCTTGCATCAGGAATTCCGTGGCAAATGACTTCATTAACAGACCTGCAATAAATAGTCAAAGCAGAGTTCATTTGCTCAGTCAATATCCACGATCTAAGATGCAAAGCAATGTACATAAACAAAGTACCTACGTGCAGCAAGACTTGGGGAAAAAATGGTAATTGAGAGGGGATGGATATCCTCCTGCAGTTGTCAAATCCGGAATCCATTGTACCACCATTAATCAGAGGAGTCAACATTAAATACATGAATAAAAAGAATACAGAAAACAAGCAAGCAACTCGAGAGGAATTGCTCACCATCTATTACATGTATAGGCATGAGAAAAACAGAAGGAGAAAAGTAAGGTAACCACTTAGATATTCAGCATATAGTAAAAGCCTATATCCTACCAGCAGATATAGTTGCCTCATGAACCACTCGATCGATCTCATCAGTGGTGATACCAGGTTGTATTACTCGAGCTGCTGCATCCAAAACCTCCCTCCCAATCTAAACAAGAATATTAAGAGAAGAAATTTGTAAACAAACTTTGTATAACAATGGTTCAATCTTCCATGCAAAATGAAGTTATGCATAATTGGTCAATTGAACATTATAATAATACATTCACTAAAGTAGATCAGCGAAAAATATACATGGAAGTGATAGACTTATCACAGAAAAATCATTCAAAATTCACTTTTAAGGTTTCTGCCATTCATTTTGAGTTTAGTTGAAATTGAACTGTATGAACTCTTTGAGAAAGTTAAGAGCGAGCCCTCTAATTCATTTGGGAAAATAGGACTCTCCAAAGATGAACCATGTTGATGATTATGGCAGAGAGCATACTACCTTCAGATTTCCAATACATATGATTGATGCATAATGCAATGCCTAAAATGAACAAAAGGAAAATGCAATATAGCCATCCAACTTAAAAAGGTAAATTGAGGGGAGGAAAAAGTTATAGTAAAACAATACTGCTTTATGAGTACACAAGTAATATGAATGCAGTCGAGACTTACTCGGGAAGTTTCTCGCATTCTTTCAATCTGATCTGGAGTTTTTATCTTCATAAATAGCATGTGCAAAGCAAGTCATTTAAAATGTGAAATAGGAAATGGAAACTAAAACAAAGTCCAAACATGAAATACTAGCTCCAACTATGGACATGCTTACCTCAACATGATGCTGTAGATCACTGTAGGGCTCAACTTTTGGAGTTCCCTGTTAGATAAAAATGGGAAAAGAAAAAACATATTAGAGAGGGGAAAAACCCAAAAATAAACGATGTTTAATATTGACATAGTACATCAATTGCCCAATCAGGTTTATCAATGTGAGGAGGTACGACACGCCTGCTAGATATAGGATAAGGTCTCAATGTCCTGCACAAAAACAAAGGGCAAATTCTATTCAAATTAGAAGATGAAATGGGTTAAATATATTAAAAAAAATGCTAAATGTTATAGTAAAAAGTCCTTGGAATTTTAAAAGCTAGCACATGCCTTCCCATTTTCACTTTGTTTATGTCATAAAGATAAGAATTTCTAATTCTTATTAACATCTACTCCCCCGTATTTCTGTTTTCTCTGTGACGATCAAAGCCTGATATCATGTTCTCACTTCTCATACATACAAGACCAATATGTTCTCATGTGACTTTGAGCAAAGATTTCAAGATCGACGTGATGAAATGCAAAATTTTTCAATGGTACACGCGTTGGCAAAATTTATATGTTGAAATGTAAATGATAATTACCATGCATTTTTGGAAACTTCCACAACAAAGACAACGTAAATCTCATGTCTGTCAGCATGACTTATACAGAAAAATCAAGTTGTATCAAAGATATTATAATGCAGAAGACAATATTATCTGTCAGATTTTATCATCATAATCGGGACGTGTGAGATTTCATCATAAAAATATACATTCTCTATTAACACTTTGATCACCCTTACCATCCTTGCCCACCACAAAAAAATAAATAAATAAATAAAATAAAAAAAGATCAAGAATTATCAAAAATAAATTGCAAAAAGTGATTGACATGAATAGATACGCAACAAAATCCTAGAGAAATACCCAGTCCAATCAAAATGAGGAAGCTTTGGACTTCGAGCTTGTCCTTTCTTTAAGCAATATAGCCAACCTTCATTAACTAAGTCCGAATTTTGATCTGCAGGAGTACCTGCCCCTACTGACAATAGCTTTGCCTTTAAATGCACTGATTTATGGGAGCTCCACGAAGCCTTGAAACAGTCCTGTGTGCTGTTAAGGCATCAGATTTGATACACAAATAGGTCATAATGATGCCTACAATGTCCAATTTAGATGGCAGAAAAAAAGAATGAAAGAGAAGAATTTATAAAAGTTCCCAACATTGTAGTATGATCTATGTTTGTTGCACTTCCATGTGCTTTTAGCAGCTAACAGTAGAAAGAAGAAATCATAATTCAAGATCAACAATATAAAAAAGGGTAATGAGAAAACTTCACATTTGGGTAAGCAGAAGTTTACTACATACCAGAAAGCAGCACCTTCACGAGGAAGCTTCAATTCCACACATTTGGGACACCTGCAAAATGAGTGAATAATCAATCCAAAGTTCAAAGAAAAATTCATTAATTAGAGGTAGAATAGTTTCAAAGAGAAAGCCATCAAAAACCCACATTTTCTATTTGAATTACATGAAAGAAAACCACAACAAGTTGGATAAACACAATCAGGATTTCTATGTCATAACTTATGAAAGTGGAGAGGAAATAAAAAGAAGACTTTTGCGCTTTAAACATTAATTTTAAAGCAACCGCTTTCTAGTCATTGAATACCCAATAATATTAACATGAAAGGGCGAGTTTGGCCTGCTGTATCGGAATGGACCAAACTGAACTCGTATGGAATTAAAATATTACAATATTTGGTGCAACAATGTATTAAGAACTCGAAGCTAAATAATACTTTTTTTAATAGCCAACTTCAAAATTTATAATAAAATTGTGAAAAAAAAACAGACTCAACCACTTATCAAATCGAAACTTTGTTTACATTATGATCCATACTAATGAATCGTAGCGCTAATCAAAGCTCTAGTGTTGAAATAAATGAAAATCAAAACTCATCCAATAATATATATTCATCCATTAGTTAAAAAAGGGAGAAAATCAGAAAATTAATGATACCCGATTAGTATTAAAAATTAAAATCAAAATTATTCCAATCGAATTAGATTCGACCCAAAAAAAATTAAACTTGAAATCACCACATTAGGAAAACAATAACCAGGGAGAAATTAAAAATAATAAAAATAAGTGAGAACTACGTACTGGAGGTGGGCAGGCTTGCCACACTGAGAACACGACAAAAGAGCCACTTCTGAACCTCCGGCCATGGTGCTTCCAGCTAAAGCCTTCCTTGTCGTATAGCCTGTGCTTTGAAACTTGGTTAACGAAACAGACTCAGTCAGCGACTAACAGACGCAATTAGGGTTTGAGTGGGAAAAGGAAGAGCTCTGTTTCTTTTAGAAAAACAGAGAACGCAATCAGGGTTAAAAGGAAACAAGGAATATTAACCTGTATTCTGGACTTTTAGGTTGATTTTTTTTTTAAATTAATGTTCTCGACTTTTAGTTAAAATGCACCGAATTATACTTATAGTCGATTATATTGTTTTTTAAAAAATATTTATTAATTTTAAATTTTATAAACTTAAAATAACACATTATCAAATATTTCAAAAATATTGAATAAATAATCTTAAAATTATCTCTAGATAAAAAAATAATATTTTTAAAATTTATCATAATAAAAATAATATTTTTAATAAAAAATTCATATATTTTTATCATTAAAAGATTTAAAATATCATTGATATTTAATTATTTTTATTTAAACTCGATTAACTAGATATTATTTAATATTATTAGGATATTGTTTTTATTATTATAAGTTTTAAAATACTTATTTTTTATAATTTTTTAAATATATATATTCAAAAAATTGTGAAAAAAAAAAGATTTAATTCCAAATAAAATTTAATTACATTACATAATCTATTTTATATATAAATTTAATTTTGTATTTATTTTGTAAAAAAATAAATATTTATTTTTATTATATCATAAATAAATAAATATTTTATTAATATTATATGAAATAAATATATATTTTAATGATAAAATTAAAAATAATATCATATTAAAATTGAATAATAATTTTAAATTTATAATTATAAAAAATAATATTTATTATATTTAATTCATATATTTTTATTATTAAAAAATTTTAATATATTATTTTATATTAAAAATTTCTAATCGAAGTAAATTTTATATTAAACTATGATTTTTTATTTTTTTTAGAAACTGCTTCCTTTTTTTAGAAGCCGGTGGTTGTGCAGCCAACAATGGTGGCCATGATGAGGTGGGAAACTTCAGGGAACTGGTCGGCCGACGGTGTCTGATGGTAGTCCCATCGACTACACTGACCGAGGGTGGTGATAATGAGTGGTTTTTTGGGAGGCACGAGTCATTGAAACCGGTGCTTGAAACTGATTGGAGCTGCGACGAGGTGGTTGTCGATCTTGAGGTCGTGTTGATTTCTGGCAATAGGACTGACGTTGATAATGGCTGGTTGCTGGCGAACGGGGCTGATGATGATGGTAGTAAGGGTTTGATGGCTGGAGGTGCTTGATGGGTTTCTGGGTTGCTCGATGTGTTTGGTGGATTTTTTTAATCAAAACTAATTTATTTTATTAAAGGGTGATATGATTTTATTTAAGGCTTAAACAAAATCAACTTACTCTAATACTAATTCGATATAGAAGCGGAAAAGATAAGAGTGAGAAATTTCATATGAATTTAGGACTAAAGATATATACGAATATAAATTAAAAAAATATGACAATCGATGAAAAAGTAAATGCTTAATTCAATATTTTAGTCTCCTAAAATACAAAGCTAATTATAATTATTTATAAGTGTTTATTACAAACAATATAAATATTTAAATCTAACTAATAATAATCAAAATTCAAATAAAAATAAATAAAAATTCTTACAAAATAATAAAATCATAATTTAATAAATATTAATAATTTAAATACTATTATATCTACTTTCATGATAAAATTAAAATAATTATTATTTTTAACATATTAATTTTAAAATTATAATTGATATTGAATTATATAATAATATTCTTATAATTTTTCCTATATACATTATAATTAATCAATTCTTTTGTTATAAATTGTTACGTTTTGAAGATAATAATGATAAAAATTAAAAGATTATAATGAAAATTTATTGTCACAAGAGTAGTTTTCTTTTAATATTATAAGAAAAGTATTATTTATGTGTACCATTATTAATATTTTAATTTATAGATTTAAAAATTGTTAAAAAAAATAAAATCAATAAGATTATTATAAAAAAATTACTAACTAGGTAAAACATACTAAAAAAATTATCTAAACTTAACATCATCATTTGTTCATATAAAAGTCACTAATACATGATTAAAAACTAAATAAACTTAAAACATAGATGACAACAAAATCATGAGCTCATCTTTAGATATTTTTATCACTAATTTCAATCTTTTATAAAAATATACACATATTTAAAAACTAAATAAATTTAACAGTTTGAACAAGAAAGAAATGAAAATGTGAAGAAGGAGGAGGTTTTAAGATAATAATTTTCTTATTAAATTGAATAAATAGATAATAATGAAAATGTGAAGAAAAATAAGGTTTTAAAAAAATGATTTTCTTATTAAATTGAATGAATAAATACTAGGCATACCTACTAATATAAATAATAGTTTTAATTAACTAATTAGGTCGAGTGACATTCACGTATTTGTTCTACTTATATAAGCTCAATATACTCACAACATAGTGTTACAACACTACATAATATCTAGTAACTCCCTCAAACAAATGGCAGAAAAACAACCTAGCAGTCTTGTTTATCTCACAGTCACTCGTCCTAATATCGTCAATGATGTTTATCTGATTAGTTAATTCATATATGTTCCACGGTCTACCCATTGTATTACAGTTCTTTGTATTCTCTACTACATCAAAAGCATCATGTTTCACGCTCTTCACTTCTCCAACAAATCTAATCTTCTTCTTTTAGCATATTTTGATGCTGATTGGGCAAGTGACCCTACTAATTGTCGCTCTACCACTGGCATTGTTTCTTTCTTGGAAACTCTTATATCTTGGCGAAGAAAAAAACAATCTCTCATTTCCCGATCTAGCACTGAAGTTGAATATCGCGTTCTTGTTGACACCACTCAAGAACTTCTTTGACTCCGTTGGCTACTTGATGATATGTGTGTTCTCCAATCAACCATAATTATCCTATATTGTGACAATCAGAGTTCTATTCATATTTCTCACAATAATGTATTTCATGAATGAAAAAAAAATATCGAGATTGATTGTCATTTTGTTTATCAACATGTTTTTTAACACACTATTTGTCTCAAATCAATATCCTCTACAGATCAAGCAGCTAACATCTTCACCAAATCTAATCTACTAGGTAGGTTTTAAGACTTAGTTTCCAAACTCAAGTTGATTGTTTATCTTCCTCCTTGATTTTGAGAGAAAATGTTAAATTATATTTGATATTGCATTTCACTTATACTACATTTGTACTATTTCATCTTTACTACACTTGCTTTAATCCTATAAATAAGACTTTATATATAAATTTTAAAATACTCCAATTGCAACATTAAAATCATTCTTTCTTCTTATCTCTCAATACTCTTAACATTTAATATGATATATTGGTTTAACCGGTTAGAACATTATTGGATTGAAAATTATTAATACTAGCAAGATGGTCAAGCTAATTAAGATATTGTAATGATTTTTTTTTATTAAAGACAAATGTAGGATACATCTATTAATTATTATAGGTAAAGTACTCAAGTTTAATAAGTTTTTTTGTGATAATTTAATCTACTAATTTTATAAAAGTGATATTTTAATTCACTAGCTTTAAAGAATAAAAGTTTAATCTATGTTGTTAAATTCAAGGTTTTTTAAAAAATTATTTTTAATTTTATTTTTAAAAGAAAGTTTTAATTGCATGTATTAATAAAAATAATTGTAAACTAACATTGCATTAAATAAAATCTCAATATAACCAAAGGAGGATTTATTTACTATTTTTATAATATTTGATGGCTAATATTTTAAGTTAATAAAATTTAAAAATAATATAAATTTATTAAAAAATTATTTAATATTTAATAGATAAAATAAAAATATATATATTATAAAAATAAAGAAAATCAAATTATGAGATCGAGTTGGGTACAATTACGAATCTGTCATTCACAAGTCACAACTAATGTTTCACTAATTCGCTTTTGTACCTATTCCAATGCAGACAACTCGTAATACTCCAATCTCTAAACAGCCCATTCAAGAAGGACCAAGAATTCCAAAAATTGCTGCTATATGTCTGTTACAACTCTCAACTCTGTTTTTTATGTTACTTGATATTGAATGAATTGTACTTTCTGTAAGGAATAATTAGGATGAGTAATTCTAATATCTTATTGAATTAAAAAAAATGGACTTTTAAATAGGCAGATTACATAACTGAATAAGAGGAGAAAAAAACAACCCACGTCTAGCACGTTGAATACTCATGGTAATCACAACAAAAATAAGACTCAATATAAATTAGAGATTCCACTATGACTAATTCAAAAACAGACTCAACAAACCTTCCCTTAAACTAAATGCTATTTTATTATTTAGTGTAATAAAGGTATTTTACAGACACCAAGTTGTTTACGAAGGCGTTGAAAGGCTTCCACTTTCAATGACTTAGTTAGCACATCTGCAACTTGATCATGTGTACCACAATACATCATTTTTATGGTATCTTCATTGGTCAGATCTCGTAAAAAGTAAAATCTCACATCAATGTGCTTGCGGTGGCTATGCATCACAAAATTTTTGACAAGTTTTATGGTTGAGCTATTGTCACACATGATAATTGTTTCTTCTTCTTGTGTGTACCCTATTTCCTTTAAAATTCTTCTCATCTAGATTGCTTGACAAGCACAACTAGTTGCTGCAATAAATTTTATTTCAGTAGTGGATAGGATTACAATTGGTTGTTTCTTTGAGGACCATGCAACAACAACATTATTTATAAGAAAGACATATCCAGAGGTACTCCTTCTTCCTTCCAATTCTCCTACATAATCACTGTTTGTGAAACCTATAAGTTTCTTAACTCCTCCCCTTTTATATAGAATTCCATAGTTGATGGTTCCTTTCAGGTGAGAATTCTCTTTGCAATGTGATAATGTAGCTCTGTTGGGCTTGCCATGAAACAAGCAATTAAACTTACCACAAATATTAAATCAGGACGAGTAATTGTAATATACATCAAACTACCAACTATTTGTTTGAGTTGTGTTTCATTTACCTTGACTCCTCCTTCGTCTTTATGCAATTTGTGACATGGTACAATAGGGTTGCAAACTGAGTTACTGTCTTCCATACCAAATCGTTTCAAAACTTCCAAAGCATATTTTCTTTGACAAATATAAATTCCTATCGGACTTTGCAATACTTCAATTCCCAAAAAGAACCTCATTTTTCCTAAGTCTCTCATGTCAAATTCCTTTTACATTGATTCCTCGAAGTTGCTCATCATCAACTCATCATTTCCAATAAAAATAAGATCATCGACATATATACTGATGATGAGTGTTTTTCCTTCATCGTTTCTTTTGAAGAAAAGTATCTATTCATTTTGACTCCTCTCGAACCCTTCTTTTGAAAAATAAGACTTAATACGGCTAAACCAGGCTCATGGTGCTTACTTTAAGCCATACAAAGATTTGTGAAGTTTATAGACCATATGCTCACACCTTTTTTTTTCAAAGCCTTTTGGTTTATCTACATATACATCTTTATTCAAGATCTCGTGCAGAAATGCAGATTTAACATCAAGTTGAAATATTATCCAACCTCGTTGAGTAACAAGTGCTAGTATCATTCTTATAGTATCCATTCTTACCACTAGTGCAAATACTTCTGTATAATTTATCTTATGTTCCTGTGAATATCACTAGTCGTGCCTTGAATTTTTCAACCTTACCATTCTCATTTAGCTTTGTCTTGTAAATCCATTTGATGCCAATTCTTTTTGCATCACTTGGTAATTTAGTCAGTTTCCAAGTTTGATTTTTTTCAATTGCTTTGATCTTGGTCTCCATTGCTTGCCTCCATTTCATACTCTTTATTGCTTTTTCATAACTAGTAGGATCGTTGGAGTCTACAAATGCCATATTTATAGCTACTTCATCTTCAGAATCTTCAAAAAGACCTTCCCTTGAAATATAGTGCTCTATCCATGTTGGTGGATTTCTAACTCTGTCCTCCCTTGTTCTTGATTCTTCAATATGAGTTGTGTCGATGTCAACCTCTAAAGTCCCTATTTCAACTTCCTTTGGTTCTTCCTCTTCATTGGTACTAGTTTCTTCATCTTCCTATTCTAGATTCATGATTGCTTCTTCTTGGTGATTTTCATCCCAATTCCACGTGAGATTTTCTTCAAACACCATATCCCTACTGATTATGATCTTCTTTGCATTTGGATCATACATTTTGTAACCTTTAGACTCGTCATTGAGTCCAAGCAATACGCATCTCACACTTTTGTTCTCCAGTTTATTCTCCTAACATTTGGAATATGGACGTGCCCCACACATCCAAACACTCTGAAATTTTTTACAGAAGGTTTCTCACCACTCCAAGTCTCTTCTGGTGTCATATCCTTAATGGCTGACGTAGGAGATCGATTCAACACGTGTATGGTCCATTTCACAGCCTAAGGCCAAAAGGTTTTAGGAACCTTTTTCTTAAACAATATTGATCTTACTAAGTTCATAATAGTTCTATTCTTACGCTCAGATACCCCATTTTGTTGTGGGGTATAAGTCGTAGTCAATTGTTTTTTTATCCCACTCAATTTACAAAACTCATCAAATTCTATAGAATTAAATTTCCCTCCTCTGTCTATACGAAGACACATAATAGGTAGGCTACTTTCTTTTTCAACTAACATTTTAAAGCACTTGAAATAATAAAATTCTTCTTATTTTTCTAACAAAAAATATACCCATGTTTTTCTCGAGTAATCATCTATAAAACCTAAGATGTACCTTTTTTTGATGTTCGAAGCTGGAGTAATTGGACCATATATGTCTACATGTATCAGTTGTAGTTTCTGATTAGCTCTCCATTAACTTTCCTTAGGAATTGAATCACGTTGCTGCTTTTCTTTCATGCAGTCCTCACATACAATTATGGATGTAGGCAACTGGGGTAGGTCTCGCACCATTTTTTTAAACTGAAGTGTTCTGAGGCCTTTGTGGCTGAGGTGAGCATATCAACAATGCCACAGATGTGTTAGGTTCGCTATAGTAGCCTGAAAATATGTTTCTTTTTTTTCTTGACCTCGGGCAAGCAGGATTAACATTCTGTTTGTTGTCATCTTAGTTTGAATGATCAATCCTTTAAATGGATGATAAACCCTTCATTGTCCTGATTGAATTAAGACAACCAATCCCTTTTCCTATAATTGACCTATACTCAAAAGGTTGTTCTTGAGTTCAGGCACATAAAACACATCTTGTATCACATGATTTACCCCACTTATATTCAACCTTACATTGCCTTTTCCAAGTACATTCATTCTCATATTGTTGCCGAGTTTCACCATCTGTCGAAATGCTTCATCTAATTGAATGAATGTTGATTTTTCTCCGGTCATATGGTTGAAGCAACCATAATCTAGAAACCAAACTTCTTCATGTTGTGTAGTATCCATTTCGACGCAGGACATGAGGAGTAGGTATTCTTCTTCGTCATATTAAGTGAAATTCACCTCTCTGCCCAAACGATGGACTTTCATATTGGTAATGGCCGAGTTTGTGGCATTTGAAACATTCAATCATTGTCGATTGTAGCTCTGTCTTCCTTTGAAAAAACTCCTCCCACGTCCTCCGTCTCCTCTGTTGTTTCCCACTTCTATTGTGACTTTTAAGGCTTGTTCTTCTCCACTGGAATATCTTCGAAATTTCTGCTCATGTACTAACAGAGAGCTTTGAAGTTCATCCATAGAAAGACAATTGATGTCTTTTGATTCTTCTATTGAGCACACTATGTAATTGAATTTTTCAGTGAGTATGTGCAAGATTTTCTCCACAATCTTGACATCTTGCATATCTTCTCCAAGATTTCGCATTCCATTTGCAACCAACATAACTCGGGAGAGATAATCAGTGACTGACTCACCAATCTTCATTTCCAACACCTCAAATTCCCTTCAAAGAGTTTGGAGTTAAGTACGCTGAATTCTCTCATTGCCTTGATACTTTCTTTTCATTGAATCCCACAATTGCTTAGCAGTGTCTTTCTGAAGAATGGTTTTCAGAATTGTTTTGTCAATTGCTTGAAAAAGATAATTTTTAATCTTCAAATCTTCTAGGGTTGTCTTTTATGCAGCTGTTAACATCTCCCCTTTTCAGGTTTAGTGTAGCAGCTTTCCACAAGATGCCACCATTCTTTGGATCGGAGCAGATTCTCCATTAACATGATCCAGTGACTATAATCGCCATCAAACTTGGGAATACTTAACAGGTTCTGACCTTCATTTGCTATTTTTAGAGAACGAATATTGTTCCTCTTTCTCTCGAAGCCCTCTTTTTTTAACTTTGCTCACCTCGCAATGATTGCAATTGCACAACGTAGTACCAAACTCAAATCAGAGTAACCTCGCGATGACTGCTATCTCAAAACCTAGTACCAAACTCAAATCAGGTTTCCTCGCCGAGCTTTGATACCAAAATGTAAGGAATAATTAGGATCATAAACTCTAATCTCTTATTGAATTGAGAAAATGGTATTTTAAATAGGCAGATTACATAACTAAATAAAAGGAGAAAAAAATAACACACGCCTAACACATTGAGTGCTCGTGGTAATCATAACAGAAATAAGACTCAAACAACTGACTCAACATCTTTATAAATTAGGGATTACACGATGATTAATTCAAAAACACACTCAACATTTTCTCATAGATATATTATAAAGAAAAAATATAATGTAAGTCAATTTCATTAAATTAATTGTTTTATTTAATTTATTAATTTAAAAAATATTATTATTTAATCTTTTAATTTTTAAAAATATGAATTAAAAATAAATCGTATCATTTTAATGTTTTCTATCAAAATATTATTAGTTTTTTTTATCAAATGATTAAATATAATTATAATAATAAAAAATAATAACGTTAAAGTATAATCACAATTAATATAAAAATTCTCAAAATATTTATTTTTATTATTTGTTAATTATTAATATTTTATTTAAATATTTTATCAATATTTATATTAATTGTGACTATACTTTAATATATTTTATATTATTTTAATGATTTTGTATTTAAAATATTATTGTTAAATACTCATATTTTAATCGTGTTTTAATGATTTAATAAAAAATAATAATATTTCAAATACAAAATCATTAAAATAATATAATTTATGTTTAATTAATTTTTTTTACAAAATTAAGGTATTAAATAATATCGTTTCTAATTTAAAAGACTAAATAACACAACTGATATAATATAATAGAATTCTATGACACCTCGTCTTAACCATTATAATTATATTTAATAATAAATTATTATATAAATTATAATGATAATTTATATTTAAAAAATAAAAATACTATTTTTGGAGTCCACGTTTATCGTGTCACACCCTCGTAAAGAGTAGTTATGCATGTCATCGTGGATTTACATAAGGGTGTATACTAAATTAAATTCATACAATTTAATCGATTTATAATCCTATTCGATTGGTATGATTTATAAATTTTATAATCCATAATTGATTTACATATTATTGTCATCCGATCCAATTTGATCTATTGTATATGAAAACTCATTTAAATCTATTCGTATAATTCGTTACATGATTTTTTTATGATTGTGTAATTTTTTTAAATAAAAAATTATGAAAATAATAAATCTACGGTTATAAATAGGTATATTTTTATCAATATATTCATATTTGTTTGAATTTGAGAAATAATTCATAATATGAATTAAGTAGAAAATAAAAATAAAAATTTACACAATACTAAAAGATGTTTACGATACGTAAATTATAGATTCTTAAAATTTAATTTAAGGTAAATGTTGTGAAAAAAGTTGATAGACTCGTTTAATTTAATTGTTTTAATACAGATTAACATGTAATAGTTAATAATAAATCTATTTAATAAAAACTTTCATATGATTTATGTAAAAATAAATAAATATTTAAATATATATAGATAATATAGAATTTATTTAAATATTAAAAATATTAATTCATATCTTACAAATTTTAAAATATTTTATTCAATCTAATCCGGTAAGAATTATTTCAAGAAGGCAGATTTTATTTTACACCTCTAGACTTACGTGGCTCATCGTTTGTTCACGTAAACCCCTTACTTTGACACGTGTAAATGTTATAAATATGTGCAAAGGAGAAATTATATATTAATTTAGAGTAATTGGGGTAGTTTTCTAAGACATTTTATTGATTTTTGTTTTTAAAAAAAATAATTGACAGTTTTGTTTTTTTTTTTCAAATTACTTTAACTTATTTGACTTATACCATCACAACATAAAAGAAAATTACATTCCATGCATCAATTCTTAGAATCCTACTGTACAAACACTATCTCAATCAATTAAGAGGAGGAAAAAACATGCGATTATATTTAAGAGAGAGTTTTTGTAACAATTTTGAAATTATTAATTAGAATAGCTTGCCTCATGTTTCATGACTGCGAGCCAAGTTGAGGATTTTTTGTCCACCGTACGTAATATTTATGAGAAATATAAATTAATTATAATATATATCACATGCATGTATATGTATGTTCTAAGTACAATACATATCGGTTATGTTCCGCAAAAACATGCAACTTTAAATTTCATTCCCACAATATAATGCGCAATGTTATTGAAGATTATTATGATAAAACTTTTGTTACATGTTCATGTGTAAATTATTCTCATTTTTTTTTATTTATCAAATTTTTATTGTGAAATTCTAACACAATTTAAATTATATTATAAAATGGAATTTTATTTCCTAATAATTAGTTGCATTAAATTTATAGGGTCGGCCCCTTGTTTTGTTACGTAAGACAATTGATAATATAATTCACTCTGAGAATTGAATTGAATTGAAATCGTTGGGATTTTAAGGATTAATATATAATAATATCAACCGACTTTTATACACCTCTATTACGTGTCTCATCATGTCTTCACGTAAACCCCTTACTTTGACACGTTAAAATTTATGTATTATTTCAGAGTAGTTGACGTGGTTTTCCAACACATTTTTTTGACTTCTGTCTTAGAAAAATAACACAGTTTTTTTCTTCTTCTTCAAATTACTTAATTTATATTATATTATTTGGCTTGTATCATCACAACATAAAAAATAAAATAAAAATCATAAAAAAAAAATTAATTACATTTTCATGTTTTGAAATTAATACTCAAATTGAATATATAGCTAGCTAGCTAGCTAGCTTGCCTCATGTTTCACGACTACAAGCCAAGTTGAGGATTAATTGTCTACCGTAATTATGATAACTATAAATTAATTATAATATGGATCATATGCATATATGTATATATGTTCTACTTATAATACATAACTATAATTATATTGCGTGTAAACATGCAACTTTTGTTAATTCTTACACATGCATTATTATATCTTTGCTGCCGAGCAGCCTTAAATTATTGAACTTTATATATACATAGTTGACCATCTTTAATTAATTTCTCTGCATTTTAGCATTTAAATTAGGAAAGATCCGATCGGGAACAAACTATTTGAAATTAATGTCTGTTGATGAACATTTTCTTAACAAGATAAAAACAAATAACTAAAAAATTAAATTAATTGTTTTTAGTATTTAAAGGAACAAATGTATTATTTTATATATTTTTTTTTTGACTTTGCATTTGTCTTTGATTTTTAGCATTTCATGGTCATCGCTTAGGTAATTAATGAGTTTAATTTATCATCATCATTACTATTTAGTGGATATATATGAACATTGATCATGCAGAGTGTTTGACTCTGTATGCCATGCCCAATCCTAATTTGATTTATATAAATTCAAGGAATATAACCGAAGGAATATTATGTATATTTATTAATTAACAGTATTATATACATCAAATAACATATTATTAGTATTGGTTGGATATAAAATTAATAATGCATTTACTAACACAATACAATTAAATTATGTAACTTGAATTAATAAATATGCAACAAATTTGTAATAAAAAAACATTTTTGACTTTTTAATTTTTATTTGTTTAGAATCCTAAAAGTAAAATATATTCCCAAAATGATTTATGATAAAATAATAATTATTTACCTCCATGAAAATATATAATATTAATTAAATTAAATATATAATATTAATTAGATTATTAAAAAAAATGGTTTAAAAGAACACAGGCACACAGACACAGCCTAGACACATATAGCTCTCTGAAGGTTAAATTCTCTGGTAACCCTCAGGATATTAATTTTCTTTCAATATTAAGAAAATAGTGATGAAAGTTCTTAATTGTTCCTATAAAAAATTAAATATAATGTATAATATACCAAAAATAGTTATTTTAAAAAATTAAATGATATCTAATATATGTTTTGAAATTATAATTTAATATAAAAGATAATAAATGTTATCGTTAAACATCTAGAATGAAAAGAAAAAAAAGAAGTTCTTCTTTGAACACCAAGGGAAGGGAAGTCAATAACCATCTTTGATTAATTTATTTATAAGTTTATTATTTTACTAGAATACGACTAGTAAAAACTATAATTTTCTGGCCGTACTAAAAGTGAACTATTATCATGTTGACCAATTATCTAAATTCTCAAACGACATGCATGCGGCATGCCCATGGATTGGAAGGAGCAAGTTTTACATGGCAGAGTTTACTAATAAATATTAATTATCAAAGTGATCAGGGTATATATATTGTTATTATTATAATAATTAATTATATATAATAAGTTATTTATATGATTTTTTTTTGTTAAAGTATTATTGTCATAATAAAATTATAATGGGAAATTTTGCTTTTTATGTAATGATTTTAAAAATAAATAGATTGTCAAGGAAATCAACAGTGATTGTGTAATTATATATATGGAATAACTATTTATTGATATTACTTATCCTACTAACTATGTATTTAATTTTAACCAAGGGAAAACAATAGTACGTACTAAAGTTGCGCGGGGCATCTTCTGATCTCCAATTTTTACAAGTCAAATCCAGCTAATCCCTATCCCTTCACATCTATATAAAGCAACCAATATTAGCCATTTATAATCCCATACAAACATATAAGCCCTAGCCCGTAAAATATATATATATATATATATATAAATTTCCCATAGTACCCATTTCCATATAATTTCTTCACTTTAAGCCATATTCAACGATATAATGCCTATTCCAAACTCTCTAACAATAATACTATTCTCAATATCCCAGCTCTTTCTACTTCTTTGTCTATCTCCAACCATTTTTGCTTACTCCTTAAATGAAATTAAATCATGGTGTAACCAAACACCTAACCCACAACCATGTGAGTTTTTCTTAAGCCAAAAAAAGAATGATCTTTACAAAAAACCCATTAAACAAAAATCCGATTTCTTCAAACTATCAACTTTACTAGCATTAGATAGAGCCAAAAAGGCCCACAACAACATATTCACACTTGACGCAAAGTGTAGAAATTCTAATGAAAAAGCAGCTTGGTTAGATTGTCTAGAGCTATATGAGTACACAATCCAAAAGCTCAATAAAACCATAATTGACCCGAAATGTACTCAATATGATACTCAAACATGGCTAAGTACAGCCCTCACAAATCTTGACACGTGTCGTGCCGGTTTACAAGAATTGGGTGTTTCAGAATATCTTTTGCCTTTGATGTCAAACAATGTTACAAGACTTATAAGTAACACTTTGGCTTTAAACAAAGTGCCTTATAGTTATAATAATCCTACACCAAGTAGTGATTATAAAGATGGGTTTCCAAATTGGGTTAAGCCAGGTGATAGAAAACTATTACAATCTACTTCACAAGCTAATGTTGTTGTTGCTCAAGATGGGTCTGGGAATTATAAGACGATTAGTGAAGCAATAAATGGTAGAAAAGGAAGTGGAAGGTTTGTTATATATGTGAAGGCTGGGACTTATGAGGAAAATATTGAAATAACGGTGTCAAATATTATGTTGATTGGTGATGGTATTGGGAAGACTATTATTACCGGAAGTAAAAGTGTTGGGGGTGGCACTACAACCTTCAAGTCAGCTACTGTTGGTGAGTTAATAATAATTAATTTTAAAATAATATTAATTTTCTAATTTTTGCTCTATATGTAAATATATATTTTGACAATTTTTTAAGGGTAATGTTATGTTGATGCAACATAAGTTTATAAAATTTTCATTTTACGTACCCTTATTATTAATTACATTTTATTACTAATATTAATAAATTATTAATATAAAAATAATAATTTAAATTGTATTAACATCACTAATTCTTTTTTAAGATATTAGTTATATTCAAACACTAATTCATTAAATAGGGACATCATATTTATACGTCCGGCTAGTGGTATATAGTGGATAAGACAGTCCTCCCTTTCTTGAGTTTTAACATCAATTTTTTTTTCTTTTTTGTTATTTCCATATTTAAAGTAAATATATTTTTTGTGTCACATGGTAAAATCTGAAGTTTCGATGTGATAAGTGAATGATTAATTTTATACATGTTGATAATAAAGCAATAAAGCTTTGTTACTGTGTAAAAATATTATTAATCCTTTTAAAATTTAAAACTCTTAGATAAATTGATTAATTAACAACTTTTAAGGTAATATTAAAGTTGTATTATATATAAAATTAACACTATTGATATAATAATAAATATATTTGAATGAAGTTAATATTTATAAGAAAAAAACCTGGTTTTATTATCGAGTCTCGAATAATTTTGTAGAAAAGATATTATATATATATTAATTGTTTAATTTGAAAGTTAAGTGGTGCAAGAAAACCCTTGCGGGGAATCCCACAACTCTATTGAGTTAATAAACGCCGGCCCAAGTATAAACTCATTTTAATTTTGAAAAGCCAAATTATATAAATCCAATGAAACCATTAAGTATATATTAACTATATATATCTAGATTCTAGCTCTTGCCTTAATTTAGTTGTACGTTTTTCTTATTTATATGTCCTCCAAGTTTAATTAGCTTCAAAAGTCCAAGAAATATTATTGATTTAATATTTTCCAAATCATATAATTCATAAAGAAACAAATACGTCATGAATAATATATAATGTTTTTTTTTGGACATATGAATAATAATAAGTTTGGTATATCATATATGTATAATAGGCCTTGGTCAGATTGCCTCAATCTAAGTCCATCAGAAAAATAGATTATATTTATTTTTGCGTCTACATTCTTCCTTGTTGAATTTGTTTATTCCCATTTTATAATACTAGTTTGAAATATGTGTTTTATATGTTATTAAGAATTAATATCTCTACATTTTAAAATTAATGGTAGCTTCAAATATATGATTTAAAACTAAGATAAATAAGTTTTGTTTGATTCAATCAATAGCTGTAATACAAGAGTTAAGTTGTTTTTAATTTTATTTAAAAACACTTAATAGAGATTTCTAGGTAATTATATGTCCAAGTTTGATTGAGCAAAAACGGTAATTTATGTTCAAGAGGCATTTTAATTCCAGTAGTTCTTTGATATTTGTTAAGATTTAATTTGTCAAAACAATGTAGTTATGATTTTTCCACGTCTCAGTTTTAATATTTATGTCTATGGGAATTTAATTTTTTTTTTTTGGTTATTTGTGGAAATTAAAATTCAAACCTTTAAGTTTAAGATAAGACTACATTAAAAATGGTTTAATTAAATTTAAAATAATTCATATTTCAGCTGTAGTTGGAGATGGCTTCATTGCTCGTGACATTACATTTCGCAATACGGCCGGGCCATCCAATCACCAAGCGGTAGCATTACGATCCGGGTCTGATCTATCTGTATTTTATAAGTGTAGCTTTGAAGGTTATCAAGACACACTTTATGTCCACTCAGAAAGACAATTTTATAGAGAATGTGACATTTATGGTACAGTGGACTTCATATTTGGTAACGCAGCTGTTGTTTTGCAAAATTGTAACATTTATGCCCGAAAACCTCCTAACAAGACCAATACGTTGACTGCTCAGGGTCGAACCGACCCGAACCAAAACACCGGAATTTCAATCCATAATTGTCGGGTAACAGCTGCTTCGGATTTGAAACCGGTTCAAAGCTCGGTTAAGACATATTTGGGCAGGCCATGGAAAGAATATTCTAGAACTGTTTTCATGAAAACATATCTAGATAGCATAGTTAACCCAGCAGGTTGGATGGAATGGAGTGGTGATTTTGCTCTTAAGACTTTGTATTATGGTGAGTATGCTAATACTGGACCGGGTTCATCTACTAGTAATCGGGTTAAATGGGCCGGTTACCGTGTGATTACAAGTGCATCTGAGGCTTCAAAATTCACAGTTGGTAATTTCATTGCTGGTAGCTCTTGGTTGCCAGAAACCAAAGTGCCTTTCACTGTTGGCCTTTAATTGGTAAATATTCATTTTTAACTATTAATATTAAGTAAAAAAAATTTATTTTATTAATTTTATTTTTTAATCGATTATTTTTATTGTTTAAATATCTTTCAATTAATAACTTTGATTAAAAATTAGTTAATTTTATTGAAATATTTGAGTTATTTATACATTACGTGAAGTTATAAGAATGTATCATGAATATGATAATAAAATTATAATTTCATGTATCATATACATGATTTAAATTTTTTGATAAATTGATAAATTTTTAATTAAATTAATTGATTAAAATATATTTTAACAATACAAATTATCAATTAAAATAAAAAATATTTAAATTAATAAATTAATTTTTTTACATAATATTAATATTAATAGTTAAATAAATATTTTCTTAAGTTAAGTTTTTCTCATTAATTGTACATGTTTATTTAGTACTAATTTATGTTCATTCTAAGCAAAAATAAAAATAAAAATAGTGCATAGTGAATTAATTTGTTGGTGGAACCAGGAAATTTGCTTAGAGGTTTCTGATAAATTTTATAATGTGACGTCAATCTACTTTGTTGATTTGTATGAAGAATATATTATAATAAATGTTCATTTCATTTTCATGTACGAATAATGGTGGATAGTTTTTTTTTTTTATCATTAAATTTCTCTCAAGGCTTATAAAAATGAGGGTTCTAATTCTAATTTCTATTTATTTGAAATAATATTGTTGAGTTAGATTTTCGTAGTTGATAGAGTATCAACATCAACGACCAATTTTAAAGTATTGAGCTTCTTGTTAGCCCAGGGAATCATTTTATTAATTTTATTTTTTTTAATTCAAAGGTGATAAGATTAATTTTATCTATTTAAAACATGTCGAATATTTAATTTAACGAGAATATTTAATCTTATTATTAAATTATTAAATAAAATAGATAAGAATAAAAACTTATATATTTACATTTAAACTGTATATATAATTTCTCCAAAGAGATTGAAAATGAGATGATAAAGAGTAAATTAATTAGTAATTTAGTATATTCAAGAACATTGAATAAATTTTTTAAAAATACTCTTCTTTCTGAAGGTCTTCGTCAGCTATATATTTCCTAAAAGTAACTATTTTATTGTGTTCCGTTATCTCTCTATATAATCACTGGGGATATCTATCTGTTCTCTTAAGTCTCAACCCATAAAATAATAATAAAATAAAATGTTGTTTTAATAAAGGCTAAATAGTATTTATACTCCGTTAAATTATCAATTTTGTATCATTATCATTTATTTATTTTTTATTAAATTTAGTCTCTAAATTGTTCTTTTCATAAATTTGGACCCAAAGAAACTAAATGTGCCAAGTTTGAAAAGTTGAAAAAACTAAATCATAAGAAAAAATGAATTTTAATACTCAACTGTTTAAGAAATTTCAACATGATTTTCACCGTTAAATCAAATCTGTAAAATTTTAAAAGTTAGAAAGTAAATCTAATGAAAAAAAAAAAAGAATTAGAAGAGTAAAGTATAAAATTGAAAACACTTATAGAGCTATAGATATTGTTAAATCTTTAATAAATAGGTTTAACTGTGTATTCATTATCTAAACTTTTTTTTATTCTATACTTAAAGTTCTTAATTTTTTTCAATAATTCAGTTTCTAATTTTATTAATTTTTATAATTATGTACTAAATTTTTATTTTATTCTTAAATTAAAAATATAGAGTTGGTAATTGCTTAAAGATAAAAATAAAAAATTAGGATTTAAGTGTAGAAAATAAAAGATTAAGGGATTGAATTATTTAAAAAATAATTTAAGGATCTTAATTGTAAACTTAAATAAATTTTATGTACTAACCGTACACGTAAACCTAATAAATATAATAATTTTTTAAATGGGCTGTGCCTACGTTAAACTAGTTATGGGCTTACAGAGTTGCTCATTGAGCTGTAAAATGGGCCTTCGGAGTGTAATTTTCCTGCCAAAATCCCACTAGCCATGAATAGTTAAATTAGGGGAAGATAACCAAAAGGGGGGATGATGAAAAAAAAGCCCACTGAAAAAAGCAAACCATGAATAGTCACGGTAAATTATGTGATGTTTAGTAGATTGGAATTAAAATAAAAATAAAATTGATTTCTTATAATTTTATATCTAATTGTACTATAAATTGAAAATACAATGAAATCAATTCTTAAAAAAGAAGAAATAAGAATTACATTCTCCCCTTTAAGAATCATGATTCAATTCTTATATTAATTTTTGGTTTTAATTTTACCCTAATTCATAAATATAACCTTAAATCATAAACCCTAAACTCTATATCATATACCTTAAACCCCATATCCAAGATCGTTAAATCTTAAATCATAAACCCTATACACTATACCCTTAACCTAAAATCCCAAAACCTTAAACCCTAAATCCTAAACTCCAAACCTTAAATCCTAAAACCCTATTTTAAAAAAATAATTTTAATAATATATTTTATTTTTAAGTAATAATTATTTAAAATTTATCGAATATAGAGATATTAAGATAATATACAGTATTTTGCATTTCATTCCAATTGTAAACCAAACGTTATAATATTGATTCATTCTTTAGTTCGAGTGGTAAAATCAAACAATATAGTAGTAACATTATTTCCTTTCTATCCAATTATATTCTCATTTCTTTTCTATTATGTGAATCAAACATTATTTTAGGATTATAAATAACTCTCGTCTATTACTCATTTTTTATTTAAAATTTGTTTCTATCTTTATTTAAAATTATTATATATATATATATCTCGGATATCCTAATAAAGAATAAATACTTCCAAAATACTAACCAAAATATAAGTAATATTATTTTATTTTTTTATAATTTTGTAATTTTATTTTTAAAAAAATATTAAAAATTAAGCATATAATAAATATTATAATTTAAAAGAAAATTTTAAACCATTAAATAATAATAAAAAATAAATAATATTTATATAAAAAATAAAAAAATAAAATATATATAATACTAAATGTACAATCCTTTTATACTAAACAACATCGATAGAATCTTTTTATAAAATAATTTGAAATAATAATAATAAATTATAAAATAATTACGAGATTTTAGATTTTTAGAATTTACATAAATAATTTAAATAATTTTAAGAAATAAAAAATGATTGATGCTTTAATAAAATAAAAATATAACTTAAGATAAAATATAAACTATATAATACATTATTTTTGACTAGTTTGATTTTCAATGAAATTAAATTAATAAAAAATTATATATTTATTAAAATAGAGAATATAGTTTTAGAAAACGAAACGTGTAATGCAATCTAGGTTCTTCCAGTATCTTATATTAAAAAATACAAATCCTTATTTTTTATTTTATTGTTTTTATTTTGAATTTCGATTAAAAAATCCTCACCTACATTTGCCTTATTAACAAAAATTGTCAAGCATACGTGAATTTAAAAAATTCATAATATAATTTAAATTAAATAAGTCACTTGTATTCGTGAATTAGCAAAAAGAATGTTTCCCTTTGTAACTTAAGTCCACCAACAATATTGATTTAGAAATTCAGTACTTTGAATATAAAATGAATTGAGGAAGGAAAAAAAAAAAAGCGATGAGTTTTGGTTGTACAGCATAAGCTAAAGGGAATCGGCAGCTCTTTTTGAGTTGATGGAGATTTGGTTTCTATCTACTTCATATATTCCAGAGAATAACATCCAATTCCCACTATCTTTCTTTTGTGGAAAAGAAAACCATTTGTTATTAAAATATACACCCAAAAAAAAATTGTAATAATGTTCAGCAATTTAGCAATAATTACTTGAAATAGATTTAAGATATTCTATCTTAAAAATATATATTAATAACTGTGTTATTAACAAGATCAAGATGATCATTCAAATTTTTAAAAATTTTACATTTAGAAAACTATTTTAAATGATGTCACAATCCTGTTAATAAAATAGAAATTAAAACATAATATAAGATAAATGATCCAAGTCCCTCGAAACAACTTCAAGGCTTTACTCCTTAATTAAGCTGTAAATAAATAGAGTCATCATTTCATCAATAACAATTAAGAAAAGGCAATTATAATGGTTAATTTTAATTAATGTAACTATTTAAGCAAAAAAAAAAAAGTAATTAATTAGAAGAAGTTAGTTAGTTAGTTACCCATGGCTGTTCGGCAAAATGAGAGAAGAACAATAAGAACAGCTACACCTGCTATTACTCCAACTATAATTGCTATTGTTTTTCCCACATCATCTTCGTTAGAATCTACACATAACACATCATATTCCAAAACCATATATATATATATATATGTGAGGTAACTAAAAGTAGGATGTATCACACTTAAATATATAGAAGATATTGGATTCTAGTCTTAACTAGATTATATGAATAATGTAGTTATTTAAAAAAAATAATATTAAATTAAATTAAATTTATTAAAATTTTATTTTATTATATATCATAATTTTTATTAAAGATAAAATTTTATTTTTAATCTCTTTTACGTAATGTACATATTTTTTTATATATATATATAAAACGTAAAAAATATATATTTTACATTTCAAAAATGTAATGCATATATGTGTTTTTATTTTTATGATATAAAAAAATATTTTTTTAGAAGATTAAAAATAAAAATAATTAAGTCATATAAAAAGGAGATTTTAAAATTAAATAACTGTTATTAATTATTAGTGTGTATTAGAATTGATTTTTGTTTTAATAAAATGTAAACGCATATCATGATGATTTGAACTTATTCTAATATGTTTATTGACAAAATGATTGTTATTTTAGAATATGGGATGCACTTTGTGGTTTGGTGTACAAATTCTAATTATGCTATTTACACTTCAAGTCACAAATTCAAAGATCACTAAATACAGTTTAATCTAAAAAGTGATTTTAACATGTAATTTAGAAAGTGCAAAAAACGTACCTTTAGACAAATCATAATAACCAGAAACCCAATATCTAGCATAACACTGAGCCAAGAACACATCAGCCGAAGCAGCAGATCCACATAAACTCTTAAGCTTTGACACAGCATCAACAAGACAAGCAGAGCAATCACTTTGGCTTAAATCTCCTAAACACTGAGCAAAACCTTCAACTAAACCCGAACTACTAACTTTAAAACTTATAGCAGATTGTAAATCAGCCAAAACATCATCTCTACGTCTAAAAAATTCAACATCACTACTCACACTTTTGCTACACTTCTTGTACCTTAAAGTTGTATCAATTTCCCCCAAAAAATATACATGCTCATAACTAATATAACAACCATCTAATTGCAAAGAAGCCCCTAATGAATAAGGACAAATTAGTCTTATCTGATTTACAACACTTTCTATACATTTGGAACAATCAAGTGTCTTCAAATCACCCCTGCATTGAAATAGACCATAAATGGTTCCTTCAGGTTGAGTTGAAGTTCCATTTCCAAAGGCAAAGCTGTTGTATAGTTGTTGAGATGATAAGGTAACAATTGAGGCAAGAAAAGAGTTGATGTTGGTTTCAAAGGGTGAGTTTGATTGGTACTTATCTTGAGAACAGCCTGCATAGATAAAGGTGAGAGCTTTGATTGGTTGGCTATGAATAGTAAGTGAACAAAAGGAAATGAATAGTGAGGAGAGTACAAGAACTAAGATGGTTTTGTGAGTGTAGTGTAATTGAAGGTTCTTCACCATTCTTTTGATTGTTGGATTTTTTTTTTTAAATTTGTTTCAGCACCTTGCTTTTGTTATTTTGTTTTGTGCTTTGGTATATTGATAGTGTGAGAGGGAAAGACCATTGGATGCTTTTTGGTCTTTCTTGTATTCTCATATTGAAGAATTTTTTTGATAATAAGAAAATGACCATTTGTTGCACCAGGGCCTACTTGTCTAATAAGCTCAAAGTGGAAGCATCTCTGCTCTAAAAACTCTGATTTTTCTCTTCAGTAAACAATTATAAGATAAGATGACCATTTTAGAGATTTAGTACTCTAAATAATATGAGCATTGTTTATTTTTGTGGATAGAATATTTACCTATAAACTTATTTTTAATCATGTTATGAAATCCATAAAAAAAACTAAACAAATATTCGAGTTTCACGTAATCGTATTTCAAGTATATCTGTTATAACTATCACATATAAAATTACATTATTTTATTTATTAACATATGTTCATAACATTTTAAATTATTTTTGTAATTAAAATATTTATTTAAATTTAAATTAATTTATAAAATCATCCATTAGATTTTTATTAAATGTTATGAAAAAATAACTTAATAATTTAAGTTTATTTAATGGGTTTTGGATAACTAATTCTAAAAAATATATTAAGTTTGTTTAATGGGTTTTGAATAACTAATTCTATAAAATACTAAATTTAATGTTATTAATTTTTTATTATATATATATATATATATATATTCACACAACGTTGGACTAAAAAATGGGTAAAAAAATTGTGAGTTTAGTTATTTGTATCATCGGTTCGATTTCTGTTTGATAAATTTTAGAGACGGGTACGATTTTAGATAAAAATCGAACATGAAACAACGGGTATAATTCAGATAAAATTATACTAATAAACATATGCATCCATACCCGAAATTAATAATATTTATTAATAATTATGATTTATTGATTTTTCACGTAAGTATATAGATTTTTTTAAAAAGTTTAGAAAAACTATTTTTTTAGGTATTTTTTAATAACTGTCCCGAACCGTTATCTATAAGCTAAAAATCGTTCCAAAATCGTAACAACTTTTGAACAATTTTACATAAAGATTATATAATGTAATTTGGAGACAGTTATATCAATAACCGTCCCCACTTATACCCGTGCCTATTGGTAGTTGCACCAAACGAATCATATATATATATATTCGCCTAGAGTGATTAATGAAAAAAGAAAAAAAAAGATATTAATTGATGTAATCATAAATTGATAATTGTTTTTCTAAATCTTTATATTTATTAGTCTATTTGTTTCATATTTTTTATATTTATACAACTTATTCTATTATTAGGATCTTGTATATTTAAATCAAATATTTGTACGAGTAATCATAATTATTTGATTTAATTTTAACTTTTAAAAAAGTTATTTTTATTGAACTTGTGCTTAATCTTTTTAGTCTAGAATTTACTATTTGATTTGATTTAAAAGACATATATTTTGAATCATTTAATTAGGATTATTCATTATTAAATCCGTTCTAGAACACATACGAGTATTTGTGTTTTTGTGTTAACCATTTTACAGTTGATTCGTGAATGTATCTGATTGACAAAAAGTTTATTGGAACATTGGTATGAAAATCGTTCACGTTAATAATAGAAATTGTGAAAGCAGATTAAGAATTCGTAAGTAAGGTACATTAGTACAATATCATAGGAAGTGTATTATAAGACCAAGTATGTACTTGAATATTTGGATTTCATAGTGAAAAGTTAGATGGTTCGATGTACTAGTAGTTTTCCTTTTAGATTATAGTTGTAGCATAGGTTGTTTCTTCCTAAAAATATCGTATGTTATTATTTCATTTATGTAATTTATTTTTACACACAATCGCATGTCTCGCCGTTTTGTTTAGGTTATTAAATTTTAAATTAATAAAAATTAAAAATAACCTATTCATCCCTCTATGTTAATTAGGTCTATATTTTATCAATTTTCAGGTCTAAAAATAAGCACAATTTTGATTCAATTTTAGACAAAATTGTAAAAAATCATAAGAAATAAAGATGTAAATTTAGCATGACCAAATCAAATTTCAATTGGACTGATCTAATTTGACCTAGATCGTAACCCGATTGGGTCCAAATAAGTCTGATCTAACCCTATCCAAATAATTTTAAGACCAAGCTTAGGATTAAACATTTATATTATGAGCTCGGCCTAAAATGTGAGTTAAGTTTAAATTTTACAAAATATATATACCTTGAATATTATACATCATTATTATATAATTTTTTTACTTCATTTAAACTAGGACATTGACTTAATATAATTCAATGTTCATAACAATAAGGTCTGAACGTACTCGTTTTAAAGTCGATTTGTATTTAATTTGAAAAATTTGATCGAACCCAATTTGGAAATATATGGTCTACCAATACCTGGCTCGAGTCTCGATAGAACCCTTGTTAGGCTTGAGGTAGCCTGACCAACCCAAGAATCCCTAATAAGACCCATGGATCTTCCAATCCAATCGATAAGGACAATTAATTTTTATAAATTATATCATAATATTAACTTTAATTAATCAAAGTATGGGTCTTTATTTTTTGAAAAGTCTACCACTTTATATTTTTAACATATTTTATTATCTTATTGAGTCAATTATTTTATTTCCTTTGATAATGCCCATTTAATTTTTTTTAGAAAAGGCCCAAAATTTTAATTCAATAAACTGAAACTTTGATATAATGTTAAAATTCATAAAAACTATAGATATTATAATTTTAAAATATAAACCCAATAAATAAAAACATATAATTTTTATAAATCTTACAATAATATTTCTTCCATTAATGTAATGCTACTTTACCTGTAAGAAAAACCATCTCAATACTTATAGAATAACTAATTAGTGATGGGTCGTGTTTAAGAATGGGAAAAAAACTATAGGTTCGGTTATCTATGGTCATTCGCACCGGTGGTTCGATTTTTATTCAATAAATTTCAAGGATAAGTATGGTTTCAAGTATAAACTGAACATGAAACAATGGGTATGATTTGGTTACGTTTATACTGATAACTGTATCCGTCTGTTTCTAAAATTAATTATATTTATTTAAATAATTTATATATTTATTAAATTAAATTATATCTTTATTAATAATCCGAGTTTATTAAGAAATTAAAAAAAAATTAAAAAAATATTTTTTTGAGTATTTTTTAATAACCGTCTCAAATTGTTACCTATTGATAAAAAACCGTCTCGAATTGAAATCTGTTCTTGTGACCTTAATTTCTTATTGGGTTTTATAATGGCCTAGTACTTGCTATAAAATGGAAAGCATCAAAATCCTTGTAATCATGTTAAAATAAATTTATAAGTTTTACGTTGATAAAATATTAATGAAAATATAAATTTATAAGTATATTAATAAATTTTACCTATAATATGTTTATTTTTTGAGATATAAGCTTATTATCTTGTGAAACTCATCACACTTATTGTGCTTATCATACATGTATAAGCAAACAAATTCTTAAAAATCACGTACTAGGCCATTATAAAACTGTGAATGAATTCTTTTACATCACGTGTGAATGAATTCTTCGTTACAATAAACACTTCAAGGCATTTTAAAGGTAGAGATACGTAGAAGCATCATTGATGCTTTATCATTTCTGTTCACTATTATAAAAAGTACATATGATTTCGATTTTTAATGATTTTTAATCATGATCGTACGTTTATAGTCACAGTTATAAGAACCGAAGTCAAAGTGTGAGAGATTATATACTGTTACCTATGACCTTGGTTTTTCAATAATCAAGATCATAGACATACTCTATGACCTTAGTTTTTTACATTAGTATGTTTATGGTCTCGGTTTTTTTACATAATCGAGGCTATAGACAAACCTTATGGTCATAAATTTAAATAAAAATACAATTATTAATTAAAATATTAAAAATCAATATAAATTATAATAAATTTATTAATTATAATATTAAAAATCATATTATATTATAAAAAGTACATATGACTTCGATTTTTAATGATTTTTAATCATGATCGTACGTTTATGGTCACAGTTATAAGAACCGAAGCCAAAGTGAGAGAGATTATAGACTGTTACCTATGACCTTGGTTTTTCAATAATGAAGGTCATAGACATACTCTATAACCTTAGTTTTTTACATTAGTATGTTTATGGCCTCGATTTTTTTACATAATCGAGGCCATAGATAAACCTTATGGTCATAAATTTAAATAAAAATACAATTATTAATTAAAATATTAAAAATCAATATAAATTATAATAAATTTATTAATTATAATATTAAAAATCATATTATATTAAAATTAAAAGTGAAATTAAATTTGAGAGTTTATATACTAAAACATAATAAAACATGATTAACTAATTCTAATATTTACAATAACTATAAAAAATAACCTTATTATTACAATCATTTACAAGTATACTTTTTTAGAACATTTATAAATATATTTCAAGTCAACATAATCAAACTCACGATAACTTTACCAGAATTCTATTGCGTTAATATTGGTGCCTATACCATCCATTATTATTATTATTATTATGAAGAATCTATAGGGTGATAATTCTCATGAAGAAACATAGAACTCTTTCAAGTAAATAAAAAAAATGGATGAAAGTTCGTAAAATTCGAATTTAGCTTTCATAAAAGCAAAATGCAGGTGGTAAATTCAAAGGCCAAAAACTTGGCAAATCTAGAGTGAAAATGAAAATGAAAAGGTTGGAGGGAGGAGAATACCTACTGCCCTCATCTTGCAATAGTAAAACAAGCTTGCTTTTTGTTGTTTTTGTTTGCATTTGGACATTATCAAAATGCTAGTGACAATAAAAACATTTCATAGCCTAATATGAAAATAAAAATTTAAAAACACTTTAATGAATGATGACTTATAAAATATATTATATATTATTTTTTTAAAAACCATTTTTAACATAAATATAAATAAATATGCACGTAATTATTAAATTTGAGAATTAGTTGTATAAAAGGGAAACTAAAAAACTTTTATTATTTCTTATCAAAAGATTCTTAAAACATTTTTTGAAAGATTTAATTTGTTATAGAGAAAGGAATAATAAGTAACATGCAAATTAGGTCGCCTACGATGAATTAATGGAAGACTAAGCCGTAAAATTAAATTAAACCAAATAGAAAAGAAAAAAAACCTTAAAGCGCATAAATTTGAGAAGTTTGATACAGTTATCATCCCATCGCTCAAAGAGACGTTCATAAGCTGGGAGTCGCTCTTCTGAATATTGTCCCTTACTCAGGATGCCATTTCTCTTATCGTTAGAAATACTTAATAATTGTTTTATATTCTGTGTTTAAAAGAATATACATGGTGTCTTTATATAAGAGTTACAAGTAAACTAGATATGCCTAGAGTACCTAGATATAAATATACCTAAAGTAACTAGATATACATTAGCATATATATATATACATTAACAGCCCCCCTCAAATTCAAGATGGATGTGAGATCAACTTGAAGTTGTCAACCAAATTGCAAGTACACCCTTTAGGAAGTGCCTTAGTAAAGATATCTGCAAGTTGATCGTTGGAAGAGACGGGAAAAAACTTGAAAACACCATGGACAAGATGAGAACGAATAAAGTCATAATTAATCTTGATGTTGCTTATATTGTGATAACTCTAGTGCTATATGTATTTCAAAGAACCCAATTCAACATTCTAGAACTAAGCACATTGACATTAGACAATATTATATTCGAGAATTAGTTGAAGAGAAAATAGCAACACTTGAATTTGTACCTACTGAGAGACAATTAGCTGACATATTCATTAAAGCCATAGACACTCAAAGATTTGAATATCTCAGAAGTACCTTGGGAATTTCTCTCTCAAATTGAATTTCAAATTTTATTACAAAAAAATATATATATACCATCCTTTTCTGGCCAACACGGTATTCGACTTATTTAATACTTCCATACACATAATTTCATTTTTAGTGACTCAATTCATTTTAATATTTATTTTACAAATTATTCTACAATTTTGGCTTATGCATACACATATTCTTGTACATGTGACGATCGATGTTGACACGAACTTATTCATGCACTCAAGAACACACATATATGCTATGCTTGAAGTTTATGAATTTTTTTGAAAGACTCTAGGACTTCAACTAATCTTGATTGTAAAATTGTGTTGAGTTTTAATTCTTGCTTTTTAAAATTTTACCGTAAGGAGACACCTAGTATTGAGAGAGATACCTACTGTGATATCTGAAGCTACCGTAGTAAGTTAAGAGGACTACCTCACAACTAGTGTGAAATTCATCATTCTAGATTTATGGCTTGTGCAAAAAAAATGAAAGATTATGCAAAAATTGATTACTTATAAATCTTGTACATTGAATGCACAAAAAGAAAGAGTCAATAGAGGTTAAAAAAATATATCATTTACCTCATATGTATAAAAATAAAATAAAAAAATAAATAAAAAAAAGTCCTCCTTTAGTAGATATACTTTATTTTGTAAGATTGAAGACTCGATTATAGTTTTACATGATAGGTGATAATTTTTTCTTCTGAGTTTTTCTTGATATGTCATAAATGAATTAATTGACATGTTTGTGGAGTTTAAACATATATACTACTTAAAGTAAATGTCAATATGTCATTATATGTGCAAAGTGTGCGTATGCACCTTTTCTATTCTACTTATTTATTTATATGACAAATAATCAAAATTGGAGTTAAAAAATGATGAGTTCTCAATTGGTTGTGTGCTTGTTTGTAATTAAATGAATTTAATACCTTATGTGGCTATTTATGAAAATTACAAAAAAAAAAATCAAATTTTTATTCATTTTTATTTATTACCTTTTTAATTCGTTTCTAAGTTAGAGAGTCATAGCACTTATGGGGAGTTTAAAGTATATTGCATTTATGTATTACTTTACTTTTACATTGTTATATCTTTAGGATGAGTTTAGCTTCATTACTTTGTCTAATGCTTTGTTCTTCTCGTATGTCAAAAGGGGGGAGAGAATAATGTGTTTTACTTCCATGTTTTTATTTTGTTATGCATATATGGGAAAAACATATTTAATTAAGCCTAATTGATATGAATGCATACTACATGACTATTCTTTACACTTCATTTATTTCTATGTAAACTGAACTAATATAAAATAAGACTTTCATGTCAAGTTGTCCTATATTTTGTCAATGTTCTTCCAGTTACTTACAAGCTTGTCAAGTTGCAGCGAAGATGAATCTACCGGACCATAGGATAGTTCCATTATGGAGTCTAGGACATCATTATATTTTAATCTTATTTTTATAAGTGACATGTAGTAAGTGAGAGGTTTTGCCACACGAAAATGCCAAAGGGGGAGTTTGTAAGGACTATGAGTGTTGGCTATTTTCGTGGAAAAAATATTTACTTGTAAATTTGTTCTTAGGTCTACTATCAAGTCCATCAAGAAAAATCGAACAAATACTCGAGTTTCAGATACTAGCACTCAAGGTGTATCTTTTATAAATATGACACATAGAATTACATTTATACATTTAAATATTTAAAAGTACATATTCATAAATCTAAAAATATTTTTGGTGCTTAAATATTTTTTATGTGTCTTAATATTTTTAGGATATGATTTAAATATATATTTTTAATTAATACTTTGAATAGGCTTTGAATAATGAAACCCAAAATATTCAAACCCTAATACTAATAGGTTATGTTTATCACTTATATATATAAGTAGGGTTAGGGTTAAAAGATGTGTGGTGAAATAATTTGAGAAGTGAGCCGAATTGTTGAGAAAAAAGAAAAAATGGCGGTCAAATAGTATAGCCGAATACTATTATGAAAATATGTATTGATTGTATGAGAGGCTAAAGAAAAAAATGGGTGGCTATTAAGGTTTAAAGCTTGTAATTATACAGTAAGTCAGAGTTTGAATCAAAGAGGTTTGTGGGATTCATTTGAGTAATTCTTGGTCCCTTCTAATATAGTATTGATGAGGTAAGGAAGAAAAACATCATTTTTATCCATTTGGAAACACAATATGAAAAAATGGACTGCAAAAACGAGGTCTACGTGAAAAACTAGGTAGAGAGGACCTGAACTACAAAAAGGTCAACAGTCAACGGTCAACGGTACGGTCACCAGTGATGTCAGTAGAAGGCGATGATGACATTAGCCATAGGATGCATCACTGATGACATCACCAGGCCAGAGTGTAGCGTGTGAGGTGCGTGAATCTAACGCGTGGTTTCTATTGGCGGAGCATGCTGGCACGTGCGGCTTCCGATGATTGCGAGACTTCCACGGTTGTGTAGATCTCGTCGAGTCGATCATAGTGGTATATGCAAAAAGGTTGTCAGATTCGAATGCACGGTGGTGTTTTGTTTCTGTTGGCGACGCATGAGGAAAATGTGTAGTACCTTTAAGAGGCTCATGAGGGAATGTGTGGACTCTGATGGTTGTGAGACTTCCACGGTTGTGTAGATCTGGTATAGTCGATCACAGTGGTATCTGCAAAAAGGTTTCAGAGTAGGATGCACGACGACGACAATGATTGTAGTGGTCTATGTGCGAGACTCCTTAACAACAACGACTATAGGCCCGAAACTTAAGAACAACGGCTAAAAGACGTCGAAGGTTCAACAGTGAGTGGTTGCAGCAACTATTGTGACAGCGGAAGCTATAAGGGTGAAATAATACCAGAAAAGATAAGACTCTAATAAAAAGGTAAGAGTTGTGACTCTGATAACATGTTAGAAATACTTAATGATTATATTTTATTCTGTATTTAAAGGAATATACATAATGTCTTTATATAAGAGTTACAAGTAAACTAGATATGCATAAAATAACTAGATATAGATATAAATTAACAGATATATATATACATTAATCTGTTACTAAATATACATTAACATTCATATTATAGACTTCTCGTAAACTCCAATTCCTTTGTTACACAATTGAAAACAAAAAAATTAGTCACTTTTTTTATATAATTAATATTATTATAATGATGAAGATAACTAAATGGGAGCTGTTGAATTTCTTGATCACTTGCATAGCACCTTAGGTATTTAAATAATCGCAATAACCAACAAATAAAAGTATTATGCTACATTGGGGGAAAAATGCTTGATATTTAAACAAGAAGATGAAGACGAGAAAAAAAATTGTAAATTCAAAATTCAGAAAATAAACTACAATAGAAGAAGCAGACAAAAGAAAAACGAAATAGTCAAAAGACAAGATAAGATTTGAAAGAAAGAATACAGAAGAAACCTGAGAAGGCCTTGGTCAAAGATTCTTACTAGGCTTCTATGTTTAATGCATAGATTTAAGAAAATAAATAAAAAACACAGTAAAGAAAAGAGTAGGATTCAAATGCTGAGAAAATATTCAACCCAATTAGTTGCTTACCTCTGCTTCAGTAACCATCTGATCTACATAACCCTATAGTTTATTAACCCTGAGAGGCTCGGTGAAGAACCTGAATTGTTCTTGCCTCACAGAGTAATCAACATCAAACATATCCCCAGGTCCAAAAGTGGACACATTGAACTTATACACCTCCTCTTGGCTAAGACCAGTCTCAGAGGCTTTAAAAAAATGAGATGAAACCTCAGGACCAATCAAGAAAGTAATGTTCTTATTCAAAAGTTTCAAAGTGAATACACTTAATTCCAAGTTTTGGGTACTCTTCCCTAAGCATAACAATTGGTCCTTTCATGAAAGGAATCAATCCACCAACCAAAGGCCAAGTCTTCACAACTGGAGGTAAACGCTTTCTAAATCGAGGCATGAAAAGTACAGAAATAAGCTTGCCCATTATAAGAGTGACCACTATTAACATACCCACATTGAATATCTTTGTATCAGCTTCCATAACTACCCCATCTGATAGAATAATGACCAAACTTGACTGAAAATTAATGTAAAATCGAGAAAAACAATTAGAAATTTCAATCAGATCCGAAACATTATTTCACATAGAATTTATTATGAAGTTCGGTTAATTAGTTATTATACAATAAAACTACAATTTAAAGTCGCAAAATCTTTGTTTCATTTTTTGGGCAACCAAACAAATAAAATCTTATGAAATAACGGAGAAGTGCAACCCAGATAGACAATGTACCGAAATTAAAAAAAAATCAAAAAATTAAGATCAGAACAAGACGAAATGAACTGGGAATTTTTTGATGTACCTTTCGATCAGGAAGAGAAAGGAAATTATGGGAAATGTAGAGACTAATAAGAAGTGACGGAGGGTACTAGTGTGAAGTGAACATAGTTTAATATATTTAGCGGAGAAGAGAACTGAAAAAAAAAATAACTAAAAAATTGATATGAAATATTTATGATATTAATTTTAAAATAATTAAATTAATTAAATCATATAATATATTTATGATTTTGATTTTTAAAAAATGGAGATTATAAAATATATAGTATAAAATCGAGATTAAATTTTCAAAATCACGAAAATGTATTATAATATCACTTCTGATTAGATATTTAATAAATTTTAAGTGATAAAATATGATTTGATATTTTATTGCAATGGTGAGAATATAGTGCTTATTAGATTAATAAAAAATTTAAATCTCATCGTATTGTATTAAATGCTAGCGTTTAGCATTCGAAGAAATATACACTCGGTTGAGAGAAATATTATTTGGACCTTAAAACCAAACATATTTTAAATTTAAATTTAAATTTTTATGAGAATTGATACCGATTTGGAAAAAAATGTTATCTGACACTTTTTTTTTCATCCGAAGAAACTTACGCGAACCGTTTCAAACTCTAAGAATTTAGAATTTATTTAGATTTTACTAGAAAAGCTAATTTTAGATAAATTTATATTTATTTTTACAAATACATGTTTTATGTCGTACAGATTAAAATTATTTTAAAATTTAAAAAATAATTTATTTTTTAAAATAATATTAATACGTGTTAAATATAAAAAATATGTTTATAAAATAGTTATAAATTTATTTATTTAGCGTGGGTTTTACTTTATGTACCTATCAATTAATCATCCAACTGTATTCTTCTTTCAAGCATGATGAAGTTGGAATTATGTTGGCTTAAAGTATAAGGCGAGTCGGCGACGCTCTTTGTCGACATTTCTTTTGTCCCAACATCATTATTATAACATCATTATTATACAATAGTTCTATTACTCTACGAGTCGTACCGCATAAATAACAACATAAAATTTCTCTAATACTGCTTTTAATTTCTATTAATCACACCATAGCAGGACCTCACTGGTGAGAGGCGATTAGGGAATTTGAGTTCCACGATTCGATCTACAAATTGTATATATATTAATGGGATTCGTTTTATTTCTCACACCTTTGATTGACAAATTTACCTTTGTTTTTCTACAAATTAACGGTAAGAATGTAATTATATTTTTAAGTTTAAATTTAAAGAATAATTTTTAAAAATAATAAGAAAAACAATTCAATAAAAAAAACATATATTCATTATTAAATAAAATTAATTTAATGATTACATATAATTTATTAAATAAATTTGTCTAAATTATTTGTACAGAAAACAATATATATATATATATATAAATTAAACATAAAATAATTTTTAAAATAGAGAAAATATTTAATTATAATTAAAAATACATATAATTTAAATTGTATTAATTCAAAAATCGAGATAATGTAGTAAAATTATTTGTCTAAACTATTTATATCGATAAAACTTAGTATATACACGCTCTTTTGTAGTATAAGTTTTGAAAGAAGGAAAAAGAGAAGATTAAACTAGGAACAAAGGAGGGAGCGAGTAAAAAAGCTACAATGAAACTCATTTGATGAACATGAGTTATCTAACATGGATACTATCAATTTTTTTTTACAAGCATTACCATTTCAACTTGAACATTACAAATATAGGTATTGTATATTAATTGCATATTCAACTCACACAAATTCTATTCTCAAAAAATTACCATACCTATACACACCTTTTAGTAAATACTCTATATTTTTTTATGCTCACATTTTACACACTTATGTTAAATATACGCTTAATTACCATGAGCATGATATGGGTTTACTCCCCCATATGGATGTAATTGATGATAACATCCAATTATATTTTGGGTTAAAAACATATTAGTTGTAACATATATGAATATTATATATAATTGTTTGTAAAATTGTATAATTAAATGTAAAATATAAGTATGTAAAAAAAGTTTGACGTTAACAATGGAACAAATATAATCTGCTTTAATAAAATATCAAGTAGGCTGCTTGCATAATTTGGCAGGCATCAAAGACCATTACCAAATGAATTCGGTCTAACAATAAAAAGTTTTATATGGAATTTAACATTGGCATCACGAATACGCTATACACACATTTTCTTGGCTTTTTAAGTGGATGTCTGATTTGTGAATATGAAAGAGACTCTAACTCCACGGAATTATTTTCACCTCAGATTCCCCCACTAACAATCCACCTTCCATGCTTGATAATGACATTTGTGGTGCCTAAATCTTTATTATCTTTTCGCATCAAAAATCCCAAAACTATTTCTCATAATTTTTATATCTTTTTAAAATACGTATCGTGGAGCGTGATATTTAAACTTAGATTTTTTTTGAAAAGAAAATTCTAAATTTATACCACTTGTATTAGAAGATGACTTATATTATAAATAATATTTTAGATGAACTATAACTCCAATTTTATGAACCAATACATTTACCCCTAAAAAACCTAGATTAGTGATTAATGAGCAAATAGACTATTTCTATGTGATTATATCTTTTTATTCAAATATCATTATTTCCTAATTTTTTTATATTTATTATAATTTTCATATTTTTTTATAATTAAAACTCACACATAGAACTTGATCTTCAACAATGCCCAATTGAAATTCATGCTGTTTGAACCACAAATCTTTAGCTTGATTTTTTACTTTTTTAAAAAAATTCAAAATTGATTCATCAACACAAAAAACAGATCGAAGCTTTAGCAAAATTGAAATCAAAATCAACCATCATTCAAATATTTGAAGGTTTTTTGATCGAAAAATATTTGGAAAAGCTTGCAAAACTTCAATCCATCACACTTAATGGGTTGATGATGCCAATAACAGATTCACAATCCATTCTAAATCATTACTCGCCCTAATAATCCCAAGTCAACATCTTTCGACTCTTCAATCTAGCCACAATTCAAACCACAGGAATTCCCAAAATTTACTCAGCTAATCAAAATCCATGAATCACAAAGAAACCAAGAAAAAAAATACAAATCAGCCATAAAAGATCACCATTGGTTTATAAATATATTTTTAGATACATGTAATTATCCATTACAACTTCTATAAAAAAGGAAAATCACAATTCAAATAGAAGAAAAGTGAAAGTGAAAGGATAATAACTAACAAAAAGCTAATTAACTTCTTCATCATCATCAAGTATAAATAATTTGGTAATAAATTACCAGTCATCAATACCTCAACTTTAAATATGGCGCTTCCAAGACCTCTTATGAAACCCCGTCCCGGATTCAATACGGGTCTGGACCTTCTCGAACTCGGAGAACCGACAAGGGATTGTGATTCCACCGTGGTGCTCAAACCCGTACTCTTTCTCTGCCTCCCTTAAAAGCTCACTAAACAGGGGATGGTTAAAATAAAGGACTGGCACCAAAACTCTGTGAAAGTCGCCGTCTTTTTGTCCCACGTACACTGCTAAATGACCCTTCGGAACTGTCACCGAGTTTTTATTCTCAACAGGCTCGTGTCCGACCTGCACATAACCCGACCCGGGTTTGCTACAACACAACGATTTCGCACCTCTTGTTAACCGGCGACCCCAAGTAAGTAACTTGGAGATGGATTTCGATTTGCAGAACGACGAAGATTGGTCTAGACGTTGGTAGCTGGATCGGATACGGGTTCTCCGGGAAACCCATCCAGTGATTCGAAATAGGCGTTTTCCCAGCTTGAATCCTCGAATCTTTCTCATTCTTGATTTTAGCTAAAGAACACAAAATTTTACAACAATAATACTGGATTTTACAATCTGGGTTTGTCTCAGAGCTTGATGAAGGTTAAGAAAACTGCCACGGATCAGCTCCAGACATGGCAAGTCGAAACAGAGTAAGACAAATTTCAGAGAGAGACGAGGGTATATTGGACATATCCTCCTCTAGAAAGGCCAATTTTTCATCAGAAAGAACCCAAATGTTTAAGAGCTTTGGGTCTTCTTCCTAATTGATGAATGATGAAAATGAAATTAGATGGTTTTTGTAGGTGAATAAGATTGCTTTCAATTGAAGAAGAAGATCTATAAAGGTTGAAGTGGTATTGGGAATTTGGGTATGAGATATCGCCAAAAATAAAAATACTAAAAATGGGGAATTTTGTGAGTTGCTAATTGCTTTAAGCTAACTAGACTAATAGGCAAAGAGGTGGGAATGGAAGAGTCAGATATGGTGGAAGAGGAACAATCAGATGCTAAGTTATAGCCGCAACACTTACACGGGTTGATTAGTCAACGATTACTGAACCGTTGGATTGTTTGTAGACAGTTTCCTGCTTTTGATGGAAAAAAAAACTAAGTTTATTTTTAATATAATATAATTTTATTCATTTTTATTTAAAAATAATTTATATAATTTATAAATATTAGTAAATTTTATATGATATAGTTGTGATATATTTTGATGGATCAAGAGGAGTTATTTATTATTATTTAAAAATAATTATGATTTTTTGTATTTTCAATTCAATCTAGCATTTTTACATGAAAGTATATGTTTTTTGTAATCCTAAATATATTTTTTATACAATAAAAAATACATGTAATATATATTTTTTTAAATATATATTTATTAGAAGATAAAAAAATTATATAAAAATTAAGTGTATTTTTATTATCAGAATTATTTTTAATAATATTATAATAGAATTTATATTTTTAAAAATATTTAAGCTATGAAATTTTTTACGTTACTTTAATTTAATATTAATTTTTATTCCACTAAAAATATCAACTTTCAAAACTAAAATGAAAACATCAAACAACGATAGAAACGCATGTATAAATAATTCTCCCAATAATTAATAGGAGATGGGAACAAGAACCCAAAACTGACTCTTACATGTTATTTCCGAGATATTGTTGAGACAGGACACGTAGACGGTGTAGATAAGTGCGTTATGGAGAAATGCTTGAGAGTAGTATTAAACTACTCGATGTTTTGTGTCCTTTATCTAGCTGTGGGTATGGTGGTGCAGAGCTCATTTTATAATCCTGCTCCTGTCTTTGTGTTAGCCACGTGGCGAACATGTAGTATCTTTCTTATATTTTTCCTTGTCTTTCAGGAGAATGGTTATGGGTAGTTATACTACCTGATCTGATTTCACCTGACTGAAAATAAAATTTAATTAATAATAATATTCAGTGTAAATATAATTTCTTATTTTGGAAACTAACAAAAAATCTTTTGATTTTAATTTATAATCTTCCTCTGCTGACCACAGTCAATTACTGACCACGCCTTAAGATTGTTACGTAAACATCAAATTCGGTAATAAGATTATTAGGTTATAATTTAGGTTACTTGATTTAGTTTCATCAAATAAATGTAATTTTCTTTTATGAAACATCAATTTTTTTTAAAGATAATTATACATGTGATATTTTTTTTTTGTTAAAAAATATTTATATAAAATGTAATGTCTAAAATTGCCCAATTTTCTATATATTAAATTATAAGGGTATGAATTTATGGTTATGAATTTGAGGTATAAATAATGATTTTAGAAAGAAGCGAAGAAAAAGTAAAATAATTTAAAAAAAATATTTATTACTACTAATTAAACTAATGATATATCATAAATAATTTGATTGAATGAATGTTATTGATTTTGTTCCTTAATTTATGTTTTAACTAATAATAACTTTATATATAAGTAATAGTATATATTATTGAGAAATTTAATATGTATCACGAATTATTTTTGATATGATAGATAAAAGATAATTACAATAATTTTAATGAAAAACATAATTGTATTCAATTTTTTTCTAAAATAACTAACAATAAAGATAGTAAAAAATATCACATCAGTTGCTTTTAGAATAATTTTCATATATAATTAAATTGTATTACCTAACCTTACTCTAAATAATTTGTTGCCGAATATTTTACTTGGAGTAATAGACTTAGCTTTTTGGTTGTGAAGTTTATATCTTCATTCTACAACAAACCAGGCTAAGCAATTTATATGACACTCATTGTCTAGCTAGTGATTTTTAAGTTGAATTATTAATTGTTATGGTAGTAAGATTGATAATAATTTTTAGTTCATAAATACGTTATAATATTTTTGAAAAAAATATATCTTAAATAAATATTCATGTAATTAGTTTGAAATATCATATCAATCATGCTTAAACAATGAATAATTTATTATTGCTTATCAAACTCAACTAAAATACTTTTGTGAAAAAAATTACTTGTAAAAGAATTAATCATCTGATATATCAATAAACTTCTTTTAAAATAGATGAAACATGAAAGAATCTCATTATTCACGTTCTATCCCATCACCTAAAGGTATTTATGGAATCAACTAAAAAAATATTTTGGAGTATAGATTTTTGAAAAATGAAAGAAATTAAAACCACGAGTAACTCTTAAATTTCAATAAAGTAAATTTAATCGAGAGTGTTTTTTTATGAAGTGCAAATAATATAAAAGAATCTTAAAACATTTAATTCATGTTTATTTAATAATTTCACTTATAAAACAGAAAAAAAAATTGTACAATATTTGCTCCTATTGGTGCTTATATAAGATACATGGTATATATTTATGGATTATGCTTGAAAATCACAGGTAGCAATTGAAGTTGATTGACAAATATGTTTATAAGTGATTCGCGTAATGGTCTCTAGTGGTAAAATTCATCCTATATATCCATATTTTTAACTAATAAGTTTAAATAACATTAAATATAATTTGATCTAAAAAAGAGAAAAACGCTTATAAAATATTTTGAACATTTATATTATACCATGTGATTATTCAAATTTCATTTCACTCCTAAATGAACATTTAACTTGGACAAATTATTATAATCGGAAATATTTTTGATTTTGTTAGGGATACCATAATCTGAAATGCTGTAGTCATAAAAGTATAATATATCTATTATTAATTACAAGTATTTTGATATTTATTGGTATAAAAAAATAACAAAATTTTAAAAAAAGAAATAAGAAAGTAAAAGAGTGTAAAAAATAAATAAATAGGGGCAATTTGGTCCTCATAAGCTCAAAACAACTAATTGAGATTTTTTATATATAAAGATAAAGATAAAGATTTAATTACATAGGGCGATGTACATTTGAACTAATTAAATCTGAGCCAGGGAGGGAAGTGGAACTCTTGGGATGAAATAAGGGGCAAACAGGTCATTACATCCTAAGATACATTATTTTTTGGCTTATGTACTAAGATACATTTACAGTAATTTAATATTTTACATGTATAAACTACTTTAAAGATTATTTTTTAAGGTATAGAGACTATAACTCCTTTTTAGTCATAGATCAATTCCATGTAGACTTTAGAGAGGGATATTTTTGGTAAGTAGTGCTTGTCTTGAAACAAAAATTTAGAAATAGGGTGTTTAAATTTGTCAATTACAACGTACAAATTGCCGATTCAAGTCTCAAAAATTTATTTCATAAGTTGAAAGAAGAGTGAAGAATAGTACACTAATGTTGGCTAAGCTGACCACCCAAACGCGTCTACCATGACAATTGCGAGTTAAAACATAGGGCAATATATATACATATACGGGATTATTCCGATAATAAATAATTTAGATAAATTATAACAATTCTTTAAATTAAATTATATATATTAATAAATATATAAATTTAAATTAATAAATTATTTATAAAAAATAAAAAAAATATTTAATTATAATTAAAAATAAATATAGCTTAGATTTTATTTATTTAAGTATTAAGATCATACGATAAAAATAATCGTTTAAATAATTTATATTGTGAACGAACATTGTATATATTGGTACATGACCAACGGTTTTAATTATTTACCATAAAAATATTTATTTAAACTATTTGTATTATGAACCGTAACTTTATATATATATATATATAACCAATGACTCTAGTTATTTACATTTATATATGATTTATAAAAATTGAAGTGAAAGAACTTATTTCTTCACTCTAATTAAACTGTCGTAAACAAGTACAAAAAAAAGTGAAATATTTTGCAATCATTGAATATATATATATATATATATTACTTTTATAATTATAACTATACAGTGATAATAAAGTTTTTAATTAAGTGATGATTACGATGATGAAAAATATCATCTCTTTTATAAATGCAATTATACTTAGTATTTTTTATGGATAATATTTTCATAATTTAAATTTTATAATAATAATAATATTTATTAAGCACAAATATAATCAATAATATAGTTAAAATAAATATTTTATATAATTTTTTTGTAATAATAATAAAAATTAAGAGAATTTTTTTTGTTAATGATGGAATAATATTTTAATTTTTAAAAATCTAACTAAAATAAATATTTTATATAATTTTTTTGTAATAATAATAAAAATTAAGAGGATTTTTTTGTTAACGATGGAATAATATTTCAATTTTTTAAAATCCAAAAATATTTAATTATTTTAACATTAATAATTTTTACTCTAATAGTTATGATGATTATTTTACTTGTAACATAAAGAAACATCATTTCATGAGAGGGACATAAAGTCTCTTTTTCTTTTAAAATATGAAATTTTCGTGAGATTTTTTATAAAATATTTTAAAAAATATGATATATTATACTGAAAAGTTTCATAATTTTATGAATATGAAAAACATTCTTTTTATTTTTTGAAATTAAAATTTAAAAAAATTCATGAAAATTAAAAATTTAATTAAAATTATTGGGTATTATTGAAAAACATTTTTTTCATCATCTATGATTTATTTATCATAAAAAATTAGGTTTAATATTGTAAAAATATAAAAATAATTAAAAAAATATTATTTTAAGTGTTATTGTGTGTTAAATGTGTATGTATCGATAGGAATGTATACTGCAATCATGGTTACAAAAAATCTCTGAGCACCAATCAAGATATGTAATAATATGCAAATTTGAATCATTATAAAGATATATCATTGTACACATATCTTGATTACCATTAATATATATATATATATATATATCACATCTTAAAATATAATTATGTAAGAAATTTTGATTAGATTTTTATAGGTAACAATGTCATATTGTTTTAATTTTTACATGTTAACATATTTTAGAGACTACAATTCCAACACGCAAAACACCAAATTAGCGTGCCCAACTTGGCTTGCTTCTAACGCCTAGAGCATATAGCATTAAACACATAAAGATAAATCGAATTAATCCGTACTGTACTTGACCGTATGTCCCCGTACACTTCTTGTTTTGATTTTTTAAATCTCAGGTAAGCCCTGTCCTTCTGTCGATTGATTATGACGGTTGTCTAAGCCGTGAACATTGAACACGCGTGTTCAAACTTCTAAGAAGGCTTGACATTTGCTTAACAGAAAATTCTAATTGCATTTTACTTAATTACCATTCAAAAACAACTCATTTATTAAATAAGTTAAAAAAATGTGATAATTTGATTTAGAGTTAAAAATATGAGAGAATAAAATAATTATAAAATTATTTTTAAAAAATATTAATTATTATGGCATAATATGTACTAAATTATAATAAAAAATTATTAACTACGTTACACATAATAAATATATATACATAAATTTAATAATATTAAAATATTTACTACCTAGAGATATAAAAGACAAAGGGGGTGATTAAGAAAAACAATACAACTTGTTATATTTCTATTCACCGAGTTAATATTGAATATATTGACTTTAGTTATTTCATTAATAAATTAATTAATCTTGATGTGTGGCGTACACAACTATTTGTTTGCACTTAACGAAGAAGGTTTTCGTTCATTAAGTCAATGACGGGGGAGGCATAACTTCCAATAGGGAATTTAAACAAGGGAGAGTTTCGTATACAACATTTTATATGTATTAAATTATTATAAAATATAATTAATATAATCGTTTATTATTAATTAAAATAATTAAATATATTTTTTAAAAAATTATAATAACCTACCATACTAATTATCATTAAAAAATAACTTTAAGAAAAAAAATTACAAAAAGCTAGATTTTAATATTATGGCAATACGCATATTCGAGCAAGAAGACTTTTTAACACTTGAAAACCCGGTTTAAGGACTTGGTAACGTACTTGTACTTTGTGAGAATTTTTTAGTTTTTAATATTAATTATTAATATCTTTTTAATTTTTAATATTTTTTATAAAAATAAAAATAAAGATGATATTATTCTAATACGTGTTTCTGCACTTAAAATTTTTCCTATAATAAGTTAGTAAATAAAATATTATTATATATGAAAAATATATTTATCAAAATTTTTTAATAAATCATAAGTGTTAAAATTATTAATAAGTGTACCGGTATATATATATATATATAATTATATTTAATAAAAATATAAATATTAATTATAATTTTGATATAATTATAACCTATAAAAATCCTTATCATATATTAATATATAATATAATTAACTAAAAATTTTATAATTACTTTAACATCTAATATTTATATTTTTTATCGGCATAAATTATATATCATTAATCAAATTAAAGTTATAAATTATTATTTATTTATATATATAAATAATATAATTATTGAATATGATTTTACTTTTAATTTTTTAATATAAAAAATATATATTAAATTTAAAAATGATCACTTTAAGTTTTAAAATTCCGGACTTTTCATACATCTTCTCGTCCCATTTGACAGATTTTTATATTTTATACTTATGTAATATTTTCTTATATATATCTTCCCTACTTTATTATCAAAACTAAAAACTTTGTAAATTTCGTCCCACTTATTTCGTAAGTAAATAAATAAATAGCAATAAAAGTTAAACATAACTAACAACTTTCATCTTTATGAAATTTAATATTGATTTAATATTTTGTTGAATAGCTTTAATTAAGATTATAATACTTGAAATACATACTAAAAGAAATTAACCCTTTCACAACATTCAAATAGCAACATACTGTGTTGTTTGTTGTTACAAATATAATATAATGTGTTTTGGTGTGTATATTGTGAAATACTCGAAAGACAAAGTTACTTAAATAAATACTCCTTACCAATTTATAAAACAATATGTACTGGTGTTGTAATTTTAAGCCCAAAAGCAAAACTTCAAAGACTTCCCGCTTTTATTTCCCACTCTGACCTCTCTTTTTTTGGTTGGAAAAAAAATCCCAGCTTGTTCTAAGTTATTTCTCACTTTCCCTCACATATTTTTCACCCAAAAGATTTATGACAAGAGAGAGAACTTTGGGGATTTTTGAGCCCTAATCCTCTTCTCAAAATTATCCCTCAATTAATCTTGCCACTTGGAGTTGATAAATCCGTAAATCCTCACCCTTCACTGCACGTCATTAACCCAACTTGAGAATTATATTTTAAAATGAGCATGTATTTGTTGATCAGAATATATACTTTGATTTGCTTATTTTATAAAGGTTAAAGTGGAGATCAACTGGATGTTTTCTTGAAAACCTAAGACAAAAAATCACAGTGGTATGCTCTGTTATTAATGAATTATGGGATTGGGTGAAGTTGAAATGCTTTTAATCTTGCACAAGGCTTTTAGTTTGATTATGGATATGATAGTAAGAAACTTTTCATATTCTTCTTAGATCCTGTGTGTGTATGTCGATATTATTTAAATCATTTGTCAATAATTTTAAAATTTCTCAGTTTTTCCTACGGGGATACGTATGGATAATCTATTACTTTGCATATAAATTAGCTTTCTTATGACGTTAATTTCTTGATTGTTTGGTAGGTGAGTATTGTGTTTTTCATGGCTAAAGATTATAAGTATTAGTTATTGTTGTGGATAAAATATTTATTTATAAATTTATTTTTAGGTTTATTATCAAGTCTATTAAGAAAAACTAAACAAATATTCGAGTTTCATATAATTATACTTCAGGTATATCTTTGATAATTACAATACATAAGATTACATTTATACATTTAATAACATATGCTTATAAATCTAAAATTATTTTAGTACTAAAATATGGAATAAGATATGCTAAAATATTAGATAAGATATACTCTAAATTATAGCTGAAATCTTTAGTATAAAATATAGCATAAAATCTATTTTAAAAAAAATCTATTTTATATAAGAGTTATCTTAATTAATGAATAATATTAATCTTATTTGTAATAGAAAAGATATTTATTAATCATATATGAGTTATCTTAATTAATGAGTAATATTAATCTTATTTGTAATAGAAAAAATATCTACCAATCATATATTAGTTATCTTAATTAATGAGTATTATTAATCCTATTTGTAATAGAAAAAATATCTATCAATTACATAGGATTAAGGGTTTTAATTTTTCCTATAAATAAAACACATTAATCATTGTTTCAATTAACCATAAAAGAGCATTATTTTAATCTTCTTAATTTCTCTCTCTTGTTTTACAAATATAATATTATAATTTTTTAGGCTTCTTTATTTAATTAATTTATCAAATATTGGTGATTATATTTGATTCATTAATAAGCCTAATTATTTTATGATATTTTGATATTATGTTCTTATGGCTTCTTCTTTATTTTTATTCTTAAATTGTTAGATCAAATAATTATTTTAGTTAATCTATCAAATATTGGTAGTTATATTTGATTCATTAATAAACCTAATTATTTTATGATATTTTTGATATTATGTTTTTATGGCTTCTTCTTTATTTTTATTCTTAAATTGTTAGATCAAATAATTATTTTTGTCATATCATAATTATTTGATTTGATTATTAATATTTAAAAAAATTATTTTTATTGAACTTATATTTGATCTTTTTGGTCTAGGATTTGCTAGTTGATTTAATTTAAATGACATATGTTTTTAATCATCTAGTTAGGATTATTCATTATTAAATTCATTCTAAAACACACATGGACACTTGTGTTTTTGTGCTAACTATTTTGTAGTTACTTCGGAAATGTATCTGATTGGTAGGAAGCTTATTGGAACGTTGGTCTGAAAACCACTCACGCTAATATTAGAAACTATGAAAATAGAGCAGGGGCTCGTAAGTAAAGTACGTTATGACAACATTCTAGGGAGGGTAGCATAAGACCGAGTTTGTACTTGAATATTTGATTTTCATAATGGAAAGTTAGGTGGTCCGGTGGACCGGTGGTTTTCTTCTTAGATCATGGTTGTGGTCTAGGTTGTTTCCACCTAAAAATATCGCGTGTTATTATTTTATTTCTGTACTTATTTTTATACACGATTACATGCATGACTGCTTTGTTTAGGTTATTAAATTATAAATTAGTAAAAATTAAAAATAACCTATTCCCTCTAGATTAATTAGATCCATAATTTATAGACTTTTATCATGTATATTAGTAATTGAAATAATACTTTGTAGGAAATTTGAAGTTGGAAAATAAGATCTAAGAGATAGCCACAACCATGGCAATACGAAGGTTGGAGTTGCTATTAAGTAACTTATGTTAAAAATCAACACTGATATAATAAATGAGGTGGTTGAAGGATGTAGAAAAATAAATAAAGTAGTTGAATGATGTAGAAAAAAGAAGTGTGTAGAATGTGATAATATTTGTGTAGTTAGATTTATTTCTTAGTTTTATATTTGTGTGGTGTAGATTGCACGGGGAGGATTATAAATAATTTATCTTGCATTTGGTTTAATCATCCCATTAAAAACAAATAAGTTTTTATATTCTTAGTTTGAGTTTGAGTTGAGAGCTTTTTCTTTGAGTATTTGTATTTTTCTTCAATTTATGAGTTGCTTTTAAAATGTGTTATAATATTTTTTTTGTAGGTATAATATAATTAGTTTATTTATTTATTTGTATCAAATATTAATAAATTTAGAATTATATATTCTAAATTTTTATTGATTTTTTTTTGTTGTAATACAAGTTACAATGTTTAACTTTCAGATTGCAAATTTCGTGGAGGAACGAGTCTTACAAGGATTTGAGAAATGAGAACTTTTACCCTATTAAAGTTGTCATATGTCTAATGGAAGTTGATTTTCTATTAGGACAAAATGTGATCACGTGAGTACTCTAAGTTAATAAAAATTAATTACTATGATATTTAAGTTTTATATTCTCAGGGCTATACGAGAAAAAATGCATTTAGTTTTCTCACGATGATTATACATTTCTTAATAAAATTTTGATGTGTTTCTTAGCCAATGATTTCAGTTTCTTTAGATTGCATTAGTGTAATCTGTTTACTCTAAAATTTTAACAAGTTTTAACCATTAATTTATTTATTTTCTTGTAACGTGGATTCGTGGATAAGTTTGAATAAATGAGAGGGATTAAAGGAAGACTCTATATAAAGGAAGACTCTAAAACCAAATGATAACACGCACTACCATGTTACCAAAAAGCCAACAACAACAACGTTCATATGTGGTCTTAATTTAGAAAGAACAACTACTTTAGCATGCTGTTAAATGTTTAACAACGAACAAGTTATGTTGTGAAAACTAGGATATAAGCTGCTCATAAAATTATCCACAATGTTTGTCTTGAAATTAGATAACATGCATTGAATGTTGTCTTAGGTCCATAAGTTTTAACAACATGCTTATAGACAACTTTAACTTGTATGTTGTGAAATCATTTTGACAACATATAATATATGTGGTAAAAATGTAGTTTTCTTGTAATGCATCAATTTTATTCTAACCTTTATACTTTAATGTTATATCATCTAATTAGAGAGTTGTAAAATTGTAATGTTTGATGGTATATTAAAGAGGAGACTTTTAATGCCTTTTTTGAAAAGAAAAATTTGTGAGGTATGAGTTTAAAATCTTAATGAAAAAAAAGAAGTTTAAACTATATTTCTTATAGTTTTTGGTGTATCATTGATTTTTTATATTTATACTAATCAATAATATTTTTTAAAATAACTATATTATTCGAACTAAAATTATTTAAAGATAAATTATATATAATACGTTGTATTCTCATTTTAAATTGTACAATTGATATGTTATAAGCTGAAAAACTATGGATGAGGTGTACAAGAAGTCTTATATCTTTTATAAAATGAGCATGTTAGTTTCATTGTTTTCAATTAGAGCGTTTTATTCTTATAACATTAAAAAATGTGCATTTTAATCCTAAAATTTTAAAGTTATAAGACTTATGTATATTTTTTTAGTATTAAAGTGTATTTATTTTAAAATTATAAGACTAAAGTACTTAATTAAAAGCAATAGAATTAATATGCTCCTTTGCTTAAAGCTACATGACCATTAGTGTCCTTCTCACAAAAATTAAAACGTGATAAATTGTACGATTGATGTTTTGTAAATTTAACCATTGATAATCGCGTAGTCATATCTCATTTTTGTATTTATTTTTATACTTTCTTAAATATGTTACTAACTCATATGAAATTTTTATTATTTTAATTGAATATATATAGTATTTATGTCTGGCACACAATTTTTATTTTATATTTATTGAAAATTTTATTATTTTTTTCATAAAAAAAAGGGATTGTGGAGTATCCGTCGGTAGATGAAGGTTTTAGAAGGTTTAAAGGAATTTAAAAGAAAAAGTGAAAACAAGAAATTTTTAGTGAAAGAGAAGACAGGTTATTGATTCTTGAATTTGGCTTGATTCAAAATGAACAAGATCATCTATATTTATACTAGATGCTTATACTAACCGATGGTTACGATTAGGCCAACTCACTTTTAATCTAATGGTTGCAATTCATTCGCTAAATTTTTTTATTAAAATATTTATTATCTAGAACTCTTTACTATATTATCTTCTTAAAATGTTTAGATATTTTTTAAGACAATTAAAAAACAAGTTCTAGAACTTGGACTTATTGGACTCTCAATTTGGACTTTTAGTACACTAAAAGAAATCCAATAATGTTTGGATCAAATCAAGTTTATTTTTAACACCCCTCTTAAACTTGATTTGTCATTTCCAACAAACTTTTCATTTTGATAAGATCTTCATGTTTAATTGGCTTGGTAAGGATGTCAACAACTTAATCTTAAGACTTCACATATTTCACTTGCATATATATCTTACCTTGTGATGCACTCCCTTATGTAGTGGTAACAAGTATCAATGTGTTTACATCGATCATGGAACACTTGTTTCTTTGCCAATATCATAGTCAACTTGTTGTCAACATAAATCTCCATTGACTCTTTGATCGGGGCAGAACCGACATCGCCGATCCTGCCCGATACTTTGGTTTTATCTATTTATAAAACTCTCGCAAGTGCACGAATCATTTCGTAGAAAATGATAAGTATACTCCCAAGGTCGATCTAAGGAAGGAATGTATGTGGTTTTTAATTTATTATTCAAACTTTTAAAAACAAAATTAAATCCTAAACATCCTGTCATGATATTTTGGGTTTTGTGTTTTTAATCTAATTACATAAAAATAAACATAGATTCAATAAACATTTATGCAAATTTTATCATTTATAATGGTGGAGTATTTATGGATATAATAATTAAGTTAATTATGCTTGCTCATATTATTTAGGTTATTAAAGATATGAATTGATATTTATTAATTCTCTCTTTTTTATATGAATACCACCTTTAGTGGGGTTAGATATTCTTTGTTAACTAAACAAATCAATTAACACCTATGGGTGGGGTTGATAACTAATTTGGTTAATTAAATTAATGTCTTTTTCTAAGAGATTGAAAATGAACCATTTAAATGCCACCTTTGGTGGGGTTAGACAGTTTAAACTTTATTCAAGGTATCCAAATTAAACCTAAGAATTTAGTTATCCGAGTACTAACTTTCAAGTTTTAAAACCACTACTGAAAACATGTTGTCAATACATTTTCAGATAATAATTCTTATAAAAACTTTTGAAATAAAGCTTCACTCTAACTACCGGGCGATTGTACCAACAAATAAAAGAACACTACTCTAAATTAGACCGGATAACTAAACCTTAAAATCTAATTTTCAGATTTAAGTTTGTAATGAAAAATAATATATTTCTCTCTAACATTCTTAATATAAAATCTTGAATAAAAATAAAATCAATTCATTTTAGAGATTTTTACCTATTTAATATTTCGCAAGCATAACAACGTTATTATTATATCATGTTTACAAACAGCCAGCACAGTTAAATTTAATCACAAACAAATTAAATATAACATTTAAGAATAAAGCATAAAAAATAACTGCAAAGAAAATAAAATCCTTACAGAAATTCGATGCTATTCCCGTTGCTGGAAAACCTCCAAGCGGAATTTGCACTCCCATTTATTGAATCAAAAAGCTAATAAATTACAAAAACATAACTAGTTCTTCCCAAAAAGGGAAGAACTCTAAAACTAAGAGAAATTAACTAAGAAAAGTTAAAAACTAAGAAAAACTAAAAAAATCTAAGAAAAGAGAGAAAGAAAGAGAGAAGAGAATGTGTTTTGAGGTGTGGTATGAAGTGAATATAAGGGGTGTATTTATAGGTGAGGATGAAGAGAAAAAGTGGGGGAAAAAATGTTAAAAAATGGTAGAAACGCAGAGTAGTGATTGTTGATGTCATTTGATGACATCAAGATGACGCGGGGCGGCCGCGACGGAATGGGCTGGCGCGCACACGCGCTGTATGCAGAAGGCGTGTGGCGCGCGAGTGGAGAAAGGCAGCGGATCGGCATCTGCGCACGCTGCTGGGCGTCTTGTCTGTGGTACGGCATCTACAAGCGCGTCTGGCGCGTCGAGTCTGGCTCCGTGCGCATTTTCCTCCTTTTTGACATTTTTGACCTTTTTGACCCATTTTGTCCAATTTTTCCATATTTGTTGACCTTGCCTCATTTATTTATTAATATATTTGTGATGTATTGCTTCCAGTATTCCTCTTTGTGTCTTTAAGTTGCGTTTTTAAGCGAAAAATACCTGAAAAACAATAAAAATACACGTGATTCCGAAAAAGATAAATTTATATAAATATATGATAAAATCATATAAATATATATATTTTTAATCAATTAATGTGCATAAAATCATGGTAATTTTAGTACTTTTTGAGCACTCATCACTCTTCTTGTGGCCATCCCAACTCTTTCAATATATATCTAAACCAAATTACATGTCAAACATATGATTTAGCATATACTTAGCTTAATAGGTTGAGAGAGTAATTATTGGTTTCTACTTTGACATCCAAGTGAATGTAGTGACTCCCATGAAAAACACAAAATTAATAGTATTTTTTTAATTATCAACATCCCTAGTTCAATCGCAATCATCATAACCAATAAGCTTATAATCATTAGCTGATGAATAAAAGAAGCCAAAGGTTATTTTACCTTTTAGATAGTAAAGAATTCTTTCTACAGCCTTAAAGTGAGTAGTAGTTAAATTCTCCATGTAACGACTTATAAGTCCAGTAACATAGAGAGTGTCAAGTCTTGTGCATGTCAAATACTATAGACTTCTAACTAAACTCTTAAAAAGTGTCGTGTTCTCCTTTGTGGATTCATCATACTTTGATAACTTACTTCCAAACTCTACTGGTGTACTAATTGACTTATAGTCATCTATCAATTTCTTAAGGATCTCTTTTGTGTAGCTTTCATATGGATAAAAAATCAGTGTTCTTGTTTAATTTGGTTGCCAAGATAATAAACCATTTGCATAATGTCATTCATCTCAAACTTTCTTGTCATTGTTTTCTTGAACTCTTCAAATATATTTTTATTATTCCATGTGAAGATTAAATCATCCATATACAAGTACATGATCAAAAAATCTCATTCTTTGATCTTGACATAAAGTGTATGTTCATGTGGACATTTGGTAAAGTTGTTCTCTAGCAAGTACTTATCGATTAAGCAATTCCACACCCTTAATGATTGCTTCAACTTATAAAGAGTCATTTTCAGCTTTAAGATTTTGTCTTCTTATCCCTTGATCACATAGTCTATTGGTTGTTCAATGTAGACTTCTTCTTCTAGAACTCCATTTGAGAATGCAAACTTAATATCTATTTAACATATTTTCTACTTATTTTGAGCTGTCAATTGAGCAACAGAAGCAAATACATCATCATAATCGATTATAGCTCTTTCACTATAACCTTTTGCAATTATTCTCCCCTTGTATCTTTCGATTTAGATCTCTATTAGCATTTTTCTTTGTTTTGTACACCCACTTGACACATATATCTTTATGGTCTTTTGAAAGTGAAATAATCTCACATGGATCGTTCTTTATGATTGCTTTCATAATCTCTTCATCCATTGCATCTATCCATTTCCTTTTTGTGCAACTTCTTTGAAACATACATGTCCACAGTTGGTAAATAGATAGAAGAGTATGAGATCTTCTACTTTTTCAATGTTCTTATAAATTTCTTCTAGATTCTTTGTGCATGAGAGGCTCATTTCATTTAAAAATGATTATGATGAGTCTCCAACATCTATTATTGGTAAAGTAAGTAGAGGGATTGGCTTTCGTTGGACTTTTCTATTTTGCTTTATTATTCTGTGTTCTTTTTCTTCATCGAAATGAGGAAAAAAGTTGAAATCGTCAAAATGAAAAATAATCTCATTCTCGTTCTTTTTTCAACTTAACATCTCAACTCATCACAATCTTTTTAGTATTTGGATTGAATAACATATAGCCTTACTTTTGTCATCGAGCTTGTTTCTTATCTTATCTGGTACATGAATATAGGCTAAGGTTCAAAACATATGAGAAATGCTAGGATTTATACTAGTCTATACCTCTTTTTTTGTCTTTCCCAATACACTTCTTATTGAAGATTGATTGGATTGATAAACAACACATGCCACTATTTTAGCTCCAAACTCCTTTGACAATTTCTTGCTCTTAAGCATGCTTCGTGCCATGTAAATGATCGTTTTATTCTTCATTTTTAACACTTAATTTTGTTGGGATATTGGAACAGTTAGAGAGTGTTGAAATCCATTTGCTTCGTAGAATTCATGGAACTTCTTGGAAGGAATTCTCCTTGGTCAAATCACATGGCCTTGATCTCTTCTCACTTTCCTTTTTCATTATAGCTTTGAACTTTCCATTACAACTTTAAAATTTTGAATACTTCAAATAATTTGGATTTCTATTTTAAGAAATACACCAATGTCTTTTTTGAAAAATCATATATAAAGATAAGAAAGTAATTATTGTTATAGAGAGAGTTTGGCTTGATCGTGCCACATATATCATTACGAACGAGCTCCTATGGTTTTGAGCTCTTGAGTTCAACTCCTTTAAAAAGATTTTTTTATAATTACTTCCCAAGCAAACATTATTAATAAAGTTGGTATGCATGATTGAGGTATAGTAACCCTATCACCATTTCCTTCTTGGACAATAGCTTCATGTCCTCTAAAATTCGGATGCACAAATCGATAATGTCATAACCACAATGCATCTTTTTACTAAGCTTTGAGGCACTTTGTTATATTGTTTTGAATATTCATTAAGAACATCCTATTTCTTGACATTGGCACCTTAATGAATAAATTACTTCTTTCATTTCTTGTTAAATGATTACCATATTTCGTTTGAATATCATAACCTTTTCTAAAAGTTGGTCCATTCTCAAAATAATATTTTTCATACTGAGCACATAATAGACATTTTAAATAAATTGATGTCATATTATTAACCATATCTCTCAATACAATTATAATTTTTAAATTTTGATTGCATAGATGGATTCATGACGTTGAAATACCTTAGGAAGGCATCTAACTCAATCCAATGCATCTCAACTCAACCCTAACTCGATTTTTACTCGACTTAATTCGGTTCAACTTGGTGGTTTCTAGCCGGATGCTTTCGTCAAAGCTTGGGATATTTTTGTGACATTATATTTTGCTCAACAATATATTTGATTTGATATGTTATTGTGATATTTTTGGAAATTTTTTATGTTGTGAGCGGAAGCAATAAATAACGGTATATGAATATATCAAAGCGATAAAATGAACACACAGAATTTACGTGGTTTGGCAATTCGCCTAGGTCCACGGGAGGCAGCATATATTATTTGAACTGAGTAGGAAATATACAGAATGCAGATACAGATTTCCTCACTAATAATATCTCTCAAGTGTTTCCCCAAACTTATAGAAAACTCTCAAACTCACAAGTATTTTCTCTCTTTGAGTTTGCTTAAGCTCTCTTTGCTTTTTCTGATTTTTGCCTTGTTATTCAATGCATGAATTCTTCCCTATTTATATATGAAGCAAGGCTCCCTTTCCCTAAAATTGTGCCATAATTTAAGCCTTAAATTAGGCCACTAATTTCCTTAAATTATGCCACAAATTAGGCCACTAATTTCCCTAAATTATGCCACTAATTTGTTACTTTTAGAGCCAATATTCAACAATCTCCACCTTGGCGAAAAAGTTCATAACGCTGCCTCCAAATGCGCCCTATGCGCCCTAAGCTCGAGAGATGTTGATCAAGTTCAAGCAGTGTTGAAACTTGATCCCTGTAACCACCTTTGTAAGCATATCTGCAGGGTTATCTACAGTTCCGACTTTCTGGAGTATAACATTCCCTTCATCGATGATTTCCTGAACAAAATGAAATCAAACATCGATGTGCTTGGTACGACCATAATGAACTTGGTTCTTTGCCAAACAAATGGCACTCTGGTTGTCGCAGAAAACCTCCACGTTCTTCTAAACAATACACAAATCCTTGGTCAACCTGAGAAGCCATATAGCTTCTTTGAATGCTTCTGTTACAGCCATATACTCTGCCTCTGTAGTAGACAAAGCTACAGTTGACTGTAATGTTGATCTACAACAAACTGGTCCTCCTGCCATTGTGAACACATAACCAATTGTAGATCGACGCTTATCCAGATTTCCAGCATAGTCAGAATTCACATATCCAACTAGGTGCTTGTCTTCAGTCTTGTCTCTTTCAAACTTCAAACCAATATCCATAGTACCATAGATGTACCGTAGAATCCACTTTACTGCTTGCCAGTGTCCTTTACCGAGATTATGCATGTACCGACTCACCATACTAACAGCGTGGGAAATATCAGGTTTGGTGCAAACCATTGCATACATCAAGGCATCAACGGCATTTGCATATGGAACACGTTCCATTTGCTTCTTCTTATCGGTGGTGCTAGGTGACACCAATGCACTCAACTGAAAGTGAGGAGCAAGCGGTGTACTTACTGGTTTGGTTTTTTCATCAATGTCAAACCTTTGTAGTACTTTCTTCAGATACTGAGTCTGTGTTAGACAGACTGTGCTTGCAACTCTATCTCTTGTGATTTCCATCCCAAGAATTTTCTTAGCTTCTCCAAGATCTTTCATTTCAAATTCTAAACTCAACATAGCCTTCAATCTGTCGATCTCCACCTTGCTCTTAGATGCAATCAACATATCATCAACATATAAGAGAAAATAAATGAAGGTACCGTCTTGGAGTTTCCGAAAATATACACAGTGATCAAACTGACTGCGTGTGTACTTCTACTCTGTAATGAAACTATCAAAGCGCTTGTACCATTGTCACGGTGATTGCTTCAAACCATAAATTGACTTGCTTAGCTTGCAAGCCCAATTCTCTCATCCTGAAATTTTGAAGCCATCCAGTTGAGACATGTAGATTTCTTCGTTCAAAGTACCATGGAGAAAAGCTGTTTTGACATCGAGTTGAGCTAACTCGAGATCAAACTGTGCTACCAAAGCCAATAGTATCCGAATAGATGAATGCTTAACAACATGTGAGAATACCTCATTGTAGTCTATTCCTTCTTTCTGAGCATAGCCTTTTGCTACCAGTCTGGCTTTGTATCTGATATTGTCTTTACCAGGAACACCTTCCTTCTTGGCATAGACCCATTTGCAGCCAATAGTTTTCTTTCCTTTGGGAAGTTGAACAAACTCCCAAGTCTGATTTTGGTGTAGAGACTTCATCTCTTCATCCATTGCCATCTTCCACTTCATACTACCAACTCTCTGCACGACTTCTCTGTAAGTACATGGGACATCATCATCAATTACTGGAAGTGCGAATGCTACCATATCTGTGTATCTGGTAGGCTTTCTAATCTCCCTTCTCAGTCGAGTAGTGGCAATAGATTCTGGCTGCTGATTGATAGGTGGTGATGGTGAGAAAGCCTCCACCTCAATTGCGATCTCTTCTTGATCATCAATTTCATCTTCACCACGATCGGTAGTCTGTGCAATCTTTTCTGGATCTTCTGAAGTCTCAAGCATCACCTTAGAAAGAGTATTTGGACTTTCATTCTCTTTCTCTGAATTTGTCTGTCTCAGTATAACAGACTTGTTGAATGTAACATCTCGGCTTAAGACGATCTTCTTGGATTCACCACACCAAAGTCGAAATCCTTTAACTCCTTCCTTAAAGCCCAAGAAAACAACTTTCTTTGCTCTAGGATCCAGTTTGGATTCACTAACATGAAAATATGCTGGACATCCAAATATTCGTAATGAATCATAATCGGTAGCAGGTTGTCCAGACCATACCTCTTTAGGAGTTTTCCCATATAGTGCAGTCGTAGGAAGTCTGTTGACTATATGAGTTGCATATGACAAAGCCTCAGCCCAAAATGCCTTGCTCAATTTAGATTGAGATAGCATACATTGAACTTTCTCAACCAAAGTACGATTCATTCGTTCTGCAACTCCATTCTATTGTGGTGTACGAGGAACTGAAAAATGTCTGATTATCCCTTCATCTTGACAAACTTTAAAGAAAGGATCTGATTTATACTCGCCACCATTATCAGATCTGAGCCTTTTAATTTTCCTGCCTGTCTGAGTCTCGATCATTTTCTTCCATTTAAGAAAGATATCCAGAACTTCATCTTTGTGACTCATGGTGTATATCCAGACATATCTAGAGAAATCATCAATAGAAGTCACAAACCAACATTTACCTCCAAGTGAAGCATTCTTTGAAAGTCCCCAGACATCTATGTGAATATAATCAAGAGATCCCTTAGTACGATGAATGGCAGTGCCGAACTTGACTCTTGTTTGTTTTCCCATTACACAATGCTCGCAGAAATCAAACTTTCCAGTCTTGGCACCTTTCAAAAGACCTTGCTTCATTAAGCCTTGCAAAGCCTTTTCACCGACATGCCCTAAGCACATGTGCCACAGGTGGGAAGAATCATTTGTCTTTTCTTCAGAACTACTTGAGACAACTGCTCTTCCTGTAACTGTACTCCCATTTAGGAAATACGAGTTTGCCTTCCGAGTACCCTTCATTGCTACAAATGCACCTCGAATAACTTTCAAGACTCCATTTTCCAATGTTACCTTGTAACCATCAGAATCTAGAACACCTAAAGAAATAAGGTTTTTCTTTAGTTCAGGAATATACCTTACATTTGTAAGTCTTCTGATTGTACCATCGTGCATCTTTAGTCGTACTGTTCCAATCCCTTTTGTCTGACAAGCATTGTCGTTGCGCATAAGCACAACTCCTTCATCGAGCTCTTCAAAACTCGAAAACCAATGTCTGTTTGGACACATATGATAAGAACATCCAGAATCAAGGATCCACTTATCTGAGTAGGTTTATGATGATGAAATTGAAAAGGCTAATTCTTCATCTTCATCGGCCTTCTGTGCAACATTTGCATTTGACTTGTCCTTGTTTGGACAATCTTTCTTCCTGTGCCCTTTTTGGTGACAATAGGCATACTCGTCCTTTGCAGGACGTCTTCTAGATGAATCTCCTCTAGACTTTGATCTAGATTGCCCCCTATTATTTGACCCGCCAGATTTTTTGTTGTTAGTCCTACCTCTGGATGCCGTCAATGCTTCTGATATTGAGTCTCTGTGATCATGTTGATCCTTCTTCCGGTACTCGTTATTTACCAAAGCATTTGAAACATCTACGAACTTAACCTCATCCTTTCCATATAACAAGGTTGTGGTTAAATGCTCATAGCTCTCAGGTAATGAATTCAGCAACAACAAAGCTTTATCTTCATCGATAATTTCAACATCTAAATTTTGCAGATCGGCCAAAATTTTATTGAAATTATCTAAGTGCTCAATCATAGGGGTACCTTTCTTGTATTGGAAACATAAAAGTTTCTTCTTCAAGTAGATTATATTCTCAATACTTTTAGTCATGTACTTGTCCTCTAGTTTTTCCAGAGAACTACGGCTACATTCTCTTTCATGACAAAGTACTTTTGATCTTTTCCTAAGCATAGTCGAATTGTGCCACAAGCTTGTCGGTTTACATAATTCCAATCTTCATTTGAATAATCTCCTGGCCTGGTCTCCAAGGCTATATTAGATCCTTCTCGAAACAATAGATCTAATACCTCACATTGCCACATGCCAAAGTTATTGGTGCCGTCAAATTTCTCCACCTCAAACTTTGCATTGGACAACATAGTTCTTCGAGTAGAACAACTTGGCTTGCCATAAATTATATGGTCAACTTGTTCACCTTCTTCGATCTCTCTTTTATCAGCCATAAGTACAAGCAGATAACAGAAATTTTGTACTTACAACTTAAAATAGTGTTTTTCCAAATTTTATACCTTATTTGAAAAAACAGAGTTTGTAGTTGAATCCAGAATGATCCAATTAGCTAAGAATAGATTCAACTCAGCTGAAAACGGATGAAAAACGGACCAACTCGGTCAAAATATCACTAGTGACTGAGTTGACTCGGTCTAACTCGGTGAGTTGACTCAATTGCTGGCAGCAGCACTCCGGCAGCTTCTGGCGGTGATTCTGACTTCCGATTTGAGCGATTCTTTCACCGTTGCGTTCGTCTCGTCGAGAGCTTCGATTTGATATATAATACTGCTATATTTGGCTCTGATACCAATTTGTTGTGAGCGGAAGCAATAAATAACGGTATATGAATATATCAAAGCGATAAAATGAACACACAAAATTTACGTGGTTCGACAATTCGCCTAGGTACACGGGAGGCAATAGATATTATTTGAAACTAGTAAGAAATATACAGTATACAGATACAGATTTCCTTATTAATAATATCTCTCAAGTCTTTCCCCAAACTTATAGAAAACTCTCAAACTCACAAGTATTTTCTCTTTTTGAGTTTGCTTATGCTCTTTTTGATTTTTCTGATTTTTACCTTGTTTTTCAATGCATGAACTCTTCCCTATTTATAGATGAAGCAAGGCTCCCTTTTCCTAAAATTGTGCCATAATTTAAGCCTTAAATTAGGTTACTAATTTCCTTAAATTATGTCACTAATTTCCTTAAATTATACCACTAATTTCCTTAAATTATGCCACAAATCATGACACAAATTAGGCTACTAATTTCCCTAAATTATGTCACTAATTTTTTACTTTTAGAATCAATATTCAACATTTTAACTCTAATATTACTTTATCGAAAGATTATGGAACTGACTAGCTCTGGTTCTTAGATTTGGTTTAATTCAAAATGAGCAAAACCATTCATATTTATATTAACAATTCATTTAGAATTTAGACTTATTGATTCTAACATTTAGAGTTTAAAGAATACCAGCAAATATTGTTCATTATTGCTTGCATCCATGTCCAAACGGGGAGGAGAATTCCAACGCTTAAACAAACACCCATTCCAATATCAACAATGATCTTATCTTTATAGCTCGTATTATTTACAATTGGATTGCGCTCACTATGATTATTTATGTTCGCTTTAGTTGATTACGCGTTTTCCTTTTAGAGTAGCTCCAAAATAGTTATTAATTTGCTTCTAGATGAAGATTAATATTGAAATGACATCTTCTTGCATTATTTAATTTTTTTTCTTCTTCCTGAATGAATGAATTCTTTATTATTGTGTGTGATTATTTAAGGTTATTTGTTACTTCTAAATGAAATTAATGAACCAATGGTTTACATCCACTTTTTCAACCAATGGTTCCGTATAAAGCTATGGTACCTCTCTGTAGTTCCTCATCAAACCTATAATAAAAAAAATCATAGATTTTGCAAAGGCCTACTGAACATTCAAATATGGATGTCAATGCTACTTTTAAGGTTATAAAAATATTTTGGTTGAAAAAAGCATTATAAACATATATAATAAAATGAAAAAGCTTGATTTTTTTTTTTTTTTTGAATTTCTGCTATTACTCAGTTATTATGGTTTTCAACGTTAAGTCCATCTTAGTTCGAAATTGAATTGGATTCCACAATAATTTAGGCCATAGCCCATAGAATTAGGCCCATTACCGATTGATTTGTTGAGGCTTCTCACAAACGTAAATTCGTAAATTGCATCCCATTTCGCAAGGAGCACCAGTTGAAATTGCCACGTGTTGATACCAGATTGATTTCCATGCTATCTAAAGAATGGACGTTTCAGATGCTGTATCATACATGTGTGATATTGTATCTGATCTCCTCCCTCATTCTCTCTGAGAAACAAAATCATCACGTTAAAGACGAAGAAGTCCGAGCCCAGTGAATGAATACAGTGAGAGTCAGTCTTCTAACTGTAAATAACTGAATCAATACAACACTTGTTGTTCGGATCAAAGGAGCTCCAACAAGAGAGAGGGGAAAGGGTCGGATCTGGATTTGAAGTTTGGAGATCCAGATGACAGATCCAAATTTGGATTTGCAGGAATCGGGTTGGGAGGAGCTGAGGAGAGAGGCCCGGAAGATTGAGGGTGATCTTGACGTCAAGCTCTCTTCTTATGCTAAGCTCGGCGCGAGGTTCACCCAAGGAGGTTCACTTTTTTTTATATTTATTTTTTTAATATAATCAAAGTGCTCCTTCTTTGCTCTCCGCATTACTTTTATTTCTGTTTTTAATGTGTTGAATTTTGGAGTCTTTAAGCTTTTAAAATTGGAACTGTTGGTATCCTTTTTATCAGATTTCATGGATGGTGGTTGATTATCGTTTCCTGTAGGGAGATTTGAGAATGTATTTTTTATTCTTCTGAGAAAAATTGAGTCGTCATGCTGCCGAATATGTTAGTAATGAAAATTTTTAAGTGACCTAATTAACGTGTTATACTGACGAAAATGTGAGTGACCTAGTTGGAAATTTTGAGGAAAATAGTATGTTTTGCTGTGATTTATTTCTAATGTGCATCATTCAGAGTAGATAAGTTCGAAAATATTGGGTGTGCGAAGGAGTTATACATTGGATAAATAGTTGGGATGTCTTACTTCTTTTATCAGGATAACTTTTTGGGATGAAATCGCAAACCCAAACAGGTGATATTAGAGTTAGTGCTTAGTTTGCATTGCGTGAGTGCACACATGGATCCTTAATATGAAAGTGGACTCATTTAGGCTGTATACGTGGCTCATGTTTGAACAAATAGTGAGTTTCATGTTAGATTGGAATGGGAATTCCTCAATGGTGTTCGACTGTTATGGAGCATGGTTCAAGTCTAAGAGAGGCTATATCTTTTTGAAGGGATTGTTGAGTGTACAAATGAGTGTCACTTTCCTTGAATATGAAGAGTAAATTGAATATATAGTGTCAAAAATACTATATGAAATGGCCGTCTTGATGGCCTTGTCATTTCTCTCTATTATATAAATTGTACAAAATAATTCTATACATGGAAAAAAGTTACATATATACTAATGTTATCCCTATACAATCTGTCAAATATTAAGCTAGTTAAATATTAAGCTAATAAAATAATCATAAATCAAGGAAACAAATATGGAAACAAATCCTGAAATAAATGGAAATAAATATATGAAACAAATACGCTAAAAACTCAGTGAAAGTTTGAAAAACCTCAGATTTAGAGTAAAGAAAATAAACCCAAGTTAATATGTTATGATCAATGAAAGTTACATAGTATTTAAATTTTTCATGTAAACTAATCGGGGAAGGTCCCTAAACATCACTATGGATAAGATTAAAGCAGTGAAAAGCTCTGCTAGCATGCAAAGGAAATGGAAGAATTTTGCTTTTACCAAGTTTACAAGAATCACATTCAAGAGATAAAAAAGAACATTCTTTATAATCAAGAAAATCCGAGTTCAATACATGAGATAAGATGTGAGTATTGGGATGGCCTAAACAACGATGCCACACCATACTCACTGCTAGCACGCAAAGGAAATGGAAGAATTTTGCTTTTACCAAGTTTACAAGAATCATACTTAAGGGATAAAGAAGAACATTCTTTATTATCAAGAAAATCCGAGTTCAATACATGAGATAAGATGTGAATATTGGGATGGCCTAAACAATGATGTCATACCATACTCAGATAAGAAACATTTATTGCAAGCAAAAAACTTAATAGAAGAAACTGGAGAAAATGCTAAAATAGGTAAAAATAATGGAAACAAACGCCTCACTTTAGGTCCTTTCGCGATCGGTTCCCCCGTTACCTGATCTTGCACAACACAACTATTATCAGAAAAATTAACAACACAATTTTTATCAATTAATTGACCAACAGAAATGAGATTCTTGGAAAGCTGACGAGCAAGAAACACATCATTAAATGTAAAAGAGGCATTTCTAACAGTAGCGATTGGCAAAGAACTGTCATTGGCAAATTGGTCAACATAGGGTAGAACATGAGACAAATTTGTGTGAGTATTCGTCATGTGATTAGAAGCCCCTGACTCTACATACCAAAGTGTAGTAGAATTTTCACTTCGAAACCCTATCGTAGGTAATGCTAAAATTGGAATTTTGTTGCACCATTTTTGGGATACAAGTTGCTACATGAGGTGCAAGATCAGAGGAAGCACTTGAGAAAGAACCATGTGATACAGAAGTCGTTGCTAGAGGAACGGTAATAGAAGTCTGAAATGCTTGGGCATGACGATTCTAGGGACAGATACGACATTCTTTGATAATATGACCATTTTTCTTATAATAAGAACAATATTTTTTAAGTCAATTGGTAGTAATATGCCCATATTCTTTACAGCATAAACATTATAGATTTTTGGAAGTCGTAGGTGATCCACGTCCTTGGGCAGCATAAGCCATAATTATCGTCTCGGAACTGTCATAAGATTGTTTTAGAATAGCTTGAGTACTAAAACGTTGTTTTTTATGAAGTAACTCACCACAACAAATATCAAGAAAGGGAACAATAGATATGTTCATTAGAGAGGAGCAAACGATTCATATTCTTGGCATAGTTTCATAAAAAATTGATCACACTAGTTAGTCTTGTGAAGATTTTGAATAGTTGAAAGAGAAACAATAGGAACATCTTCTATAACCAAATTAGTATATTTATGCCAAAGAGTTAAAAATGTTGAGTAATTGTCTTCGATGGAAAGACTACCATGTTAAAACATGACAATCGCATGTTCCAACTGAAAGCAACGAGCATCGTTATCTTGATGATAAACCTTCACACATGGATTAAGCGAAGTGGTGAGCCCGCAAGTTGGTGACGATATGTGACTTCACCGAACCAAGAAGCCAAGACATGATTCGAGCAACAAACACAGCCCAAGAAGGAGAAGACACGACTTCCTTGAGGAAAAGTTCAAACTGAAAAGCTCAGGTAGAGTAATTTTTGCTTGTAAACTTGACACACATTAGTGCAACGTCCATTGCAAATACATGGAATCTGAGATAAAGCAAAAAATATCTAAAAAATAAAATAACCGAGAGAAAAACCTTAAATAGAGATTGTCGAAGGACACCATTCCAACAGAAAATGCCCAAAAAAATGTCAATGAAGATTTCTTCATAAACAAAATATTGAAAAACACGAAGCGGTAATGTCCATTCTTGATACATCAGAACCAAAAGGTGTCAAGATGTGTTGTCGAGACTTTGAAGACACGGACACACAAAACCAAGAGTAAGAGAATTTTCAACCTTGCCTTGATGTCATGTCAGAAATAAGTCAAAAATACTATATAAAATGACCGTCTTGCTAGCCTTGTGATTTCTCTTTATCATATAAATTGTACAAAAGAATTTTATACATTAAAAAACTACATATCGGTAAATATTATTACCTATACAATCTGTCAAATATTAAGCTAATTAAAATAACTATAAATCAAAGAAACAAATATGGAAACAAATCTCAAAATAAATATATGAAACAAATTTCGAAATAAATGGAAATAAATATGGACAACATATAGTTAGATAGGTTACTCTTGCTAACGGTTTAACCTTTTGGGTTGGAATTCACACCTAATAAAAAAAATAATTCTTAAATTTAGGGATAAAATAACCGCATTTGTGGGAGTTTAAATTAAGGGAAGGGGTAGATTTCTATTCTTGTGTTCAAATTGAGAGGACTTTCTTTGTTGATATAAAAACTTGGCGAAACTCGCTACATATGCATGGAGTTTAACATTCTTTGTGAAAGGAGGATTTTCTTTATTGATATAAAAAAACATTACATTGTGAAATACACATGCCACGTCATATATTGTGAATTTGTTAATACATTGTGAAATATACATATCATAATATAGTCAATTTTTTGTGGTACTGTGATGCCTATACTAGGTATTTTGTGTAAAAAAATAAACTCAGGTATGATAATATGTTTTGGAGAGTGATGCCAATGTTTTTATGGTAGCTACATCTTTATGTTTGGTTCAACTGTTAAGATAGAATAAAATAAAATGCATTCTATCAGTAACATGAAAACTCATTCCACCCACACATTTATCCTTATTATAGTTCCATTGTTTAAACAAACATATTAATAGAAATATCATTTCCATTGAATTGTATTCCCATTTTTCATTTTAGGAATCAAATGTGACGTTAAGGTTTGTCTTTGCAATCAATTTGAGATGCTTTTCATTCTTCTTTGTTGCATAGCATGTCCTCGTATTTTAATATCTTCACCTAGAAGCTTCGGTTATTATGACCATAAACAGGTTGCTGCCTTTTGTGATAATACAAGTTTTGGATCAGGTTATGTAGAATCTGGATCGCCATCTGTCGGGTCCAGCAGGTCATGGAAGTCCATGGAAGTGGAAATCCAATCTTTGCTTGAGAAGTTGTTGGATATAAATGATGCATTGAGTCGATGTGCTGCAACAGCTGCACAAACTACTTCTGTATCACAGAAACTAGCAAGGCATAGAGACATACTTCATGAGTTTACTCAGGTTTACTTTCTCGTATTTCAGCTTTTATGTCACTTCCCATGTCAAGCATTAGTAGTGCCTTTTCTTCTCTTTATTCTTCACTCAGGAGAATTAGTGAGTTATGCATCAAATAGAAAGAGAATTAGTTTAGCCGTTGTGTATGTAATACTGCCAATAGTAGTTTCTAATTTCTACTTCACGGCATGTCATCATTACACCATATTTTAAGCTCACTAAACTTTTAGATAATGGCAAGACTCTAAAAATTAATTTATTGTAGTTGTTTAATCCAGGATGGACATTGTGTTCATGTGGCTTTTACTCTAATCTTATTGTATAAAAGCCTTTTCTTTGAAGATGATTTGTACCTTGGTTGATTCTTTTGTGTTGTGCCAACTTTGCTTGAAATCCCTGAGTTCGGCTTTGACTTTGTGAACTATGGCGGCTACTTGTTTATGTTGACAGCCTACTGAAAAATCCTCTATAGTGATAAATCTTTTCCTTGGCATTTTAGGTCTATCCTGCAAAGCTCCTTTGCTCCATTCAGAGGGCATGATGTTGTATGCTTTAAGAATTGGCCCATATTATAAGCTATTGAAAAAACTGAAAAGAAAAAGGTTTGAGGGCACTTAGTAATTACTAATTTAGAATATACCCTAATAAGAAAAGACCCAGAATATCTTGTGTGTTCTATTATTTTTTGTGTTTCAATTCTTCGATCCTACCACTTTGAGAATGACTAATAGCTTGCAATTGCTGTATAAATGGTTTGTCTGTTTAGGAATTCAGACGAATCAGGGGAAACATAAATTCAATGAAGGAACATGCCGAGCTTCTGAGTTCAGTCAGGGATGATATCAGTGAGTACAAGGTGGGGACTTTTGAATTATTTATTTATTTTGAATATGATACGAATTATGTCTTTCTCATGTTTCTTGGACGTTTTATTTTTTCATAATAATTTGAGTTTACCTTCATGCAGGCTTCTGGGAGCATGTCCCCAAGAAATCAGTTACTTAGGGAGAGAGCTGCTATCCATGGAAGCATAAGTCATGTAAGCATATGTTAGAGATGTTACCTTTAATTGTATTCTAAAAATTTCCCATATGCATTTATGTCTAGAAAAAGATATACAGTTTTAAGGTCGTTTTGTTTTTTTATGTTTAACAAACGTGCTATATTTAACTGCTTCTGATTGGCAGTGTAAGAAACAACAGAGTGAGCCACTTATAGAACCCTAGTTGAAAGGTATTGAAGGGTCTACACTTGTGCATCTAACCATTAATTTTTACAAAGAAGACGAACCACAATTAGTAATGTAGTGTAAGTAGAGGCTGCCTATGAAGAATTAACTTTTGAAAATACTGATTCACCATCAGCCTCAAAGTAACACATATATTTTACATAATTGAATTGACCGCAAAATAGCATGTTGGATTGTACACATGCACATATCTAGTTTATGTATACTCTGTACATTTATAATGTGTACATATAACATATGCGCACGTTATGTACAACTTAAAATGTTATTTTTGGCTCAATTCGATTATGTGCGGCATGTAAATGCTATTTAATGTCCATAAAATTAGGGATGTAGCTAAGATTTATGTTTAGAGTGGGCACCACATTTAGACTCAATGGTGAGAATGAGCAATTTTGGAATTGCATGAATGATAGTAAAAAATTTATTATTTCTTCGCTCGAGTTATTGCAAAATAATGTGGAAAAATTCATGGTTGGTGTTTCAAATGTTTTTGAATGTTAGACCACTAGTACTATATATTAAATGTGTATTTTTATCCGATTTAAATAAAACTCAAAACTATGTAAAAGATTAAATAACATAGTTCAATATCTATACAAATTAGCATAAAATTAAAGAAATTAAACAACATAGATTATAATAAACACGGAAAAAATCCAAATATGTGAAACAAAAAAATAGATCTAGGCAAAATTACGTGGTATAAATAATAGTGAATAGTTGACAAAAATAATCATCTTAAAACTTATAACGACAAACATAGCATTCTTACGTGGAGTTCATATATTTTTACTATTAAAAAAATTTATTCATAATTTCACATTGGATTTCATCCAATTAAATGTTGTTTAAGTTGAATTACTGTCATTTAAACTCATTTAATGTTTAATTTATTTTAATTCATTCAATATTATTGAAGTGATATTTGTGTTATTATATATAAGTTTTAAAAATATTATTTTATGTAATTTTCTTAAAATTTATGAGAAAATGTTAAACTTTTATCACTCTATTAGAGTCCAAATGAGTAAAAATTGTATAATATTAGAGTAAAATTAAAAAATACATGAGGATGTAAATGAATGCATAATATGAAAAAAGGAAAGAAAAAATATTCAAATAATAAACTCGAGAGGGGATACTGTTATATATTTTTGTAAACTAAAGATACTTTACTAAATCCAACAAAAGAATTTTTTTTATCAAAAAGTAGAGAGGGGCACCCTCGGTTCCATCCCTGCATAGAATTGAATACTTGTTTAACAACTTGAGGGAAGTCAATGTTAGATATAACATGATTCAAGATTTCCAAATAGTAATGTTTGGATTTAACTCACAAAGATATCAATTTTCAAGCTAGTTTATGTCGCCTTACAAAGATTCTGTTTTACTTGGTACTATTGTTGGGTTTGCTTTTATGCAGATAGATGATGTGATCAGTCAGGCTCAAGCAACAAGAACAGTCTTGGGGTCTCAAAGGAGTTTGTTTGGAGATGTGCAAGGGAAAGTGAAGCTTCTTAGTGATAAATTCCCTGTCATCCGTGGTCTACTTGGTACTTGGAAGAGCGAAAATTTTAAACAATTTTTATCTCCGAAATTGTTTAATTATTTAATCTTGTGCCTCCTGGTTTGTAGGTTCAATCAGACGGAGACGATCAAGAGATACTCTTATATTAGCCGCAGTAATTGCTGCCTGTACGTTGTTCCTTATCATCTATTGGCTTTCAAAATGACTTTTTGAAGTGTAGAGATGTTAAATTTATCTATAGAAAGTTATACACACATGATAATGGTGTCATACTGTCATTTTAGGGAATTTTGAGTTTTATGTATTATGACAAATCTATTAAGTTCATTGTTTCAACTGATGGTGGTTTCAACATATGGAGGAGCAATGTTCCCTTCTGATTTTATTCAAACCTTATTCGAATTTGTGACTTAAGAATTGACAATATGCGGAGCGAGTCTTGTGGACAAGACTCGAAATTAGAAATGTTAATCGAGTTTTAAAAGTTGTCCTAAACCAGTAGAGAAAGATGATAGAGAAACTAGGTTTCAAAATTCAATACGTACTTTGAGAATTGATAATACAATTTATCAGTAAAGTGTATTTAGTGAATTACTCTGAGATTATATTGAATTTGGGTAAAAGGTACAGTATTTTAGTCTTAAGGTACGAGTTACTAATTTATCATGCCTCTGCAAGTTTTACCCACATATATATCATGTCAGAGCATTTTTAATAGAATTATATTTTATAAATCACCAGGTAAAGTGCGTTGATTGTCAAGAAAAACAAAAACAAGGAGTTCTCTGGTCACTTTCAAGAAGAAGCTATTGTATCATGTGTTAATATTATCTAAAAAAATGAATTATTTTTTTAAATTTTAAAACAATTATTACATATTAAAGGATATAAAAAACATGGGTGAAAAAGTATGTAAAATTAAATAATAGTAGTATTTATCTTAATTACTATGGGTTGTTCATCATGTATTGAATATTTGTGTTTACATAAAAAGGGGATAATCTTATTTCTAGAATACTTTTTACTAATGTGAGGAATATTTTTATTTTTAAAAATATTAGAGCATTAAACTGTTAAAAAAAATTAAATTATTTTAGTATTAAAATTTGATTTCTAGAAATATAACTCTAAAAAAATAATTGCATTAATTTTATGTTTTATTGTCAGAGTACTACGTTACTCCAGAAACAATATAATTTCTCCTTAAAAAGATTAAATACACAATAATCATTTCTTGTGCTTTATCAAAAATCATTAGTCGTTTACCCTTTAACATTAGTAATCGCCTAATATAAGAAAATTCAAAACGTAGTTTGTATTATTATATCTAATTTGCAATATTAAACTTTTGCATGTCTTAAGCCTACACTGTGTCTTTCTTCTTAATATTTTATTTATTCTTTATTTTTTTAAGTGATTTCATAATTAATCATTCAATCAGTGATTAAGTTGCCGTTTAATGTCCCAAAGCTTAAGATGAACAAAAGTATGGTTCCGTTTGGATATAAACTCTCTTCCGTTTTAAGTGTTCAAATTAAAGTGCAATTTTTGACTTATTCCAAAAGTACCTTTTGTTCTATGATGTATTTGTACTAATTGATAGGTCAAGTTCACGCTCTATTGCCTGCCATAAATATAAAACTGTCGCTGCTTTGCACTCCCGATCTGATTTAGAATTTATATTAATAAAAATATCATATACAAAATAAAAAATAATATTAATTATTTTTTATTATAACTTAAATAAATAATTAATTAAAATCTTATTTTAAATTACATAAGATATAATAAATTAGTATATAATAAGTAATACTCTTTTCTATAAACAATTTTAAAAATTTACTCTTATTTATTAAAAATAGAGTTTTAATTTTATAAACTGAATATTAAATCTATCAAACAAAAATTAATAAAAATATAAATATTATAATAAAATAATAATAATAAGATAATTCTACAGTATTAGCTTATAAATCAACAAAATCATATTTCATTCTTCTATTATTTTATTATTCCAATTTAAAAAAATTCACAAACACAAAACTCTCAATCTTTTCTTTTAAATTTGTTAAATTAAATTAAATCTTAATACAAACTCTTTTTTAATAAACCTAATATAAGCTCCATAAATTTAATATATCAAAAACATTGATTTTTTTTAAAATAAATTAGATCAAGATTAAATACACAAATTTGATTTAATTATCTTGAGTATTAATTTTTATTACAAGTAATTTATTATTAATTTTTTAATTGATTAAGTAATTACGTACTTAGTCAACTAAATTGATTAATGATGAATTAATTTAATTATTTAATTTTATATTTAAATAATTAAATAAATTAGTACACTAATTAAAATTTAAAAAAATACATAATAAAAAAGAATAATTGAATAGAATATTGGAAATCTTATTAAATATTGTAATACATGTCTAGAATTTTAAAATCATCAACAATTAATTATAAAATTAGTTATTCATAGTAAATAATAAATTTAAAAAATTATTCATGAAAACAATAAACGAAATGAGAAAAAAATATTATGATTTTTATTATTGAATATAATATTCAAAAAATTTAATTGCTTATAACTTAATTCTATAATTTTTATATTTTTTCTTAATTTTCATACCATTCAAAAGTTATTTGTATTTTATAGAATATTATTTTATATTTATATTAAAAAAATTAATCTATTTTAAAATTGTATTAATATGGTATGTCGAAAATAACGGTAAAAAGGATACACATTGTGCATATGAGATAAAGCTAAGGCAAAAGAAGAGATAGTACTCATTTAATTATTTGACATGTGGCCACCTTTTAAATAGGAAGAGATATATATTTCAATTGTGTCCGCTCATGCGACATGAAGGAAGCTAAGTAATTAGAATTTGTCTTACTAATTAAATCTATTTATTATTCTGAATACATTTATCTTTTAAATAAAAATCTTAAAAATATCTAAAATATCTAAAAAAATTTAATTAATATAAAATAAATAATTTTAACTCTTTATAATAATAAAATATATGTAAATATAAATGAATTGATACCTAAATTTTTGAATAAAATAAAACTTATCACTTTTAAGTTATTATTTATTTTTAATTAAAAAAATGTTATATGTGCATCATTTTAATAAAAATATTTTTTAATTATTGAATTTTATAAATTTAAAATTTAAAATTCAAGTAAATTAAGTTATATTTTATAAATATAACAACTACAAATTTATAATTATAATGATTTATTTTTAAAAATTAATAAATTGTATAAGTCTTATATGAACCATTGGTCTAAAAAGTGAGTTTTATCCTATAAGTAAAATATCATGAGTTTTACCTGTGTAGGTAAAACTCATGATATTTATAAACTAACACATTATAATTATTCTTAACTAATATTAAATACTCTTTTTTACACTAATCTCCTATCAAAATGAGTCTTTTGATCCACGTTTTCTTTTTTAATAATATTTTATTATAGTTTAATTTTATTTTGAGTTATTTGTTTTTATTTTTAACAATACCATGTAAATGTTTTGGTGAGATACTCATTAGTTTTTTTTTTACTCATCTATCGATTTAAGTTTTTAATACCATGATATCATATCAATTTTGATATTCTAGAGAACATAAAACCATGATCTATGTGATCCAAAATGTAAATTCTTAATGAATATAAGGCTGATGTTAATTATAAACATAATATTAATATTATTATTATGCAATGTAAAACACTGTTTTTTTTTACTTTAACAATTTTATATTCTTGTTGATACGTGGATGTGTTGCAGATGATAAACTTCAAAGCTATTAGTCGAGGTATGTTGCATCAGAGATGAGTTGAGACGTAATTGTTTTCTTTGGGAGAGAATGAATCCTCAATTTTCATACGACACGACTTCTTAATTATTATATGTTATAGTGAAAATTATTTTCTTTTTTTTATCTCCTTCAAATAATTACATTATTCATACAGTTTAATTAAAGCTTGAATCTTAAACTTTTTATATATAGTTGAATCACAAATTAATTTTTAGCCCAATTAACAATAATGGTCCTTTAATGCAACATAATAATTTTTTATTTTTATTTTTTTATATTATAATTAATTTATATAGAATTTAAAAATAACATGTATAATGTATCGAATAAAATCGATGATAAATATTTAATAAAAAAATTTATAATTAAAATAAGGTGTAATTTTTTTAAGTAATTTATACCTATTAAATAATCATCATTATTTTTTAAATTAATATATAATTTATTTTATATTTTTCTTGTATTTTGAAAGTTAAAGATAAGTTATAATTTCTTAATTTGAGATTAAAGAAAAAATCAATAAACATAATTCTAAAATTGTAGGTAAATTTTTTTATATAACATTATAATTTTTATTTTGTGTAAGAAATATGATGTATATGTTCATTTTTTTTTCTCAATTGTATATGTCACTCTATTATCATCATTTACATGTTAAACAGTAATTTAATATATTATTATATTAAAATTTATTTGGAATATAAAAAAAATTCTCCAAAAACCACCCCAAACAATTCCCAATTTTTTCCATCAAACCACCATTAAAACCCAACACTTCTCTCTTTCACACTATTTAAAACCACACCCATAAGCTTAGTGTTGGTCAAAAGTGAAAGTGGATGTGTTCTCTTTGAGCTCTTCGATCGAGAAAGGAATTGTTGTGAGATTGGGGTCCAAACAGGTAAGATAAGGCTCAAATGAAATGATTAAACAAAGGTCGAGGTGTTTGATCGATCTAAGATTTTTTTTACTATTTTACTTATTTGTAACTTTAATGTAATTAGTATGCTAATTTAATTTAAGTCAATCATTAGCACTAAATTGTATTTTTCTAATAATTATAGGAGTAGCTATTTCAATTATATTTTTTTCCATTCTTATTATTTCTTAGTGGTCCTACTTTTCTATCTCTCTTTTTTTTAATCCCCTATATAGTTTGCATATTTGCTTAAAATAAAATAAAATATTGCATACTTGCTTCTTCTACTGCCAGGTATTTCAAACTTCAATACGAGAAATTCAAGCGGTGAACTGTACAAGGATTCAATTGCATTAAATTTAATTGAAGTGTTCAGAGGTTCTATATTTTCAGATACAAGACGTAAGAATTAATTAGATGGTGATAGTTTTCATTTCAAATATTTAACAGCCTCTTTTTAAGCAAACTTAATTTAACAAAATAATTTATGTAAAATACAAAAAGTAAAAGTCAATAATTCATTTTATTGTAAATACACACACATAATTGTATTGTTTTTTTTTTAAAAAATTATACATTAATTAGTTATAATTATGATAATTTTATAATATATAATAATGCTAATAATGGGTTTCTCTTACTGGGTTTGTGATCAAATTATTACTCTTCGTTTCAAATTATTGGCTAATCATGTTAGTGGTAAAAAAAAATTATAAGTCTCACATTATTAAAAGATAATTTTATAGTAAAATTAATAAAAATTATGATTTTTTATATTTATTGAGTTAAATTTTTAAAATTTAGAAACGATTGTATTGCAACTTTATCCTCTACATTGACCCAAAAACCTACTTATATGAACTTCTCCTCGCAACAAAAATACCCTTAAACGAAATCAAATAAAGAAAAGTGATTCAAAAATTGACCTAAAAATTCAATAAAATGATTGTCTCCGCAAAATACAAAACCACTCCGTAGAGAGAGAGAGAGAGAGACAGAGATTAATTAATAGGTAGAGTGAAAAGTCTAAAGCTTTGACAAAACTGGCAATGTAAGCCAAAAAGGAATAGATAACTTACTACAACTAAAAGACAATTGTAAAAAACCAAAATTAATTAATAAATTCTAAAAGATATATTTTTCGTGAATTTATCTTATTATCGACTATATTAAATAATTATTTATTATATTTTTAACAAAATTTTCACGAATCATAGTATTTTTTTCTATCAATTATTAATAAATAACTTTATAAAAAAAATTATATTAATTTTAAATGTAATTAATATAAAATATAGTATTCTTATACAATATAATAATAATAAATAATTTTTTCAATAATAAGTTCCAGAGATGAATGAATAGTCAAATCTAGAGACAAAAATCTATTTATCTTAATTTTAATATAAATTTTAAATAAATTAATATAATTTTATAGATAAATATAATTAAATTTATATTATTACATTAATTTAAAAAATTATTAAATTAATTATAATTATATTATATTATAATTAATGTAAAAGCCTCGATTATACTTTTTTGTATGATTATGGTTATTATTGCCACAATAATTGCTTACAACATCGATCAATACTGCTACGTACTGCTAACTTTCCAATCCCAAGACAAAAAAAAATTCATTCAACTAATACAATTTTGTTTCACCTTCCTGACCCCGCGGATATATAAGGTTGCGGTGTAAAAGATTTAAAATATCCATATTAACAAAGATTTTATAAAAAAAATTAAACATGATAATTTTTTTATAAATTATAAAAATTACCAAAAATATAAAATTTTATAAAATATTAAAATAATCAATTATTTATATTTTAAACTAATTCTTATTTAATATACCTATTTTTAAATACTTAAAATATTTATATTAATTAATTAAAATATTTTACAATAAAATATATATTTTTTGTTAAATATTATAAAATGATTAGATTAAATGATTAAACTAATTAAATAGACTATCTAATTATATTTTTTATAAATAGATAAATCTTGATATTATAAAAATAAATTTTATTTAATATTTATTTTTAAGATTACTCATACATAAACATACTACAAACCAAAAAATATATAATATATTATCTATTACAAAAGGGAGAAAAAAATTAATTAAAATGATTACTTAAAAAGAAGAAAAAAGAAATGATATTTTAGTAATATTTGTTGATATTTTAATAATATCTTAGTATAATTATTCATAATATTTATGACATTTAGGTGATATTTCAAAAAAAAATATTTTATATATATTTTTTATGAAAATTTGACTAAAAAATATGAACATCAATTTTTAGTGTCAAGATATATGAAAAAGCGACAATGTCACAAAGTCAATATTTTTATCCTTAGAAGTGGGTAGATGTTTGATCATAAATTTTAATAAATAAAATTTTAATTATAATATTTATAAAATTATAAATAAATTACATGAATAAAAAATTTATGTCATATTTGTATTTTAAGTTTTAGACTTTTAATATCTAATATCTCATTATAAACTCAATACTTTAAATATGTTTTCACTATAACGAAGTAAATATAGAATATTTTTAATTCAAATAAATATTAATTAAAAAATAATTAATATTTTATTTTATTACGTGTGTGTTGTGCCCTAAATATAAAATTTAAATTCACTACTGCTTTCATGAGGATTACAAGAAAGTGCATTTTGTTACAATTATTTCAGTGATAAAATTAGTTTTTTGTTTTTGGTAAAACAGTTATAAAATTAGTTTTATGTTAAAGATTATTATTGGTGATGAAAATATAATTTTGTTTTTAGTAACATGTTAAACAAAATCATATATTAAAGATAAAATATTCAATCGCAGTAAGACTTGGTAAACGTTCATTTAGTAACGAAACTATATTTTATTTGGTAAAAGTTTTTTTGGAAAATTTTGCCTCTAAATAAAAATGGCCGGAAATTTCTAGTGGTAAAAAAATATAATATATTTACTTGTTCATGTTCATTATATTAGATAATGAATTCTTTATAATAAAAATAAAAATAATTCACTTTTTTTATATAATTATATTTCAATTAAAACAAAAAAATATAAAAGATATAGTTAGAAATTAACTAATAAATTTAACTTTCTATAAGATTTTTTTTACACAGATCCACGTAGGTTTATGAAATTTAACATTTAATATGATATGTTTAATTGTTACGTTAAAAATAATTTAAAAAAACAAACTAAAAAAAGTAAAATATATTAATTAATTTTTTCTTTTAATACATTCGTGAAAAAAAATATTATAGTAGAAAAATAAAAGATGTATCTAACAATTTACAATCGTTGGATGACAACATATTAATAATTTAAATGTCAATAGAAAGAAAAATAAAAAAACAAACTATTCTTATTTGAATAGTTTGATTTTGAAATTTTAACTAGATCAAAGAAAGAAGCTAATAATTTGAATTTTGAATTTTAAAATTAGATAATGAATTCTTTATAATAAAAATTAAAATAAAGATCAGGGAGAGGGTGAAGTGACTAAAAGGCGATGTTTATTACCTTAGCGTAGAAAATGTATTTTAAGCACATTTATTTATAAAAATAATATTATTTAAGTTTATTTATTTGTAAAAAATGTATTAGATAATGATAAAATTAATTTTTCATTAAATTTATGATAAATAAAATAACACATGTTTATATTTTTCAATAACTATATATAAAAAAATTAATATTTAATTAAAAATATTACTCAAATTTTTTTGAGAATTTTTTTCTTTTAAACTTTAACAAAATTCTCATTTTCTTTTACATTAAGCAACACATTAGATAAAAAAAATTATTTAAGTTTAATCGAAATAATTTTTTAATTAAAATTACTTCATTATATATATATTGAAAAATATAAACATACATGTATTAAATGTACTTACTATTTATATTTAATAAAAAATTAAATAAAAAGTTATCATCGTCATTTTTTGACATATTCTTCACAAACAAATAGACTTAAGAATACCTATTTTAAACAAAAGTATTAAATGTCTCCTGAGTCATAAACAAAAGGACTTGCACGACACTTTTCCCATATAAATATGATTAAGGCGTCATATAGATCTTTTTAGTTATGTCACTTGTATCGTTTAGTTCTTAAATTAAAAATTTTGGCATTTAACTCCTTAGTTATGATAAAAGGAGTTAATTAAGAAAAAAATATGTTTTTTAATAGTTTTTTACTAAAAAACATTTAAGTGATTAAAATGTGAGCCTTTAACAAGGACAAAAATGAAATCTATTATGAATTTATTTAAGGAAAATATCATCAATAATAATATTCAAACAGAAAATTATTAAAAATATCATCACTTGCTAATGTGACAATCCATAGTGAGAGATCCTTTTTGTAGAGATTGTAGTTGCCATTGTAATTCCATAAGTCTTGCTTGATATTCACCATTGAAAGATTTATTGAGAGAAATCCAATGATCCGTAATAATTTTCTTACTAATTAGAAATTTTAGATGTCTAGGTAACACTGAAAAGTAGATCTAATTCTTAACAGTTGAATCTTACTTCTACCAAGTAAGTTACTCAGGATTTGCAACAAAGACCTCATGATCTTGAGTTTGGCCAGATGAAGAAACTATTGAAACCATATGTTTTAGTTGTTCCTTTCATATGAGAATATTAACCTCATTTAGTTTTATAGAAAAGTTTAGATTTATTGGGAAAAAAGAAATTGAAGTCGACAAAGGAAATGAAACTGAAAAAGGTATAGATAGAGTGGTGGCTATAAATGGAGGTTGAATTGGTATAGGAACATATAAGCTATCTACCATGCTTGAAGATGCAAAGTGGTGCATAAGCAAACAAGAACACCAAAGATAATATTTTCTAATACCATGATAGATTTAGAACTTAAAGGAGTCAAATAAACAAGCAAAAAATACTAAATAATACCACATAGAATTAAAGAGTTACATAGGTTTCATATTCATTGCAAAATCATTGCCTACTAGTTAGGGGTGTCCATAAATCGGACCGGATCGAACGGTTTTATAAATCAAACGGTTTGATTTGGTTTGTACTAATTTTAAACTGTTCGAACCGGACCGGACCGGTTTAATAATATATTAAAAATTTAACATTATTATTCATTAAATGTATAAAAAATTGAACCAAACCAGACCGAACTATTTTATAAATCAAACGGTCTGGTCCAACTTTTATTATTTAAAATCGTTTCCAATGGTCCGATCCGAGTAATATAAACGGTCTGATCCGGTTAATTTTTTTTTATCAAAACTGGACCGGATCGGACCGTTGGATACCCCTACTACTAACCATGTGATGAGTTATCTATGAGCTAACAAACTCACTAACACCTTGCACATGCAAGGTAAACGAATGATGAGAAAATAACATCAAAGTGGACAATTACAAAGTTTGTTATAAGTTAAGAACAATATTCTAAAATATTCTAACAATTATAAAAATTTTAGTCAATAAAAAATAAAAAAATAATATTTATGTGAAAGGAAAAAAATATATGTAACAATAAATATATAATCATTTTATACTAAATAGTATTAATATAATCTTGTTATAAGTTAGTTTGAAATAATAACAATAAATTATAAAACAATTATAAAATTTTAGATTTTTAGAGTTTAAATAATTTTTATAAAAAAATTATTGATGTTTTATGGAATAAAATATAACTTAAAGATGAAATACTTATGATTAGTTTGAGTTTAAATGTATTTAAATCTATAAAAAAATTAAAAATATTAAATTTTTATATATTTATTAAAATAGGATATATAATTTTAAAGAACATGATAAGGAATACAATTTGTATCCTTGCCCCCTAATATTATAAAACACATATCTCTATTCGTCCACATCTTTAACTCAAACGAATAATCCTCGTAGGGATTTATCTCGTTGAGATAAATTGACAATCTTAGGTATATAATTTCTAAAAATGGGACAAATAATACAATTTTTGTTCTTATTTTTGTCTTATATTATAAAATATAAATCTCCATTTTTCATTCTCTATTCTTTATTTTATTGTTCTCATTCTTATATTCAATCAAATAATTTTGAGAAAAATTTACTTAAAAATAACCTTAATTGAATGTGGATTCGAATGTGCTTTCCTTAATCATATATATATCGATTGTTCAAAGGAAAAATAAATTAAGAGAAAAAAACGCTCTTAATATTGTTCATTAATTACACTTGCTTAAAATGTGTTATTAGATCATCAACTTCTTCGAAAATTTGGAGAAATATTTTTATATATCTATTAATCTATTACGAGTGTTTATTTTATACAATATATATATATATGTTAAAACTTTGATACAATATATAAAAATTTATTTAAAAATTAATTCTCTAAAAAATTTAAGTTATCGTTAGAATAATCAACATAAATTTTATACATCTATCGATACTAAATTCATTTTTTATCAATTATATCACAAATTTATTATATGACATTTTATTATAAAAATACAAATAGGATTAGCTTTAGGGTAAGCTGATTTTGTTTCTTAATTAATTGAAGTTCATTTATCAAGGCTTGGCCTTTTAGTAATCAGAAATAGTTAGTTAAAAAAAAAAGGGAAAAAAGATAGAGTTACAAAGTTGTAAGTGATGATGATTAATGAATGGAAAAATATATATATATGTAAAACTTGAGTTGAATATTAAATTATGCAGTATAATATTATTATTAAATATAATTGTATTTATATAAATATATTAAATAAAATTATAATAAATTAATAATTATTATCTACTTTAAAAGGACAAATTACATGAAACCCAAAGTGGAATGAGAAAACTAGTTGGAGTTTGGGAAACAAAATAAAGAGCAGAATAGCAGACAGCTATAGTCCCGAATCTAATAGTAGTAGCTGCAGAAAATAGGAGCCTTGCCCAATGCCCAGTGACATTAACCACAAAATATTTTGATTAGATGATAGAGTTTGTTTATGAAGCAAGAATTAGAAAAATAAAAATAAAAAATATTAATTTTTTAAAATGAAATAGAATTGTAGAAATCCAAGAAAATTAAATAGAGAGTCCTCGATCAGTTTCTCTCTTTAAAAGTGTGAAAGCAACAGATGAATGACCCAAACCTAATCACTTCCCATGCACACGTCCTTTTCCATCTTTCTCATCTTCCCCACCTCTGCCTTTTTTTGTTCTCTCTCTCTCTCTCTCTCTTTCTCTCTCTCTCTCTCTCTCTCTCTCTCTTTCTCTCTCTCTCGTTCCAAAACCCAACAAACAAAACCATTTGATCTATTTCCAAACCATACATTCTCTCAATATTCCTTCTAGCCTTACCTCTTCCTCTTCATTACAACTCTTATTTCTCTCCCTACTCGAAATGCCAATGGGTTTATTCGGGTCAGTTTTGATTATTTTACCTTGCATCACACCGTAACCTGTTTTGGAATCTAATTATTTTTTATTTTTTTTAAAAAAAAAAGTTGGAATTTTTTTTTCAAAATAAATGCCAAAGTAGCTTTATTAATATGAACTAAATTGTTCTTTGTCGCTTGAAATTCATGGTATTTCAAATGGTATCTCTAGGGTGGCAGTTTAACGTAATGGATGTTAGTACTGCTCCGTGAGTACTCGCTCGTTCGGGTAGGTTCGAGACAGACCAATTAGGATCCTAAATAGTTTAGTGTATGCTCTTTTTATTTGTAATATATACTAGCTTGCATTATGTATGTATTGGGTCATATTTTTACTTCATGCTTTATCATTTACTTTTTTTTTTTTTGAGTATTTTTAAAAACTAAAACTAAAACAATTAATACTCAAAACGGATCAATAATTTAGATCAAAGACCAATAGGTAATACCTGAATCGATTCAAATTTGAAATCATTTAAAATGATTAAGCCCAATTCTCCCCCAAATTTCAATTCAATTCTATTCAAACATAAACCTACCCATTGCATTTTAAATACCAATTAATGCCATACTTCATGGTAAAATTATCATCATGTCTACTTTTACTTAACTCCATTAATATTACAAATATATTATTAACCTAAACATTTAAAAATCTGAATGTGGTTTTTTCATTCGTCTATAGTAAAGTAGCAGACATAAACCACGATAAATTAATAAATAATTTAAGAAAGAGAAGGAGAAAAAAAAATCCCCCATAAATTAAGTGTCATATTATTTTGGCTGTTTTTAACTTTTCAATCAATCCCCATCTTCCTTAATATACAGTAACTGAGTTTTTACTTCTCTTTCAAAGGAATCACAACATCAATTAATAGCAAATACATGAAAGGGACTTAAATGCATTATTATACATTTACGATTGATATTTAATCGTTATACATACCAATATCAACTTTGTTAACCTGCACACAACTACATCACCATGACACTAATATAGATTAAAGATTAACACATTTAAATATTTATAATACTAAACATCATTTTTTTTAAAAAAATAAAATATCTATTAACTTAACAAAATAATTAAAAGATTTAAATATCTCATTAGATACATATTATCATTATATGTTGTTAATTTCTATTAATAACATGTTATATTTTTTAATCAAACATACCTTTTTATTTTAAAAAAATTAAACTTTACATTTCATAAACTTAAATACCACATAATCACTTGGAAAAAAAAAGCAAAGAATAATTTGTCAGATGCTTTATTATACCCACATGATTAGATCCAATAGAAAAACATTATCATCAAGAGATATCTCTCTAGTGTCTAGTACTCTTTACTCATCAGTCAATCTCCATCAATCAAATCATAGGCACATAGAGATCGAAATAAAGAAAAGGAGATCCCAATTAATAAGACTCATCGACTATATTCTTATTTTTTTAAAAAGAAAAAATGTCTGCTTCGTCCTCAACTTTTTCAGCTGAACACCAATATTTCTCCCCTTCCGACCAGCTATGTTACGTCCATTGCAGTTGTTGCGACACTGTTCTAGCGGTTCATTCCCTTTTCTTCAAAATCTTTTTCTCCACTTTATCAAATTTAATAATGCATGACACTATATAATAATTAATTTGTTTAAATGTTAACATATATATATAATATTCTTCTTAATTGGGTTTTTGTTATTATTACTAATTATTAATTGCGGGGCGTTGTTGATTTGTGTAGGTTAGTGTTCCTGGAAGCAGTTTGTTCAAAACGGTGACGGTTAGATGTGGTCACTGCAGCAACCTTCTCTCTGTTAACATGCGCGGCTTGCTTATTCCTGCTTCATCACCTAATCAGCTTCATAATCACTTTACCCATTCTTTCTTCACTGCTCCTGAACACCTCATGGTATTAATATTAATTATTATTATTGTTGTTGTTATTATTAGTTAATTAGCTGGCTACTCATTACTAAATATCTTGTAAATTTTTTTAAAAAAATATTACTGAAAAACAAAAATTCAACAATTAAAACTTACTATATATCACAAAAATTATCCCTTATATCTAACTTATTTTTGGTATTTGAAACATTCACATCTTATTATTTTACGTTTAAGTTAACTATATTTATTTAAACTCACCTAATCAAACCTATTAATATTAATAAAATATTATTTTTATTATTGTTATAAATTTTAAGAATGATATTTTATAAAAATTCTCAATTTTTTATACCATGAATTCGCTTGTTGAATAAAATATATATTCATAACATTCTTTTTATACTCACAATATTTTTGTACTAAATAAATACTGATATAAGAAAATTTAACGATAGCTCTTACTATTTATTAATTTTTGTTAGCTTTATAATTTTTTTTATCATTATCAATAGTTGTTGTTTGATTTCTTTTTTCTTTATAAAATTAAATGGTTGATATTTCTATAAATTCTTGTATTTAACCGTTGGTTCCAAGTAAGGATCAAATCAAATATCGATATTTATAAAAATATAGGAATTTTAATTTAATTGAAAAAATAAATAAAAGACAATATCGATACAGATTTTTTGATGTAAAAATTATTAAAAATGTCTACCAATTTAATTTTTTCATACCAGCATCTTTCCATAAGTAGTTATATAGATCAGAAATTTATTCATATATTAAATATAATTTTGGGCGTTCGAAACATTACATGATCAGGAGGAGATCCGAAGTGCCCCATATCAAACAACGTTCATAGATCAGCCTAACTTTTATAAGGAATTAACAATGCCAATCCGGGGAGGTGACAATAATGCTATCTCCAAGCCTCCTGTTGCAAACAGACGTAAGTGGTATATATATAAGGATTAATCTTAGTCACGAATTTGAACACAATATTTTATTTTTAAATTTATTCTTGAAAGTAGTGAAATTAAGAATCCAATTCATCAATACATGACAAACGTTGAGTTTTTATTTCATATAAAATTGACAATGTAAATGTGATTTAAAACTGTTAATGTATCGATGATAAATGTGATTTTGCTTCCGGAAGTTAATTGTTATTACCAAAAATATTTGGGCATCGAAGAAAAGTTGGTTATTCCAATATATACCCACCTGACCTTGAATAAGCAAAAAGTCATGAAATCTTTAAAACACATATATCTCAATGTCCCTCAACATGTTCATACATGTATATATGTTTCATTCTAGCTAGCTCGCACATGAGTAGTTCCATACCATCATGTTACATATAAAACCAAGAATGTTGCACAATGTGGTGTTTATATATAATATATAGCATGAACATTAGGGTTAATTTTTTAGAATTTGACACTTTATGATATAAAAACTCTACAAAATTTACACTTTATTACAAAATAGATGGAAAAGCCAAGAAAATTTAACGCATATATAATTTATTTTGTTTGAGTTAATTCTATTAATTAAATATTCCTGCAACACTTTATCTAAATATTCATTACTATATATGTTAAATATGTGTTCCATGTCCAGCCCCGGAAAAGAGACAGAGAGTACCATCAGCTTATAATCGCTTCATTAAGTAAGTGTACTTAGTAGCATTATGCAATTACTGACAGTTAGTACTATTCTAATAGCAAACATTATGCATTTATGAGATATTTTTAAACATGTTAATTGGTAAATTATTGTATAATATATACATGGATTAAAAACGTATAATTAGTGATAATAAAACAGTAGCTAAGATTATATATGACAATGTAATATACCAGTGTATATATTTTTTTCTTCTTCTCCTCATTAAGATAATAATATAGATTATGTGGCTTAATTATTTTTAATATCCAAAAGCATGAGAAAGACCTTGATTTTGATGAATATGCAGAGAGGAGATCCAACGTATCAAAGCTGGAAATCCTGATATTAGCCACAGGGAGGCCTTTAGCGCAGCCGCAAAGAACGTATGTTTAAGCTTCAATAAATTAGTCATCAAACACTTAATTAGGGTTTCTACTACTCTAATTACTAGGGTTTTTTTTGTTTTTGTTTAATTTCATGAATACGAAATGTCACATACTAATTCTCGAAAAGCCTTGTAGGAGGGGTATCTAACAATATATATGTTTTTAGAACATGTGATATGAGATAAATATGGCTTCATAATACTAAGAAACTTGCTGCCAATACCTTGGTTGTTGAAGTAAAAAAAATTGGATAGATTAATTCGGCTACATGAAAAAGGAATAAAAATACAGGAATTATTGTTATCAAAAGCTAGTAAATTTTTCAAGGAAAAGGAAAAAATATTGAATATAACAAGAGAATACCCAATCATCTTAGATTACTTTGTCTGGAGTCCGTCTGTGAGCTGTGGCCTCTGTGGTTTTTTTAGTGTTAACATTTAACAAACTAATATTAGCTGACTAATTGTTAGTGTATAAAGAATGTGTTACATATTGTTTAAAAATACTATTAATATAGTATTTATAAATAATATGCATTTTAGAAGAACTTGAACAAGAAGATATTTAGAGAAGAGAGAAAAGAACGAGGAAGAAAATGAATGGTCCAAGTTGTTATTTCATGTGTTGTACATGAGTATATATACAGAGCTTGCTAGTATCCTTCCATTTTCTTACACTAACAGACCTATTTCCCTGTCAAAATACTAAATGTGTCTTGAATTATAATTATATTGCTCAATAATCTCACTCAAACTTATGTTCTACTTAAAACCATAAATTTGCTTCTAAAATTCAAATGGTTAGGATCAAATAATGATTTTGTGAATACATCTACTAATTGTAGTTTAGAATTACAATACTCTATATATATTTTCTTTTGCAATACAAAATCTCTAACGAAGTGTAAATCAATCTCAATATGTTTATTTCTAACATGTTGCACATGATTTCTTGCAATGTGTTAAGCACTAATATTATCACACAATAATTTAGGTCTACTAGTAAGCTATATTCCAATTTCTTCAAGTCAAGTATGTATCCAAATTACTTCAGTAGCTCCACCCACCAAAGCATGATATTTTGACTTAGTTGAAGAGCGTGATACTACCTTCTATTTCGAAGATAACCAACATACCAAGTTTCCACCAAAAAATATATAATAACCACTAGTGTTACATCTATCATCATGACAACTCGCCCGATCAGCATCCATATAACATAATATATCCAATAATTTTTCTAACAACAAAACTTGATGTGTCACTACACAATACTATAAAGTATCAATCATAGTTCTATAAGTAGAAGAATCATCCAAAATAACACTACCACTTCTACTCAATACTCCCTCAAAGCCATAGGAATGAGAGCAAGTTTGGATGAAAGCAAACCAAATTGAGACAATATCTTCTTAACATATTTAGTTTGACACATATGAAGGCCTTCATAATTAAAGGACACAACAAGCCTAAAAAATAACTTAAGATCCCATGTCTTTGAAAGCAAACTGCTTATGCAAAGCATCGAAAAATTGTTATAATTGAGCACTACTAGACATTCTCAGCATATTTATTTTGACACATATAAAGACCCTCAAAATTAAATGACACATTTAAACCTAAAAAATAAGCCAAGGTCCCTATGTCTTTCAAAGTAAACTGCTTATGCAAAGCATCAACAAATTGTTGTGACTTAGCACTACTAGAACCTATGAAAACAACACCATCTACATATACCAATACAACCAGTAGCTTGTTTAACAAAGAGACTAGAGTCTGTACGAGTTTAGCGAAACCCCAACTTGATAACCATTACTACAATTTATGAAACCAAGCCATGTGGGCTGGTTTTAAATCATACAAAGCTTTCTCTAAATGACATATCTTGTTAGAACAACCAGTATCTTCAAAACCAAGTGGTTGTCTTATATATACTCGCTTTCCAAGGTCACTATTAAGAAAAGTATTACTCACATCCAACTGCATGATGTGCAGCCAAAATGTAAAACAATAGAAAAGATGACTATAACTAAGGTAAGTGTCACCATTGGACTAATTGTTTCAGTGAAGTCAAGGTCATAAGTTTACAAGAACCCTTGTGGTACCTAACCCGCGTTATACTTATCAGGTGTACCATCAGGGTTTTCTTTGGTTTTTAAAAACCATAGATTCCTAATGATCTTGGCATGAAAAGGTGGATCAACAAGGACCTAAGTTTGATTGTGAACAAATGCATTATACACATGTTGCATAGCTGCATACCATCCAGGGATCTTAATAGCTTCTTTAAAATGCTTTGGTGTAGTGAAAAGAGAAGCATTAACATGAAAAGCTTTAGGTTTAGCATTACTTGTCTTAAAACGAGTTATTATAGAGCGAGTATTCCCAATAGGTGGAAGAGGAAGTACAACTTCCAAATTAATGCTAGTTACGTAAGAAAGTGGTAAAGATAAAATAAAAGGCATACTTTGTGATGAGCAATGAATTATAAGAAAAGCTACCTACTAAGATAAAGTATGACCTACACTAAAAATATGTTCAGCACTAAAGGCCAAAGATTGAGATGAGGACACTAGTGTTAAAGGCAAGTCAATTGTTTGGGCTGATGAGATATCAACAAAACTTTTAGCTGCTGATGGAGATAAACCAAAAAGTTCTAGTATGGGATCTAATAGAACAAATAAAGTCACGAGTTAAATATCAACATTTGTTGATGAAGTAGATGACAACCAAAAAGATACAAGCATATTTGACACCACAGAAGTAATAGACCTAAACCCAATAACAAGTTTACACACAGAGAAAGGAAATTTAGTTTCATTAAAAATAACATGTCCATTACTGATTATCTTGCATGTACTCATATCCAAACACAAGTACCCCCTCTGATTATGGGCATTACCCAAAATGTTACAAATTGTAGAACGTGCTAGCAATTTATTTTAATAAAAGGGTCATAAGTAGGGAAAATACAAGCCGCTAAAAATTCTCAATAATGAGAAATCTGGTTCATGTTTGAACAATTTAGCATAAAAGGGAAGATAAATTAAGAATTTTTGTAAGGACTCTATTTAAAGTATAAACCGCAATCCTAAAGAAGTATGGCTAAAACTTCAATGGAACCTGTGAATTAAATAACAAAGTAAACCCTGCATCTATAACACGTCTATGCCTTGATTCAACCATGTCATTCTGAGATGAAGTGTGAGGACATGTTAAACGATACAACACTCTATAATTTTCAAGAATTCTTACAAAAGACTTGAATTCTGCAATCTTATCACTCTAAATTGTTCGATTTTTGTATTAAATTAACACTCTACCATCTTTTTAAACTTTAAAAAGATTGAGACAATTTGATCTCTTAATTTTAAGAAATAAATCTAGGAAAAGTGAGTGCAATCGTCAACTATTGACAAAAAATATTGGTCACCATTTGCACTAAGTTGTGAAGAAGGCTGCCTAAATATCTAAATAAAGAAGTTCAAAAGGTAAAGCAATATTTATATGTGAAGAAATAAATAGTAACTTATGAGTTTTCGCTAAAGCATAAGTTGTACAAATACTTGTCTCTTTTACGGTAGTTACCTTGCTTTCAATGCAAAATCAAAAATATATATTAGATTAATCAATTGTAGAGAATTCATTGAGTAATTTGCCTAACAAACTTGCGTCTTTTCTGTCTTATCTTGTTGCATGAGAAGATTCTCATATGCTAGTAATTCAGATTTTACGTATACAAGGCTAATATCTCCTCGCTTTAATGAGTAAAAACATGGATTAAATCTTAGTTTTAAACCTTCCAAAATCAAGATCAACAAATCTTTATCATCCACTGATCAACTAATTGTAAAGAGTTCATCGACCAATGCTTTTATTTTTTCAAAATAATCAAGAACACAAAGGTTATCCTTCCTTGTTTGAAACTCTAATTTTATTTCCATAATTCTTATCTCAAAAGTTGAAACAAAACTTATCTCTAGACTTTTCCACATCTGAAAGGCGCTATTATTTTCAAAAATATTTATAGTCATTGATCCAAAATAGGTGCATAAATCTAACTCTTTATCACTCCATTAATGCAAGACCATAGAGCATTTATTGAATTTGGTTTTATGGAACCTTCAAGAAACTTGTTAGGTTCAACTGTTTCACCATTAACATAACCTTTCACACCATAAGTAGTGATTAGGTTAATCATATGATCTTTCCAAACAAGAAAGTTGCTCCTTTCAAGCTTGACTCCAATGGAGAAATTTGTAGGAGAAATTTTTACGACTAACTGAATGAAATGCTTTGTTAGCAAGTCTTGATCATCAAGTTTATCTCTTGCAAGTATATCAGTAGGCATTGAAGAGGACATATCTTGTAGAAAAATAAATAGAACAATTGAATGACCATGACGAAAAGTTTAAAGAAAAAAATCACAAGAACACAATGAATCTCCCAGAAGTAAGCTCTCGTACCATAAAAACATAAATTAGAAGATATTTAAAGAAGAAAGAAAAAGAAAGATGAAAAAAATGAATAGTCAAAGTTGTTACTTCATGGGAGTATATATATAAAAAGAGAGAGGCTATTACTACCCTTCTACTTTCTATTAGTATAACAGAAAAATTATTTCCCTATCAAAACATCACGTGTTTTAACTTATAATTACATTGTTTAATATATTTTATCATATTATTTAGTTAATATTTTAAGATTGAATTGTTAATGTTGTTGTGTACTATCTAATATTTACGCTATAATAATTATCTAATCATCTGATAATTAAGCTAACCAAATTAAATCTAATAATTATAATTTATATTTACTTATTGTTGAATTCTCTTAGTGGGCCCATTATCCTCATATTCACTTCGGACTCATGACTGATCAACCCATGAAGAAAAGTAACAAACATCAACAAAAGGTACTTTGAAACCCTGATTTCCTCGTAAATAAATGTTGAAATCCTAATTTTAGTTCAAAACTTCTTCCATATTTATATTAGATTATGATAAATTATAGCATAATTTCAGTTATTAAAGTGTTCTTTAAATCCATACTTATTAGGTGGGGTAATAAAAATCTAATAGTTTTATAAAAGGGGTCATAGAAGCCCATTTTCAAAAAACATGTCGGTCACATGTAACACATCTCAAATGTGTTGATGATGCATAGAGCATGTTAAACGTGTGATTGTCAGATTTTTTCAAAAATAAACTTGTACAAATTTATTTATAAAGTTGATAAATTTGTGATGTCTCATCTAATAGTTACGAGTCTAGTACAATTTATTTAAAGATATCAATCTTAGATTATCACTTTTTCATAGATTATCATGATATATTAACAATTTGGTTGGTGGTTACTCCCCTTCTAGTGTATCGTACTTAATTTAAATTTAAAAAATTACATAAAATAATATTTTTAAAATCCATAATAATAATAATAAAACTTAAATAATATTAAATAAGTTTTTTTAACAATATTCAACAATAAATGTATCTAAATTATCGTAGTTTAATTTGAACACTGTTTAATTGTACGATATTTCATATAAAATTATAAATTAAATTTTTTTTAATATTAAAAATAAAATTATAAAACTATAAAATTGATATTAAAAGTAAACATATATATATATAAAGATGATGTTTGGATTTGCTTTTGTGTTTGTATAGGAAGGAGGAGACATGCTCATGAAAGATGAATTTTTCACTACTGCTGCAGCAAATGCGTCTTTATCTCCGTACTGACTAGACGTGTTAAGAGTTTCATAGTTCTCTGAAGTAGTTTATCGGTTCTAGCTTTGTGAAACTTTATGAAATTTTCTTTCTTTATTAGCTATTATTTCTATGAGACTCCTTGAAGTTTTAAATTTTTCTGGCTGGATTTATCACAATTATGACGCTCATAAATTTTTGAAAATGTTATAGTTTTATTAGCTTAAATCAATCACTTATATTAAAAAAATCTTAGATATTACACGTAAATATCTACTTTATATACAAAATTTCCTCTTAGTCTTATGTATTATTTATTATTCTTAAAACATAAGAGATGTTAATTAATTCGCATCAATCACATTCATTATTGTTTAAAAAAAATGAAGTAATGGGTGGTTGTTTATTAAAAAAAGAAATAATTTCCTTATGATGCATTTTAATAATTTATAATTCCAAATAAATATTAAAAAATACTAAAAAAAAACCTTTTTTTAGAGAAACAGTCGAAATACTTTCTCTGTGCATTATTTCCAACTTTGTTTCGATTGATGATGAGATGTTATGCTTTGAGCAAGTTATTTGTGTGCAGTGGCGGATACACTACAAATTTTAAACTATTACATGAGATAACTTTTTTTTTTTAATATGTGTTTTCATTTTTAACATCCTTTATTATTTTTAAACATATCTTTGAAAAAATATTCTTTTTTTATGTTTTCAAAAGAACAAAGATTTGAAGCTGCTTAAACTCTTGCCACCAACATTCATTAGAACACCGATAAATCCTGATATGTATTTAAGAAAAATTGTTGACTGTAGATACTACTATTAAATATTAATTCGAACAAGTTTTATTTTTTAACATATATTCAATTTTAAATATAAATTAATCATGTAATAAAAAATAAAAAATAATATAAGTGTAATCATATAAGTGTAACAACAAATGTTTTCTAAAATTTATAGATAATAATATAAGGTTGGTGGATAATCAACTCCTAACGGCTAACGAACTTTTAACAAATTTATTACTAAATATTTATTACAAAGATATATACGAGTAATTATAGGAAATGTTGTGTTATTTTCTTTTTTAATGAAAAAACATTTGATGTTTTTTTAACATACGACTAAAAACGGAGGAATAATTAAAGTACTTGGCATTATTTACTTTAACTAAAAAATTATAATTTTAAATATAACATGGCACATAGTAATTGGCATTAGTACAAATTTATGTTTATATTTGAGTGTATCTAACATTTCTCTTAAATGGTATCATATAGCACACCACCAATACTACATAATAAATTGGAATTGAGTCATGTATGTATTAGTGAGCCTGTGATGCTTCAAAAGTCCAAGAAAAGTCTTCTATCCCAGTAATGATAGTAGAGTGCTACTAAATTAGTCCACTTTTCATTTAAGTTAGCCCAAATTCAAGTTTTTTAATATGTTTAATGGGACTCACTTAACAAACATGTTGGCTGGTTTAAAAACACTCAAATAATAAGAAAATGCTTATCAGCAAAATCCCCAATGGAATCAACCAACTTGAAATAAGTATTCAGGCCCTTGGCCAGAGGCTGACGTACATCAATTCACAGAGAGTTCAAACACATAATACGAGACTGAGAATTAAGATAAATTATTCTTAAACGATAATATGTTATTCCAAGTCAATGAAATATAAGATTAATCTAACCATTTTTTGAAAAAGTACAAATATCCGATGCTTGGTGGAGAGTAAAAACAATGTAACTAATGGTATTTATCACCTCCAAAAGGGGAAAAAAAATACAGGAATTTTTTTTTTCTTGTTTCAAAATCTGAGATTAACTGTGTTGAGTGATCGAGAATCAGATAACTATTAACTTTCTACAAACACCTGAATGGTAATCAGATAAATTGCCTAAAAAATAACCTTTTAAAAAAAATCTAAACGTGTCAAATGAGGTAACTTAGCTAACATAATAAGGTCAGCTCGTAAGTTGTAACTCTGCTCATTTAAATTTTATGCACTAGAGAGCGAGTACACAGGAAAAGCATAAAATAAAAATGAGCATGAGAAAAAAGTCTTATTGATTGATAGTGTCCAAAGCATATAAGAATAATGCGTTATATAATTCCAAAATGTTAACTCAATGGGTAGAGATCCATATAATTTTTATAAACTCTATCATAATATTATCTTTAATCACTGTGAGACATTACCTTCGATATATATTCAGGGCTGGTTTGCAAACTACTCATCAAGGAATTACAGACAGCAGCTAATGCTAATTTAGTGACTGATTAAGATAATGATTATCGAGGGAGTAAGAGAAAGTACAAGTAATAAGCCTGAAAAAATAACTTAGTGACTGATTAAGATAATGATTATCGGAACAACAAAGTATAGAAGACCTAGAATAAGCTTCTCACCACACAACAATAGACAAGCAATTTCGCCTAGGACCACGTATAGAATCCTTGCAGTTGTGAAATAACAATTAGCAAGTTTAAACACTAATGTTTTTTGTTAAAACCATTGATTATACAGTACACAATTTGCTATCTATATATGTCAGACAATCATTAAAAAAAAAACTCTATACAGTTGATTCTACTTATCACTCAGCAGGAAAGCATATAAAAGTACTTCAAAAAAAATTCACAAACCAGGAAGCTACGGGCACACCAGCGCAACACAGTGAAGCATAATAACTCATATTCAGCATTGGTGAAAGCAGACATCAAATGCAGGCGCCTTTAATCCATGAACTCCAACTCGAACCTGTGTAATTGTAGCTATAGAGATTTGAACAACAAACAAAATGAAATCATGTAAGAACTAATTCTACTATAGAGTCTTATTTTCATCACAATAGAGTGAGCTGTGTTGATACAGAGAAACCTTGTAAATTTTTTAATGTTTTGTACAACTCAAGTCATTCAAGTAAACCTGAGATTGAATCACTGTCCTTCCGATCTTAAAACCTGGTAATACTGTGAACCCCACCTTCACTCTAGATATACTAGGCATTAACCATTTCTTTGTGACATCTTCCATATACACCATTGAAAAATCAACGCCTGTTTCCACTTGAAATATCTCAACTACAGGGTCAAATGAATAGGCTAATTTGTGCAGTGTCCAAACTGCGCTCGCTGTGTTAACAAAGGATTCATAGAATACACCCAATGACCTCCATGAATACAATACTGCTTCTTTTTGGTCCAAATTGCTGAATATGGATGATTCAACACTAGGATGAATAATTTCTTGATATTTGCTCTCACAAAATTTGGAAAATTCACAATGTTGATCCATACTGAGCAACTCCATTGGATTGCTAGATACGTGCTCGAGCAACTGCTTCAATGAACTACTTCTATTATCTGAATCCAAAATGTGCCCGTTACACCAACTTCCATTCTCTCCCACCCCAAAATATTTAGAATTGAAACCTCTGAACATTCCCAAACAAACATAAGATAACAATGCATAACGATTGTGTGATTTCTTTGCATATACAATATTAGGATGAACCAAATTTGCTGCCAAATCTAAATCCCAGCCAGCTTCCTTCATCAACTTCACCAAAATCTTAGTAAATCTATGTGCTAATCTACAAGCATCACGTAATACAGAATCGAAAACACTAACAGAAAACAAAATATCACCAGATAAAGTCAAGTTACCAGACAATCTCTTAGCCAACTTGGAATTACAATTCTGAAGCTCATCCAATTGCTTCTTTAAAGCCAAAACTTCGTTGTCCTTCTGATCAATCTCTGACTGTAACCGGTTCGAAATTGTTCCCAGTATGCGAAGTTTGCTTTGATTCTCTTGTACCTGAGCTTCCAAGCAAGACCCAATTGGTAAACTGACATCAAATTCAGGATTCTTACAACAGTCTGCATAGAAATGCTTGAGTTCAGAGAGACTATGAAGGTGCGAAACCAGAGCTCGATCAGCTATTTGAACACTTTCTTCCACAAATGGAACATGGGCAGTCTGTAATTGAAGATAGGAAGCTTCAAACGAAGAAATTGTGGCGAATATAGAAGAAATTAGTGTATGGGTCAACTGGGTATTGATGGGTCTGCTCTGGGTTTTCTCTAAAGATCTTGTTTTTACCAATTCTTTTGTTTTTATCGGCAAGGCCTCGCTCGAAATAGACTTTAAATCGGCCGATTGAGGCAGCGAAAAATCCTGGGCATGGTCTGGTCTGATAACCACGACCTTCTGATTCGTTATTACCTCTTCAGCAGAGTCCAGGAGCGAAAACCCATCAGCATCTTCAGCTTCTTCTTCGGCGAATAACTCAAAGGTTTTAGCTTTGAAAGCGAGGGCAAATTTCTGAAACATTTCAGAGATTTGTGGAGGTCTTGAGGAATCATCCATTTCTGTTTTTTTCTTTTTCCCAAATCTCTTCGAAAGAAAATTGGAAGCGAAACTTTCCTTAATTGTTATGTTTTTTATCTGTTCACAAAGATAGAAGAGGAAAAATATCAGAGAGATTTAGAGAATTCTTGGGTTTTACTTCTGCTTGTAGTGGCTTTAGAGATGTCTTCAAAGGAAGGTATTTGGAGAGGCTTGCAGAGCTTTCCCTTTTGTTTCTTGTGTAGTACTAAATTATTATAATATCACTATTATTCTGGCCAATTCTCCTTGGTAGGCTGACTTTTGTTTTTAAGGATTTTGGGCCTTGGCAACGGTAATAAGAAAGAGAGACACACTAAAATAACATGATGTATAGTCAATTTTTGCATGACTGATATTTACTATTTTTTTAGAGAATAAAAATTTATTTATTGAAATATGAGATACAAATAAAATCCAATTATATTTTCAATTACTATGAACATACATGATATAACACAAGCATAATTTTGAAGTTAACATTGATATTGGTCTCATTTAATCAATTTATATTTGCTTAGATTTAGATTGGAATAAGATAATGTATATTAATATCTTTAATTAATTTTATAATTTTAGACTCTAAAATATCATTATTTTTAACAATAAAATAATATATTTATATCTAAGATTAGATATAAATAAAAATACTTCAAAATAAGGTTTATTTTGTTTTTTAAAAAAGTAATTATACTAATATAAATTTTAATTATCTAAATTATAGCATTTTTTTATATATTATAAGGACGTGTGGGAATTGGTAAATGTAAAAGGCACCTTTTTATTTTTTATTTTTTGGTTAGTAAGTAATTGACCCCATTGGTAAGTGAGATAGTTACGGAAGAAGTTGCAACTGGGAAAATTAAACTGTTTTTGGGTCCTTTTCCTTCATCTACCAAAAAAATCCTCTTCATATTTATGATGAGACTATGAGTAATGGACTAATGGAGTTTTCTAAAGCCCGAATGATATTAAGTTTTTAGATTTGATACGTTAGTTGTAATTAAATTATTATTTTGATATATATTTTTTGTTAATAAAATATGTTATTTCAGTAGTTAAGTTCCTTTATTGGTATTTTTTTTATCAAAAAAGATAATTTAAAATTTTAGTGAAATAAAGGAGGGTATTTTTCACATGTAATTATTTCTTTAAAAAAATTTGATGAGAATTTTGTTTAATTGATGACAAGAGAAATAGACCGATAATGACAACTAGGCAATATAAGTTTGTATATTTTACTTAATAAGTAAATTAAAAATTTTTTTTTATGAATAAGAATTTAAATTTAAATCGGAGAAGCTATAAATCTTTAAAACAAATATATAATAGGTTTTTTTAGAGTTCTGTTTTGTTATTAATATTAAAAAATAAGTTTTTTTATGAAAATATGTTGTTAACAATTAACAAAATTACCCATTTACACAAGTTTATATATTGATTTGTCAGATTTATTATTTTTATTTTTCAAGTCATAAATTTAAATTACATAAAAATATCATTTAATTTAAATAAAAAATTATATTATATATCTAATGATTAAAGATAATAGGATAAGTTTATCCCTATTGGTTTAATTGTTTGATAATAATGTTCATAATAATAAATCAATCATAAATTTTCTTCTATTTATGACATAATCACACGACAAAATAACTTTCATAAAAGAAAACCTATTCCATCTACATTTCATACAAGTCCTTAACCTAATAAGGGGTTAATGAGTAATTTTGAAAAAAAAATAATTTAAAATATAATAATAATAATAAAATTCATTTTTTATTTTGATTTTGTTTCCACTCATTTGTAATGACTTGGCACAATATAAACACAACATAAATTGGATTATTAGATAATCAAAATATAATTATACTAAAATTTATAACTAATTAATTTATAGATTTAATTATTAATTTATTTTTTATTATTATAAATAAATTGTTTAAAAAATTAACTAAATTATTTTTACGTCCACTAACAAAACTCGTTACAAACTTAATACGTGAATACAACATAATTTATAAGTTTAATTTAGTATATCGTGATAAAAGAAATAAGGATTTTCTATACCTCATGTAAAGTAAATTTAATAAATAATAATTTTTTTATTTGTACTCTTTAATCATGAACATTTGATTTTAAATTATACTCTTTATGTTGATTAATTTTATATCTATTTTCTTATTTTTTTTATTTTTTATTTGATAAACGTTCAATCAATAAACAGTATTCATAATATCATGTATAAAATAAATATTTTGTCCGTATAAATTTATAAATTTATTACTTACTAAAAACATAAATATTAAAGTACATTTATTAAATTTCGTGGAAGAATAATTTCATGCATGAAATTAGAACATAAGAAACAAATATTTTAATTCTTTTTCTCATATATTTTATAAATTTAAATTTATTAAATATTTAAAAAAATATTTAATATTTGAAATATATAATTTGTCAATATAATAAAAACCGTATGCTTTATCAAAGTGAAGTAGTTCAAATTTCACCTCATTTCAAAAAATCTACAATATAAATTAAATTTTTAATACTTTTAATTATATAAATTATAAATTCACAATTCACAAAATAACTTTATGAATTATCTTTAATCTATTAATTTATATGAATAAGTTAGTAAGAAATTAATAAAAATTATGAAATATTATTTATTCTTATCAAAAAATTTGAAAATAATAGTTAAAATAATTTGAATAAAAATTAATCCAGAAATTTACATGTATATTTTTTTCAATATTTCAATATTTATATTTTTAATTATTAAATATAATATATTTAAAATATAAAAATTATTAAATATAATGCATAAAAAGATTATGTAATGACTCATATATCATAAGAATCATGTATCAATTCTGGTCTAGAGCCCGTTAAATATTTGGGCCGGCCTGAAAGCAATGATAGTCATTAAATTCTTTGTTGAATCCTAAATAAATGAAGTTACTCACTCGTGCATGATGCAATTAATCCAACATGGTCACTCATGTGATACACTTAAGAGTAACAATATTTGAGTGGGTGTGGCTGTTGCCGCATTTATTTTATTATTTCTATAATTTATTTATTCTATAGTAATTAGAATTATTTTTTATAATTTTTAAAATTAATAATGAATATATTATAAAAACAATGAAATGTTATAATAATTCCACCTTATATGTTTATTATAATAATTTATTATGTTAATTTTATATTATATTTATTGATAATTTTAAAATTTTTAAAAAACAACTCTAATAAGTTTAAATTAACATGGAAGAATTAATAATTTTAAAATTAGTAATAAATGTGTTATAAAAATAATAAACAAAAAGTGATATGGTAATTATATCATCATTAAGTATTTACATTATCATAATAATTTTTGTTATTGATACAATAAAGTATATAAAATGTTTATTTTATTCTTAGTATTAATTATACATTAGTATCACTATTATTGGATAAAATAATTATTAATGTATTATTCTTATGTCAATATCAAAATAAATTATGACAATATCATTATTTATAATATTTTTATAATTATTTTTAGATATCAATATTATTACTGTATAAATTATTATTATCAATATTTTATTAATAATTAATAATAATATTAAAAAATATATAACTAATATTATGGATGAATTAAATATTTCTTTTAGTTTTTATGTTATTGAGGTGATTTTATTGCCCTTATGTTTATTATAATATTGGGATATTGTTATATCTTAGTTTATTATTCACATATATTATTTATTGTCAGTTTTAAATACGATGACACTCATTACAAGTTTTAATTGATATGTAATAAACATATTAAAGATAAATTAGGATATCTAACCATTTTCAAAATTACCGATAAGTGTACCGTAGAACCAACAAAAAGTAATAAAATAAAACTATAACAAAAAACTATTTTATTAATTTATATTATTAATAATATGTAATGTAATTATTATTAAATAAAATTATAGTTAATAAATTTTTATTGTTAAAATAATAATTTAAATTTTATTTATATCACCACCCTTTTTAAAATAATATTTACTAACAGTGACAATATAATGTAATTAATGTTAAATATATAATAAGTATTTAATATATATTTTTATAACAATAACAAAATTAATTTTATCAATATTATTAACTATTTTTATTAAGGTATTCTTATTGTTTGAAATTTTTTTTAATGTTAAAATAATATTTTTTAAAAAAAATTTAAAACATTAAATTATTAAAAAAATTAGTTATTCTAATTGTATGATATTTATCATAATCGTATTTTTAGCATTGTTACAACAGAATTATAAATTTATTTTATTTTTATTATTAATTACATTAAAGGAAAATAGGTTTAGATGATCCTGTCATTATTTTTATTTTAGATTAAACTCTAAAACTATAGTTTTATTATTATTCTTATTATACTTTTAATAAACATAATTGAATATATGTTTAACTTACACAATAAAGTTGAATATTTGTTAAATTTAATTTCGACGAATGGGATCACCGTTTAATCAAAATTTGTTAAGTTAAATAATTATCTAATTGATCAGTTAAATATGTGTCCAATTCGATTTTAACAAATAAGATCACTGATTAATCAAACTCTAATTAGTTAGATAACCGTTAAATTTTAATTATATAAATATTTAATTAAAATTAAATTATAATTAATAAATTAATAAATAAAATTTAAGTTTATTTTTGTTAATTTATGTAAAAAGTTAAATAGGAAAAACGTATTTGATTTTAAAAAAATAATATATCACCCTCTTAAATCTCATTTTGTGACAAACTCTTTAGTCTCTCTTATGCTTGAAGTTAAATTTTTAGTCTTCTTATGTTTGAAGCTAAATTTTTTAAAATCATTTAGAATAAAAAATAAAAATTCATTTGATAAAAAAATATATTTTTGTATTTTATTCATTTTGAAGTAAATATAGAGTTAATAAAAGAAAAAAGAGAATTATATTTAGAATATAATTTTGAAAAAAATCTTAAGTTTAAAAAATAATAAAAATGTATAAAAGCAAAAGTAAGTTTTAATTTAATTTTAAATTTAAAAATAATACTTGTTTTAAAATTTTTGGTCCTCAAATTTTAATTAAATTTACACATAGATTGTTATATTTTTAAAACGTATAACTTAGTCTCAAAACTTTTAAAACTTTATAAACATGTTTTAAAACTTTTAAATTCTACGATTTGGTTTTTAAATTTTTAAAATTTTACATATAATTACTAATTTAGTTACTAAGATATATATTTGTGAATCTAAAATTTAATATCTATGTGTAAAATTTGAAAAATTTAAGAACTAAATAATATGATTTAAAAGTTTAAGGATCAATATATAAAAATTTAAATATTTTAATTATATATTTTAAAAATTATGTGTAATTTGAACTAAAATTTAATAATATTAGAAAGAAAAAAAAGGCCTTTGATGTTTTCTGTTTATAGCTGGCAATTCACTTTTATCTATTCTAGTAAAAGTCGACTACTTATAAGCTCCTTGTTTACTTATGCTTACGCTTATATCTTGTACATTAATATTCTACTCCCTTTAATTAGGTTAGATTCGATTTACTTTATCTAAATTTTATATATTTTAAATAAATTAGATTAAAATTTTATAGATATTAAATCAGAGTATACCATATAATCTAATATAAAATTATTTAAAATAATAAAATTTAAATATATAAAAAAAATGATTTATATTTTAATGAATTGTGTACGTGATTTATTGATTTAGTTATTTATTATCAATAATTCAATTTAAGTTTGAATACTAACTCGAATAATATCATTTTTATTATTTGTTTATTTTAATTAAAAAAAAATTAAAAATATATATATTTAAATTTAATTATTAATCACATATTATTATATATTTAAATTATAAAATTATTCATATAAAAATATAAATAGTCCCATCTATTTTCGTCAATTTAAAATTTTTGTAAAATCATATGATATATCAAATCAAATTATTTAATACCTTCTAATTTTTCATTTCAGCTTGTATATTAAGATTTCTGTATAGCCTTACCTTTAACTTTAATTCAGGTAACTTTAGTCCAATCCTAAATTTTAGGGGAACAAAAAAAGCCTATATACTATCCTTATTCATTGAGGCAGAAATTATTTATTAACTTTAAAATAAATAATAAATATGATATTGTTTTCAATAAAATTTAAGTATAATATATTTATGTTATTAAAAAATATAAATATACAGTAAATTAGAAAAATAAGTAATAAATTAATTAGTAAAATCATTTTATTTACTCTATTAATAATGAATGATAAGTAATACATAGTACTATTTAGTTAGAATAAAATGAACCCCGACACATCACCAATAATAAAATGAAACGTTTCACATAACTTTTATGTTTGCTATATGTTTGCTATTCTTTATGTTTATCTAAAATCACACATATATATAATGGATGGGTGGTAAACTCAATAGAATCCAATAATTACAATTTACCAACCTTTACATATTCCTATAAGTAATTAATAGATAATTACAATGACAATTCATTTCTTCTTTATTAGAAAGATATCAAAATCACAGTTAATTAATATAACTTTTATTCCTCGACTTCCAAAAATTATTTTTTTCTTCTCTTTAATGCGGATTTTGAACAACTTCTCTAACGATCTCCACCTTAGTTTATAAGTTAACAATTACATTTGTATACACATGCCCTCACCTCATTTATAGGTATAATACATCCACCATTTTATCTTCATTTGAATACAACCTTATTTTTGCTTACTCTATATTGAGAATATTCTCTAAAAACTATAATATTCTCATTGAATTTGATATATTTGTCTTGTCTTATATTTTCATTACTAATATAAAATTGAAGTTTGACTTTTTACTAACATTCACTTTATTCTTAATAACGAAAACAATTTTATTTCTAATAAAATTATCAATAAACTTATACAAATTATCTCTCATTTTTTCTTTCATAATAATCAAAATAATTTTACAAACTTCTACGAAATCATTCCTTGTTGAAAAATCATAACTTAAATTAAATTATCCAATATATTTAATGAAATCAAGTTTTTTTTTTAAACCAAGTATGTATCTCACTACATCAATTGTTTGGACAACTTCATTAAACATTTTCATATTCATAATACCCATACTTGTGACCTTACTCCTAGAACGATCAACCATAACAACATTAACAACATCTTATAATTATCAAACAATTTCTTTTTTACACATGCAAAATAAACAAGTAGGATTTAAAATCTAATCATTTTAAGAACCATCATCAATTGTTAAACAAATTATATCAAACTTAGTGTTGCAATTTTGAGTCCTTTTTATCCACTAATATCTTATATTTTCTTTTCATTAAGATCTCTTATTGCATTTAATCTTTCTTTATAGTATCTTTTGATGTGTCTTGTCTTATAAAAGTAGAATCATAAAATCACATTTTGGAGGAGAATTGACCCAATTTCTATTTCCTCCTATATTTTTTTTTTCAAAATTCGAACTTGCCTTTAAATCACCTTCATAGTAAGATAATCTCTATGTTAAAAAAACTAACCAATTTTACCTTATTATCAATTTTTAAGAAAGCATTTAACACCTTATTCATTGTCAAAATTTTCTTTTCTTTAACCAATGAGGACACCAATGAACTATATGACTCATGCACCAAAAATATCAAATCATTACTTAATATTTATCTTTTATCGTTACATCAACTCGTTGAAATTCAAAAATAATTTGTCTTAATCTATTTACATCATGTATAACGTTATTATTTTTATCTATCTTAAATTATATACTTGTTTCTTTGAGTTTACCTTAAGATGTACTTTTTGAGCCTATATACATTTAACATTAACATTCTAGTTCTCAAATGTTCTTGTTTTCATATCTTCCTTCAATTATGATTTCGTAATTATTAACTCTGATATCATTTGTTAGATTCAATAAAAATGTAAAAATATCACAAAAAAAATAAAAACTAATGTGTAAGCAAAATATCAACAATAGCATAAATAATTTAAGTTAACTCAATAAATTTACACACCTAAAATCACAAACAAATTCCCTAGTATCATTTCTTGGAAATAAGTTTAACTCAATACCATACACCATGTATATCAAGAAGGATAATTATTAATGATTACTCCTTTATTCAGTCCAAATATCAGTTTTCTCATTTCAATTGGCTCTTCACTTTGTTTTGAGTTATTCTCAAAAACACCCCTTTATATCAGCTAAAAAATTGATACAAATTGACACATGATTAAAAAATATACAATCAAGGTCCCTTCTATTTTTGCCTAAAATATCATCCCGATCCATGTTAGTCTAATTTTGATTCAATCACTGCCCTGTTTCATAATAGCTTCAATTCAAATCATAATTGTCAAAATCAACTATTAGTTTTTGTCATTTTTTTATGACCAAACGGTTGTCTTTAACAATAACTTCAAACAAAAGGGATATGACTAAGTCATTTGAAGCGTTTCTTACAAGACTGATGTTTAATATATAAGAATGATTCAAATATTATACTTTATCAATATAACATAATATTATTAATAATTAATAAATAATACAAATATCTTTTATTTTTTCTTCCTTTCAAATATATCAAAAATTATTATTAATTAATATAACTTTAACTCTAACTTTCAAAAAACCTTTTTTTTTTAAAGACTTTTGAGCCGCCTTTCTAACACCATATTTAGTGAATGTTGAGTTCTTAGAACTCGATCGCTTTGGTTTTATCTTTTCCCGAATACATAAGAGAGACAAAGGAATGTACGACCCATGACTTGTAAAAATATATTAGTATTATTATTAAATAATGTGAAATATTTTTTTGGGTACTGTATATATCTTCTTAAAGTATAAATCCTTCGGTCCAAGATTTAGAATTTTAAATCTATTTTATTATATTTTAATGTAATAATATCGATCTTGTAATTTTTAATAAAGTACCCTAAAAATCCTATAAATAGAATAAAGAACCTGTATTGACTATTGAACATTTTTTAAGGGAAATTTCTAAATTATTAAAAAAGAGAGTTTATGTTCGTTAAAACATTTTTTCTTCTTCTATCCATTGAAGGAAAAAAAATCACTCTTTTAACAAAAATAAAAATTGATTTACGTTCATTGGTTTTTAGTAGTTTTTTTTTTAATTTTAAAACTACCCTTAAATAAAGTGGTTAATAACTAATGCATGACCTTTTTGCTATTTTTTTAAAGGTATGAGACTTACTCGTATCACTTAAAATTTATTGGAGTTTTTTTGCTTATTTATCAAAAGCTACAAGAATATGTCACCTTTTATCCTATTTTAATTATATTAAATCACTGGTCTTTTTATTTTTACAAAATCATGATTTTCTTGTTTTTGTTTTGTTGAGACCCTTTATTTTACAATATCATTTTTTTTTCCTTTTCCTAGAAGGTATATTAGATTTTTTTTTCCATGAATCATTGAAGCACTGTTATTATATAAATCATTATATTGAGTGGAGAAGAAATATAAGATCAAATTTTAAAAAATTAATAAAAAATTAAGGCAAAATCAATATATTATAAATATTAAATTAATATTATTTTTAAATAATATTGAACATTCTTTGTATACTTTTACACTAAGATGTACAAGAAATTTAGGGCGGTCTTTTATTTTATTACATTTTTTTTTTGGTGTTTGTATATATTTAATTACAGAGAAACTCGCTCTCTGCAATGCATGCATGCTCTTTAGACTTAAGCAAGTGTCCCCTTTCTTGTTACTTTAATTTCTTTGCAGTGTACTGATAGTTTTTTCCCCCTTGCTGTGAAAGAGTGTGGATTATAAGTAATCATTATATTTAACTATGATTGTGTAATTATTATTTTTTAAAATTACAAATTTATAAATAATTCGATATTATAATGGAACTTAAAAGAACTATATCCACTAAAATTATGGCATGTTAGTTGTAATAAATATAGTATATAGGATAACGTGATTGTCACAAATCCTTTTATTGTTGTTTGAATAGAAGTTTATAAAATATTTATTTTATTTATAAATATTAATTATATGTTAAAATTATTATTATTATAATAATAATTTAAATTATGATAATATGATTAACCTAAATTTATGATACATAATATCGTTACAAAAGGCAAAGTCCTTATTTTCTTATCCATGCATTTCTTCCGTGTAACATATATATGATGCATTTTAATTTTCCAGCACACCAATGATCATAATAATTGCAAAATCACATTTCTATTATGTTCACGGAATATTTGTTAATAGTTTATAAGAATTAGAATAATCAAAAAATAAATTATTTTTAAAATGTGAGTTAAATTTTTTAAATTAAAATAAATGATAATAAAAATTACACTTTATAAAACTACTCTTATAAATAAATTATTATTTATGTTTAATTTATAAGTAATATATTATTTTTATTTTTTTAAAATAATCAATATAAAAATATCTTTAATTTTAATTAAAATTAAATTTTACTTAATTTATCCTCAATCTATATTAAGAATTATATAAATTTTAAATTTTAAATATATATATTATCATTTTAAATCTTACCCTAACAATATTTTTGAAATATTATAATTTTTTAAAATAATAAATCTGTCATAAAATTTGAATTAAAAAAAACTAGAATGCCAATGAATCCTACTAAGAGGGTTGGGAATGAAATTTAAAAAGATTTAAGAATCATTTTTTTTTCATTTTTTATACATTTTTTGTCGAGTAAATATTAGAAAGTGAGTTATTTATTTTCTTTTATTACCGTTTCCAATTGGTAAACACAACTCAAATTTTAATTTCATATTTTATTTATGACATACTTTTACAACATTATATGTAACATAAATTATTTAAATATTTTAACCAAATTAATTAATTTTTAGTTAATATAGTTGATTAAAAAATTCAATAATAAAAATAAAATTAATAAATTAATAAATTAAAATTTTTTATATAATAATTAAACGGTTAGTCATGATAGTAATTTTTGGAGATAAAAGTCATTCAAAATCTATAGGTATTGTTATATAGCATGAGTAGAATGCAAACTCCCATAAATATATAGTCATACATTGTATTAGTATAATAAAAAAAAGAGTAAAATATTAACAATTAAATGATACTAGAGAGTTTAATTAAGATAAAAATAATTTTTTTAAAACAAAATTTGATTGTTAAAAATATTTTTTAAACATTTATGTTATCAAAAAATTATATTATCTATATTATCGAGCTAAAAAAGTATTTTATTCATATTATTATATTAATTTTTTTTATTCATTTATAGCATTAAAAATAAAATAAAAATAAAAATCTTTAAAGTATACTCTTTATCATCTTATTCATCAAATCTTAAAGACAATTTCCTCTCATTAAATTTTGTGTTAAAATGTTTTGATACTATAAACGTTTATATAGCTTATTGTCACGTCCCACTCAGAATGTCCTGCGAAATCCAAACAAATGGTGCTTGCCCAAGGAATCTAGACTTTGTTACAATAGAAGGTTCTAGAGTGGCCTAGAGATGTCTAGAAAGGGTTAGAGTTGGACGGACTCAACTCAAGCTTGAAGACCCTAGAATGTTCTAGAGCACGTTGAAGAGTGCTAGAATGGACTGGAATATTCTAGAACGTGCCGGATGGTTCAGGAAGGATGTAGAAGCCGCTGGAAGCTTGCAGAACATCCCGGAACGTGCATGAAGGAACTAGACAAACCTAGAAGACTCTAGAGTTGACTAGAAGGTCCTAGACCCTTATGACATATTGTACATAACCCTAGAACTCCCTTGTACATTCTAGACTAGGAAGACTCTAGAAAGTGGTGGCATACTCTTAAGCTTAGAGCCACACTATAAATAGACCTATTGGTCTTCATTTGTAATCAACTTGGGAAATCTTGGGAATTCTTAGCATCTTGTAACATAAACTCTCTCTAGAGCAATACAAAACATTCTTTGCAAACTCTCTTTCTAATCTCTTTAGAAAATTCGTTCGGGGAAAGGCAGGCTTAGTGCAACGGAACGTGCTAAGTGCCGCATGATCGCTATTGAAAATTTAAGGTTGTGATAGTTTGGTATCAGAGCTTTCGGTTGAAGTAATCTTACTTTTGGCATAATGAAGAACGTTGCTCCATCTACACCAAGCGTTGATGTTCCACCTATGGAACGTGGACGTGAGGAAGTTCGGAAATCATCGAAGGAATCTCGAGCCAAGTCAAAAGACATGCTTTCTAGCTTGGAGGCACGAGTTGGGAATGCATAGGACAACTTAGAGGAGCGTTGCAATGGCTTGGAGGTCGAGGATGTGGAGATCCATGCAACGGTTAAGATGTCCCTCAACGAGCTAGATGGTGGACTAAGGCAAGAGATTGATGGGCTAAAAACTGAACTTGCCAAGGTAAGGGATTTTGTCCAAAGAGAACTTGCTAATGTTTTGCTTAGAGTGGAGGACATGAGTGGCGATCTAGCTCTATGTAAGCGGGCTATGGCCGCAGGAACTAGCATAGCCACCGTCATTGAGGCTAAGAGAGTGGATGTTCCCAAGCCCAAGACCTTCAATGGCGTTAGGAACGCCAGGGAAGCTGAGAACTTCCTATGGGGGCTGGAACAATACTTTGAGGCTACTGGCATAACGGACCATGCCAGCAAGATCCGAACTACAGCCATGTACTTATCCGACATTGCGATGTTGTGGTGGAGACGGAGGCATGGAGATGTGCAATGAGGGGTTTGCACAATTGATACCTTTGATGACTTCAAAAGGGAGTTCAAAATGCAGTTCTTCCCCGTTAATGCTGAGGAGGAGGTAATGGGCCGATTGCGACAATTGAAGCAAACGGGTAGCATAAGGGACTATGTGAAGGAGTTCACAACCTTGTTGCTAGAAGTCCCCGACACATCTAACAAGGATGCCCTATTCTTGTTTATGGACGGTCTCCAATCATGGGCTAATCTCGAGCTTAAGCGACGTGGTGTCCAAGACTTATCTTCGGCCATTGCGACTACGGAAAGCTTTATTGATTACTCCACCAACATGGAGAGCTCAAAGGCCACAGATAAAAATTTTGGTGGAGGAAAGACTGGGGGAGGCCACGCCAAAAATCAGGGTTCCAAAAATCCTAAAGATAGCTCCTCATTCAAGCCACGGGATAAGGGGAAGGCAAAGGAGGATCGGAGTGCCTCAAAGCCCCGCGTAACGTGCTTTATATGCGACGGACCGCATTGGGCACGAGAATGTCCGAAGAGGAAGGCCTTGAGTGCCTTAGTTGCTTCCACTCATGAGCAGGATGGAGGTGATTCGAACGAAGGTACAAAGATGGGTTCTTTGCGCCTACTTGGTGCATTGCAGAGCGCCCCAAAGACCCCTAAAGGCTTAATGTACGTAGATGCAACCATCAATGGGAAGGTCGCCAAAGCTTTGGTGGACACAGGTGCATCTCACAATTTTGTTTCAGTGGAAGAAGCAAAAAGACTCGGCTTTAAGGTAGTCCCTGGAGGGGGATCTCTCAAAGCAGTTAACTCGGTAGTACTATCATTGCATGGAGTTGCTCGTGGAATTAAGGTCAGTCTTGGTGCTTGGACTGGCCAGGTGAACTTATCAGTTGCGCCTATGGATGACTACTCAATAGTATTCGGCATGGAGTTCTTGGACCAGGTTAGAGCTTTCTTGGTGCCATGTTCAAACTCTATGTGTATCATGGATGGTTTGAAGGCATGCGTGGTACCGATGGACAGGACCACCAAACGTACGACCCAAGCTCTCTCGGCACTTCAATTCAAGAAGGGGTTGAAGAGGGATGAAGAGAGTTATTTGGCCATCCTAAAAGAATACGATGGGGAGGAGGAGTCGCCAAAGCCAAGCTTGCCGACGGACGTGCAAGTTGTCTTAGATAAGTCGCATGAGGTGATGCCAGATGCATTGCCCAAACAGTTACCTCCAAGGAGGGAGGTGGACCACAAAGTTGAGCTGGATCTTAACACAAGACCACCAACAATGAGTCCTTATCGAGTGGAAAAATCAGAGTTGCGCAGCAGAAGCGTTGTGGTTGATCCACCAAGTCGAAAGGCGGAGCTAGCAGCCTTGAGTAGGCCAAGTATTCCTTTGTTGGAAAGGATCAAAGAAGGGTTAGAGCATGATGCCCTTGCTCAAAACCTCCTTGCCCTCATCAAGGAAGGAAAGACGAGACGATTTTGGCTGAGTGACAAACTACTCTATGCCAAGCAGAATCGAATCTTCGTGCCAAAATGGGGGAGCTTAAGGAAAGAGCTTATCAAGGAGTGCCATGATTCGTTATGGGCTGGACACCCAGGAATGAGGCGCACTCTTGCTTTGATCAAGTCTATCTACTATTGGCCTCAACTTCGGGACGATGTCGAAGCTTATGTAAGAACTTATCTTGTGTGTCAACAGGACAAGATAGAGCAACATGCACCCGGAGGGTTGTTAGAACCGCTGCCTATTCCAGAGAGACCATGGGAGAGCGTCTTTATGGACTTCATCACTTGCTTGCCAAAATATGAAGGCTTTGGCAGCATCATTGTCATCATTGACCGCTTCAGCAAATATGCAACATTCATACCTACCTCAACGGACTGCACGGCAGATGAGACGGCACGATTGTTCCTCAAACATGTTGTGAAGCATTGGGGGATTCCATCCAATATCGTGAGTGATCGAGACCCACGATTTACTGGCAAGTTTTGGACGGAACTATTCAAGTTGTTGGGATCAGACTTGAATTTCTCCACAATCTTTCACCCCCAAAGTGATGGACAAACAGAGCGTGCCAATGCATTGCTGGAGTTATATCTTAGGCACTTTGTTAGTGCCAACCAACACGATTGGGCGAGGTTGTTGGATGTAGCCCAATTCTCTTATAATTTACAACGGAGCGAGTCTACCGCAAAGAGTCCCTTTGAGATTGTCATGGGGCAGCAACCCATGACTCCTCATGCCTTGGCCACGAGCTATGAAGGGAAGAGTCCTACTGCCTTCAAATTTGCCAAGGTATGGCATGAACAAGCGGAGTTGGCCCGAGCCTATTTGAACAAGGCGTCTAAGAAGATGAAGAAATGGGCTGACAAGAAAAGAAGGATGGTGGAATTTCAGGAAGGAGATTTGGTCCTGGTTAAACTATTGCCCCAACAATTCAAGAGATTGCGGAAGGTTCATAAGTGGTGGGTGCGGAAATATGAGGGACCATTTCCAGTCCTTAAACAAGTCGGTAAGGTGTCGTACAAGCTGCAACTCCCTCCGAAGCTTAAAATATATATTGTTTTTCATGTAAGCATGCTAAAACCTTATCATGGAGACAAGAAAGATATGAGTCGAGGAGAATCCAAGAGAGCGCCTACCGCAGTGATAACCTCCTTTGACAGGAAAGTGGACTCAATTTTGGCGGACCGCTTGATCCGACGAAGAGGCGTACCAAATTATAGGGAATACTTGGTCAAATGGAAGAACGCCTCGGATGAAGAAACAAGCTGGGAACCTGAGGAATATTTGTGGCAATTCAAAGATGACATCGAGAGGTTCAAGCTTGAAGGCACGACGAGGGCGTCGCGAACTGGAGTGGGGGAGGGTGTCACGTCCCGCTCAGAATGCCCCGCGAAATCCAAACAAATGGTGCTTTCCCAAGGAATCTAGACTTTGCTACAATAAAAGGTTATAGAGTGGCCTAGAGATGTCTAGAAAGGGCTAGAGTTGGACGGACTCAACTCAAGCTTGAAGACCCTAGAATGTTCTAGAGCACGCTGGAGAGTGCTAGAATGGACTGGAATATTCTAGAACGTGCCGGATGGTTCGGGAAGGATATAGAAGCCGATGGAAGCTTGCAGAACATCCCGGAACGTGCATGAAGGAACTAGACAAACCTAGAAGACTCTAGAGTTGACTAGAAGGTCCTAGACCCTTGTGGTATATTGTACATAAATCTAGAACTCCCTTGTACATTCTAGACTAGGAAGACTCTAGAAAGTGATGGCATACTCTTAAGCTTAGAGCCACACTATAAATAGACCTATTGATCTTCATTTGTAATCAACTTGAGAAATCTTGGGAATTCTTAGCAACTTGTAACATAAACTCTCTCTAGAGCAATACAAAGCATTCTTTGCAAACTCTCTTTCTAATCTCTTTGGAAAATTCGTTCGGGGAAAGACAGACTTAGTGCAACGGAACGTGCTAAGTGCCGCTTGATCGCTATTGAAAATTTAAGGTCGTGACATTATGCAATCAAATTAAATTTTATATCATTATATTATCGAATTAAAAGAATTTCTTTCATACTATTCTATCAATTTTTCATTTAAAAATAAATTAAAAAAATCCTTAAAATTTACTATCTATCGTCTTCTTACCCACCAAGCCTTAAACAATAACACTATATCAAGAATCCTTAAAAACTCTTTGTGCAAAAACCTTAACTTTTCATTAAAATTTTGAAAACTCTTTTCAATATCACTCACAATTTTTGAGGAAAAATAAAATTTAAGACTAGAAAAAAGCCTAACAAATCCTACCCAAAATATCAGTTATCTTGTGAAGATGATTTAATTGGCATGGTTGGTGATTATGAGAATGATAACAAAGAAATTTTGGAAGTTGATGGTGAATATGACTACGATGATCTTGATCAGATTGCTGGTGAAGATGATAAAGATTTGGTACAAAATACCAGTGACGTGCGCAGAGCTTGACCTGTTTTCAGATTTTGCTGAGGGAGAAAACCTTGATGTTGATGAGGAACAAAGTGGCGACAAAGAAATTATTAATGTAGGGGATGCTTGTTGGAGATTGTTGTTATAAAGCTCTTTAATTTAAGGAGCAAATTAAGGAGCAAAACATGGAGCAAAACAAGGAGTAAAACATGGAGCAAAACATGGAGCTTAATTCAAGGAGAAATTCAAAGAACCATTAATTTAAAGAGTAATTCAAGGAGTGAATTTTCCTATAAATATATGTGTAATTGTAATGAATTAACCATCCAAAGTGTTCATTCCAATTGAGAGAAAAGCTTTTGTGAGAGAAAATTGAGAGTAATTTTCTTGGGTGTAATTGGGTTGTGGGTTGTGAGTGTTGTAAACACATTGTGTAATTTATCTTCTTTTAATAAAAAGATTTACAGCAGGTCCGGAGACGTAAGCAAGATTGGCCGAACTCTGTTATCAAATTTGTGTGTTATTTTTATATTTTTGCTTTCTTATAAGTCTGGCTTATCAGGAATTTGCGTTATTTCCCAACAACTGGTATCAAAGCTTTTGGTAGTGAAATTTTGTTGACGATATTTGTTCGTTGACGAAGGTGTTCTAATACACGGTAGTTTGCAGAAATAGTCAAAAATAATTCGGAGAAAGTCAGATTTGAGTGGGAGCAATGGTTGTAGATAAAAGAAGGGTGAAACTCGAGAAATTCGATGGCACAAAATTTGGGTTTTGGAAAATGCAGATAGAGGATTATCTGTATCAAAGAAATCTATATCAACCTCTCTCAGGGAAGAAGCTAGAGGCTATGAAGGAAGAAGATTGGAATCTTCTAGACAGACAAGCCCTAGGAGTTATTCGATTGACGTTATCCCGTAATGTTGCTTTCAACATAGCAAAAGAAAAGACCAAGGTGGGTCTTATGGCAGCTCTCTCCAATATGTATGAGAAGCCATCAGCCTCAAACAAAGTGCACTTGATGAGGCGTTTGTTCAATTTGCGGATAATGGAAGGCGCATCGGTAGCTCAACATCTCAATGAACTCAACACAATCACAACCTAGTTGAGTTCAGTGGAAATTGAATTCGATGAAGAAGTACGAGCATTGATACTTTTATCTTCTCTACCAGAAAGTTGGAATGCTACTGTCACGGTTGTGAGTAGCTCGTCAGGAAGCAATAAGTTGAAATTTGACGATGTTCGTGATTTGGTTCTCAGTGAAGAGATCCGACGTAGAGAGTCAATTGAATCGTCAACTTCTTCAGTTTTGCATACAGAGTCAAGAGGAAGAAATTCAACCAAAGGGAATGGACGTGGCAGAACAGACTACCGAGGTAGATCAAAGGACAGGAGGTCCAAATCCAAGAATCCTAATAATTCTCATAGCTCGAAGATTATCGAGTGTTGGAATTGTGGAAGAACCGAGCACTACAAAAATCAGTGCAAGAGTGCACCGAAGGACAAACAAGTGAAGGTAGAGGCAAATGTTACTTCCACCTTAGGAGGGGATGATGCAATGATATGCTTTTTGGAGAGCAAGGAAGAATCTTGGGTGTTAGACTCTGTAGCATCGTTCCATGCTACTTCACAGAAAGAATTCTTCGAGAAATATGTCCCTGGAAACCTTGGAAAGGTATATCTTAGTGATGATCAACCATGTGCTATTATTGGCAAAGGTGTAGTGAAGATTAAGTTAAACGGGTCTGTTTGGGAGCTGAAGGATGTCAGGCATATTCCCGACCTCAAAATGAACTTAATCTCAGTAGGGCAGTTGGCCAGTGAAGGCTACACTACGATCTTCCATGGTGATAATTGGAAGATTTCAAAGGGTGCAATGACAGTTGCTCGAGGTAAGAAAAGTGGCACTTTTTACAAGACAGCAGAAGCACGTTGTTCAATCACAATTGTAACAGGCATTGAAACACCAAATCTGTGGCACCAGAGACTAGGCCACATGAGTGAGAAGGGGATGAAGATTATGCACTCAAATGGAAAACTTCCATGTCTACAGTCTGTAGAGATGGACATATGCGAAGATTGCATACTTGGAAAGCAAAAGAGAGTCAGCTTTCAAGCAAGTGCCAGAACCCCAAAGAAGGAAAGGATAGAGCTTATTCACTCTGATATTTGGGGACCAACAACCGTCTCATCCATTGGTGGGAAACAATACTTCGTGACTTTCATCGATGATCACTCTCGGAAGGTATGGGTTTAAATTCTAAAGCATAAGTCTGAAGTATTTGAGGCTTTTAAAAGATGGAAAGCTATAGTGGAAAATGAGACGGGTTTGAAGATCAAAAAGCTCATAACCGATAATGGTGGTGAATATGAAGACACTAGATTGAAAAATTTCTGTTATGAGCACGGGATCAGAATGGAAAGAACTGTGCCAGGCACGCCTCAACACAATGGTGTAGCTGAGCGTATGAACCGAACATTGACAGAAAGAGCCAGAAGCATTCGTATACAGTCAGGTCTACCGAAGCAGTTCTGGGCAGAAGCAGTCAACACAGTAGCTTACTTGATCAATCGAGGCCCATCTGTTCCATTGGAGCATAGAATACCAGATGAGGTATGGAACGGAAAAGAGGTGAAAGTATCACATCTAAAAGTTTTCGGTTGTGTAGTATTTGTGCATATCAATGATAAAGGCAGGAATAAGCTTGATCTCAAATCCAAGAAATGCACATTCATCGGCTATGGTGAGGATGAATTTGGCTACCGCATTGGGGATGACGAAAACAAGAAAGTTATCCGTAGCAGAGATGTGATTTTCAACGAAAGGGTGATGTATAAGGACATGCATAAAATAGACACCAATGACTCAGAGCAGAATGAGTCAGTATTTGCAGATGCAGATGATGTCCCAGATAGTTCCGCAACAGTACCAATTGTAATAAGTCCTCAGCCAGAGGAACTTGTTGGACAGAGTAGTACACAGGATTCTGAAACACCACAACCTCTTACTCCAGCTCCTGTATTGAGAAGGTCTTCTCGACCTCATGTGCCTAACATGAGATACATGAACTATATGTTGTTGACTGATGGAGGGGAGCCTAAATGCTATGATGAAGCTTGTCAGACTCGAGATTCCAGGAAGTGGGAGCTTGCTATGAAAGAAGAAATGAAATTTCTCATTTCCAACCAGACATGGGAACTAGCTGAGTTACCTATGGGAAAGAAGGCACTTCACAACAAATGGGTATACCGGGTGAAAGAGGAGCATGATGGTTCGAAGAGATACAAAACCCACCTAGTTGTTAAAGGGTTTCAACAAAAGGAAGAAGTTGACTATACTGACATTTTTGCTCCTGTTGTGAAGCTCAATACTATTAGATCAGTATTGAGTATTGTAGCCATTGAAGATCTTCATCTTGAACAGTTGGATGTGAAGACTGCATTCCTTCACGGAGATTTAGATGAAGAGATATACATGTACCAACCAGAAGGTTTCTCAGAAAGAGGGAAGAAGAACATGGTATGCAGACTTTAAAAGAGTTTGTATGGCCTTAAACAAGCCCCTGAGACAATGGTATAGAAAGTTTGACAACTTCATGCACAAGGAAGGTTTCCAGAAGTGCAATGCTGACCATTGTTGCTACTTCAAGAGATATAGGTCCAGTTATATCATTTTACTACTTTATGTTGATGATATGTTAGTAGCAGGTTCAGATATGGATGATATTAAAAGGTTGAAGCAGCAATTGTCAAAGGAGTTTGACATGAAAGACTTGGGTCCAGCAAAGAAGATTCTTGGAATGCAAATCACAAGAAATAAGAAGAAAGAATCATTACAGTTATCTCAGGCAGAGTACATCAATCGTGTTTTGCAGAGATTCAACATGGGCGATGCCAAGCCAGTTAGCACACCCCTGGCCAGTCATTTTCGCCTATCCAAGGATCAGTCCCCTCAGATAGAGGAAGAGAGAGAATTCATGGCTAAGGTTCCTTATGCCTCAGCCATTGGAAGTTTGATGTACGGAATGGTTTGTACGAGACCAGACATTGGCCATGCAGTGGGAGTTGTTAGCAAATTTATTTCAAATCCAGGGAAAACTCATTGGGAAGCAGTTAAGTGGATTTTGAGGTATCTGCGAGGTACCACAGAAAAGTGCTTGTACTTTAGTAAAGGAAAGTTAAAAGTACAAGGGTATGTAGACGTAGACTTTGGAGGTGAAGTTTATCACCGAAGAAGCACCACCGGTTATATATTTACTGTTGGAACTACAGTTGTTAGTTGGATGTCGCAAATACAGAAAATTGTCACTCTATCCACTACAGAGGCTGAGTATGTAGCAATAACTGAAGCTAGTAAAGAGATGATATGGCTTCAAGGTTTGTTAACTGAGCTGCGATTCAAATAGGAGAAGAATGTTCTGCATAGTGATAGTCAAAGTGCAATACACTTGGCGAATAATTCAGCATTTCATTCTAGAACCAAGCATATCGGACTTCGCTATCACTTCATCAGATCTCTATTGGAAGATGATGTGTTAATACTGGAGAAGATTCAAGTAAGCAAAAATCCAGTAGATATGTTAAAAAGGTGGTGACTATTGACAAACTGAAGTTGTGCTCAACTTCAGTTGGTCTGCTAGAGTAACAAAGAATAGAAAAGCTGTTGCATTGATCGAGGTGTAAAGACAGATTGAAATCAGTATTCAAGTGGGAGATTGTTGGATATTGTTGGATATTGTTGTTATAAAGCTCTTTAATTTAAGGAGCAAATTAAGGAGCAAAACAAGGAGTAAAATATGGAGCAAAACATGGAGCTTAATTCAAGGAGCAATTCAAAGAACCATTAATTTAAGGAGTAATTCAAGGAGTGAATTTTCCTATAAATAGATGTGTAATTTTAATGAATTAACCATCCAAAGTGTTCATTCCAATTGAGAGAAAAACTTTTGTGAGAGAAAATTGAGAGTAATTTTCTTGGGTGTAATTGGGTTGTGGGTTGTGAGTGTTGTAGACACCTTGTGTAATTTCTCCTCTTTCAGTAAAAAGATTTACAACAGGTTCGGAGACGTAAACACGATTGACCGAACTCCGTTATCAAATTTGTGTGTTATTTTTATATTCTTGTTTTCTCATAAGTCTGACTTATCGGGAATTTGCGTTATTTTCAAAAAATCTTGAGTGGTGAGTGGTATAAGAAATTTTAGATAGTGAGATTTGAGTGTTTTTTGCATAAAGAGATACAGAGAATCGTCGATGAATTACTATCTGTTTAAGGTTTAATGAGAAATAAAATAAGTATTAAATTTTAAAAATATATTTATTTATTTTTAATAATATAAAATTGATAGAATATTGTGAATATAATATTTTTTTAATTTGATAGTTAAAAGGGGTTAAAATTTAATTTTAAAGTATTTATAAATATAATAATTTAAAAATATATTTTGATAAGTTTATCCTTTTTAATTTTATGCTAATGTAATGTTATCTTCCTGACTTTTTTTTTAATATTTAATATCTTTTAATTTATTCTAACACTTAAAACTGAAGCCTACTTCTCCTAAACACCGATGAAAATAGTTTCGTTTATAATGTAACGAAAATATTTTTATTTATTTATCTTAATAATTATATATTGCTTGCAAGACTATCGAAAATATATCAATATTATTAAAATATTGATAAAACTTTAATTAATAATATCAAATAATATCTATATGTATGAATACTTTATTATTTTTTGTATTTATCATTAAATAAATTTACTTAGTCTTTTAGATCATTTCTTCAAAATTATAACAATTTTTTGAATTTATTTAAATTTTTTATTTTATCAATAAAATTTATATAAAAATCACAAAAAATAAAACTCATAAAATTAAAAACAATAAAATTAATATTTTAATAATACTAAAAATGATTTTTTAATTGAATAGAGTTTAAAATTAATTTATATGTTAGATTTTTTAATCTAAAGAATATATTAGATTAATATAAAGTGTTATTTTTATAGTTAAAAATATTAAGAGTGATATTTTTTATTATTTTTTCAATTTTATATTATAAATATTAACACTATTGTTTTTTTAATTATTAATTTAAATAATTATATTAAAATTTTTAATTATATATTCTATACTTTTTTAATTTATAGGTCAAAATAAATATTATATATATTTATATTTTTATGTGTTAAAAAATAAATTATAAAAATTAAATAATTAATTATTTTTATACTCTTCGTAGTTTATAAAATTTTAATAATTTTATTAATTTATAGTTTTTTTGAACTTTTTAAAATTTTTGCTAACAATAATAATATTATTAACATATTTATAAAATTTAAATGACATACATCAATATTTTAAATGTTTCTCCTAAACAACCCATCTTTATCGGTTCTCTTCTTATCATTAAAGCAAAGTTATTTATTATCAATGTTTCCTTCGAGGGAGATTTCATTATTTGTAGTATTAGAAAAGACTTATTTAATTAACAAAATGATATTAGAACGTAAATAAGAGTAAAAAAAAAACATTTGGTTTAACCACTAAGATTAAATAAATAAATAAATAATATTATAATATTTAGTTTATTATTGAAATAAAATAAAAAATACTATATATTATATTAATATCTTTATATTTAATAAAATTTAAATATTTTATATTTTTTAATTTATAAGTTTATATTTAGCTAATAGTCCTTTTTATGTTAATATAATTGAAGGTAAAAACACTGTTTATTATTTTAACCAGTAACATTTTTTATAAGTTTTTCATTTTTAATTTTATGTTAACGTAGTGTTATCTTCTTGAATTGACTTTATTTAAATTTTCGTACTTTTCAATTTATTCTAAAGTTTAAAACTGGAGCATATTTCTCCTAATCATCGATGGAAATAGTTTCGTTAATAATATCAAGTAATATCGATAAATATTATTTATGAATATTTATTGTTTTTTGTATTTATCATTAAATAAATTTATGTAGTTTTTAGATCATTTCTTCAAAATTATAACAATTTTTTTTATTTTATCAATAAAATTTATATAAAAATTAAAAAAATAATATTTATAAAATTTATTACAACAAAAATAAAACTTTAATAATAATAAGATAAATTTTTAATTGAATTATATGTTAGATTTTTTTTAATCTAAAAAATACATTAGGTAAATATAATGTATTATTTTTATAGATAAAGGTATTGAGAGTGTTATATTTTATACTTTTTAAAATTTTATGTTATAAATATTAATACCATTGTTTTTTTTAATTATTAACTTAAATAATTATATTAAACATTTTAACTACATATTCTATATTTTCATATTTATTGAACAAAATAAATATAATATATAATTATATTTATATTTATAAGTGCTCAAAGAAATTACAAAAGTTAAAATAATTAATTATTTTAATACTTTTCATAATTTATAAAAAAATTATAATTTAATTAATTTGTAATATTTTTTAATTTTTTAAAATTTTTTGACTAAATAATGACATTATTAATACGTTTGTAAAATTTAAATGACATACATTAATATTATAAATCTTATTAAACAACTCATCTTCATCCGTTTTCATTTCCTTACCGGTAGTAATAGAAAACACTTAAATGTTGTTTGATTTACATGATGAAATGAGAATGAAAAAGAAATAGAATGGAAAAGAAATAGTATTGTTCACTGGAATTAAAGAAGTAATCAATATTACAACGCTTGGCTTACTGGAATAAAATAGAAACATTGTATATTACCTTAATACACATATATTCAGTAAAATTTAAATAATATCATTTAATTGTTATTTTTTCGTCAAATAAAATACATTATTGAAATAATTATTTTTCTAAATAATTATTACATAAATATAAAAAAATATTATTAAATTATTATTTTTCTAAATAAAGTTTAGAATTTAGAATTTAGGGGTTTAGGATTAGAGTTTAAGGTTTGAGATGTGTGGTTATATTTGTCGATTTAGATTTTGGGTTATACTTGTGGGTTTATAGTAAAATTATTATTTTCCTAAATAGGATTTAGGATTTAGGGTTAAAATTATTATTTTTCTAAATAAAGTTTAAGAGTTTAGGATTATATTTAAAATTTGGGTAAAATTGAAACAAAAAATTAAGATGAAAATAAAATCATGATTTTTACGGAAAAGAGAAGTAATTCTCATTTTTTTTATTTTAGGAATTGATTCAATTCAATTCTTAATTTTTAATACAATTAAATATAAAATTAAATGAAATGAATTCTAATTTAATTTCATTCTAATGAACCAAACAACAACAACAACATAATATAATAAGATTTTTATAATAGATACATAAAAGTATTTTCATCATCTCGATCTATACGTGTCATTATCTAAATAAACAAAACTTTTAACAATGTGGGGACAATTATATTATCATAGAATGAGATTATCTATGCGATATAAATATATGTTTTAATCAACTTACCTCTTGACCTAACGCTTATTTAGTGTACGAGTCTCTATTATATCATTAAGTTTTATATTTATATTTTTAATGAATTAAAATTATTTATTTTAATAAATTTTAAAATTAAACTTTAATATTTTATAATAATAAAAATGATAATATTTAATTCACAAATTATAAAAATATAATATTCATTTAAAAAAATAGTGAAGATCTAATGCTTCTTTTACTTTTTATCCACTCTATAAGATTATATTTTTTTAGAAGATACTACATTGTTAGAACAGTTTTATATATTATAAATTACAATATAAATATAATTAATATAATAAATAATTATTAATTAAAATAATAATATCACTTTTTAAATATATAATTAATTATCACGTAATTATAATAACTTCACGTTTTATAATAAATAAACTTTTTCGTAAGGTTACGTTGAATATATGTTTTCCCATTGGAACTACCTAGACTATTATTCTTTTTCCGTAGTAGGGCAGCCGCAGCTGTGATGTCTGACCACTGGATCGTTATAAATGCTAAGAAGTATCATTGGTTCATGCTTTTACGGGTCTAGAAAATAAAATAATAGTTTTATATTCAAAATATTTGTCAAAAGAAAAACTATTTTATTTAATTAAATTTTTATTAAAATTTATGCTATTATTATAATTAATTATAAAATAAAAAAAAATTCATATTATTTTAGTTAATAATTTTTTGTTAATTGAATTATAATTATATTATATAATATAAAGAAGTGATTTATTAAATTTGAGTACCAAATTTGAAGGTATTATTTAATTTATTACTTAAAAAAAATATAACTTTCTTATAAATCAGGTAATAGAGACAAAGCACAAAGTCTGAAGGGCAAATTTTTAAGAGTCAAAGGCAGCCATGAGTTCAATTAAATAAGTTTGATAATTTAATTAATTCATTATTTTTAATATAAAAAATAATAATAAAAGGATAAATTATTAAATTTAAATAATTTTTTATTTTTTTAATCTTATAATTATTATTATCTATACTATTAAAGATAATTTATAGAATTAGTATCTTAATACTAATTAAAAAATATGAGAAAAAATTAAATAAAAAAAATGATAATTTGTTATTATAATATCATTTTAAATAAAAAATAAATAAATTGTTACGACAAATAATAATAAAAATAAATTATTATTTTTGATATAATTAAGAGATTTGTATAACTACTCACTTAATTTTTAAGGGTAAATGGTGCTGTAAGTTACATAAATTTCACGAAAGGAATTTTTTTAGTCGTATTGTTTTTAGTTAGAATGCTTTATTTTCTTATTTTTATGAAAAATACATAATTTAATCTTAATAATCAATAACTATCAATTTTTAAATAAAAAAATATATATTTTTTTAAAGTTATAAAATTAAGTGCACTAGGTGAAGTTAGATAAATAAATTAGTGATTTGTATATGGAAAAGTTGTGAAGTTTGAACATAAATAATAAAGTGAATTAGAATTAAAAATATACAAGGATATTTTTGAACTTTCAGAAGAACAAGGAATCTCTGGCGTTGATATTCTATAAACGGGCTTCAGCTCACACACTTTCGCTGATCATTGATTGTTGCGCTTGTTTAACGTATATTTGATAAGCATGTACATTTTTTGATGAACACGCCTCAGTAAAAAACAACACACAGTATATACAAGTTAATTCAAATAAAATGAAATAATGGCAATATCTATAATATAAATAAATATAAAATGCAGTTAAATAGCTCTAGCTACTTTAGTCAAATGGCGTAATAGAAATAACTTTACAGAGGATACTATAAGAGCTAGTCTACAGATGGGTGATAGGGTAGAGAAAATATGTAATGCTAACACCTATTTTGTGTTTGATGATTTTGCAGTTTGCTCAGAGAGTGATGAGGTTTGAGTGCTGCGCTATGTCGTTCATCTTATCTTTGAGGCGGGGTTTAAAGCTGATGTTGCTGATTGCCATATTGCGTACGGCTTATAAAAGCCTTTGCTCTAATGTCCTCTTTGTCTGCAACCTATAAATACCTCTTTACTCTTCATTATCTGTCTTTTTCTCTGTACCCATCAAATCACCATTAACGTTTTTTTCTTCTTATTTTTGTTTTCCCTTAAACGTTTCCTCTAAAACAAAATACAACGTATTATGGAAAGAGAGTAAGATGTATAGTTTAGATCTCATGTTAAAAAAAAAATGTTTAATGGGTTAATTGAAAAAATATTATACATTTAAAAGAATATAAGATACTAAAAATAATTATTATAAAAGTACAAAAAAGAATGCTGATTATGACAAAATATAAGTTGAAAAATAAAAAAAATTATTAAAAAATATGTATATTTGTTTAAGTTATTATATGTTTTTAAATTAATTTATACGTGTTTAATTTTATTTAAATATATATTCTTAAATTATAATTCATTTAATAAATATATAATAACTTAAAATAAAAAATATTCACATATTTTTCATATTTTTTAAAGTTTTGAACTTCTTATATAATTTTTCATAATTAATAAAATTGTAATATTCTATCAAAAAATTAAAGATTTTTTATATATTTTTATCATAATAATATATTATTAATTAATGTAATATAATTTATTAAATTACATCAATTTAAAAATTAATATATTAATTAAGATAATAGTATATTTAAAATATATAATAATGTTTTCAAAAAAAATATTAATCTCATGTACGACATAGTTTTTAGTTTTTTAATGATTTATGATAAAAATATTGGAAAGTTATTTCGATTATTATAATAAAATATTAATAAGATTTATAATATAACTTTTAAAATTTATTTTATCTAATTTTATTTAATTTTTAATTAAATGAGATATGATAAAATAATATTAATTGAAATGTTTTATTTATTTTAATGAGACAAATATAAATATAAAAATAATGAAAAATTGATAATTCGAATTTAATAAAAAAAATATTACAATATATATTTAAATTTACGTCTATTATAATTAAAATTTAAATTAGATAAAATGATATAACATAATATGATATTTAAATAAAATAAAATAATATTATAACATGAGCCGTTAGATATATGAATGAGATATAAGACAAAATAAAATAATCTATTTTAAATCTCTAATAATTAAATTGTTTTTCTTTTTTCAACCATTACTTTAATTAGTTATAATAATTTTAAATTATACTGATTTAAAGTATCATAGACAAATAATAGATAATAATTTCTCTAACTTACATTTATTTTAATAATTAATGAGTAATTTTGTTTCAATTAACTTATTAAAGATTCGAAACACTTTTATTTTTAAGGAAAACATTCGAAATATTTGACAGGTCTGTCCATTATTCTCGTCTTTTTTTCGAGAATAATTAATTCAAATAATTACTCATAAATTTTTTATTTATTATCATCAAATTTTTGGTAAATATAATGTAATCTATTTGAGTATATATAAGATTTAAAATTTAAACCTTAATTACGAATGTACAAGTAACAAATTTCTAAGAGATAATAAATTAAGGATCTAAAATTTCAAAATAAATATGAAAAACATATTAAATATTTAAAGAGGAGGGAGAGACCATTGCTCGCAAGAAAAAAAAAGTAGTATATTGATGTAAAAAAAATAGAGAATATATCAAACGATTGCTTTTTTTAGAAATCATTTGGAAAATTTATTCCATTCTTGTATTACTTTAGAGTAACAAAAAGAAATTTTTAACTTCAAAATGCTTTGAAGTTTATAAATTAAAAACATTCTCTGAAAAGTGCATAACATAAAAGCTTCAGGTAAAGATGGAATACCAATTCTTTTTTATAAAAAAAAATATGTGATATTATTGTTGGGGAAGATCTTATCCAATTGGTTCAAGTAAAGTTCATGGACATCTACCAAGAGACATCCATGAAACTTCTCTTTTTCTTCTTCCAAAAGGCAATAATTCAAGTAAAGTGCATGGCTTTCGTCCAATCAGTTTGTGTATAATGTCTCTGTTATAATATTATCAAAGCAAAAATATTGGCTAATCAAATCAAACATTTTTTGAATAGATTTATTTACCCTTTTCAAGGTGCTTTTGCTCGAGGAAGTTGGATTTTTGAAAATTTGTTTTTGGCATAAGAAATAGTTCATACAATATGAAGAAGAAAAATGAGAGAGGTTCTTTAATTAATGGGTATCAAAATTGATATGTACAAGACATGTAATGAAATGAGATGGGAACTTATTCTCCAAGTTAATTATGAAACTGTTAGGTTTTGGGAATCATTTTTGCAACTTAATCTATTCATGCATGTGTTACTTAATTATTCAATACTTCTAAATAAATAGTTCACCTTTTGAAAATATTTTACCTTCAAAAAGTTTGAGAAAATCCACTTTGATTAAATATGTTATTCAATCAATTCTTACATACCAAAAGAGTATTTTTGTCTTTCTAAAAAAGGTTTGCAAATAAAAAAAAAATGACAATATCTTGAAGAACTTTTGGTGGAGTAAACCTCTTATAAAATGAAATGATATTTATTTACCAAATTAAAATGGTGGATTATTTACCTTAACAATTGTACTGATCATCACTAAGTATTGGATGTGATCTGCATGCCAGAAAAAAAAAAGTGACTTTTTGAAGGCAAATCTTTGTATTTGGAAGATTTATCTAAAACTACTCTTCATCAAATAATTTATCGATCATATAGAGAGTTCTCTTAAACGATGAAATGATTTTAAATTCAGTTAATTAAAGAACATCTTCATCTTTTACAATTACATTGAAGTAAAGTAAAGCTCATGTTTGGTAAAATCTATCTTTTTGCATTTCATTAACTTTAACATTGATGTTATTTGGCGTTATAGTCAAACTGTTATTACAATTATTGGTAGAGATACTTTTTATCATGTATGGTTGGCATTTTGTGCAATAAATATAAATTTAATTATGCGAAAGAAGTCGAATTACTCTAAATTTTAATATCTTTTTAGATTATTATATCAGTTAAATTAATTGTAAGGTAAATTAAGAGTTATTATTTATTGTTTTTAGAACATATTCTTATTTTTTTTCTAAATCTTTTATTAAGTATTTATTTATTTTATTAAAGAAAAAATTAAAATAATTTTAAATTTTAATAATTTAAAATAATACGTTTTTATATAATTTTAAAATAATAAACAATTTATCTCACTCATACCACAATCTTGGAACCGCAAGCTAATTAAAAGCCTAAAACCAAACTAAAGCTTAATTATATAATAAGCTCGTAAAACCGGCTATGGTACGGTGAAACAATATCCATAGTTATTAGCAATTTAACCAAAAAACAAATATATAGAATACAAGACGTTACGGGTAAACAGAATAAAGAAATAGAAAGGAGTACTTATACCGAGGCGCAACTCATATACTTTTAAATTTTTATTGATTTGTGTTTTTTTAATTAGATTTTAACAAATATATTTTTAAATCTCGAGATTTTTATTTTATAATATAGTAACATATATTATTTATTTGACTACAAAATCATTGGTTGTCTATATAGATTCTTATATTAAATTATATAGGTATTATAATATTTATAAATAATGATTTAATGGGGGATATAATTATAATTAAGATGCATAGAAAATTGTTCAAGGAGCCGGAAACACTGTGCTAGGAACAGAAATATACTATTCATATTATCAAATCTCTCTTAATTAGCTATGTAGATTTTTCTTGCAGCAACTTTGTTATAATGAAAATACATTAAAAACAAAATGAGCACTATTAGTAACAAATATATATCATTAAGAAAGTAGAATAAATATGCTCTCCTTGTAACACGCTTAACTTAACAGAAAGTATAAATTATCTCAGAATATTCACACGGAATCTAGAGTTTAAATGGTAATGCTTAAGCTAGTTTTTAATTAGATAAGACTATCCTTTCATAACAAGTGTTTGTTTTAATCTACTTAAATTTTGAACACATTTTTCATTCTTAAGTAAATCTTGAAAAACAAGTTGATATCATATGGATTACGGTTAGTGAAAAACTAGCTTGAACATCAACGCTTTACTTATAAATTTTACGTTGATATCCCAAAATATCTTATACTTTTCGTTGAATTAGATGCGATACAAACATAATCATTAAAAAAATCATTAATTATGAAACTAAATCTTTTGATTCTTAGATTTAGAAATGAATTTATTTTCATTTGAAAAGACTATAGATATTTGGAAAGATCTTTTGATCCCTTGATCAAATGCATTCAAATGTCTACCCTCCCATTTTATCCTTTGATCGGTTACAATGGTATCCCAAAGTTCATGAATTTTTCAATAGTTAAAGGGATTATAATCTTATTAAGCATATATGGAGTAGTATTATTTGTTCTCATGCACCTAAACAGATAATCTCTTTATTTCTTGTCAATTTATCTCATGTCTTTGGGCCAAATGACCCTAGATCTCTACACTGCCCACCTTGATTGCTTAAGATCTCGAAAATTTTCTTCTCATCATTTTCGAAAACAACAATCCCTATGCTCCACATGAGCTCACATATATTGAATTTATATTATTTTTTTCTTTTATCTTTTAAACAAATTTGGAAGGGTAGAAACAGTTTACTTTTTAATTCAATTACTCTAACTTAATTCTCTTAACAGATTTAGAATTAGAAGAAAGATTCTTGAAATTTGAAAATATCTACATCTCTAAACTCAAACTTAGTTTTAATTCAGTACCAAACCTTGAAACTAAAACATCCCTTTCACCCGTTCTTCATGGTACGTACAAACCCCCTAACAAGTACGTTTAAAATTAATTTTGATATACTGCTTTTTATCATTCAAACCTAACTGTTGGTGTAAATCTCAAAAGGTAATTCTGTACGTTGAAGTAGGAGAAGTTATTATTACTTTATATATTTTTTCAATTCATGAAGCTCTGAACAACAATTTCAAAACTGTTTATTTAGGAGGAGATAGTAAAAATGTCTTAAAATTGCAATCATACATCCTGGGAGGCTCAAGGTCACATTAATCAAGGAAGACCTTAATTTATTAAGTCACTTTTACATGATTAATACTACAAGGATTCTCTTTTAGAAATATAAATATTGTTGTCACTTGTTAATTAATTGGACAGCTCATAATCTGGTTGAGGGTTTCATTCTTGTTTCTTTACACGCTCATCAATTTCATGCTATCTTATCTATTGATTTTGAAATTTAAATAATATATTATTTTTTTTAGAGAAAGTGGGAAAAAAAAGTAAGAATAGAAGATTGTAGTAGAAATTAAGACTTTTGCATGCATTCATTGCTAGCTTTTCATAGCGTGCTACCAACTGAAGATCATATATATGCAAAGTTTTCAAAAGATTATCTAGATTTTCAACATGTAGCCGCAAGCCTGCAATCCCTAAAGACCGTAATGCAAAACTAAATATATATATTTTTTTCTTCTAAATACGACAAAATAATAAAGCATAATAGATGAAGATGAATTAGCAATGAAGTATAATTAAATAAATGGTGTGAATTAAAGAGTTTATTTTAATAATAAATATTGTGATAATTTAGTTAAAAAAATTATGATAGAAAATAAAGTTTCACGGCTTTAGTGAGGTGGTACAATTAGGAGGAATCAAAATAAAAATTGTTACAGTTATCTTCGCGAGTAAAACTCTATTTATTAAAAGTTTATAATAAATTATAATTGATGTGAAAACAATTATATTCTTACATTTTATATATAAATAAAAAAAATATAAAAATCTATTAATTAAATTATTTATAATTTTTAATACCTTAAATTAGAAATATTATTATTTAATTTCTTATCATGATAAAAATATTTATTTAATAACAAATTATATTATTACTTAATTAACTATTTTTATAAACTTAAGAAAATAAATAATAGTATCATAACAATTCAAATTTATATTAAAAAATATATATAAATGTATGAGTTGGTATTTTTTTTTAATTTCATAATTCCTGTTGTCCTTGGTCCTTTTGTTTTGTTTTTTGAGAATGTCTTTTTATTTTGTTTTTCCAACAAAGTCAAATGAGTTTGATAGTGTCTTTTCATCCATAAACAAACGCAAGATTCACATTATATTTACAATTCTATGCTCTCTTTAAAGGTGTGATTTTTTTTATTTTTTTAACAATTTAAAAAATGTAATTATTATATATATATATATAATTTATTTAACTTTAAAATTAAGCGTTATCAAAAATTGTTGGAATATTAATTATAAATCTTAATAATTTTAGTTGTATTTTTTATAATCATTTAAGTGTATAAAATAATACAATATTACACACTCACATGGTTAAACACTTTACACATTTACATACTTACATATTTACACATATTATTGGAATTGAGCTTATGTAATTTGAATGTTAAGTTGTATTTATATATACTTTATTTTGTGTTGATTTTGGGATATTTACTAAAAATTACTTATAAATTTTTTTGAACAAAAATAAAGTTTGTTAGAGTTTAATGAGGTGATTGTCCACTTGGTTGACAAAGAGGTCATTGAGGTTTGAAAACTTTTATTTTCGTTGTGACATCTATTATTCTCGTATTTGTGATCAACGAATAATATTTTATAAATATTCCATTATTTTATATTTTTCAAAATCAATTAAAAAACATGGAAATATTATGGGAGTTTTAAAACTCAAATTTATAATTGAAAAATAGTTTTCTCAATTTCTTATCATCGACGCTTTGAGTGCTGTTTAATATTTGTAAAAAGTATTTTTTTTTATTAAAATAACTAAAATATGAATTAACAATCAAGATATAAATTATATTTAAATATATTTGCATGAGGTTGTCATTATCCTAAGATTCATTAATATCAACCTTAATGATTGTACCATATCACGCATGATAAAACTCTAGAGAATAGCTAGATTTAGGATATAAACTGTTGATTTAATTTAAATAGTAAATTATTTATTTTTGATTAAATAAATTATCTATTTTTTTTAGTGATTGTAGTAAGCAATCAAGAATGTTATTATATATATATATATATATGTATAAATATTTATATTTATCATGTTATTATGTTTGGATGATTTGTTAATATAATTAGTATTTATTTTAATAAGGTCTTATCTAAAAAGATTTGATTGTGATTGAAAAATATTTTTTATACCTTTAATATATTCATATTGTATGTTATTTGAATCTATTTGTATTATATTTCGTTATATTTATTGAATATTAAATTATATGTAATGAGTATGTTTAATATTTTTAAATGTTTTCTTTCTCATTATTTATTATGCTATGTTACGTTGTTTATTTGTTTCGTAGTTTTTGATGTTTATGAAATTGAAATAAATCTTAAAGAATCAATATCTCTTTGCTAAAATTGTGTATAGATTCTCGAATTCTTTTATTAATAATCCAAATATTATACCCCATATAAAGATATATTGTATAGTATTATATTGTATTACTCTAAGTTCTCATTCTCATTCATCTTTTCTATCCAAATTTATTTAAACTCTAATTTTATCATTGATTTGCTTTTCTTACCAAAATCATTCTATCATTGTTTTATTTTTTATTTGAAAAAACATATCTTTATTTAAATTTTAACAATTATGAAAATAAGTTTTTTAATAATTATTTTTACATATAATATTTTATTATTTATTTATAATACTTAGATTAATTATTTATCAATTATTTTCATTTTTTACTAATCCAAGATATATCCTATTAAATCTAAATTTTATGATAGGAAGATATATTATTTTTATTTTTTTCAATCTATGAAAAAGAAATAAAGAAATAATATTTTGATAAAAATTTATTATTTATTTATTACCATTCTAAAAAAAAATTAATAAACAACGTAGTAATTATTAAAAAAAATATTCTTAATTCAACTACAATTGTATTCCGTTTCATTTCTATCGTAGATAGATTACTAAAAGCAATTTGAAGTAAGACTAGTAGAGTGAAACCTCAGATTCGAAAGATCAAGATTATTAATGCACGTCCCGTCAAAAAAATAAAATAAAAAATTATTATTTAGAAAAACGCCGGAAAAGAAGAGAAGAGAGAGATGGATAAAGATGTAAATTAAGAGTTGGTCATTTTGATGAAAAGCCCTAATCCCACTTGTACCTTTTTTTTTTTTTTTTTACCGTTTTCCACCGAGAACTGAGAAAAAGTCTGTGCCTTGTTGTCTTGTCATTTAGCACTTAGCAACAGCACTATGAGAGAGAAAGTTTGAAGGCCAGCTATTTAGAGGTTACTGAGCCAACAACTCGTCCATTCTAATTCAACCACTTGGTTAGGGTTTTGGGGTTATGGGGAAATGGGCTCTTTCTTAAATCAACTATCAATCCAAGGAGTTTTCAGTCCGGTTCTAATCTAATTATTTACTATTTAAAACCAATTCAAACTTTGTTTTTTTTATAACAAATTATATTTATCAATTATAAAAACATTACTCTTTTTTAAATATTTCTTAAAAATATTTTTTTAAATAAATAAAATATTGTATAACTTAATTTTTCTATATCGGTAAAAATAGAGATTTTACTAATATATTTAAGCAATTATTATTTAAAAAAAAACAATTTAGAATTGTTAAAATAAAAAAAACTGAAAATTTTCAATATAACATTTTAGAATCATGATAATATTTTTATTTTAAATTAAGAAATCATGAGTTCATATTATTTTCATTGTTATCATTTTTCAGAGTAATTTTTGTTTTTCTCTTCAAAAATAATTTACTTAATAATTTAATACAAAAATTTAGTTCTAATATCACTAAAATTCACTTTAACGAGAGGAGTATATTATATTTATTCAAAAATAATAATAACATTTGTACCATGAATTAAAAAAAATATAAAAAATAATACATAATTAAATAATTTATTATATAAATTTTTATACCTTATATCTTAAGTATCCTAATGATTGTCATTTATGAGAGATATAAAATAAAAAATATATTTATTAAAATTAAAATATTTAGATACATTATTGTATGAAATTTGTATAATTAGTAACTTAAAACAAACATAATGATATATATATATATATATATATATATCACTTTTATCAATTTTATTGAATGTATTATAATTTTTAATGTATTTTAATAATAAACCTATATAAACAATTAGTTTACTTTTATTTCATTTCATTTTACTTTAGAATTTTAATTTTTATCTCTAAATTTGTCATATTGAATTCTATAATATTAATACAATAATTTTTATTATTTTTATAATAAAATACATAAAATATCAATTTAATTTTTAGTATTAATTATATATTATTATTTAATAAAAAATATCTATTTATTATAAATTTATAAAAATTTACATATAATATAATATAGTATTGATGATAAATATAATTAAATTTATATAACTATATATATTAAAAAATTAGTATATTTTATAATTATAATATAACTAATATATATAATTTATATTATAATAGTATTTATATCTGAAAAAGGGGTTAAAATTATTTTTTATTAATAAAAACCTAATTATATTAAAGCACATGTACGATAATTTATAATTTCATAACATAAATAACTAATATCAAAACAATTAAAATTTTATCCACCAACAATGCTACTCTAAAAATATTCCATTAATATTAATAGCTTCAAGAGCTTAAGACTTAAATTTATACGACACTATCTCTGTAAAAGAGAGCAACCCCTCTCTCGTTTAGCGAAAAAAAAGAGGAAAACCCAATGACCCATCTCTTGCTTTCTATATTTCTCTCAGGTCTTTCATTGGTATAAGCAAATATACCCAACTATCAGCTTCCATACATTGTTTCTCTTTTTCTCTATTACCCCAACTTCTCTCTCTCTCTCTTTCAAGAATTCAACATGGTATGTTATTTTCTCTGTGTTTAATTTACCAAAGCTATTTTTTTTCCCAATTAAAGTTTGATTTTTAATTAATTGCAATTTCTCATTTGTGTTTTTAGTTTGTACATCTACTTCCTCGTTGGCTTCAAGTACTTTTCACTGAGAAATTCTACAACGCTTGTTTAATTCACGAAGACGCCAAAAAGAACGAGAAGAACGTTTACTGCTTAGACTGTTGTATCAGTCTTTGTCCTCACTGTTTACCTCCTCATCGCTCACACCGCCTCTTGCAGGTTTATTCTTTTCCCACTTCAATTAATTTCTTTTCTTCTTCTTGAAATTAGTTATCAATTTTCATTTCTTATTTCTCTAATTGTCATTATTGGGTCTTTTCTATTATTTGTTATTTCAGATAAGGAGGTATGTTTACAACGATGTCATTAGGTTGGATGATGCTTCCAAGTTAATTGACTGTTCCTTGGTTCAAGTAAGTTAATTAATGACTTAATTATTCAGTACTCACTACTCAGAAGTTCAGTAATTTAAAATAAATTAACCATTATTGACTTGAAGATGAATGATAATATCCCATAAAATTGCATCCATTTTATTTACCTAAATCGTTTATATAATAACATACCATGTTGAATTTGATAATTATGATATCATGATTTACAGAAGTTGTAAAGACCATAATTGAAATGGGCATCTGAAAAATTATAACTTGCAAAATACCCATTTTCAATTGGTTATCATAAATTTTTTTAATATTATATATAAACTGATTGAGAACGAATCATAAAGTGTTTCCCATTCAAATTTCTTTAATTGTTATCTTAATCCTCTCTACTTTATTTATTTCTCTGTACATGTAATGTGTAATGTACGTACAGTCATACACAACGAACAGTGCAAAAGTGGTATTTTTGAATCAAAGGCCACAAACAAGGACCTTTAGAGGCTCCGGCAATTTCTGTACCACCTGTGACAGAAGCCTTCAGGACCCATACATTTTCTGTTCTCTCTCCTGCAAGGTCCTTTTTTTTTCAAAAAAAAAATATATATATATATATATATTCAATTTCTCAAATACCCTTTTCAAATTTGCAATTTTGCTAATCTGGGTCGGTCCAATTTCTTCTTGATTACAATGTTGTCGCAGGTTGATTACCTTATCAAAGCAGAAGGTGGGCTTTCCAAGTACCTATTTGAGTGCAACTTCATGGAATTACCTGAACCGGGTTCAGAAGAGGGTTTGGCTACTCCAGATTCGGTTCTTGAACAGGACGGTTCGGTCCGAACGTCATCTGACTCGGGTGGGTATGGTGGTGTGGGGTGTAAGACTTTAATCTGCACTGCTACGACTGAAATTGTGAGGAAAAAGAGAAGCAGTGTTTCGGCGTATCGGGTAGCTTGTAGGCCGGAATATTCAACAGGGTCCGAGATTTCTGGTGGTTTAATAAACCGGAGAAAAGGGACTCCACAAAGAGCTCCTCTTTATTGAATTTATGTACGAAAATATATATAAATTAAGAGACTATAAGAGGAAGGTTAACTATGGGAGACTCTATTAGAATTATTGATTGTATTTGGGGATTGATTTTTAGGAAAAGAAGAGAAAAAGAAGCCCTTCCAATTTTGTAAGGAAGTTCACTCGGTCGGGTCGGGTGGATTTATTTTGTGAGTCGATAATAGTTGGATGTTTTGTGGCAAAAAGTGCCCTATTACGTTGCTTTTTGCCCTGTGTTTTCACATTCATGTTTTGGACATATCTTCTCTCAAATCTCAATTATACTTCTTTTAATATCGGATTTGATTTGCCCTCATTTTTGGATTTTCTTACATACAAAGATCTTTGGATTGGACAGAGAGTATTGATAAAAGTACAAAACCAAGCCATTGAATTTTTTTTTATCTTTCCCTGGTTTGCTCCCAATTGTTTTTTTTTTTTTTTTGTAACTTTTATCGTGGAATTCGTATTAGCTCTTAGTCGATACTATTTACTTAATAAAGTGGTGCACGAGATCTTTATTCGTGCTAAAAATTATTATATTTGTCGGCTTTATAATAGTGTGATTAATGGTCTGCATATATTTGGGCTTTTGGACCAAAATCCTCGATATGGTTGGTTGTTAAAAAATAAAATCAATTTAAATTAATGAATTTTGAAAATGAATTTTCTAATCAAATTTTTGGGTTTGTTTTTCGGATTAGTGAAGGAATCGTTTTTTTAATGGCTTTTATTTATTATTATTTTTAATTATTATATTATAGTATTTTAATATTTTTAATGTTAATTTTATTATAATTTTTTAATTTAAAGATTTAAATTTTAATCATTTATTTTATATTACTATTTATAATAATAATAATAATAATATAAGTCAGATTTAAAAAATAAGACATAAATAATTTGGGTATGTTTTTATTCCTTAAAAAAAAAAAAACAATTCGAGTAGAGCTTATCGAATTTCTTCCTCTATAGCCATTATCAGGTTAGACCTTACAAATATATATATATATATTTGGGGTATGTTTATGTATCAAACATATGAAATCGATTAAATCTTATCCTAGGTCTGTCGTTTTGAGAGTCGGGTTCTTCTCTCCCGTTAGGATTTTCACCCTTTTTCTTCTTCTTCTTTGTCTCTATTGCTACCATCATCTCCTCTCTCTTTTTTTTTCATCAACCCATCTTCGACCCCTTGTCTCATCCTTCTTCGTTTTATTTTTGGAAAATAAGGCTATAGCGTCCTATATAGCAGTTTTCTTTTCGTGACAGTTTTACCAGCTAGCTTTTCCAGGGTCGTCGAAGTCTTTGAATCATATCATCTCTCGGTGGTTGAAGATGGTGGTGTGGATTTAACTCTTCCACGTTGTTTCCTTCAAGTTGGTTTGCTTTGGTTTCGGTTGCTCTATTTTGTCTCTTCGGCAGTATTTCAACGTTTGTTGGTGGTCTTTATTGTGCTCTAGGATGGCTGTGTTTCGGTACTACTACTAGGTGGTTGGTCTCTCCTCGCCTCTAGCATCGGTGAATTTTATTGGCTTATTCGGCTGGGTGGGTGGTTGTTTTACTATGTTTTAAAAACTTGTATGTATTTTGTTTTTTTTTTCCTTTGATTAAAATAAAGTTATTTATCGTTATATTTGTCGTTTGTGATGAATTTGTTTGTTAAAATGATTCCAAGATAATTTATTGTTTATTTTGTGACTACTTACTCAACTCACACATATATTGGTCTTGTTATATTAGTTTGTTAGTTGTATTTAATAGTTCTGATATTGTTTACTATTGTAACTTCATTTCTTATTAAATGAAATTTCTATTAATTATTATTAAAAAAAATAATATTAAATTTATCACAATTTTTTAATAATTTTTAATTTATTAAAAAAAATTCTTTAATATATTTAATAGTTATGTTATATTTAAAGACTTTCATTCGTTTTGATAACAAATTTAATTGAAGAAAATAGCACATGACACGTGACCATTTTTACTATATTTGTCAAGGTATTGAACAAAACTTATACAGAAATCTTTAAATGTAATAATACAAACGTTATGAGTTTGAAAATGTTATGAGTTTTTTAACGTGTAAATCAATAATTATGAAACTATATAATAATTATAAGAAATCCAATACTTTTTTTTTCATTATTCTTTATTGAGTTGTTGGTTTATTCATAATCGTGATATCTGGTGGTTTAATTACTGATGGTAAAATTAATATTTATTTAGTTTAAATTATAAATTTGAATAACATTAATTATGTTTCATGAAAAAGATAAATACAACATATAAAATTAGGGGAATATAAACTTAAAATTTTTACACTTATTTTAAAATTGATATTTAATTATTTTTTTAACAATTTGATGTTATTATTTTAAAGAAGTGACAAGAATAATTAATTATTTTATTAAATTTATAACAATATTTATCTAACATAAATAAATATTATATTTATGTTTGTACAATTAATTTTTATAACAATAAGAATAAAATATTACAAAAACATAAATACCGAACTTAATTATCATTTATGCAACAAATAATAGATCTTTGAGGCGTTATCCGTGACAATTGTTAGAGAGAATTACGAGAGTGTCCTATTCTTGACTCTTTTTGTCAAACATTTGTTGCATATACAACAAGCTTTTAACAATGCTTGGTTATGTGATTCTAAAATTACATATTAACGAATAAATATAATCTATCTCAATTATCAGTTCACCCTATTGACTTCTTATTTTTCTTTTGAAGTATCGTTGTCATGCGTTAATAATTAAGATTATTATAATTACTGATATTATCATAATTAAAATAGATATTTTATATGTTTTTAGTAAGATAATAATAAAAATTATTATTAAAATATCTTCACCCATATTATACTGTTTTTGCTTAGTTTATTTTTTTGTGTTTACGCCCTGCCCTCTTTAATTTATTTGAGATCAAACTTTTAATCGACACTATAGTATATATATATATATATATATAGTGAAAGAGGTAATAAATAAAATATTGATTATGTACCCGCAAAATCTTGGAATTTGATTTTTTGTTGGTAGTTGAGTACATTAATATCCTTCACCATAAAAATAAACACATCAACAAAAATCAATTATGACTGGTTGAGCGCAGTTAAATTCACAAATTAGGCAGGCTGCATGGGAGGAATTCTTTTTTCCTTCCCTATATTTTAGGAGTATGGTTCTCTCATTGAAAGATAATAAAAATATATATATTAAAATATTATTTTAATAAATAACATTAGTTAAACATCATTTAACATAGACATTCAATCAATTAATTTTATTATTATTGAAATGTTATTTTAATAAATAAAGATATTATTCGTATATATGTAATTTAGACTTTTTAATTAGAAATAGAGCGAGGATATTGCTAACAGCAACCTAACTAATTAAGACTTAAGAGTTTTGTTTTCGGGAGAAAATCTTCTAATTTTAACTACTGAGATTGATTCATTTTCAAACAGTTTTAATTTGTAATTTTAACACATTGCCATTAAAATTAACTTTCAAAAACAATATATAGAGGAGCTGTCTTTAATGATAGGAGGAAATTTGAAGAAGTCAACTATATATGGTTTAAAATTTTCTTCCTACCCGAACAATTTTTAATAGATTGATTGTATAAATTTTGCTATCAATTTTCTTCTCCTATTCTTCTCAAGTTTAATAACCCATTATTTGTCTGTAATTTTTCTCTCCAGTTTTATAATTTACTTAATTTTAACTAAGTCATGAGCTGGAAGCTTTGGTAGAGACCTCCAAAGCTGAAACAGATGATAATGATTCGAATGATGAAAATGAAATCTATAACTAGGTGATCGAGGTTTATTTTCATTCAAGGGAAACCGTCTATTTTTAAAATAATATGAAATATAAAAATATAGTTGATATTTATAATATTATTATCGATAAAAATATTATAATCGATAACATTAAATTACATAAAAATAATAAAATAATGATATTTATTTTAAATAAGTGATCAAATATAGAATATTTTAAATTTATAATATAAAAGAGTCATAACAATTATTATTTCTTCTTATTTTTTGAAGAAATTTTGTATCTAAAAAATAAGAAAAAAAAAACAGAGTGAATAAATAATACTTATTATATTTTCTACTAAATCATGTACTATAGTTGATGATTTGTTTTTACTTTTCCATTAAAACTTTGTGAAAATAATTTATATTATACTCTTTTTCAATTCAATTAAAGCGCGCATACATATATGTATATATATAGATAGAGGTAGTGATGTATGCTTTAATTAATAAGTAGGTACATGTAGTTGTAATCACGCATAGAGTACATTCATAATTCAATTGGTTAAGTTAAAAGGGTTTAATTTTGAACTTCTACACCCAACATTCAAAATAAATATTTATTTTTTTAAATACATAATATTAAATTAATTAAATTATAATATCTTAATTCCATGGGTTAAGTTATGATATCTTTTACTAAAGTTAAAAGAATTTAATTTTTAACTTCCTATCCCCAACGATCAAAATATATAATTATCTTTTAAAGTGAGAAAATATTTTTTACATTGCATTAAATTAGTTAAGTTATGATATACATTGTTATAATAAAGAATATTTAAGAAATTTAAATTTAATTTTAAAAAAAATTATTTATAATAAATTTTAAATTGATATACCTATAAATCGACTTAAAATTTAAAATCAATTATAATAAAAAACTTACTTTAAATAAACTTAAAAGTAAAAATATTTAAAAAATTAATAATTAACATCGATTGACATGTATAACTTACGTTACAATTGACATATAACGTCAAATATACATATCAACTGACCCGAAGTCATGTCATATGTATCGTTAATTGTACATGTTAATCGATGTATCATGTAACGTCAATTTTACGAATCAATCAATGCTATATTTTTGTGAACTTATTCTTACATGTATTAAACAATATATTATTTTTTTAATTAATTTGCTACATTTATTTATTATGTGTTTATAATTTATATTATTAGATAGTTTATAAGTGAAAAGAACATTATATATTATTAAAAGTATAATGAATTTTTTAGTTATTTAAATTTTATGTATTTATTTTTATATAATGTTTTGATTGTTATTATAATAATATATAAACTTCGTATAATAAATTGTTAAATTTATTGGTGATTAGTATATGTATATTTATTAGATACATATTTAATTTATTTAATACATATAATAGAAAATAGATAAATTTTGGATATCAAAGTATAGAATTAAGTGATTATGTTTTTTGAATAAGATTTTATTGGAATTTGTTCGTGGAAATAATAACAATGAAATCAATATGATTCGATCCACATGTGTTAAATGTTAAAATATTTTTTTTTGATGTTGATGAGGTTAAGTGAAAATGAGAGTGAATTAGATACATTTTATCAAAATAAGCACTCCATGTATAATGTATAGACGAAAAATATATTTCATACTAAAACTTTTAGAATAAATTTTACTAAAATTAAAATTGTTTAATTTTGAACATCAACACAGAAGATTCAAAATAAATATTTATCTTTTAAAGTAAGAAAATATTTGTTACATACTATTATAAATCTTAACATTATAATTTTTGTATAAGCATATATTTATCAAAGTAAGATTGTACTGTACATGATAAAAATGATATGATTATATAAATTTTTTATACCAATAATGGATGTTGATTTAAAACGTACTTGAAACTTTATTTAATCTATCTAAAATTTTATTTAAAATTATTTAGCTTGAATTTTTCTTTCATTTAAAATTTAAAATTATTATTTTTAAATGTAATAAAAATATAAAAATAAATTAAATATTGATTTAAATAATTTTTATAATAAAATTATTTTGATAGGTAAAAAAATTACATAAAATAAATTAATATTATTTTGTTAAAATATTTATCATCAATTTTATTATACCATAGTATATAGATTATCACCAAACATTATAAAAATAATTATAATAAAATTCAAAATAATTTATTACAATAAAATTATATTTAACATATATAATATGATGTATTAAAAATACCTAAAAGGAAAAAATAAATCACAACCGATGAGATTGTTTACTTAAATAATCATGTTTAATTTTTTTTAATTTTTCGTATTTCATTTAAATTTATTTACATAAATATGAAATCATAATTTACATTATCTTATTACTATCCTCCACCCATAAAAAATAAGGGTGGAATAGTTTTTTTAAAAATTAATAGGCTAATATGATATTCTATGCCAATTAATTATTCCTTAAATTATAATAAAATTGAGTAAAGAGAATAACCATTCATAAATATTTAATTTAGCAACAGAGAAAAATACATGCATGATATTTTATTTATTGTAAAATTAATGTTTAAATTTTATATTTTTTATTTTTGATAATTTATTCGTATTATTACTAAAAAGTTATCGTATAAAAACAAAACTAATTTTTTTTATCTTATTATTTTATTTTCAACTTTATTATATATATATTATTTTAACTTGAATTAGACAACTATATTAGAATTGAAGAAAAAATTAAATAAAAAAAATGATTAATTATTTTTATAAAATTAGTAAAAAAATAAATATAAAATTTAAATATTATTTTTAAAATAAATAAGAGAATTTTTCGTTTGACATACATCCCTTAATAATAAAGGTGGTGGTGTATGTTGAGGTTTGGACTTTTAGCTTCAATAGACCTTCTTTGTAATTTGTTATACTAATAATTGTGTATTTATAAATCTCTTTCTCATATCACTAACTTATAATCCAAAAAAATCACTAAAAACATGGATGATGAAAAAGGCTTTAATGATTATAACACTTTTTTTTGCCTTAAAAGAAAACCTCTCTTTTTGGTACCAATATTATATTAGTAAGAGATTCGTGCTTACAGTTCCCATTGAGAAATAGGTTTATAGTTTAAGAAGGAAGTTGTGTACCATTAAGAGTTCAAACCATAAAACCCTCTTCCTAAAGATTATAATAACTCTTCATATATAGTCTAATATAACAAATTAACTATCATTTGATTGGTGTAATTATAACACTAATTGATCAAGGAAAAGTTAATAAATATAAGTTAGGGTTTAATTGTAAATATAAATAAGTATTTTTGTTAAATGTATTGTAATTATTTTTTAATAATAATAAGATTAAATTATTATAAAAAAATAAATATAAAATTTAAATATTATTTTAAGAATAAATATAAAAATAGTTGAATTACTATCCCTCGATAAATAAGAAATGTGGTGGTATTGAAGTTTGGATTTTCAGTCTAATTAAACCTTCTTTGTAATTTCTTATACAAATAGTTGCGTATTTATATTAAAAAAAAAACCACATAAAAAGTTAGAAAAAAATGTTTTAGTAATTACAACACTAATTTTTTTCTTAAAAAACAACTGCTGTAACTTTAGATCATGGGTTAATTTTTTTTAGTATTAATCTTGTATTAGTGAGAGATCATATGTTATTATTTTTTAATACTTGATATGTACACAGTTGTACGATTTTAGATTATTAACTAAAGTCTATAAATTATCACACCATTACGATAACTCATCATAATTAGTGTAAAAATAGGACAATAAAACTTTAACGTCATCCATTAAATCTCAAATCTATTAATTGGTGCATATTAATTTAGCTATGATGTAAATTTAACTATCCCACTATGGATATATATTTTTTGGGGTCTAAAAAAAGCTTACCCAGGAAATATTTACCCGAACAACTTCACCTAATTTTTGATATTTTATTAAATGTTTATTTTTCAGTGTGACTTGCTTATTACATTATTTATAACATGATATTTACCATATAGACCAACTTACTTCGGTTTCAAATATTAATATTTGAGAATGCAGTTTTGTAGTCAAAAACCAAAACCTACAAGTGACAACTAGGATAAAAGGGTACATATATCACATCATTATTATATAGACTCTTTTTTTTTATGAATTGATAGGTGTAAGATATCATTTAATAAAGAAAGTTTTATTATCATTTAAATTTGGCTTCATATAATGCCTAGCTGGATGAGATAATATCTTTCGGGAAATTTACTTCTTATACTCACTTTCAACACAACACTTATTATTCTTTACGTGCTTACTTTTTCCAAATAATATACTCTAGTTGTAAAGTTGTTCGAGTAGTTGAAAAGTTAACATAAAAAAAATATCTTTAAAATTTATAAAAATAAAAATCATATTTTAATAATATTAAATATGATATATTAATTAAAATTTAATATTAAATAAATTTATTTAATTGAAGTTAAATTTGAACTGTTTTTAATTAAATAACGTTTAATATAAAATTTATAAACTAATTTTTTTTAAATAAAAATACATGAATTAAATATAATAGGTATTATTTTATACATATAAATTTGAAGTAAAATTATAAATTGTATTTTTAGAAAAATAAATTAGTGATTTTTCTATCACGTAGGTAAACAAGTTAATAACACATAATTTTCCAACGTGATCCTGTGTGGCATATGATCATTATCAGGCTCTTATATAGTTTTTCAAGTAAAAGAAAACTCATATAAATTTAAAATAAATATAAAAAAATTCTTATATATTATGTACTTTTCTTTAGCAATTGGTATTTTTAAAGTAAATAAACGTTTTCTGTATTTTTGTATATTATCACATATATTATTCACATAAAACGTAATTAAACTTAAAATATTTTTTCTAATTTTAATGTTGTTCTAATAATAATAAAATATACCATGACCATAGGGTTATTTGTTTTTTATATCAGAATTAGTTATTATGTATTGGCAAGGCAATTCCTAGGAGAAAAAATATATATATTCTTGCTTCGTTCATGTCACATGAGAAGCTTGACTTCTCGTATTGTGCTCACTCCATTGGCCCATTCCGAAATGAGCCCAATAGAACCATCAAAATAACTTTGATTACCTAATGAAAAACAAACTTTACATTTTAGCCCATTCAATGAGCAAGTATTTTCCATAATGGGCCCGTCTAGTCTCTACTATCAAGGATTCTTTTGATGTGGAGGTGGTGTATATAGAATGGAATAGTTGTCGCACGATTCTTGTAGAATGGGTTCGTTTGGAATTTTTTTTCCTAAGTGTTTTTAAGTAGATTAATGTATTTTGAAAGGTGTTTGTAAATCTCTATAAGATATACTTTCAAAATTTTGAAAATTAATATTTATACTTTTAAAATAATTAAATAATACTTACTTTTATAAAACCTAACATTCTGACATGTTAAATAAATATCAAAGACACTCAAAACTATTTTTAATGTTTCCTTCGAACACTTAAAAACTTGTCTTAAAATCATTTTTAAAGGAACCAATTCATTTTAAATCAGTTTGTTTAAAATATTTTTTTTAAAAAATATATTTAAATGTATCCTTATTTTTTGAGAAAGTGTTCTCATCCCATATTAGCTATCAAAGTGTTACTCAAAATAAATTCTAACAGTTTCGTACCAAATATTTAAATATTTCTCTTAAAGTAACTTTTAATCAAATCACTTCATTTTAAACTACTTTTTTTGAAACACTTTTAATAAAAGCATATAGCTGTATCCTGTATCATTCTTACCACTATTACGAATTTACATGGTGTATTTAGATTCAAATATTGATTTTAATTTTAATTTATTTTTAATTTATTTTTACGGATAAGAAAAATAATAATACATAACATAACATGACTGTAATTTGATGTAAAAGCCCCAAAATTCTTAAAGATAAAGTGGACGTTTTCAGCCACAAATGATGAAAAACTTATTTCTGTCCTTTGCCATCCACTCAAACATAAAACCTAAAACCAGATTAACTTCTTTTTCCACTTTACTTTAGAATTACTTAAAAAAAAAAAAAATGGGAGATAAGCTTTCCCAAAACTCCATTAATGCTCTATTGGTGGTACTAAATCTTATGATGTTCACTTGTGTGTCCTCCAATAGGGTTCCACACCCTCCAAAAGGTCATTCGAAGAAGGAAGGAAAATGCCCCAAAGATACCCTTAAGTTTGGTGTTTGTGGTAGTTGGTTAGGTTTGATTACTGAGGTCATCGGGGCTAAACCAAGTGAAGAATGTTGTACACTCCTGAAGGGTCTCGCAGATCTTGAAGCTGCATCGTGTTTGTGCACTGCTATTAAGGCTAATGTTTTGGGAATTGTCAAGCTCCAAGTTCCTATTGCCCTTAGTTTACTCGTTAATTCTTGTGGAAAGAAGGTTCCTCGTGGGTTTGTATGTGCTTAAGTTTTTGTAATTATTATTTTTAAATCAATCGATAATTGATGTGGTTCTACCTACAGGAGATATGAGTCTTAACGTTCCAGCATGAATTGACAAAAGATTCGATAATTTGTAATTATTTGGTTGATTTATTAATGATGTTAGCTCTTAATTTTGTAATTTTATTTAGTCGGTGTATTAATTAATTAGTATATCCGTAGTCCTTAGAGGGCCATATAGTCACGGGTTAAGAATATATATATATATATATATATATATATTTGGTGTTTGATGTGTGCTTATTTTTCTGTTACTTTGTCCATGAATTTGTGACCCCAATTTTGTCTTTAATTACTACAAATTATATTATATGCTACCAACTCAAAAAAATAAACTAATCATGCTATGGTTTGTACTGAATTTAATTTTTAAATCAAATTTAAAGATGCGATTTAAAAATAAGAGAACATCAATCTTACCATAAGATTGTTAGATAATTACTGACTTATTGCATTCTACATGGTTTTGGAGTTATAAGCCTACGCAGATGGACTAAACATCAATTAATTTAATTTATCGCTTCACCTTTTTATTCTATCGTTATATAATAAAATTTATAAAATTTGAAATTAATTAACTTAGAGAAAAATGAATGATTTATTTTTAATTTTTAATTTAATAACTTAAATAATAATCCCGTGTAAAAATAAAATACGAAAAATAGCACACGATATTTTTATATGAAAACAACATAAATCACAATTATTACTTAAGAGTAAAACAACCAGTTCATTAAACCACTTAATTTTCCATTATGAAATCAAATGTTGAAGTATAAATTCGTTCTTATGCTACTTTCCCTAAGATACTATTTTAATGAAATTTACTTACGAGTCTTTGTTCTATTTTCACAATTTTTAATATTAGTGTGAGCAGTATCTAGACCAACGTTTTAATAAGTTTTTCTCCAATGAGATTTTTCACAAATCAAGTACAAAAATGTTACCACAAAAACACAAATGTTGGTATATGTTTTAGAGCAAATTTAATAATTAATAATAATAATTAGATGATTTAAAATATATGTTACTTAAATCAAATCAACTAGCAAATTTTAAAGCAATTAAATTAAACACAAGTTCATTAATGATAGCTTCTTTAAAGATTAATAATAAAACCAAATAATTAAGATATTACACACACAATTATTTGATCTAATAATTTAAGAACAAAATTAAAGAATGATATATAAGAACATAAGATCAAAATATCATAAACTAATTAGGTTTATTAATAAATCAAACACACTTGCTAATGTTTGATAGATTAACTAAATAAAGAAACCTAAAAAATTACGATCTTATATTTGCAAAACAAGATAGAGAAATTAAGGAGAAAATAATGATCTTGTATGGTTGATTAAAACAATGAAAAATGTGTTTTATTAATAAGAAAAATTAAAACTCTTAATTCTATAAAACTGATAAATATATTTTATATTACAAATAATATTAGTAAACCTCATTAATCAAGAAAAAAATTATTTTTAGAAGAGTTCTTTTAAAGTAAACTCTTTTAAAGTATATTTTAGGCTATATCTTATCTAATATTTTAGTTTATATTTTAACCTATAGCTTATCCTAAATTTTAGCTTAAAATTTGAGATATATATTCAAAACAATGAAACACATTAAAGAATAGGTTAAGTAGTAACAAGTTGTTTCAAGTTTAAATAAATATTTTAACAATAAAGATAATTCAAATATTGTGAACATGTGCTAATGAATGAATGAATGAATACAATATAAAAGATATATCTGAAATACGACTGTATAAAATTCTAATATTTTTGAACTTTACTTGATAAACTTAATAATAAGTTTAAAAATAAGTTTATATGTAAATATTTTTTTTATAAAATAACCAATACTTATAATTTTTATATTATAATTACAACAAATTTTGGTGAAGATAAATATCTTCATTTTATCTATTTTTAATTATCCCTCCTAAAATCGACAAACATGTAATTGTTATTTTCTTAACTGTTTTTTTTTAAAACACAAGATGAATTAACCTAATACATCAGATGGTACTGAAAATGGATTTAAATGGATTTTTGTCACTACAAGTTCCATTTGAGTCAAATTCAAAAAATGAATTTTTGTTCAAGAATGAAATATTATTGGAACTGTCCATATCTAGTTCATCCTTAAGAACCATATCACATCCCTAATCTAATGAAATATGATGAATTGAGATGGTATTTTGTAAATATGTAGTTATCTTAAATATATTCATTATTTTTTTTATTTTTCAATTGCTTGGGAAGGACAAAAAAAATATTTTGTACATTTTTAACAATTTATGATTTTTAGTGGACCTCTCAATAGGATTCGAACCCAAATGAAGTTCTGACCTTCTATGAGAGAAAAATAAACTAATGGATCTTGTAGGATTCTTAAAAAAATATTTGATTTCTTTCGAAGTAGATGATTATTCGTCTGCTCTTCACAAGACTCACTCATTATTCATTCCATTAATAATAACTTTAATCACATAGATGATTAAAATATAAGATAATTATATGACTTTTATTTTGTTTTACAACCTAATTTTTTTATAAACCTAACATGCTAAAATTTAAATAAAGAAAAAAGATGTTAGAAAAAAATGACAGAGAATATATCAAGACCATGTTTTCATCTATGCCTATAATTTCTTTTTTTTGCTATTCAATTATTTTAGACAACTTTAATTCATTAGCATATTCATAACATATCATATTTCTAAAACTGAAAATAAAATTTTTTTCAACGAAATTGTCTTAAAAATACATAATTCATTTTAATTCTTAAAGTCAAATTACAATAAAATAAGGAAAAAAAAAACTATTGAAAAACATTTAAAGAGTGAAAATCTTTTTTTAACTCACATATTTTCTTTGAGAAGAAGATCACATGTTTTTAACAGTTAGTTTTTTAATAGAATTTTATAAATAAAACCAACTCTACATGTTATAAATTATAGGATTACATACTTAACCCATAAACTTTAAAATTAAATTATTTTTTTAAATAATTATAGGATGCATGATATCGTGCACCCTAAATGTCACCATTATTAATGGTAGATTGTTCGAGAAATTTTTTTGTAAAATTTGTATCTATCAAATTATAAAATTCATCGTCTAGGGTTCAAATTAATTATAGTATTTATACATGCAATTAGTTATTTTAAGTTGAAAACTATAGAAAATAAAAGATTTAAACCTAAAGGTAATTATAATTCACTTTTGTATTGGATTAAACATTGAACACTTAATCAGGGTTTACTTCCCAAAAACCAAGCTAACAAGTAAATGTCAAGTGTCATGACTTGTTATTGAACCTTGAGATTTTACGTTTATATATACGTAGATATGCTAAAAATAAAATGGGATTATCTTAGGACAAGAACATTAATTCATCCCCTTTAATATATATATATTGTTTGTAACATAATAACCAAATGGACACATAACACCATAGTAATAACTTTCATAGTGTACAAGCTTGAGAACATAAGCATATGAATCAAACACAAGTGAAAGAATTAAAAAGAAACAAATAAATCAAAAGAGAAATCCACATAAGGTATGTAGAAGTGGATACATATAAAACTCAATTAATCAATCAAATCAAGAGCATTGGAAGCCAGTTGGAGTAGTTTTTCCACAATAGTTCAAGAGCAAGCTCAAAGAGACGGGTACATTAAGATTGATACCCAAAATGTTAGCCTTAATTGCAGTGCAAAGACAAACAGCTGCTTCAAGATCAGCTAAACCTTGAATGAGGCTGCAACAAGGTGTCTTTGGTGGAGTGCCCACAACAAGATGTACTAAACCATTAAGCAAGTTAGCACACACTCCAAGCTTTAGGGTGTCTCTTGGGCAAGTAGGCTTAGAAGTAGGAGGGTTTGGTTTAGGATTTGTGGGTGAGTGCTTTGGTGGAGGTGGGCATGGAACATAAGTTGAACTCACCATTGTGAAAAACAATATATTGAGGCAGAAAAATAAAGCACCAGTTGTCATTGATTTGGTTTTTCAACTTACTTTTAGTGCTCTTCTAGTAGCGAGTGTGACTAGTTGGAATATGAGTTAGGAGCTAAGAGTTTAGGGGTTTTATAGGTGAAAATTGTTTTTTTTTCTTTTATTCTTTTTGGGAAAATTTCTACAAAGCTCAAGAGATTTAAAAAAAAAATGCAAAAATACTTTTTTATTTTAAAAAATATACTATCTCTTGTCCCATTTGAGACAAATTTCACAACAATCCACTAGCTATACAAGTTGTAATACTTAGATTTATTAAATATTTTTGTAAGTTTAATCTACTAATTTAAAAAAAATGATCATAAAAATAAATTATCAATTTTTATATTTTATTCATTTTTTTTCTCTATTTTTTATTAAAAAGAAGAAAAAACTGCTCTGGATTTTTCATGTAAGTTTCTTTGTTAAAAAAAAAAAAAGAAAAGTTAAAAAATAGCTAATGGAATTAATTGCATTGTTTTGTTATTGTGATGTGATTTGTTAGAAACAAGTGAAGAAAGGTGCTAACAAATATAGGTAATGGGTGTAAGTAGTCTATTTGCAAAAGTTGTTGGACAAGTAGGACCGCTCACCCTTATTATTTGGAAAATTTGTTGAATTACACTTTAAATTTTACTTATAAATACATTTTATTTATGATATTATTAACTTTAAAACTTCTAATCTCGTACATTATTATAAAAAATTCATTTTAATTGTAAAATTGATCCTTTTTAGTTATTTTTTTATAATAAAATATAAATTTTGTATTTATTTTACATAAATAAAAGACTAAAAATGCTAAAAAAAAATGTATAATGATTGGAGTAAAAGTGACAATTCCATTAATATCAACGCTAAAATACATTTTTAAAATAATAAAATGATTTATTATTTTATCATGATATCTTGTCTAGAATTGCTTTATTTTAATTGAATTTTTTCAAATATATCCTTTAAAAAATTTTAAAATAACATTTGCGCTCAATTACTATTTTATTCCTTAAATTTTATGACTTCTGCCAAATTCCTTTGGTAAATGTCCTTCTTAAAAAGAAAAAAAAAGAATAAAAGGGATATGATTCTTAGGATAAAATATATAAATGTTATATAATTTTTTTGATATTATAAGCTTTAATTTTTTTTTGTTTTTACACATTATGTCCAAATTTGAGATTAAATTGAAATAAACTTCAAAAGTATAAAAAATTAAGGTGATTAATATATATAAAAACTAAATTGTAAAATAATAATAATAAAAAAATCATAATAAAATAATAAAGGGATCAAAACTTAGAATATTGAAAAATTTAGAGACTATTTTCGTATTTCATCCGTTTTGAAATATCTAATTTTTGTTTATGTTTTTTAATTAATGGGTATCGATGTTATCAAAATATAAATTTTTAATATGAATATTTTATTAATAATAATTTTATCTAAAATTAATCTCGTATAATTGATAAAATAAAATTTTTATTGTATTAATAATAAAAAATATTTTGTTAAATTAAAAAATAATAATAAATTAAATAAACCATGTGAGTGAGAAGATTATCTTATTGGACAAAGTTGGAGTGCTCGACTAGCTGGCAATACAAGTTGGGAATTTTCAAATTTTGCAAGTGGCTGGCACAAGAAACAAAAAACAACCTTTATATATTGAAGCTGAAAATGGCTTAATTTACATAAATAATAAAATGTCTGGTCATTTCTTGGTTTAATTTATATATATTTATAAAGAAACGCGTTATCTCAAGTTTTTTTAGGTTCGTATTTTTTGTATTTTTCTTTTTATTGATATAAATATAATATAGACTGGAAATTTTGGTGCTATCACATGGATGCAAAGATAGACCAATATCCTTTCACAATTATAGAGCACTCAAAGATGACTCGGATCATTTGTATGCTTTTGAAACTCATATATAATAAATTATGTGTTTAGACATTTTTGTATTATATATATATATTTTAATTAGGTAATGTAAAATTTAATTAAAATAAAAAGAACTATTTCACTCTCCCTGTATCTATTGCTCTCTAATGTATTCCTGTTCTTCTCTCTCTTCGTTCCTTTTCTTCTTCTTTTCAATCCATATAATACACTTTGGTACACACAACATAAGCTTATTAATTATTTTAAATTACGAGGAATTTAATAGGATATGAGGCACCATTTTTTCATTAAAAAATGAAAAAAAAACCCAAAAATTAGAAAATTTATTAATTATATGTATACGTAAATTTTAAAGATTGTATAAGTAATATGAGTCATGAAATTAAAAAATTAACCCGTAAATCTAATGTTATTTATAAATATTATATTTTTATATTTTTTAATTAATATAGAACATTTTTAATGATATATTTAATGAATCGTATTAGATAAGTTAAATATAATTATATTGATTTGTATTATAATTATTACATATAATTTTTGGTTACAAACTATATAATATAATTAGAAAAAATTAATTTTATGTATTTTAATAAAATAATTTTTATTATAAAATTTATTTTTATATTTTTATGATGCAAATTAAACGACTCCGGATAAGGTATAAGGTATAAGAAATTTTTCAAAAGCTAGCTTGAAATAGCTACACTTAATTAGTTTCTATATAAATCACTTATAGAGATTTGATTTTTTATAGTTAAAATTGCGAACCTTTTTGGCTGTCAAAAACTCAAAATCGCAATGGAGGCTTAAGGGAGATGGACAAGTGATACAAGGAGTAATTATATATGATACCAGTGGACACAAATGTCCCTTCGTTGTATATCTATGAATTAAATTTTATTAAAATATATAAAATCATTAAATATATATCACATATAAGATATTTAGTGGTTTCAAATATTTTTTCCGAGATACAAGAGTTTGTTTGGGAGCGTTATTAAAAAAGTTTAATTTTCTCTGTGAATGAACAATTTCTGAAAAACAAAAAAGGCATTATCTTATGTTTGTAACGGTATAGTTGGCTGATTCAAGATTTTTTTAATAATCTTAAATATTTGTATAAGATGTATATATATTTTGTGTATTTTTATAGGACTATTTTATTAAAATTTATCAAAAAATCAACTCTTTCAAAAGCTTAAACTAATAAGAAGATGATAACATTAATTTTATATATACATTCATTACTCTTCTGTAAGTATCATTCTATGCATTATATAGATCAAAAACTTTGAATTCAATAATTAGACCTATTAGGTCTCGAACATATGGAACATAGAATTTTCAGTTTTGACATTATATTAAAAATTTATATTTTTAATATTTTTTTTTCAAATTAAAAATAAGTTACAGTGAGTATAATTTGCCTACAACTTCTAACATACCCACTATAAACTATTTCTAATTTAAAAAATATATATTAAAAGTATACATAAATTTATACTCATATTAATTAGGGTCTAAAATGTAAGTGAAAATTAATTTTAAAAATTATAAAGTTATTTAATTTTAAGAAAATTTTATATCGTATCATATTTTAATTTGTTAGAAATACTTAATAATTGTATTCTATTCTGTAATCAAATGAATATACATGGTGTCTTTATATAAGAATTACAAGTAAACTAGATATATCTAAAGTAACTAAATATAGATATCCCTAAAGTAAATAGATATACATTAGCAGATATATATATATACATTAATATGTTACTAGATATATATTAACATCCCTCAAACTCAAGGTGGATGTGAGACCAACTTGAGGTTGTCAACCAAATTACGAGTGCATTCTTTGGGAAGTGCCTTAGTGAAGATATCTGCAAGTTGATCGTTGGAAGAAACGTAGAAAAGCTTGAGAGCATCATGGATAAGATGAGAGCGAATGAAGTGACAATCAATCTAGATGTGTTTAGTCCGTTCATGAAAGACATTGTTATGAGCAATATGAATTGCACTCTGTTTATCACAATAAAGAGGAGTAGCAGAGGATGTGGACACACCCAAATCCTTAAGAAGCCATCGTAGCCAAAGAAGCTCAGATGTGGTATCAGCAAGATCACGATATTTTGCTTCAGTACTAGAGCGGCCCACGAAGGTTTGTTTCTTACTTCGCCAAGAAATCAAGGAAGAACCAAGGAGAAAGCAATAACCTGTAGTGGACCTACGATTAGTTCTCCTGCCCCAATCAGCATCAGAGAATGCACGAAGTACTAAAGGAGAATCAACTGAGTAGAAAAGGCCATGGAAGATAGTGCCTTTCAAGTATCGTAGAATACGTAGAACTGCAGCATAGTGAGTTGATCGTGGAGCAGATAGATACTGGCTCACCTGATGAACATCATAAGAGATGTCTGGACGAGTAACTATAAGATAAACCAGACTGCCAACCAATCGTCTATAAAGAGAGGGATTAGACAATGGTTGCCCCTTTGATGGTGTCAGATGCGCATTAAGTTCAACTGGAGTGTCAATAGTCTTGCTGTCAGTGAGTCCAGCTTGAGATATGAGGTCAGATGCATACTTTGCTTGAGTAATGTAAAGACCATCTATGGAACGAGTGATCTCAAGACCCAAGAAATAGCTTAAATGTCCAAGGTCTTTTATCTCAAACTACTGACTAAGAAAATCCTTGAGTTCTTGAATGCCACTGAGGTCATCACCAGTTATGATCATATCATCCACATATAGAAGAAGCAAAATGGTGCCTTTATCATTACGACGAAGAAATAAGGTAGAATCATAAGGACTGGCAGTGTAACCCAAGCGAAGGATGGTGGAGCTGAATTTGGCAAACCATGCTCGTGGAGCTTGTTTAAGGCCATAAATTGCACGTCGAAGGCGACAAACCTTATTTGTTTCAACAGAAAGACCATGAGGAGGTTGTATATAGACTTCTTTATGCAGATCCCCATTAAGGAATGCATTTTTAACATCCATATGAAAAAAGGTCCCATTTACTAGCAGCAGTAACAGCTAAGAGGGTACGAACAGAGGAAATATGGGCAATTGGAGCAAAAGTCTCTTCATAATCAATCCCATACTCTTGTGTAAAACCTCTTGCTACAAGACGAGCCTTGTAGCGATCGATAGACCCATCAGAGCGAGTCTTGATCTTATAGATCCACTTACTACCAACCACAGATTGACCAGGAGGGAGAGTAACAAGATCCCAAGTATGGTTTTTGGTTAATGCATCAATTTCTTCTTTCATTGCAATCTGCCAAAAAGGGTTAGTAGATGTCTCACAATAGGTGTGAGGCTCATGAAGTGTAGCAAGGGCAGTGTAACAATGATAGTCAAGTAAATGTGTAGGAATGGATCTTACCCGGGTTGAGTGGCGAGGTGCAATGTCTTGTTGAGGATCTTCAGGCGGGGTAGGAGCAAGGGACCTATGTTCAAGGTGAGGTAGCTTATTATCAACCTGTTCTTCTACGACCTGTCTAGGAGAATCATCAAAAATATCCGAAGATTGAATAGTGAAGTCCAAAGATGGATTAGAAGTATCTGTAGAAGGAACATGAGACTCATTTGGAAAAATTTCTAAAACATTTGAATTAGTTAGGGAAGAACGAAAGTGAGAAAGTTCAACAAATAAGCGGTGTTACCAAAAGACAACATTACGGGAAACACGGAGACGATGTAAGATAGGATCATAGCATCGATACCCTTTTTGAGTTTCACCATAACCAAGAAAACAACAAAGTCTAGATCGAGGCTCAAGTTTGTTATGTTCATAAGGCTGAAGAAGAACGAAACAAACAGATCCGAATGAGCAAAGGTAATGATAGTTAGGAGATGATCCAAAAAGGCGCTCATACGGAGTCTGATTATGAATGACAACGCTTGGAATGCGATTAATGGCATAAACAGCATGAAGAGCAGCTTCACCCCAAAATGGGGCAAGAACTTTGGCAGAGAGAAGAAGAAAGTACTAACAATGTTGTCAAGAATATGACAAAGTTTTCTTTCGGCTCGACCATTTTGTTGAGAGGTTCCTGGACAGGTTAGATGATGTACAGTGCCATAGGAGTGTAATAGAGTTTGAAAAGCATTTTAAGTATATTCGAGAGCATTATCAGATCGAAAAGTTTTGATATGTTTGGAGAATTGTGTTTCAACCATTTTTGCAAAGTTACTATATATTGATAAGATTTCAGAACGAGATTTCATTGGAAAGATCCAACTATAACGAGAATAATCATCAATAAAAACAACAAAATATCGAGATCTACCAATACTAGTAATAGGAGAAGGTCCCCAAACATCATAATGAATTAACTCAAAAATACTATTAGAGATAGATTTACTACTATTGAAAGGTAAAGCTGGTTGTTTTTCTAACTGACATGAAGTACAATCAAAATTATCTTTGGACACAGAACCCAATAGACCTTTAGAAGCTAACTGTTGTACCCGAGAGGATGGGGCATGACCAAGACGAGAATGCCAAAGTGCGAGAGAAGGTAAGGAAGAAACTACAGCAGTTGCAGCAGCAACAGAGGCAGGAGCAACAGGTGGAAGATGAAGATTGTTTACGGGAAACATACGCCCGACCCTAGGACCGGTCCCAAGCTCTTGCCCTGTCCTCGGATCCTACACAATACACCCAAAATAGTCAAAAATAAGGCGATATCCTAGTTCAGCTAATTGTCCCACAGAGCATAAATTATAAGATAGGTCAGGTACATGGAAAACCCCCAGGAACAGAGAGGGTAGAGGTCGAAACAAAACCTAGACTATTCCCATGAATGGTGGAACCATCAGTTATATGAATATTAAGGGGATGTGGTACAGGGTCAAGTTTGGAGAATAAAGATGAGTGAGGTGTCATGTGATTGCAACATGTAGAGTCAAAAAACCAAGTTTGAGACTTACCGGGCAAAACTGAGAGGGTAGTAGAAAGAGATGTATTACCAGCCATTTGAACAGCCTGAGTTATGATCTTCTGTAGTTCAGTGGATGAGAGGTTGATAGTGGATTCAGAAGACTGGGACTCTGCTGAACTAGAAGGCATCAACGAAGTAGGCTCAGTATTAGCAACATCAACAGTAGATTTGTTACGACGGTAACAAGTCTCAATGGTGTGGCAATGGTGCTTGTAATAATTGCAGAACCTTTTATTGCTCTGCCTGCGACGATTGTAAAAGCCAGAGGAAACACCTGATTGTTGAGGTTGTTCAATGGCAGAAGCAGGAGAAGTAATAGCCAAAACATTGAGCTTATTCTGGGCTTGGAGGGTTGCAAGTCGAGCTTCTTCTCTAACCAACTCATTTACAGCAGTATCAAGAGAGGGATGAGGACTACGATTAAGAAGCTGACCTCGGATGGGCTAAAAGTCCTTGTGGAGTGACATCAAGAACTCATAGAGACAAAATTCATCCCTGACTGTAGCATATTGTTGAGCATCAGTTGAGCATGCCCAAACTGGATCACAAAGGTCAATTTGGTCCCAAAGGAAGCGAAGCTGATCAAAGTAGTCATTAATAGATTGCCCTGGTTCTTGTTGAAGTCGATGCAATTCAACTATTAGCTGATATTTCATGGATCCGTGAGTAGTGGAGTACCTTTTGGCCAATATATCCCATGCTGATTTGGCATCATCAAAGCTGCCCAACAGATTAGAGATGGAGGGAATAGAAGTATTCCGAATCCATGTGAGGATCATGTGGTTGTGACTATCTCATTCAGTCATGCGACGAAGGAAAGTAGCATCTTCTTCACTTGCTTCTTTAACAGGAATGATAATTACACCAGTACAATAATGCCAAAGCATACGACCCTTAAGAAAACTACGCATAGCTTGAGACCATAACAAGTAATTCTTAGTCCCCTCCAATATAGTATTGATAGGGCAAGCAATAAAAGTATCATTTTTATCCATTTGGAAACACAATATGCAAAAATGGACCGCAAAAACGAGATCTACGCAAAAAATTGGGTAGGGTGGACTTGTATTGCGAAATCCCGATCAACGGTCAACGGTCAACGCAGTCAACAGTGCGCATGCGATGATGACGTCAGCTGAATGTGATGATGACGTCATCCCTAGGGAAATTGCTGATGACATCACGAGAAGAGTTGCGGCGTACTTGGCGCGTCAGATGCACGCGCGGTGATGTTGTCGGCGCGTTCGGGCATGTGTGGTGGCGTATGACTATGATACACCCACGGTTATGTAGATCGGGTCGTGGTGATCATAGTGGTATCTGTAGATAGGTCGTCGGGTTGAGATTCATGACGACCGATATTTTCAGCGGCGGCGTGTGAGGGAGCGTGCGGTATCCGATGGTTGCAATACTTACACGGTTGTGTAGATCCGGTCGAGCCGATCACAGTGGTATATGTAGAAAAAATTTCTGAACAAAATGCACGGTAGCAGCGGTGATTGCAGTGGTTTGTATGGTGCGGAACTCCTTAACAACGACGACTGTAGTTACGGAACCTAAAGACAACGGTTGAAAGACGTCGGAGGTTCAACAGTGAATGATTGTAATGGCTATTGTGACAGCGGAAGCTATAAGGGTTAAGTAACACGAGAAAAGACATGACTGGTAGAAAGACAAGAATAGTGGCTCTCATACCATGTTAGAAATACTTAATGATTGTATTCCATTCTGTAATCAAATGAATATATATGGTGACTTTATATAGGAATTAAAAGTAAACTAGATATATCTAAAATAACTAAATATAAATATCACTAAAATAAATAAATATACATTACTAGATATATATATATACGTTAATATGTTACTAGATATACGTTAACATAATTAATATAAATATAAATTAATTTGTGTGTATATAAAGATAAACTCTATCATATGTTATGTTTTACTTATAAAATTCCGGACTCTACACTTTTGCGAAAAATAAAAAATTACCTATTTAATTATATATTATTTCTTTTAAGTCACTCGTCTTGCATTGTTGTATTGAATGAATCAAGTAACAACAGTAATGCGTAATAGAAAGTTCACAAGCTTAGCGGAGCTGACAGAAGTCGAACAACCCTTATATAAACCACTTTAAACAATTCTAAAATGCATCATAAGGATAAGGATGTAAATTTAACACGTTGAGTCAAACCCGAATGACTTGACCTAACTTAATGCTTGATTAGGCATAATTTTACTATAAATTTTTATCAAAATACAAGTGAAGTTTAAATTTATAAAATATATAGAAATTTAAGTATTATATGTTATTATTTTCAAATTTTTTTACATCATTTACATTGACTTAAGAAATTTTTAAAGTGTCAAAACGTTAAGGCATTAATTATGATTATTTATAAATATGAGTTAATAAAAAAAGTTATAAATATATATTTAAAGTAAAATATATTAAAATTATAATCTAAATAATACGAGATAAATTAATATTATAGATAGAAACGAACTATCAATGGCGGCCCGTATTAGAAGCCCAAGTTTATAAAGAGGTTCATGACTGTTAACTTTAAAGAGGCCCAGAAAAATGAAAGTATCTCCGGCCCAGACAGACAGAAAATTCAAACCAATTAATAAACCTAGCTAGCACAATTGCCCTGGTTGCAAAATTATCAATAACTTTCAATAGTCAATTCTGGGCACATCTAACTTCTTCTTGTACATATCCACTTAATTTAATTAATTGCCTTTGGGTTAAACATTTTCAATTTGTTACAAAAAAAAAAATACTGTAACGAATTATATTTTTCGACTTTTCTTGCCATTTCGGTTTCAAAGGGATCCATCCCATGACAGTTACTTGTCAATTTTTATACACATCGATGCCATTTTTGCCATCATTTTAATTTGGCAAATTTACAAGACAAAATATTGAAGTCTATTTTAATGGAAATGACGAGAAGCTAAAATGATATTTAGAGAAGAAGTCTGCAAATGTAAAATAACTTCCCCTGCTCTCAAGGAATGAGTGGTATCATTATTTATAAATATTTAAATTCAAACCCATTTTATTCTTTTTATAATAATTTATTTAGAAAAAAAAAAGTTGCATTAATTCATTGAAAAGTAAGTAAATTAAAATTGAAAAAAACATATCCATGCATGTGGGATGATTAAAAATAGATTTATAACTAGACTAAAAAACATGTAAAAACCTAATAAAAAAAATTGCACTAAAATAAGTGCACGTGAGAAACACATCGACCTAAATTAAAATTCAAGAAAAAAATACATAAGTTATGGTGATCTTACTAAACCTAACACAAAAGTAAAGATATAAAAAATTTACTTGGAGAGAGAACAAACCCTTACTAGAGGAGAACTCTAACCGTCTCCTGCTATCATAGATTAAAAAAAAAAACAAGTGAGAAAAATGTATATCATATTTGATAGCTAGTTTTTTCAAGATGTTATTCATTTATCAAGCATTGGTACTTATATTTCTCAAAACAATAGTTGTTTTAATCTTGTATTTCATCACTTAATTATTCAAGAAGTAATTAATGGATAATTTTTTCAAATTTTTCTTTCTCTCTATATAAAAATTGATTAGAAAGGCCATTATAATATAATAATGTGAGATTAACAGAATCGGAAGCTTCATCTTTGTTTCTTATTGAGATTGAGGTTTGGCTTTGGAGGGTTCGATAAATGGCAATAAGTTAGGAATTGTTGCTTCACATTGAAGTCACTTAAACATTCAATGTCAACTCCAATTTATGAAGGATGAATATTAAGATAACGTAAATTTGTATTGAAATAATTTATACAATAACACTCGTTAGAATTATATAAAAATAAATAAAATGAAGGTAAATTTCATAATATTTATAAATATTACATCAATATCTTTTTAATTAATGTATGAATTCTATTCATACATTAATATTTTTCCTCCAATTATGTGTCATTTGACTTAACATTTTATATTTTTTAAAATATTTTTATCATATTACAATTCTATTTGTGTTATTTGTTTTTCTTTTTTGCAAGGTCCCCTAATTTTTTATTTTTTTCTGTGTAAAGGCATTAACTTTTTTTATTAACTCCTTAATCAATTAAAACTGTGATATCGTTAAAATTTTATATAGTATACAAGCATAATAACGCATATAATTTTAAAAGGTTAAATTCAAAATAAACATAAGTTTCATATTATTTATAAACATTATACATAAAAGTTTTTTATGCATTAACATTTTTTTATTTTTTAAAATAATTCTACATGTCTCACGATCTGAGTGGTTTAGGTGATACAAATTTATGTAAGTTAGCATTTATAGGGGTCTCATGTATGTACATGCATGTAACTTATTCTATATTAAACGTATAAAGTCAAATGTGGTGTGAGAATGATTTATCAAAATGCAAGTTTTGGTCTCCGAATACATTGAAAAAAAGTTTATGCATTTGTGGATCGTACTTCGTACCATATATACACAATTCATATATTAAGATTTTTCGAATCTGATATTTCAAATCTTTCATAAGATTATGAATATTTTTTGGGATTTTAAAACCCATGTTAAGTTGCATGTTTAAATTAACTCATTGCGAGTACAATCTTGAAACTGTAAAAATTATGTTTACCTTGGTGAACTCCATCGGTGTACACAAGAAACATTATAACTATAATAAATTACAAATTTTCTGTAGTTAAATTATATTTATCAAGGATGCATTATAAATACATATATAACAAATGTTGATAAAAAATTGGTCTCCCCATCCATTAGCATTTTTACTGTCATATATAGGCAACTATTTTGCGGTTTAATGATATTTGTAACTTATATTACGTATAAAAATTCTAAGATGTTGATATTTAAAAAGTATTTATAGTCAATGATTTTGTGACTTAAAAAGGTATATAACTTATATAACATATAAAAGTAATAGGATTTAGAGTTATTTGATCAATTATATATTCATGAGCTATGAAGTTGAAATATGGAATAAGGATCTGGCTTTACAAATATTGAGTTATTGAACCCATGCATGCATACTTATGGCTATATCTACTACCTCTCGGAATTAATTGCTTTCAACTGAAATACCTATGTATCCAGTGCTCAATGAATATTTAAAAGGGAAGTTATTTTCATCTCAAGTTGGGTAAGAGTCAATCCACGTGTAAAAATATAATTAAATAATTTTAATAAATTATTAGGTAATTATATATATCAACGTTTTAAATTTTTAATTTAGAAATCAATTAATTAATTAACTGGACTACTAAATTAATCATCTTAAGTTGAGATGAGTAGCACTAGTCTATATAAAAACATTAACTGTAACAGTAATTGTAAGTTAGGCTAACTGTAATGTAACATAAATACCCTATCTAAGATCTAGACATTAATTAATTAGGAGGAACCAACCACCACCCATGTTACAAATATGCTCTTCCATCAATGTTTTAAGATATCTTCTTTCAGCGACCATTCTCTACCTCGCATTTATGATTAAAGAATTTACCCACTACTTTCACACACATTATATGATATTTTGGACAATGTTGGTAAAATATCTTAATTTACATATTGTTCCCTTTGTAAATAATAATCTCTTTCAGCACTACTAAGGTGAAGTACTTCACACTAAATTAAGTGCAATCACATATATATATATGCAAAGAACTATCGAGCAATAATAATAAATTTGATATTTCATCATCATCATAATATATATATATTCTTTATACATGTTATTTTGATAAATTATTTCTAGCAATTGATTTGAGTTAATTCAAGGTAAATATGTTTTTTTTTGTTTAATTTGATTTTTTTCTTGATTTAATAGTTAATAATTGAATTCAAATTTTAAAATATGATAATATCTATATTAATGATTTATATTATTTATCTGTTAATATCATTTATTATATCTATTTGTTTTATAGGTAACAAATGTTTGTTTGAAAAATAAACAAAAACATTATCTGATATACGTTTGACAAATAGATGAAAGTATATTGAAAGAGGGCAGCATTCTGAATAACGATGAATCGTAGAACAATTTAAATAATCGGTGGGTATGTTATTATAATTTGAAATTTAAAATTAAGTAATAATTCTAAAAAAAATGAGAAACGCATGCATAAGAACGTATTCACCATATCATATATGAGCAATTAATCCAACCGTTAGATATATATTTATTTGTTTCATCGGTTAAAATCGTTTATAACTCATTGAAACTCAAGAGTATATCCACCTTCAAACATTGTATCAATCACATTATATTGTAATATGGTTTGACCAGAAGATTGGTCTATCTCTAATATTTAGAGCCCTAGATTTAGATTACTCTTGATTACAGAAAGTTCCTGAAATTCATCATGAGTGCATACACATTATAATATATATATATATATATATATATATATATAGAGAGAGAGAGAGAGAGAGAGAGAGAGAAGAAAACAAAATATAGGTTTTGTAGATAAGACATACATAAAATATAGATAATGAGTTGAATTAGGAAGAGGTAATTGATCATCGATTGTGAGAAGGAGGGTGTGTTTTGGGGGGAGAATAATCCAAGTTAAAACCAGGTTGTTTCTCTCCCATTTTCTTCTTTGGTACCTTCCATGTTAACTCTTTCACTCCAACATCCCCTAAACTTTTTCTTTTCTTATCTTTCTTTGTTATCTTCCTTATCTCATTTCTTTCTTGTAAATTTGCTTCTACCACCACATTAGACCTAGACTCCATCACCTTTGACACAACTCTAATCTCCTCTGCTATTCTCTTTTTTTCTTCTTCCTGGTTAATAAAACCAAAAGAATAATCATAATAATAAAATAGAAATTGTTACCTAATAATTGTATGTGATTTTTTATTTTTATTTTTCTTAAAAATCATGAAGTATAAACTGTTATTAAACACATTATATGTTTTTAAAAAAGAATTAGAAATCATAAAATCAATTATTTAATCATAAATAGATATCGTTATTATGTTACTAAATAAGTTGCATGTAAATGATGAACTAACCATGTTGGAAAAGTGGAGATCTTCATATGGGGATTTAACAAGTAGAACACCAAGACGCCGAGCATTACATGCTTGTATAGAAAGGATAAAAAGAAACAAGAGAATAACAAGGCAATAAGTGATTGACATAATAATGTCAATAGTTTGATATCGAATATGGAAATTAATAACAGAATACTTTATCAGATTTGGTGAGTTGATGAAGTAAAGTTAGCTAGTGGGGAGGGGGGTATATATTGTATGGTGATGAGTGGAGATGGGCGTTAAATGAAAGCATTCCATAAGATTTATGAGCTTCTATTGCAGAACATGCTCGTGTTTTGGATAATATGTATGAAAGGAAATTAATTTGTGATGATAAGGGTCAAGTGAAAAATATGGATTAGTTTCACTTTTTGTCTCTTCTCTCTCTATATCATAACAACATCTCTCAATCGGTTACGTTGGGTCCCAAAGAAAGAGAAGCATATCTTTGAACTTCAACTATATATATATATATATACATATATGTGCACATGCACAAATGAAAGACAACATTCGATCCATATTTATTTATTTTTATAATAATTTATGCTATACATTTAATAGAGATATAAATTAAAATATGATAAATTACAAAATATTATTTAAAATTAAGTTTATTATGATTAAATTATAAATAAAATAAAATAATATTACATAATTAGATATGCTAAATAAAATATAAGTTGAATATAAAATATACTTTATCATTTTTTTATAATCTTAGTCCAATAGATTACTATTTTACAAATTTCTATAAATTTACTAATTTATGTCTACGTGAGAACATATATAGCATCAATAAACATCCAATTTTTTTTTAATATTTAGCTGGAATTATTGTTTGCGTAACAAATTAGGTTAATATGTCAAATATTTAATAAATTAACAATTTTATTAAATAAAGACTAACAATTACAGATTGATTTAAAAAAAGAAAAAAAAACAGTGTCCCAGACAAATATAAGGACTTGAGTTTTACCGATTTTCAGTAAATAATTGATTACTATAGGAAAGTCCTAAAAACATTCCAAGAGAAAAATGAATCTTAATTATCTTTACAATTAAATAACATTTAAAAAAAAACTTAATTTTACACATATAAATACATTTTAGTAAAATAATCGTTTTTATTCTGATTTCACAATATTATAATAAGTAAAAACATTCAAAAATAATTTAGTTTTAATTTCATCTGATTTCCAATTTCTTTTGTTTTCAATTCATCTTTTTTCAAATTTTGTGTCAAAATTTGTCCCACATAAATCAAAAATCAAGAAAAGCTAGCTAATGCCTGACAAATAAACGTTTAAACCGAGGAATAAACTCAATAGCTTTGTCCTTGTTTTATTTACAGTTTCATGCATTTAAGTGGATGGCTTGTGTTGTGTGCCTTCTTGTTCCCTTTTTCACGTACCATGTAAAACATGTACTATCAAGTATCATCATTATTATAACTATTATATAAGCTTGGATCCAAAAAGTAGCATATATAATAATTATTTTATTAATCTTGATATTGATAATTATATATGATTTATGATATACATTGAAGTTGAGCCAGTAGTATATATATGTAATTTTACATGTGTACTAGCATTACAAAATATAATCCTAGCTAACTCAGATAAGAAGAGTGAACTACTATTTACATTATTACATGAGTTTAATAGAAATTTGAATACCTTGATCATAATTAAGTTAAAATTATAAAATTAATTATCCATTTATATATTTAAATATTGATATTTTAACTATAGATAATTAAAATCGTGATTAATTGATGATTTTTTTAAAATAATTATAATCAATAAGATATATGACGAAAATAATTATTATAATATCGAAACTGTGTTTAATTATAATTGAATATATATTAATATTATTTTTTATATACATATAATTACATATAAAAATACAATTTTCATAATAAAACACACAAAATTTTGAATAATTGGATAAAATTTTATTTATTTTATTTTATTTAAAAATATGTACTAAATTAGTTAAAAATAAAAATTGATGTTAATATTTTAAATAATATAATAGAATAAGAATTATGTTAAAATTTAATTTTTTAAAACTAAAATATTTTTAAATAAATATTAAAAAATAAAAGCATAGTTAAATCGTGAAATTTTTTAATATCTACGCATAATCGATCGTTATTATCTAAATATATCCAAAATTTAATATGTAATAATGCATTATTATTCTTACATATATCTATATATATTAAAATAATTGTATTTATTACGTATCAAAACTCAAACCTAAACATTTTAGATGCTAAATAAACTCGTTGGCTATACATGTAATTATATACTGTGGACTTGGTCCATGTTTTTCAGGAAAGCTGTTCAAAAGCATTTTGGCGAACGGTAGGTTGGAATTTTAATCTGATATCAAAAGTACTAGGCAGAGAGTTGAATTTCCAAGGTGAGTAATAAACAGCTAGTTTGATTAACACATTGTGTAACTTATATATATGATTATAGGAAATTATTAAATTAATTATAGTCATGATATATTTGTGATATATAATAATTTTTAGTTAATTAATCAAACTTATAAAGCTCAAACCAGGTGATTTCCAATCACATATTCACAGACACTGCTTTTATTACAACTTTGTCACAAATTCACGGCCTATATATGAATTCATCAGATATTTGTGTTTAAAAATTTGATTGTAACCACTTTATGGGAAAATGTAAACAGAGAAGATGAAGAAAGAGAGAAACGAAGTGAGGCAAATAAGAGACTATTTATTTATTTATTGAGTAAAGTAGAGTGGAATATCTACAATTTTGTTTTTCAAAAAAATATGAGAAATTAATTTTACTACTAGAGCACTTGTGTAATGGATATACACTGTATCAGATAACAATGTTAGGTTTGTTATATATATATTGTTGCTAAAACTTCGTATGTAAATCAATAATACATATTGTTTTGCATAATTAGTATGAATATATACTTCTATCTTTGACACAATCAAATGAAAGCGCAAACAAAAATTGAAAGGAGTTAAATCAAAGTTTATTAAGAATGATAAAAAAAAAATTATGTGTATTCATTTATCTATACCATCGATTCGATTTTTATCCGATAAATTTTAAAAATATATACGATTTTAGATAAAAATCAAACACGAAACAACATGTATGATTTGGATACAATTATACTAATAACCGTATCTATCTGTATCGGAAATTAATTATATTTATTTATTTAATTTATATATTTATTAAATTAAATTATATATTAATTAATAATTAAATTTCATTAATAAATTTTTTTAAAAGTTTGAAAAAACAGTTTTTTTTCAAATATTTTTTAATAATTGTTTCAAACCATTACTGTCAGAAAAAAATCGTTTTCGAATTATAACGATTTTCGAACGATTTGAATATAAATTTTATAATTTTATTCGAAAACAGATATATCAAAAACCGTTTCCGTTTATATCCGGATATATCCCTAAAATTTATCTTCAAATATTACCTTATGATAATCGATAAACATATAATCCAAAGTCCAAAAAGCAAGCGTAAAAATTTAGTGATTTTCTTTTTCTCTAACGTATTGTAATGGATAGATCGAGCTTAATTTCTTTCCTTTAAAAAGAATGTGTTGTCTTGTACCGTTTAAGGAATGTGTTACTGATATAATTGATTTTTAATTTTGAAATGATAGAACATAGTCACACGTCGTTAGTATAAGTGTAAAATAAGCTTTAAATCAATTATTCTATATTGTTTTTAATAAATTGATTGATTTTAACTCCTTTTTTTTTTACTTGAAAAAAAATTCCCAAAACCAAAAGGAAAACTAATAACACATAGCTAAAACAAAAGAGGGACCCGCGTGACCTACATGAACGGTGAAGTATACCAAGACAGGGTAGCGTGGACTATCCTTCCTTGTTCCTGCCCCAGCAACACAAGGGAGTGCCTTAACCGCCAATACCGGATTCATGTGACACGTGGTGACCAGTTATGAGACATGATAGTTAGTTCGTGGTATTTGACCCCACTACTCACGTCCGTCAAAAACCGGTGTTAAATTTGTGATAAAAATGTCTATTCATCACAAATATTTTATAAATTTGTGATAGAATTATGAAATATAAAAGTACTAGTTTAAGAAAATTTCAAGTTGGAAATTTCTTGATTAACTTTTTACGGGACAAAGAACCACGTTATTTTAGCATTAATTGTTAATTATTAAATTTTTTTTTAGAAGTTAATCGTGAGTTCGAAAACTCATTTTTATGCAGTTAGCTAAGTGTTCTGACCGTATAACCCACACCAACTATCGGAGTCTCATATATTAATGTGGAAAGAACAGATGCCTATTCCACCGAAGAACAGATATGGATGGGAGAATTAGCTAGCCTCGTAAAGTTAGGTATTAGATTTTGGTTTCAATCATAAATAAACAAGATCAGGTATTATTAGCTAGGTTTTGTATTACATGCTTCGTTTGTATTCAAAACCTCGTGGTATTGTTTTCTTGATGGATATGAGCGACGGCGGGACAGGCTGAGCAACGAGGTGGCTTGTGATTGGCGCAGTGCGTTGACAATTAACTCGACTAGTGTGTCTCGCAAAAGCCGAGCAATCCCATTGTCCCCACGCGAGCGAACCTAAAATTTGTTTTGAGAAAAGCAATGATATATATATATATATGTGTGTGAAATTAATTATTCATTGGAATGAAGTCACATATAGAGTCGTTTAAATTGCTATATCCTATATATGTATATAGATAGTGAAACATCTGTACAAGTAAACACAGGCTAGCTAGCTAGTGTTACATATTAAACAAAGTGAATATTGCATGTTCAACTGAATGTTATAAGAAAATGGCTATTGATCACAAAGAAATTGATACAGAGATCTGGTTTTGATAAATTTAATACTAAATAAGACATGAAATAATATAATGTTATATAATTTATAAACATCATGAGATATTAAATCTGAAAAGTTAATCTCAAAGGATTAACTCAAAGGAATATACATATCATATTATTTACAAATATGATCATAATATATTTTTTAATTAATATAAGATATTATTTTTATATAATATGAGTGGGAAACAAATAATAATAATAATTGAAAGTGAAATAAACAGAAGATAAAAATTATTTTGAAGAAGGTATGAGCAGGTGGTCGGTATGATAATTGGGAGTTTGGGGTCAATAATAATAATAACTGGAAGTGAAAGAAACTGAAGAGTTTGGTCCTAGCTACGAAATAGAGACTTGTCAATCTTTACTTTTAGTCATTATACATAATTCCGCCCACTATCCGACCATTATAAGTCTAAACCCATTTGTTGGTTCGGCCTATATGAAAAGTGGAGCCTATTTCAGGCCCAAAATAAAAATTGCAGTATGTAGAGAAGTAAGTAGTGAAAACTAAACTTATCCTAAATAGCATATATTTTGTTATAAAAAATGCAAATGTACATAAAATTCACAGTTTTTACATAACATACTAGTGAAATTGTTTTTATGCTCTCAACAATATTATATAGATTTTTTATTTTTTTTTATAAATTACTTGTATTCAACGGACATGATATAAAACTGGTGTGAATAATCGACGCTTTAAATTAATAAAAATATAAAAAAAATTAAAAAAATATGTGTCTATCTTTCAGATACGTATTTAAAAATTTAAGATACTTGATGTCTTAAAAGAATTCATGTAACATGCTCAAAAAGCAAGTAATTTTTCACACCAGTTCTTCCGTCGAACCTGATTATGCAATAGAAAATCTCGAGCATGTGTTGATTAAAGATATTCTATCGAGGGATTACCAGAAGACCTGAACAATAGCCCTTTCAAGGGTTTTGAATGATTTGAAGGGTCTTTGGAACAAACTCAATAGATAAGCTCCCCATCTAGCTCCTAATAACATGATGAAGCTTCGGAAATCTTATCTTCATGAGGATTCTACTTTAGTATATTAAAGTATAAAAATAATGTCTCGTATTATGTAAGTATGACAACAATTTAAGTTTTATAAATTATCATGAACATCACTACTTTTAGCGTTAATCATTTGAAATTGAAAAGAACATAATTATTATGAGTTTTAATACAGTGTCACTTGGAGCTAAAACTCCTACTTGAGATATAAATCAAGATACAAGATCCTTCTCCGACAAAACAAGTTCTCTAGTTGATTGGCCTGAACTTAGTTCAAGAGTAAATTACATCAATACACTCCTATATTGATATTGCTTGTGTTTATCTCTTGTTACTTTTTTTTACATAGATACAGTTCTTCACACCAAGTACGTCTTGTATGAGCATGAGATTTACGTTCTGTACTACCTATTTTTGCACTTGAAGCATGGTAATTTTTACCGATATATGTACAATATTTATATAATTGTATTTTAGAAATCCAAAACCTTAATCTACTTATGATCCAAAAATTAACTTTCAAGCTAAGTTATAAATTGGTTTGAGAGAGATCAGTTTGAATTTAAAAGCTTTCTCTAATTTAAAAAAAATATATACCATATAATTTTTTTGAAAAAGAAAAAAAAACAAAATAAATAAATATGTTTATCAACATCAAAAACACTAATATTCAATTTAAAGAGTATTTTACTGTAAGTTAATGATATATTTCAAAAAAATTGTTAATATTTATGTGTAATGATAAAGTTAGATATTATTTGAATCTATGTTTTAATTATATTTTATTTTTATGTATAATTTAGAAGAAATATTAATATAATTATAATTTAATAATAATAGAGATTATAATACATAAATAAATAATAAAAAATATTGTATTAAAAAAATAAGTTCGGTTCAGTTCGATTGTGTTAGTTTTATCATTTTTGAAACTTATAATTAAAGTTATTAAATTAATTTATATAATTTTTATATCTATTTAGATCGATAAATATTTTAAAAATTTAAAATTTACTTATAACAACAACATTTAAAAAGAAAAATATAGGCTTAATATAGATTTGGACTAATTGGTTGATTTAAAAAAAACGCCAACTCTTAATGGTAAGCAACATATTAAGTTACTTACAAAAGAAAAATAATTAATATTGTGGGGTTTAGTATCAGAGCATTTAAAAAATAAAGTAGAATTTTATTTTTAACAATTATTCACAAATATATGTATTTGTTTTTCACAACATAAAATTATATATTTTTTATATGTTAAAAAATACAATATATATATATATATATATATTTACATAAAAAACATATTTTTTATGAGATCAAAAATAAAACTAGTTATAAGCATGCATGTCAAGGCAATAAATGTCACAAACTTTCCTAAGTTTTGTTTAAATATCAAGTTCCTTCCATAAACTTTAGCTACGTATAAATAATATCAAATAATAATAATTACGAATTTTTTAATTTTAAAATATTTAACTTAATGTTTATAATTATTTATAAATCTTATATTAATATCATATATAAGTAAGGTAAGAGATTACCTCTAATATCCTTTTCAAAATGTTTTTTTTATTTCTTATAAAATCAATCATTTTATTTCTAATATACTTAGATCATTATTGTCTTTTTTTAATTTTTGCGTGGATAATTTTTTTTGTTGGTTTGTTAAAAGTTTTTATCCCAATTAATTTAAGCTTTAATATTATGTCAATATATATAAGAATTATGATTTTTTAATACCAAAAGTTTAATCTCAATGAGAATAATACTAGTACTTACTTACAAATATCATATTATTATTATTATACTTCAAATTATGAGACATTATCTTTAACAAATTTAAAAATAAAAAAATCAAATGTAAAGTAGTTTCCTTTTAGTATTAAGTAGAAATTATTTTGTTTGTATTATCAAGATATTTTAGTCACTTTATTTTCATAAGGAGTATTTAGATTTGTGTTAGTAAAAATTAGACACGTTAATCACTTTTAAATAGTAAATATTATTTTATTAATAAAAATTTATAATATATATATATATTTAAAAAAAAAATTTTTTTAAAGTTTTATCTCCTTTGTACTCTTTCCTCGTTTTATGATTTAGTTGTAACACAATTTTTCAGCTATAAAGTTGAAACTATTTAACATTTTTAATCTATTTTTTATCTATTTTTCATATTTTTTTTTGTTGATCTTTTTTATACCTAACTTAAAATGAAAACGAACTACAATATGTCAACTATTATACTAACTACTGTATAAACTATTACTCCAAATTGTTATGATAGAGTATAATTGAAAAAAATATTAAAAATGGAGACAACGTATAAACAACGTAACTAACAAATGTTTATATTTTTTAACTTTATAGTTAAAAATGATGTCAAAGTTGAATAAAAAAGGAATGAACTGTATAAACAATGAAAACTTTAAAATTATAATTTTTGCATTAAATATTCTTTATTATTATCTCAAAAAATTTATTAATTAAATAATATTTTATTAATCAAAAATGATTTATTTGTTTCATTTTTATTGAAAAAATCACATACGTTATCCTTGTGAAAACAAAATGAATACAATAATCACACACCTTCCTTTTACATCTCATGCTACACTTTTTAATATATGAAAATTTTATTTATTATATCTAATTAGAAAGAAATTAAAGTCACTTGTAAACTATAGAATTGTTCATTAATATATAGATTTTTTTCGCTATAAACTTGCAACAATTTCATTTAAAAAAATAACGAGCATTGAGATTAAAATTTTGTTGAGAATATAATCTCAATCTCTCTCATTTATAACAACAGAGGCTCCCAACTAATGATAAATATACATTTAACTTTAATTTCCCTTTTTGTTTTAATAATAATTTTATTCTTATTTTCATTATTTATCGATATTTCTTTTCCATGCCTGTATTTCTTCATTGATATTAATCATAACCTTAGGAATGTGATTACAAAATGTAAAGTTTAGAAGCGGCTTGGTATTTAAACAATTGGGGAGGTTTATGATATTTACTTTCTATATCGATATCAAAAATAGAATATACAGTAAAAATCTATGGATTGATCACTGTCTTGTATTTGTATATGTTTTATAGTTTATAACGCATGCGGATATTTCTTATGTTCTTTATGTTTGAGTCTGATTTTGTTGTCTTATGGGTTATGTGGAGGCTGACTACTGCCGACCTATAAACATAGATTACATAGTTCCAAAATTTAAAATTTACATTTTTTGAATTCAAATCTTATACGATTATATATGTTCTTAGAAAGTGACAAAATATCCATAATTTGATATACAAGACTATTAATTATAAGTTTAACGACGATATGTCCTTCAATTGAAATTTGTAAAGATTGTAAATTTTAGGATTTTGAATCCCAATAAATGCGTGTATAGTGCAATTAGTTAAAAAATAAAATTAAAGTCTATTAATTGAAAAATACGAAGATTAATTAGCTTCCATGCATATAACCAAGCATCTAAATTAGCAGTATTGAAGGAACAATTTTATGCCAGAAATATTAAAGCACACAGGAATACATTCAATGTTAAAAAGAACAAATAGTTAAAGAAAATGCAGACATGATCAAACACAAATTCATGAGTACATCATGTATAAATTCTGATCTCGTACAAAATTGATTCTTGATTTTACCAAATATAAACTTTAAAATTATTTATAGCTGCTAGTGGTTTTTCCTAGAAAATATTTTTTTATTAAATAAATATCAAAATAAATAATGTAGTTTAAAAATTATCAATATAAATATATTAATAATTAAAATTAAAATATTTCTTGAATGTGTGGAAAAAAATTAAAAAAATTTATCTTTTATTTTATTGCAAAATTCCTAGCATCTTAATTTTTATTGATATGATATATATTTATTTACTACAAAACACAAACTTAAGGATCATAAACATAATATATATATATATATATATATATAGCTCATCTTATATAAAACAACATTAATTCTCCAGCAAGATATATATAAAGAAAAACAAATGTGTTTTGATTCAAAACTGCTAATATATAAGACAAAAGAAATTTAAGCAAAATAAATGTATAGAAGATATGCTCTTGTACGAAGAAATCTCTCCCCAAACCAAATAAACAATTATGGTTTCAAAGAAAAATAAAAGTAAATAAATTCTTGAAGGATTTAAGAAAAAAATCTTTGAAAGTCTAGTGGTTGTTTTAAGCTAGAGTTTTAACAAATTAATTTAAAAGATGGATTTTCAATTTTTAAACACGAGTCTTAAACCCAATGAACATGTGGTTTAATGATATTAAACCTATTTGAACATATATGATTAAAATTTAGGATTCGAATCTATCTACGAGTAAATTATGTTGTATTAATAATAAAAAGCATGAGTCTTAGAATTAATAATATATATTTATGTATGATTCATTATTGTTGATTTTTCATTGGCCTAATTTATTCATGGTTTTCTTTGCTTTTGATTGCTTCTATACAAATAATAATAATAATAATGTAAAAGATGATTTGTTCGTTGTTTCTAAATATGATAAAAGGGTCCCCCTACCCTCCTCCCGTAATTGCACTTTAATAGTCTTAAGTACTATTTAACCCGATTTTCATTTTTTTCATCCAATCACGGGATGATCAACCTAATATGCAAAAAAAAAAAAAAAAACCATCCTAAAAGTTTGATCGATCTTTAGTACACCAAAATCTGTTAGTAAATTTTTAATATTTTTTTTTATCAATTGAAGTAAAGTTTTTCGATAAAAATAATATAACATAATATTTAATTATAATTAAATATTTTTTTTAATTTTAAAAATTATTCGTTAATTAAATTTATATATATTTATTAACATTTCGATCTTTAAATAGTTTAATCCAAAAAATCCTATGATTTAATAGTATTATTTATTTAAATTATTTTTCATCGAAAAATATATTAAATTGATATACAGTACAATTCACACTCATAATTAATATTTAAATCTTAAATCTTGGTTATCTATACAAATTATATTAACTAATGAATTTAATAAATTATTTTAACAATAAAATAAATTAAACTGATGCACATATTATCATAATTTAAAATTTAATTATCTAACATAAAATAACATATTCATTATTAAATATTAATAATTCAATTAATTATGGTATATAATTTGTTAGATTTATTGGTTAAGATTTTTGATTTACTTATAATAACTCATTAAATAATTATATAGGTTGAAATAGTTTTTAATTATTATTATTATTATTATTAGGTAAGGTTTTAATTAGCTTTGTTTGTTTTGGAGGTGAAGACTCAAGTGTAGTAAGTGACTAGGCAGATCCTTTTTGTACGCGTTTGCTTGCTTGATGCGTAGGGTGTCTTGAGAATAGAGAAAAGCACATCCCACCTCTTTTTCCCCTTTTGCCTTATAGCTTGGTTTAATTAAGTAGCTAAAATATTAGTTATGTTTTGTTAAATGCAGAGAGAGAGAGAGAGAGAGAGGTTTAAGTTTTAGAAATAATATATTGAATAGAAAACTAAAGCAAAAGAATAGGTTGAGTTAGTTAGTTCACTTTACACTTCATAAGGGAGAAGGAGACCGACTAGTTGAGTAAGAGTTGTTAACCATCTCACATGGGATTGAGGGGGCAGAAAATAAAAATTAAGAGAAGGCATTTTTGTATCCGATGACATGTCCAAATCATGTTTAATTTCTCCTCTAGAAAATGTTAATATCGATTAAAAAAAATAGTTTTTAGTGTATCTTATATTCATATCATTTATATCAATAATTATTTTGAAAATAATAAATGTTTTATTTTTCAGATAATATTAAAAAATTATAAAATCTTTATAATATAATTAGTACAAAAATCTGTGTATATTTGTTTCTTTTTACCATTCATCTTTACCATTATTAGAATATTCACTGCAAACTAAGCATGTATATATTTTCCGGCTACCTTCAATTTGGTCTTTACTCTACAAAATTAATCACTCTTTTCACTTCAGAGCATTCAAATTTCATAAATTTCTTCGTAGGATTTGAGAAGTGCCCTTTTTTTAAATTTCAAATTTGAATCTTTTTTTCCATTATTAAATTTATCATATATTTTCAATAAAAATTTACAAATAATTTAATTTATTTATTTAAATTAAAAAATTTAATCGAATACATTATATTTATATCATAATCAAATTTTATAATCGAATCAAATTATGATTGATATATTTTATAATATGCTACTATCCGATAATAATCAAATTATTATTAAAATTATAAAAAAATATAAGTTTTATTTTATATATTATAAATATATAATTATAATTTAATATATATTAATTTTATTTATAATAATTATTTAATCATATTTTTTTATTTTTTAATTATAATTATAAATAATATTTTTTTGTAGATTTTTGTATATTTAAAATTTAAATATTATATATATATTTTTTATTTTATATATAATAATAATTAATAAATAAATTTAAATATTATTTAGATTTTATTTAATTTAAAAAATTTAATATGTTTGAATTCGTATTAGTATAAATTTGATCGGATATTATATTAATTAAAAAAATAAATTAAATTTAGATTATGTTAAATTTAAATGGATAAAAATTAATTATATGCATTTCCACGTACTTATATTCGACGCAAATTGAACACATTTTTTTAATGTTTGCTTGTAATTTAAGGATATATTATTTTAATATAAGATAATTTAACACCACCCATCGTGTATATATATATATATATATATAAATCATTAAAACTTTTACTTTAATATTTTTTTTCCAAAAGCTAGGAATTTTATGTGATATATGATTTAATTAATATTAATAGTTTAATATTTATAAGGGACAAATGGCTTGGTATTTTTTAAAGTGAAAATATTATTAGTTTTCTAAATTAAAAAATATTTATTAATTTTTTTTATTTATAAAAAATATACTAATTAGTTATTTTATTCATATAAATAATTTTTAATAATATTAGTAAATATTTTATTAATAATTAAAAATAATAATAAGAGTATTATTGAATAATAAAATAATAGTGTATTTTTGATAATTTTTTTATAAAATAATTTTAAAATTATTAAATATTTTTTAAAATAAAAAAAACTAAACAATATAGGATAAAATTTACCTTCGATCCTATTTATAAAATTCATTTATTAGTACACTGCCTAACTTCGTCAAATTAGCAAAGACTGGTGAGGCAATACATTGAGCTGTGTCTCTTCTTTTAAGGCTTTGTTTCCAATTGATTTGATGTGACTGATAGTAACACACTGCCTAACATTTAGCAAATTAGCAAATTCCTTAACATTTTACCAATTCATCTGCTGACCTAATTAAGGTTATCGATCCCATTCAAATTAATATGGTTGATTTTTTTTTTTAAACATATAATAATTTTTAATTAATTAGGAAGTCAATTAATACACTTTTCTTCTCATATATTATATTGCTAAAATAAGTAGTAAAACAAATTATACATGTATATATACCAAGGTCGAGTCAATTACTAACGGAAAATATTATAAATCCCCTAATAACTTGCTCTTACAAGTTATGAAATGTGGTCCCAAACTTTACGCTTTCTATCACAAACATATCATAAGTTTTAGCCTATTATAAAAATTATAAATATAAAATTTAATTTTATCGAATAATAAAATTATCATTCAAATATTATTAATGATATAGATTTTATTATTAATATAATAAATTTTTTATTATTAATATAAATCTATCACTACTATTAAAAAATAACTTGATAATACATTTATATTAATAGCACTATATTTATAAATAATATAAAACTTGTTTTTTTTAAATTAATTAAAAAAACCCAAAACCACCTAATTTTCAATAATATTTTATGTTTTATTAAAATCACTTCACAATAATAATAGGTTTTATTTTGAAGTGATTTTGGTAAAAAAATATAATTCTTGATAAAATATTAGTTTGATGTAGAAAGGTTTATCATTAATATCCAGTGTTATGATAAGTCTTACCACGATAAAAATAATATCTTATCATAACAATAATAAGCCTTCATTTAGAGTAATTTTATTAACATAAAATAAAATTTGTGATAAAACATCGAATTTTTAGTAAGGTATTAACCTAATATGAGAAAACATTAACCCAATGTGAAAAAACTTACCATTGGATGCATACCGTGATAAACTTTCTCATGACAAGATAATGACTTATCACAATAGTAATAATTTCTATTTTAGAAATGATTTTAATAAAAAAATTGAATCTAACCTAAATGGTATACTTGTTTTGATGTCTATGTAGCTTAAATATTATACAAATTTTATATGGTACTTGAACTTTAATTAATTAATGTCCCAAAAAAATTAGGATGTTTGGACTTTACAAAGAGAAAGTTTTGGAGGAAAATGATTAAGATTTTTTTAAAAATATATTATTGTATTATTTATAAGTAGTACGAGATTTACATTCATTGAAAATTAATATCTTAAAATTAAATATCTCATATTTTTATACATTATATAAAATTTATATCTTTGTCATCTAAATTTTTTGTCACTATCGAAATCTTCTTAAATTTATTAAAACATATATTTTAAATTAAAGAGAAAATTCCAATGATATTGTAAAACTCGGACAACAAATATATTTTTATGTATTTATTATTTCATATCTTGATTAAATACTTATATTTTAAATATAATTATTATTGAAATTTGAATACATGATATTCAATTTTGATACATGTTAAAAATTAGTTGGTTATTGGTTCACTTAAAAATTTAAATCTTTAAAAAAACAATAAATTATACTTTATGCATCTATTATAAAAAAAAATATCAAAATTAAAAATTAATAATATTATTACAATAATTTTTATTATTATAATTATAAAATTATAAAAAATATTATTATTAAAAATATATCATTATTAGTAATAACATAGTTTTATAATAATAATAATAATTTATATTATTACAATATTACTACTCCATTGAAATAAACAATCTTCAATCAAAAAATTCAATTGTCTTATCATAAAAAAATTCTCACAGTTTTTAAAAATTCAAACAGATTTGTTTGACAATATCAATAACATAGTTAAAATATAATTAGTATTATAAATAAAATAAATATTTTATATAATTTAATCTTAATAATAACAAAAATTATTATCGATCGGTACTTTATAACAAGACTTCAATTGATTTATTATTTTGTCCGTGGACTAGTCCAATCAATTAATGGTTTTCCTGCATTCAATTCTTTCAGAAAATGCAACTGTCACAAATATCTCACTCATATTTAATGTTGCTTTGAGAAATCTTAAATCGACGGGAAAAACAATATGTCAAATCATTATTTATTCACTTTCACTTTATTTTTACTAAAAAATTATAATAAATAATATCGAGTTCAAGAAAAATACTAAAATATATAAACTTATATAATTTTTTATTCCAATTAATTATATCATAATACATATCAAAATTATTTTAAAAAAACTATGAGATAATTCATTTTTAGATATATATTATTTAGATATAAAAATATATAATTTTGTTTGTAAATTTATGATGAATTTAATTAGTGTAAATAGAGTGCAAACATTTAAACGCCGATATAAAATACAGGCAAATATGTTTGTAACCTCAATGAGGAGAGTATAACTACTGTAAGTCGACGTACGGAAAATAAAATAAAACATATGCATATTTTATGTGTTAAATTAAAATCTAAGGATTAAAAATGTTATTAAAGTAAACAAACAAATATTTTAGTTAAAGTTATAAATTTATAATCTAATTTTAATTTTAATAAATGATAAAAATATCACTAACATACATCTCAAGTAATGGGTAAAATATGTGCAAAATTAAATACATATATAAGTACAATTAGCGTTTATCCATTAATAAAAGAGTAATGTATTAAAAAGCATTTTTCTTTATGAAAAGGTTTGTAAAAGAGTTTAATAGTGGGTTGAAACCATGTTTTTCATTCTAATTAAATTTGAAAACTTTTAATCTAAAATATTAATTTAAAATAACTAAAAATCAAATAGATAAATTTTTTTCATATGAAATAAAATTTTATTAATATTATTTAAAAATGAATTGATTTAAATGTTTAGTTTATGTAAAGAGTATTATTTTATAAATTTAATATTAATTTATAAATCTTATCACTCTTTAGACTTTTTATTTTATTTTTTTAATGCAAATAAAATATCACCAATTTCAAAGAAAAAAACTCGAATCTTTATGTTTTTCTAAAATTAATAATTAATAATTATACTGTTTATATACTGTCTATGCATTGCATATAATAATGGATTGAAACAAATATAATATTATAGTTCAAAAAGAATATATATCATAAAGTAATTGGTAAAAAATTCAAATGTAAGATGACTTAGGAATCACATCTGTTTGCTTTTTTAATTTACAAAATATGGGCGCAGGAGTTTTGCTTTGCTTTGCTAAATACGAACATCACTATTCACTATTTACCTCAATCATTTAATTTGTCTGATTCAATCAATTAATACAGAGAATTTCGGCGTGAAAGAATTTGTGCATATTATAATTGTTTCAATCACCTTTGCCATTTTATTCTTTTTTTGGTAAGCAAAATATATTTTAAGCCTAAAAATGAAGCATTTAATTTTTTTTTCTTTCTATAAACCAAATTGAAAAGGAACATACATAGCTGATAGCTCAACTTAACGAACGGCTTGATAAGTTGAAAGAAGCTAAAAAAAAAATAAAAATTAAATAAGTAAGTTTATAAAGAAAAAAATTACCTTAATTTTTTAAAAAGAAAATAAAAACTTCATTTATTGAAATTAAAAAAATAAAATAAAATTATAATTACATAATTTATTACTATGGATGGATATACTACAACAAGTGTAACTTTTTCAATTATTTATGTGATAGTTATTTTTATCTCATTTAGTGAACATAATCTCGTTTAGTTATTTTTTTCAATCATTTATTTGATTAGTATCTTCTATTAATTTTATCAATTTTCTCAACATCATCTCCAAACTATCTTTATTTTCAATGAATAATATATATATATATATAAAAGTAAATAATAACAAAAATATGTTAAAATTTATTTTAAATTAAATTTATGTGAATAAATATTATCATATATCTAAATCTTGACGAAAGAAATCATAAATTATTGTTAGTTTTATTTAACTAAAAAAAAAAACTTATCTCGGAGCCAACTCTGACAAAAGATTAATTATCCTAAGATAAATTTAAAAGATGAAAATAAGTAAAGAAAAAAAAAAGAACAGCTATGATTCAGAGAGATGATAGAAACTTTAATGAATTTTGTTTATATACTAAAATACTAAAATACTAATATGAAATAATTAAAAATAAATTTTTTAATTTTATAATTTGATTTATAAAATAAAAAATAATTCAAAATATGTTAAGTACTCTAAATTTTATTTTTAACCTTCATATTTTAACATTTTTGTTATTCAAGTTATATTATTTTAGTTATTTCTTTACCTATATATTCTCTTAAAAAACACATTGAATTGTCTGTTCTTCCTAAAATTGGTATTAAAATAGACTGCATTCTTATTTAAATTTACATTAATTACAGTGTATTAGTATGAAAATAACCTTTATAAACCAAAAAATAAATTTCACCATTTAAAAAATTTAAATACATAATATACAATAATTAAATTAAATACAAATTTATATACAGTTATCATTTATCATTACTTTGAATAATGAAAGAGTAACTTTTCTTACTCTCTATTATGGTTGTTACCTGTACCAGATAGAAACAGCTTATTAATGGTAAACAAAACAGAAAACTTATTGGGCCTCCATATAAACTCAAATCTTGGCCCAAAATCATAAAACGCCTGTTATTTTATTAAATATGAGGCTAAATCAGAACCACAGGTTTACGATACAACCAAAGTATCTTGTCCGTCCAATCTATCTCGATATTTTCAATCCCTTCAAAAAAGCTAGTCATAATGTGCCGTCAGATTCAGTTTCGAAATCCAGTCCAAGCAGAAGGTGTTCGGATATAGTTACAATAATACCCCACTAATTACCACTCTTCCTGCATATGATGATTTCACTTCAATTGTAGGACCAGCTAAGGGTAAAATTGGATTTAGCGATTATAATACAGAACTTCATCTGAAGCAACTTACCTTTTTCTCTGTATCATTGGTCTCCGTAAATTTTTAAAAATTAAATAGTAGTCAGACAAAAATCTTTACGCAAATTTAAGGAGCGTGGCACTCTAACGCTTAAATAAAAATATTTAACTTCATAATATAACTTTTTTAAAATTAAAATTAAAATTTTATTTTTAAATTAAATAATATTTTAATATAATTCGAATTTTTAATATGAAATAAAAATAATAAATCTATACATATTTTTTATATTTTTTTATATTTAAAAATTATTTACATATTTTTTAAAAGAAGTTAAATATAAATTATATAAAAATAACTAATTTTATTGAAATAAAAATTTTATACGTGTATATTAAATTTTTATTAATTTAAGACATAAATTTTAATATTAAATTTTATAAATATTTATAAATTATATAATTTATTTTTAAAAATGAATATAAAAAAAGGTATAATTGTAACGAAGATACGTAAATTTATAAAATTTTATATCATCAATGATACGTAGTTATTACGCGCTAAGAATGATAATCAGCTTGAATTAAGTGAAAGAAACCCTACTAGTGAGATAACTACGTCCGGAGACAAAAGCCACATAAAAAAACTAAAATTTATTATAAAAAAAAATGAGAGAGAGAGAGGAGGGGAGGATGGCACTTTACCACTTTTATATGTTGCACGCATCCATATAGCAGAAAACAAAGGGAAGACAAAATAACAAAATACTCCCAACATAGAAGAGCAAAAAGGGAAGGTAAATCAACCCACTATGCTAATCGCAGAATGAGAGGTGATGATAACTCCAAAAACGAGTCTTGAGCAATTGTAAGAACCAAAGGGAAGCGAAGGGGGGGAAAATTAGGAAGTAAAAGAAGAAACTTGCATAGAGAGGCTTGAAATCAGTAGGTGAAGGAAAGCAATGAAGAGTTGTATTTTTCCTTTTTTTTTGTTTTCTAGTACTGTTCTTGTATTCAATTAGTGTTTGTCTGGTGTTAGAATTTGTATTGCAAATCAGACCTTAGGTTTTTTAAGTTACAGCAATCTTCTTCTTTTTCTGTGATACTCCTTTTGTTTCTGTTAATGTCAGAGTCTTCCTTGTAGAATCTGAAGTAAAACCCACCATTGTTTTGTGCTTAAAAGGTGTTTTCTTGGGTTCTTTTTCTTGAAAACTGGAGGTATTTGGGTTATTGGATTTCTGGGTTTTCTTGATTTTGTATAATTTAGATGAAGGCCATGCCCCTACCCTTTGAGGAGTTTCAAGGGAAGGGGGTGTTGGATTTCTCTTCTGCAGCAGAATCATTGTTACTGTCACCACAAATAGAAGAGCAGCTACAAAAGTGGAATACCACAATCAAAGTGAATTGCTGTGTGGGCAGTGAGCCCACCTCTGTTCTTGATACTAGAAGAAGCCCAAGCTCTCCCACATCATCCTCAACACTGTCGTCTTCACTCGGCAGCGGTGGCAACGGTGGTGGAAGCGGCTCTACGGACACGAGGAACACCACCACCGGCGTCGCGGCTGCGGTCTCTGAAAACCCATCATACAGCAACAGAGCAGTACAGGAAGAAAAATGTGGGTTTGGAATGGAGGATTGGGAAAGTGTGTTGTCTGAATCCCCAGGTCAAGACCAGTCCATTTTCAGGATGATTATGGCAGATGTTGAAGACCCATCCATAGGATTGAACAAGCTTTTGCAGAGTGGGAGTGGTTCGTCTTCTCAAGATATGGAATTCAATTCAGGCTTTGGTGCAGTAGAACAAGGATATGGATTTGAACCCAATAGTGGGAATTTGGTTAACAACATTCTTGACCCTTCTCTGCAAGTAACAAATTGTTCTGATTTTCCTTTCAATAACCTAAATGTTGAATGCAACAATGCAAGGCTTGGTTCTGTTTCAAACCCACCAAACCCTAGCCCCATCCCTATGTTCTCTACTTCAGCTAACAACCTTTTGCCAGTTTCTCTTTCTCCAATGGTGTTTCATCAACACCAACAGCAATTGATCGAGGCTATTGATGAAAAACCTCAGTTTTTTAATCCCCAGTTGGTTATAAACCAAAACCAGGCTCAGTTTACACCAAACCCAGCTTTGTTTATGCCTTTAACTTATGCCCAATTGCAAGAGCAGAACCTTCTCTCACCTCCTTCGGCGAAGCGGCTCAATTCGGGTGCCACCGGACCTTATCACAGCCAAAAGGTTCCATTTGTGAATCCGGGTCAAGAGCAATTCGTCAGGGGACAACAGCAGCTCCAGTTTCTACCTCAGCATCTCCAGCAGAGGCCAACTATGGCAGGTGCTAAGCAGAAAATGGTAAGCTCAGCTGGGGGTGACGATTTGGTTAACCAACAGCTTCAGCAGGCAATGATTGACCAGTTATCTAGGGCCGCAGAGCTGATCGAAACCGGCAATCCTGTACTCGCGCAAGGGATATTGGCGCGGCTCAATCACCAGCTCTCTCCTGTTGGTAGGCCTTTCCAAAGGGCTGCTTTTTATTTCAAGGAGGCTTTGCAATTGCTCCTTCAAATGAATACTACAAATAGTTCATTGGCTTTGTCACCCTTTGGTCTCATTTTCAAGATTGGGGCTTACAAATCATTCTCTGAAATCTCACCGGTACTTCAGTTTGCAAATTTTACTTGTAACCAAGCCATTCTGGAAGCCATGGAAGGCTTTAATCGAATTCATGTGGTTGATTTTGATATTGGTTATGGTGGGCAATGGGCTTCATTAATGCAAGAACTTGCCTTGAGAAATGGTGGTGGTTCTGTTTCCCTTAAAATCACTGCATTTGCATCACCATCTTCGTATGATGAACTCGAACTCAGTTTCACTCGGGAGAATCTAAAACATTTTGCTGCTGAAATTAACTTGGCATTTGAGCTGGATATTGTGAGTCTTGAGCTGTTGAGCTCTGGCTCTTGGCCACTGCCTGTTCAAGTCTCTGAAGGTGAGGCTATTGCAGTGAACCTCCCAATTGGTTCATTTTTGAATACACAATTATCCCTGCCCGTCGTTCTACGCTTCGTGAAGCAGCTTGTTCCGAAAATTGTGGTCTCTTTGTGCAGAGGTTGTGACCGTACCGATATTCCATTTGCTCACCATATCATCCACGCCCTTCAGTCTTACTCGGGCCTGCTTGAATCAATTGATGCTGTAAATGTGAGTCTAGATGCCCTGCAAAGGATAGAGAGGTACTTGCTTCAGCCAGGAATCGAGAAACTTGTATTGAGTCGCCACGGTTCACTAGAAAGGACACCTCCATGGAAGACTCTTTTCATGACATCAGGGTTTTCCCCATTGGTATTTAGTAATTTTGCCGAGTCTCTAGCTGAGTGTTTGGTGCAGCGGACTCCGGTCCGTGGCTTCCATGTTGAAAAGAGACAGTCTTCACTTGCTCTTTGTTGGCAACGAAAGGAGCTCGTCTCGGCCTCAGCCTGGAGATGTTGAGGAACTCCCGCAGTTAATTTTGAACCATGGAGGTGCTTCATTACTTTACTGCTTTTGTTTTCTCATGTTTTTATGTATTTTCTTTATATGTACTTCTTTTATGCTAATTGTCTTTTTTATTTTTTATGGATTCTATGCCAATTGTCTATGCTCTGTAGGCTTATTATTTTCCAATCAAGAAACCAAAACATTCTAGTAATTTGATTGCTTTGTGTACAGTTTTTTTTTCATGGTTATCATGATTCATGATCTCACTTTGCATTTGGATATTTACTATTAAGGTTGCGACCGTTAATTGTTGTATTGGTACACTGGACAACAGAGCAAAGATTAGATGAAGAGCACCATAATTTTACCAATGCAATTTGAAGTTATCTCATTTCATGCTCTATGTGAAAAGTTTTCAATTTCGCCGCCATTCAAATCACATATTATAGTTTGCTTTCTATCTTTTCAACTGGTTCTTTGAACATTTTTAATCATAAATTTGTACCCATTTTTGTACCTGTATTTTATTACGTGTTAATATTATCTAGAAAATTAAATTATTTCTCAAATTTTTAAAACAATTATGATATATGTTAGGGTATAAAAAGGTTATGGGTGCATAATTGTGAGTAAAATTATGAGATATCAGTATTTCTCTTTTATTCCTATTTTTAAAAAAGAGGTGGAAATTCTGTCTAGAATGACCGTAGAAACATGAATTCGGTTGCCTCTTAATTATGAAAAATTATATATTACGTTTGAGATGTGTCTACATGTTATTATTGATAATTACATTATGATTCGTAGGACTGTATTATTTTGTAAGAAGAGTTGAGATAGTTTTGTGATAAGAGCCTTGAATAATTGAATGGGCTATGGACAGTTGCCAATCTTACAAGGAAACTTTCTATTTACTTCTTTGGTTCGAAAGAAAAGTTGAAATTATTGAATTAGAAAAATTTGTGATAAATATTGAATTAGAAAAATTTGTGATAAATCTTAAATAATGTGTCCCAATATGTTATTGGTCGGGTTCTTAAAATTGTATATAATAAGAAATTGTTATATTAATTATGATAAATGACCTATTTATGATAGGTAGTAGCGGTAGTAGTAGGTAGTGCTTTTAGAATAATAATAAATTTTCTGATGAATCCATGGCCATTATAGGTGTTAAGGATTGGACATCAGCCTAAATTACATCTCCATACTTGCACTCTGAGAAGCTTCATTGGTCAACAAATCATCAGCAGCTTAATAATGTCAATCATTTTCATGGTGGGTGATGGATGTTAGTGTGTGTATTATAAGGTTTAACATGTACTAAAATCTCCTACATTTGTTAGCATATAAATATTTATTCAGACATTATGTATAATGCTACTTATGCAAGCCTAAGCCTAAAAGCCTAAGCCTATATAAATTGTACATTGAATTTGTCATTTTGGTTAATATATTTTAATGTTTTTTCTTGGTGTAAATCACATGGGTCTTGTACTATTAGACCTCTTCTACATAATTAGTTTAAATTTAAAAAAAAAAGCTCTCTTTTTATTTAATTATATATTTATTGGTTGAACACCATTTGTAATATTTAAATGATTAAGGCCATGTTGCATTGGCAAAAAATGTTTTGGCCCTCCCTCATCATCTACTTAATTATCACACCATTGTTAATTTTATTAAATTATAAAGTAAACCAAACAGGTTGGTCCCATCCTATGGACAAAAGAATACTTTAATGGTCTCAAAACTCTGAAACTGAAATTGAAACTGATTTTTTTATTATTATTAATATATTACCAAATCTCGTGCAAGATAAGGGTGTATTGATCATTAACAATTCAATTGTTTTCTTAATTCAGTGAAGGATAGAATTATCGGTATGGAGTGATCCGATTAAGAATTTGTGTTTTGCTTATGCATTGAGATCCCTATAAAAGCCCAAAAATGAAAATAAATAATTTGTGTCAAGTGTTATCAGGCTTAAAAATCACGTTAATTTGAACCGAATTATCATTTTTTTTAAATAGTTTTGGACAAACATTACTTTAATTTCCCAAAGAAGAAGAAATAAATAAAAATGAACTATAAAATTAAAATTTAATTTTAATGTGGATAAAAAAGGTGCACCAACCCTTAGGGTTTAACTCCCAGAAGGGGCAACCCGTTATTTTTAGGGCAAGCAAGGCATCCCCAATTCCTCTATCTAAGGGTTTGGCTGTCAAATGGGATTGGGGATCTAGTGGCGTACGTCAAAGTAAAATAATATAAAAGGATTATCTGTCTCTATCATATACTTGAAACATGTAGCATTTAAATAACTAAAGCTTTCTTTATGTTTGCTGACAGCTTGTGTTTTGTCTCCTTTTTGTTAAATTACTCCGATTAAGCTTATATTGAAGCTCAAGAAATTTGCTTCATGGTGTCAGTCGGTTACCTGTAATAAGTCATTTAGTATTCTCTTATAATTTTAATTAGTTTATTAAATCGTGTTAATTCTTAATCATTTTCTTAATCATTTATTTGTGTGATTTAATTAATTGAAGTTTCGTACGTATCAAAAATTAGTGTCGAAAACTAGCATCAAAATGAGTAATATCCCACATCGATTATGTATATGTAATAAAATATCTAACATCTATCTCGTATAGTAATTTTAACTGCTTTATTATGTTATTTGATCTTGTGCTTCCTTCAAAAAAATTGCTTCATAATTATCTTTAGGTTTCTTTCTCATGAAATGCTGAACATGGTCCCTCACGGATTCATGATATTTTTTGTAAGGGGAAGAGAAGAAATAATAGTTATAATAGTAGTAACAATAATAATAGTAAAAAGATGAGAAAGTTTCAAGAAGATTCACAATTTTCACAAAACATTTTCCATCTTTGAAACTTTTCAAAAGCTTATGAAAGAAAAAACAAAGTTGAATGGTCAGTTTTGTAACTAATTAGGTTTTTAAGTTTCAGTTTTTTACTCAAGTTTTTAAATTAGCGTTCTTTGATAACTATATTAAATTTCAATTCAACTTTATTTTTAACACATTTTTTTATTGTATGTGAAACTTAATTTAAAAAAACATATTCTAATTCACTTTTAATTTCCTCATTTAACTTTACATTTTATCTTTATCTTTTTTTTTATTTAAGAAAAAATAAACAATAAAACAAAACTTTTTACCAAATAAGTTTTTTTTAATAAATGAATTAGAAAATAGAAATTTTTTTCTAAACACAAAAAAACATAATTTAAAATTAAAACTTGTTAAAGTAAAAATACTTAGTTCAATCATTATGCACTGCTTGGTTGTGTTATGAAGGGTGAAATTGATAAAATTTTATAATACTTTATCCATTTAAAGAAAAAAATTGACTCAATCATGTGAGATACCAATCCACCATGTATCTAAGCAATTGGCTAGCATAAAATAAGGAAAAAGCCAAGAACGCAAGAGAAACGATGCACTTAAGAGTAAAACCAACCCTCAGAGCAGAGCTAATGGCGTAACTCCAATATTATCTCATGTGTAGACAATTCAAAAATAAAATGGCTTATCATACTTAATTAATAATAAAATTATTAATAACACCTAAATTTACAAATATTACTCATATATATGTTATGGGACATTAGCGAGTTATTTATAAAAATAAATATTTTTTATTTTTTAAAATAATTTAACAATATATCACTATATAAATAATATTACTGTAGAATTTTTCAAAGTGTGATTCAAAATGCATATTTGACTCTGTCTGAACTTAATTAATTAGATTACGTGGTGAAATTTAATTACAAAAATATAATTATATATAAACAAAATAAAAATATAGATATCATTTTAGATAAAAGGTTTAAAACATCTTTCTATAAAATAGATAAAAATTTAAAATACTCATATACTGTTTACCCTATATAATACAAACCTCAATGGCCGCATCATTAGCTGGTTATATATTTGGTAATTGGTATGAGGTCCTTCTCTATGCCTCCACTGTGAAAATGGCTATAGCAATATGTCCCTCCACACATTCTCACATTTGCTTCCTCATGAAAGGTCCCTCTCAATTTGATCAACTCATTTCGACCTTTGGATTATTTATTTATTTTTATTAGTATCATTCACAGTTTGTATAATTTAAAGTATATAGATGTTGTACCTAAAAAAAGGCACGTATTTTGTTTCTCTATATAGTTGACTGGTCAACGTAACAATGCACTTTTGAGTTTGTGCAAAAATTAACTTAATTTTAGTTATCTATATTAGTTTTTTTATATGATGTATGTAAATTACTTGAGTTAATTATTTATTAATTTGAGAAAATAAAAATAAGGTATATATTAATAGCTTAAGTAAATAAGGAGAAATTAGAATAGCTTTTCTCCCTTCTATTCGAGATTTAATATTATAATAATAATATATAATATTATAAAAAATATCATTGTATTTAGAGAAAAGAAAAATTAATAAAAGAATGACGAAAGAAAGAGAGAAAAACAGAATAAATTTATAACTTTGTATATTTATAAAGTTAATATATATAATCATATATTATAATTTCATTTATATATAAATTTTTATTCTTCGCTTAAGTTTTTTTTATCAAATATCCTTATTTTTACAACAATTGGTGTCAAAGTTATGATTTCATTAAAATTTGATATTGAAAAATTCTTCCACAAAAATAATTTTAATTTATAACAAATGAAGATGTTTGCTCTTCTCACACATCAAGAACATGAGATGATATTAGAAAGAGAAACAAATTCGCCAAATGATTTAACATTTGTACAAAAATAAACGATAATAAAAAAGGCTTATATCATGCTTTTATTATCATTGGGTGACCAACTTTTAGGAAAAATCTTAGGAGAAAAGATTATCGAAAAGTTATAAGAAAAGTTAAAGAGGCGGTATATGAAAAAATTTCTACATAATTGTCTCTACTGCAAGAAACAATTATACAGACTATAGATGTAGAAAGATGAGTTTATTTATAAATATACTAATAATTGTAATCAAGTTATTTTAAGTTTAAAGAATACTAATGTTACAATAGATGATAAGGATCAAGTTATTTTTCTTCTCAGTCCCTTGTTGAGATCTTATGATAATTCAATAGACATTGTAATTTTTTGAAGGAATTACTATCCATAGAGGAAGTAAAAATGGCCTCATAATCTTGAGAATTGAAGATGCAACTCAACGATTCATATGATGGGACTAACTTTGGTGAAGACCTGTTGATTCGAGGTAGAATATGAGAATGGAAGAAGAATTACCAAAAAAATCAATCTAAATCTCGCAAAATATATAAAGAATAACAACATATGTCATAACTGTCAAAAGAAAGGACATTAAAAAAGAAATTGCCCAAAACTCAAGAAAGATAAAGCAAGTACTTTGGAATTTGGCAGAGCAACTATTACCTCAGAAGAGTCACACGATGGAAACGTTCTCTTTGTGTTATCTAACAATAATGATGATGATTATTTGATACATTTCAAGAGGTTGATAGTGGTAAAGTTCTAATGGGAAATATTAAAGCTAGTAACATAACTGGTAAGGATACAATGTAAATTAAGATGAATAATGATATTGTAAGAACTTAATTTTATTGAGCATTATAGAGATTATTAGATGTTCATATCAAGCTAGAGGTGGAGTCTTAAGAGTTTGTAAAGGTTTATTGACAATTATGAAAGGAAACTTGAAAAATGGATTGTATATCCTGCAAGGTAGAACAATGGTAGGTGCCGTCTTGATTTCTTCTATTTCTGATTCTAACCAAACCTGTTTGTGGCATTTGAGATTAGGCCATCGGTGGACATCAAACTAGAAAGATGGATTTTTGGGAGCATTATATTTATGGGAAACAAAGTAGAGTGAAGTTCAACATTGGAGTTCACAGAATGCGAGAGACTCTTGATTACATCCATTCAAACCTATGGGACCTATCAAATGTTCCTTCTTACAGTGGAGCAAGGTACATGATGACTTTCATTGATGACTATTCAAGAAAAGTCTAGATTTATGTTTTGAAACAAAAGAGTGATGTATTCCTCAAGTTTAAGTAATGAAAATGTATCTTAGAAAAGTAGACAAAGAAGAAGTTTAAATGGCTTAGGACAAGTAATGGATTAGAATTTTGCAGCAATAAGTCCAATGTGTTTTATGCAAATGAAGGTATAGCTCATCATAGAATGGTACTACATACACCATAAAAAGGTGTGGTAGATCAAATGAACAAATCATTACTTAAGAGAGCTCGGTGCAGACTTTCTAATGCATGTTTACCTAAGTAATTTTGGGCAGAGGTAGTTACATCCTAAATGCTATTTGGTGAACAGTTCTACTTCTACAACTATTACTTGTAAGACTTCAGATGAGATGTGGTTAGGCTCTATGATAAATTATTCAATTTTGTACATATTTGAGTGTTTAACTTATACATATATTAATAAAGAAAAACTAGAACCAAGATCTAAGCGATTCATATTTTTGAGTTATCAGAATGGTATCAAAAAGTATAGGTTGTGAGATTATAAGGACTCAAAACTCATTATCAGTAGAGATTTTACTTTCGATGAGGTAGTTACTCGTGATAAAGTTTCATAGTGGATAGGTGCTATGAAAAAAGAACTTAAATCTGTCCACAAGAATCAAACTTGGGAGCTTGTAAAGAAACCAATCAATCAAAATGTTGTGGATTACGAGTGGGCATTTAAGAATAAATATGGAATGAGGTTCAAAGTAAGGCTTGTATCAAAGGGTTTTACACAGCAAGAAGGTATTGACTTTAATGAAGTTTTTTCTCTTATGGTAAAGCATAATTCTATTCGTCTGCTACTTACTTTGGTGTCTCTACATGATATGTAGTTGGAGCAATTAGAAGTAAAGATGACATTTCTCCATGGTGATTGTAGGAAAGGTTTTATATGAAATAACTTGAAGGGTTTGTTATACTAAGAAAATAAAATCATCTTTGTTTGCTCAAAAATTAATTCTATGGTTTGAAGCAATCGCCAAGATAGTGGTATAAATGGCTTGACATGTTTATGATTAGTATTGAGTATATAAGGGGTGAGTATGATAGTTGTATCTACCATAAAAAAATCCCTGATTGCTCTTATATTTACTTGCTTTTTTTGTTGACAACATGCTAATTACTTGTAAGCATGTAGCCGAGATTAACAAGGTGAAGGCACAGTTGAGGGGTGAGTATGAGATGAAAATTTTGGATCATGTAAAGAAGGCTTTTAGTATGGAGATCATACGAGATCAAAAAATTGGAAGACTGTTCTTTTCTCAAAAGACCTACATTTAGAAAGTTCTAGATAAATTTGGAATACATAATGCAAAGCTCGATAATACTCCATTTACAGCTCAGTTCAAGTTATATACAAAAATGTCACCAATGACAAAGGATGAAAGATATTTAATGTCCTGAGTTCCTTACCCAAGTACAGTTAGAAGTCTTATGTATGTCATAGTATGTACTAGATTAGATATTTCTTATGTAATGAGTATTGTTAGTCGATATATGACTTACCCTGTGAAGTAGATTGTTATATATTTGAGAAGTTCTATAGACATAGTCTGGTCTTTGGTAGAGGAACAAATGAGGTTACTAGTTATGTTATTGGATTTTGTGACTCAGATTATGTTGAAAATCTTGATTGTAAAAGGTCATTGACATGTTATATTTTCACTTTTGGAGGTAGTGCTATAAGTTGGCATGCAACGTTACAGTCTACTATTTCTTTGTCAACGAAAGAGATAGAGTACATGGCAGCGACAGAAGCAGTAAATAAAGCTTTGTGGATCATAGGTCTAATTGGTAATTATGGTACCAATCATGAAGATTTTACTGTGTTTATGCCATTAAAGAACAGAACATATTGATATCTAGATGCTATCATGAAAGAATAAAGCATATTGATGTTAGGATGCTCTTTAATCGTGATGTCACAACATGAGGTAATGTATTTGGGGGAAAGATTGTTACTTTTGATAATCCAACAATATGTGACAAAAGCTCTTCCATCAATGAAGTTCAAATATTGTTTGAACTTAATTGGCATATGCAAATGCTAGTTAGCACCGAAAGAAGGTGGAACGTTATTGATAAAAGATAATTGCTTAATGGTTTTAAAGTTCAAGACAAGGTGGAGATTTGTCATACATAGCTTGAATTAGTCATTTACTAATTCAAGGAGATGAAAATGTACATGGCTTAAGTAAATAAGGAATATAATGAGGAGAGTTTTCCCTCCTCTATTCAATATTTAATATTATAATGATAGTATATATAATATTGTAAAAGGTATCCTCGTGTGCAAAAATAAAAATGAAGAAAAAAAAGTATTAAAAAAAAACAGAGCTAGATAAAATGAAGAGAGAAAAGTAGAAAATAAATTTACAATTTTATATATTTGTATATTCAATATATATAATCATATATTATAATATCAATTTTAAAAATTTTCATATAAATTTTTATTCTTCAATTAATTTTCTTTATCAAAGATACTTACAATAATATAAATAATTTACACAAGTTTAAACTATATGTAATATATTTTTTAAGTTAGTAAGTATATATATTACTCTATATAAATTGTACATATATGATACGTGCTTGTATATAATTATTTTTTTAAGATTAAATAATATTTGGTATAATTTAAATTTATGATTTGAAATATAGAAGTGTGAATTTTATTTCTAGATCACTAATACAATTGAATAAATTAATGAGTTGGTTTATTTAATATGAACTACTTGAAATGTTCTTAAATAAAGTATAAGGTTTTATTGTTTCTTAAATGGGAGGACAATATGAGAATTATGGGTATGTTTCATTATCTGGAATGAAAATAAATCAAAATCAAAATGTGGATAAATTAGTAGAATGCTTAAGATGATTATACATTTGATGTTGTTTACTAGCTTTTTTCTTCTTCTTTCTAAAATCGAAATAAATAGGAAACATAAAAGTAAATATGCTGAATCAAAATATGAAAGAATGAAAGTATAACTTTACCAAAATGCCGTTATAAAATTAGTTCTTTTTTTCTTTTTTTCTTTTTCATAAATCGAAAAAACTACTAATAATATATTTTATATAAATAAAAGAAGAATTTTTTATAAATATAATATACTTTCCTATTTAATTTTTTTATATATAAAATACAAGTAATGGTATATAGTGGATAAGTAAACAAAAAATATTGAAAGAATTGATAAATAATAATTAAACTAAGTATTTTATAAATAATAAAATAATATATGTGAGTAATATAGTATGTAAAAGAATTCATTAATAGCTTATTTTCATAAATCTTAAATTTGAATAAGGATAGTTTTGTCAAAATGAAGAAAATAAAAAAAAAATTTAGTAAGGAAAGGGAATCAATAATAAGGTTGGAGTTGAGTATGATTTTTTGTCTAAAAGGATAATGAGAATAATAACTTGGAAACAATCACTTTCCGATGCAATTTAGGGAGTAAAAAATATGAATAGTAAACAATCTATTTTCTTCATTCTAGTTCCCTTTTGATAAATATGAATAGATGTGTAAATTCAATTCAAAATCATAAAATTCAACTGAAATTTTTTTAGGGTTTGTTTGATAATATTTTTAATTCTAAATTTTTGATTTTTTTTAAAATAATTTATCAATTATAAATCAATTATTTAACCATAATTTATAAATCCTAAATCATAAATCATTATCAAAGAAGTCATTAATTAACTTGTAATCAATTTTAACTAATAATTAACGTGTATTAATAACTTAAAATGTGAACCAATTAATTAATTTGATTCACCTTTGAATTTTCATCAACAAATATATGAATTTCTTGAATCTTGTTGAATAGTCTAGCCAGATATACCGAAGATCTTTTAGTTAGAAGTTTAAGGATTGTACTTCATACCAAGATCATATTCTTCTACTATATCATTTTAACCTAGCCTATATATTTACAATCAGGGTAATTTTTCTTTAGCTTTTTTCTATTACAGATTCCAATTTCTTTACTTGGGTAACTTATAAAAGCACGGAGTTAAAGATTTAAGGCTACTGAAAGTCTTGAGAATCCTTACATTTGATTTTTATTGATGTCATGCAGCTAACTATTTTCACATTTATTTTACTTTATTGAGTAATAATCATAGCAATTTTAAAATTGAAAGTAAAACATCATAATTAAATTCCATACATCTTAAATTTTAAATAAATATATATAAATTATATATTATCATGTTATTGATAAATATAATCGGATAAGAGAATATCAATTATAATTATAATATATATTGTTACTCTTATATATATATCGGTCTCTAAGATATTTCATACAATTTTTGTTTTTCATTGTTATTATTTTCAGAAATTATTCGAAATCAACAATTAGGGTTTTAAAGTTTTAAATACATGATTTTTATTTTTAAATTATGTTAGAAGTTATTAAGATATCAAATCTCTAAAAAATTAATATTATTTATATTTTTATATATTTATAACTTATTTAATATTTCCTGTCATATGTTTCTACTAAAAAATATAGTCTTATCTTGAAAGAAAAGAGAAAAAGTAATTCATAAAAATGCACCACGGTGCTTTGATTGATGAAGAAGTATGGGATAGCTAGGAGGAACAAAGGGAATTTATTATCAATTTAGGTGCTTTTCAAAAGCAATATTGAAGGGTCAGTTTCATAGCGCATGCACGATGGTTTTTTTTATTTATTACAAAAATCATTCTTAAAATTTATAATAATAAAATAATGCGTAAATAATATTAATCGGGGGGTTTAATTTGAAGATATTTAGTATTAAATAAATCTAAATTATTATAATTTAATTTAAATGATTTTAAATTAGACATCATATTTTTTTAATAATGAATTTGTAAGTTATGTTGTTTTTCTTATGAATTTAAAGTGTGGTATTTTTATTTATTTATTTATTTTAGTAAAAAGCATGCACTAAGTGTTTTAAGGATTTTGAAAGAGGTGGAACTTTTTTTTTCCTCCACAAACAATGTAACCCAACAAGAAAACTTAGCTAAAGGAGATGCATTATATTTTATTAGATTTGGATTTGGATTTGGATTTTCCTAATTGTAGTTTAGAATTGCTAGTGTGTATATTTAAATAGATTGTATGGTTTAAAAAATTAACTTAGAATGGTAGTTATCAATTAGCATATACATATGTATAAAACCATAAAAATTAAAAACTTCGCCATATGGTTCAATATCCAATAAAACAAATATTTCAATTAATAAAAGAAACCAAGTTAGTTATATTACATTATATTGTGTTTTGGAAATCTTCAAATGGTTAAAGAGACATCCCTTTATCAAATATTAGTGGAAAAGAGCCTTTCTTTGAACAATTCTCAAATAACTAAATTGAGTCGCTCTTGCATGGACCTGCCTTTTTTTTTTTTTTTGCCTTTAGTCACCTCAATAGATGAAAGTAGATTCCAAGAAGAGAGAATGAGAGAGAGAGAGAGAGAAGGGGGGTTAGAGGGAGTGAGAGACAGAGACATCCATAAGAGAAAGAAGCATCTTCTTGATATGGATATGGAAGCCATTAAAAAGCAATATTCTTTTCTTTCTTTTTTCCTTCTTTTGAAAAAAAAAATCAACCTAAAAAAATTCAGACTCCGTTGGAAAGTATAATGATAGATGACTTTTCATCAAGGAATTAAATTGAGGTAAAATACTTTTGTCTTGAAGAAGCCTCTCCTAGGAGTGAGGGATTTCAGTTAAATGATTTTGAAGAACATTAAAGATTGTGCTACACAAATAAAAAGGCTTTTAAAAGACATTTGTCAGCTTTTGTCCTCGTCATTTTTTCCCTCCTAATTTTTATATCACGAATTCGATGACATGATTTTTTTCTTCACTTTATAAAAAAAAACCATATTTACATTGTATTTTTAATATAAAAAAATATTTTTTTATGTTATATGAAAAATACTATAAGAAATGAGTTTAAAAAAAATTATATATATTTATAAAGAATAATTATATTATGCAATTAAACAAACTTAATAGTATATATTGAAGTATATATATATAGGACACTATCTAAAGCCTAATTGAACAGCCATTTTCAGACGTTCTCAAGCTAGAGATTACAAAAAGCACATAAAAGACATTGGACCCCTATTATTGTTTTGTTGCATGCATGGGTTAAAAAAAAGAATATTGAAGTAACTTTAATTCAATAGCGCACTCACTCTTCAAATGGAATTCAAATTGGTCTATTTTTGTATGGTGAAATTTCAATATATAGTTGTTCACTACAACTTCACTATCTATCAATAATTATAAGAATCATATTCCTCTCCTTTTCATTTTATTATTACATACATTCCATTATTTTCCTCTTTTAATCTTTTTTTCATTGTCTAAATAATCTTCATATATATAGTTTTGAGCTGGAATTTTACTCATATCTCCAACACACGTAACTGAGGAATCTTCTACATTTTATATTTCCTTAGCAATGAAGAAATGTATAGACAATAATAATATTCCTCCTTCTAAATTCTAGTCCTTTTATATAGATTTGATATCTTTTTTTTTTGGCACAAAGTTTTAATATCCTAATTAATATGTATTTTTTTCGTTGTAATACACTATAGTTTTAATATCCGATGGTACAACAATTAATAGAACACAAGTATGAAACTTTGTTATAGATAGTGGGGAAGATAAAAGGAAATAAAGAAAGAAAAAATTAAATGAAAACTTGAATAAATTAAATGAAGTCTTGAAGATGTAGAAATTGAGTTTCTAATAAAAAAACTCTCTATAAAGCTCTTAATTAGCCTCTTATGGATGAGAATTTTCGACTCGTGAAGACCATTATAGCACAATAAAATATTTGAATGAGATTAATAATTATTTATGCATTAAAAATTAATATTATTGAAAATAAAAATTTTATAATATTTTTAATGTATCAACCAATATAAAAAATGATACGAATGGTAACTCATACAGTTAATTAACAAAATTACAAGATTGGAAAGTAATTAACATAAGATAAAATAATAATTAATATTTAATTCAGAAAGAAACATACATTATAATTAATGTTAATTAAAGAGAAAAGCCAAAACCATGTGAGCATCCAATGCAATTAAGAAAAAAGTAATGAAAAGAAAAGTAAAAGAGGGTGTGAGGTGGAAGATGGAATTAGGGCTAATGTTATTATGAATTAATTATCTCAAAATTTTAAATTATCGGAAAATAATTAATAATATTTTTATATTTTTTATTTTTTAATTATAAGTATTAATTTTATGTATTATCAAATATTTATAATTTAAAATGAGTAAAGTGTTAAGGGTTTGAATATATGATTTTTAGTTCTAGTATCATGTTAAAAATTATTGATTATAAATTTTTTTATAAATTTAAAATATTAAAAAAATTAATTATATTTAAATACTTAAAATTTAACGATTTAAAATTATTGATGTTTCAGCACTTCACATGGATGTACGTGTGAAACAAAAGTTAAGGTTTTATATTTTTTAGCAGACACAATATCTTTAATTAGTTACTCTCTTATAACTTTTGTAGATGCTTGTCCACCATATCTCTTCCAAAGCTATCTTTCTCTTAATACATTCAATAATATAATATTGTCTTTTTCAATTTTCTTTTGTTCTTTCTTTCTCTTATACTTTTGTTTTCTTTTTCTCTCTTTTTAATATCTGTGTTATTAGTCAGCTTAGAAACAACGCATTCTTTGCAATCCACACATAATTCTTTTCTTTCTTATGCCACAAAAAATTAAAACCCTACAAAGTAAGCACTCATATGATTGTCAAAAAAAAAATCCATTTTAGTAGGCCCTACCTCCAATAACATCCAAGCTAACTAGGCATACTCATTGGTCTTCTCCTTCAATCTCTCAATCTTATTACTCAAGTCTCTTCTTTTCTATCTCTTTCATTTTCATTTTTTTGGTTGCTTTGTGGCTCCACAATTGACTTGGCTTTTCTCCATTTCAGTGCCTATAGTGTCTCTTTTTATTCCTTCTTCTCGTATTATCTCCGTTCTTTAAATTTCATTTTTTTTTAATTTGAGATATAAATCTCTTTGAGTCAACCCATGAACCCATCCATTTCTCATGTCTTTTTCATGATTCTTTTTATTTTCTTTATTTTAGTTTTTCCTAAATGCAAAGGCATCATTATGAGAATTTATTGAGAAATAAACTTTTTAAAATGTTTAAGTTATTAAAAAATGTACTAATAATATTTTTATATATTTATTATTCACATATTAATATTTATTTTATGTATTATACAATATCAAATACTTACAATTTAACAATTAAAATTATTATGCATTAAGTATAAAACCTCTGGTTGTAATATCATGTGAAAAGATGTTAGTAAATCAACTCTCATAATAGCTCAAGCTAGTGAGATAATGATCATTATTTGTTTATGGTGAATAGAACACTTAACCTAATTATTTTGCAAGTGGTTCAATTTATTCGATTTTGTTTAGACATATAGCTCGACCCTAAATCCAATCCAACTAACAATCCGAGTTGTCAGAAAAGACTTGTTTGTACTCGTGCCCATAACCACACTCATGTGAAAGACCCACCTACGCATACGATCCTTGGTGTTGGAAGGTCAACTACTTGCCCGAGCTATGGAATGGTTGACCTCAAGTTGTAATACATTTTCTTTTACTTTTATATCCTTCTTACACGATGTGACATGTATAACTTATGTAATCGACACGTGTATATGTAATATTTTATATATACCTGGACCTCATAAGAGAGCCACATATTCTCATACAATTCTCTAACTTTTCTTTAGTTTTTTTTTATAAATCAGATCAATCCCAACATTTTAGCACCTACCATGGGGTAGATTCGAAGGTTGAGCCTTAGCTTCTCACTCCATATTTTTAAGGATTCATCCTGAAATTTGACAAAGGCTTAAGAGACTAAACACCTATTCCACTTAACTCCAAAATCATGATTATCTTTATAGGAACATGAGTTGAGGGACGACTGAGTCTAGAAAATGAGAAGGCAACGATAACACATGATAACATCTTACCAACTCGTGATGAGGCCAGAATAGAAACCGACCCCCATCAAGAGCTAGGTTGTCAACTTTTTGAACTAAGGAGAGGACTCAAGGAGACTAGGCAAGAAAATAAGACGTTATAGTCACAATTAAGTACGAGAGCCTCTGAAGGTCGAACTACTAACCTAGTTGGTGGAAACATACCAGATCATGTTATGCCTAAGCCTACTTAGGGAGAATACAAAGTTGAGGGTGACCCCTTTTGGATTCGGTAGGACTTGGTAACGAGCAATGGTTATAAGAAAGAAAAAGCTGAGAAGTGCAATTTTAGGCATTAGAAGAAGCTAACAGAAAGCAAGACCAGGCCCTGAAAAGGGCCAATGAAAGGAAAGAAAATGGTAAGGCACCCTATGATATGGATAGGGACTAGGAATAACTATGTGTCTACTCTTTTTCTGATGAAACAAAGAATGACGAGCCACTAGCCAAGTTCAGTGTTCCCAAGAGCCCAAACTATCTAAGGACTTAAGACCTGATAACTCACGTTCAACACTTCAAGATAACCCTGGCCCCTATGAGAGTCACACAGAGCAAGAGATATGTTATGATGTGTAAGCTATTCCCTACCACCTTTTACGAGAATGCCTAGAAGTGGTTCAATAACTTGACACCTCATACCATTAGCTCATTCTCACAATTTTCCAAGTTATTTATAACCAATTATGCCTCTAACAAGCCACTGAGGTAGAAATCGCACCACCCCTTTCTCAATCATTCAGATAAGGGGGGAGTCTACCAAAGAATATATGAAAAGGTTCAGAGAAGAAAAGCTAGAGAAATCCAATTGCCTAAGCTCTTTTGTAATAAAGGACTTTATGCGAGCTCTCTTAAGGGATTCTGACTTGTTAATAGAACTAACCAAGATGGTCCCTCAAACTTTGGAGGAAGCATATGGAAATGTGAGGAAATTAGTCAATCTTAAAAGAGAAATAGGTTTGGCTAAGAGCAACCAGGCAGTTGCGGAAGTTACACCAAAAAAAGAAGAAGGATAAGTCCTTACAGGGCACCAAGACAGAAGGATCAATAAAAACATACGCTTCATGCCAAATAACAAGGCAAGTAGCCAATGGTCCCAAAACATGGGACTTTTGGAAAGGTCATTATCTCTCTTTAGGGGCCCACCCTTAAGAATGAGTCTGGCTCAGGCAGTACTAAAAATGAAGGAAGAGTCAAATGTCAAATAGTCCTAAAAAATTAAGACTCTTCTTAGAGACACATCTAAATGGTGTGCCTTTCACAAAGATGTGGGCCATGAGACAAAAGACTACAGACACCTCAAAAATAAATAGAGGATATTTAAAAGATCTTTTAGGAAACAAAAGTGGAGGAAGAAAGAGAAAAATTAGAAGTGAAACATCAAAGCCACTCGCTCCATCAAGTAGTAGAAGAGATTCTCATAACGAGCCCAACATTAGAACTATCCATACCATATACGAAAGACCCGGGATTAGTGGTACCTCTAGTAACTTATGCAACAAGTACATTAGAATCTTGCACAACCCCTGCATCTATACAATCTAGAAAAAATAAGGCCCTCAATAGAGGTCACCTTCACTGAAAAGGACGATACCTCGTCTCATCACGAAGATCCATCATTGTTCACTTTAAGAATATGGTCATGTGATGTTTGTCAGATCATTGTTGACATTGAGAGCTCAGTGGATCTTCTTTTTCTACCAACAATAAGAGCTCTAGGCATAAAAGAGGTTGACATCATAAGGAGAGAGCTACCCCTGGTAGGATTCAACAGTAGCACCACCTATGCAGTTGGGACTGTGGTGCTACTTGTTATGGCCAAAGGATCAATAGTGATGACCAATTTCATGGTAATTGATGTCCCATATCACTACAACACCATTCTAGATAGGCCATAAATACACAAGATAAAGGCGATCCTATCCACCTTCTACCAGGTCATCAAATTCTTGAATGAGAAGGGTATAAAAGAGATAAGAGAAGATCAAAAAAAGGCCAAGAGCTACTATAATGCCACTATGAAGAAGGTCACTCCTAAGTAGCATAGTCTTTAAATTCAAATGAAGTAGGAGACCTACCAATAAGAGACAAGGGGAAGAGTCACCCTATAAAGCTGAGTGCGGATTTGACAACAGAGATGAAGGAGAAACTATCTTAATTCCTAAAGGTGAACTTCAACATCTTTGTGTAGACCCATGCATACATGCCTAGGATTGACCTAGAGATCATAATCCACAAGTTAAATGTCGATCCAAAGGTTAGACCTGTCCAACAAAGAAAGAAGAAATTTCCTAGGGAAAAGAATGATGTGATTAAAATTCAGGTTACCACCCTTAGGGAGATGAAGATTATAAGAGAGGTGAACTACCCTACTTGGTTTTAAAATGTGGTGTTGGTTAAAAAGGCATACGGATCACCCCGTATATGTGTGGCTTTACAGACTTAAATGAAGCATGCCCAAAACATTGTTTCCCACTACCCAATATTGATGATCTGGTTGATACCGTTGCTAGTATTGGATTAATGAGTTTCCAAGATGCATATTATGGTTACCATCAGATCATAATGCATTCGAAAGATGAGGAGAAAACATCTTTCATCGCCAAGGAAATGACCTTCTATTATACTAGAATGCCATTTTGGTTGAAGAATGTAAGGTCTACATATTAACGCCTCGTCAATAAAATGTTTGTAGATCAATTGGGAAAAAACTTGGAGGCATATGTGGTTTACATGGTAGTAAAGTCACCACAACCAATAAACTACGTGAAAGACTTAGGGATATTTTTTGTAATATAAAGATATGGTATGAGACTTAACCCTAAGAAATGTGTCTTTGGTGTTGCTTTAGAAAAAATTTAAAATACCTTGTATATGACCAAGGGATTGAGGCCAACCCAAACAAGATACATGCCCTAGTAAGTATTAAGCCTCCTACCAATCTAAAATATATTCAATAGCTGAATGAAAGAATAGTGGCACTGAACAAATTCATCTCCAAATGCACAGACAAGTGTTTGCTATTCTTTAAAATATTGAGGAAGAAAACATCATTTTTTTGGGATAAGGATTGTGATATAGACTTTGAAGGAATCAAATAATACTTGAGCAAACCTCTAATCTTGGTCAGCCCTCTCCAATGAGAAATGTTTTATTTGTATTTGGCTGTGGTCCTCTAGACTTGCAATGCCATAATCCTATCCAAGAGAAATAATATCTAACACCTTATATACTACATCATCCAAATCTTAACAGGTGCCCAAAGTAAGTACTCAATGAGTGGCTGATATCTATAGCTATTTGCCCAATAAGACTCTGTGGAGGCAATTATTAAATATCATGTGCTTTGTTTACTTGTGGGTTAATAAGTTGGGCTCAATGGAGCCTCCTCACATGATAATCCATAAACTTAGGGCATCTTTTAAGTTCCAAGTCCCTCACGCATACTATGGGGGCAGGTACAAAGTTGACCATGACACTAGTGAACTAGCCTTAAGACTTAACATTTTTTTGCTTGACCTCTTAAAGCTAATACCTCTTCTCCCATGTCTTTGTAGATACCATGGAGTTCAATTCTGATGATCTATTGGTATAGTTTAAGAGTAAGGTCTCTCCTCAGAGGGCGAGCTCCCAAAAAGCTACACTTATCTCACAAGGGACGAGCTCTCCAAAGGGGAAGAAGAGGAGTAAGTTCTTTGGGAGTAAGGGCCTCCCAACCTCTAAAAGGAAAATTAAGGTGACCATTGATAAGCTTGTGCTCAGGCTGATGCCTTTGAATATCATCGAGCCCTTACCAACATCCCTAGATTGACACACCTTGCCACCCTCTAGTTTGGGTTCATAAGCGCATACTTACCTTATTAGAGATTCAAGGAAGGAGAATGGTGTAATTGACGACCTCACCACAGACGTTGATACGATGGCCATGTATTGAGGTATTGCACCAGGGAAGTTGGACCACTACATGTGCCACCTTCCCCTCATGGCACATGATAAGAAGCTTGATGCCATATGCTAGGATGTGGGCTCTAAGATCATGATCAGTCGCCTTTTGTACTAGGTGTGTCATCCCACCTCTCTTTATTTTCTTTTTTTAGCCTCACGTCATTTGGCTTATTTTCAAGTGCAGCTCCTTGAAGAACTAAGTAGGGCTTGAGGTGTAGAGAGTTTAAAGTATGAGCTAATATTGAAAAAAAACCATGTTTCGACTCAAGCCAAATACGCGGTGATATTGGCAAAGGCTAACAAGTGGAAAGGTATGGCCATTGAAAAATAGGAGAAGGTGTCCAAGTCTATTGCCGAGCTGAATGATAGCTCGAGGCACTTCATGAAGCTCGAGGAGGCCCAAAGAAAAGCCGAAGTTGAGGTAGAAGCCAATAGCCGTAAGCTAGCCAAAAAAAAAGGCGAAGCACGAGCTTGATGCAATGATCGAATAGCTCTTCTTGAGCATTGAGATATGATATGGGCTGGCCGTGGACTTCTTTAAGAAAGAGGCCAAGAAGAGGGACCTGATGGAGCACTACTATTAGATTTTGGATATCTTGGTCACTCCCTAGTATTTTCCCACTCAATCGCAAGACGAGGATGAGGAAGAAGGATCATACTTTGGTGAAAGTGGTGACGGGCCCAAGGTAGAAAATGAAGAAGGTGGGTCTAGGGACCTTTGATATTAGCACTAGCCTGAGTTTCATAATCAAGTAAACGTGAAGCCCTATATGTCTCTTCCACATCCTTTAAGTCTAACGTCACTCCTAATTGTGTGGTTTAGGCTCACCCTTATATCCTTCTTAGGGCCAGTTCACCAACATTAAGGACCACTTTGAACCTACCCCTATAGTCTATGGGAAAGGTCTAGCACTTAGAAGATACCCGAAGTTTATGGATTATCCTGTGAGAAGGCTCCACTAAGCCCTTCCTCATTAACCTACACACAATAAATCATGAGGTGTTTAATAATTACCTCCACAGTCTTCTCAGGCAGATAATTCTATATATTGGTGAATCGTTACTTTGCCTTTTCACTCAAGGTTGTGATGAAAAACCCCATATTCCTTATCATGACCTTAGTATCAACCTAGGTTCTCTTTATTAGCCTTGCATCACTATATGGAGTTTCCCATCGACCTAAGACATTGAAGAAATATTCCTTCCAATTCTTCTCATTCTCAAGGAGGACTATGTTTATGGCCCGATCTAGCTTACTGACATATAGGCGTTCATCGGGTCTATAGGGTTCTACTATAACACATAGGCCTCATTAAACTCAAGCATCTCTAGCTCCACCCTAAGCTCTCTACATATCAGTGTGATGCAAAGAAGGTATCTTCATCCATTAGGCATCAACTAACTTGGTGCGAGCTGATTCTTAGCCAAAAATTTCTTTATAAAGGGGTACAGAGGAAATCCGACCCCCAACCATAAAGCCTTCGTGATGGAATACTATCCTCCGAACTGGAGGTGGGTCATTGTCACAAGCCCCTAACATAGGAATCATTATTTGAATCGAGGAGGGAATTTTGTATGTCCTCTTTATCCTCTCCTCATCCTGAGGTGACAACCCATTAGTCTTGACCTTGGCAGCCCACCCTTTGATATGGCCTGTAGGCTCCTTAGTCCCTTTGTTCGTTGTTTTCTTCCTCCATAAACTTGGGACTGATATATGAGTCTGAGGCACATTCTACCTTATTATAGGTATAACATGTGGGTGAGAGGTAGAGGTGGAGGGTTGAAGCTAGGATAGATTCCCCTCGCTTGAGGTGCTTGTCTCATTGGAGAACCCTATGTTGTCACTTTCAGGTTAGCTTAAGAAAGTGGGATATTGTGGGCTCGACCTCTTTCTCTATGCATGGTCTATATCTACAAAATATCACGAAACATGAAAAAGGGTAATGATTCTATAAACCGACCTAAAAAGAAAGTATAAAATTGTTAGACTTGAGAAGCTTTTTTTCTAAAACTTGAGCAAGTATGCTAGGTGCAGAGGTGATTTCATACCATAGTGATGAAAATTTCTATGGCTCAAACTGAGATGATAGAGTATTTTCTTTTGTGAATTTTTATCTGATGTGTAGGAAATGATGAAATGAGAAGAGGTTCTAACTCCTCCTTATATAGAGGTGGATGTTTTCTCTCTCCAATCAACTCAGAAGCATTTATTAAAACAAGTTGAACGTTTCAAATTCATTGCTCGGTTGCTACTCTTCCACTCCTCTGACAAACTATGACGTGTAATAATCGACATGTATATATGTAATACTCTAAATATACTTGGGCCTTATAAGAGAATCACACATTATCGCACAATTATTTGACTTCTCTCTTTATAAATTAGATCAATTCCAACAGATTTCATTTTGAAAATGAATCACATAAATCTTATATTTATCACTGACCAAGAAAATTAAACTTATTTAGAAATTATTTTTTAATTTTGATATTTCATTGTTAAGGTTTTCACCATATAACCATCGAGGTTTGATGATAATCCCATTTTGTCATCGAAAATTGAGTTATTCACACATGATTTACCCTATTTTTCTAATCAATAGTATATATAATTATGTACTTTATCTTAAACAAAAAAATGACTAAATTACACCACTTGAAGAGTAAAAGACTAAAATGCCCCGCTATTTATATATACAATAGACTAATAAGACAGTAACACCCTTTACCCGTTTTGTGTTTTGGGTTTTGGGAATTTACTAAATGCATGAGGCCGTTTCTTATTAATTTGTCTAATGTTGCAACAATATATGCTTTCTCGTTAGCATTTTAATAGCCTATGTTTGAGTGCCTCTATTTATTTTAAAATAAGAATGTATTTGCATTGGAGTGGTCGGAAAAGATGGAATTGTAGCACTAATGAAAAAGTAGGAATTTGGATAAAAGGAATAGATGCAACGTACGGTTCAATAAGGTGGTATAATTTTTACCTTTATACAAGACATTTGTTAAATTTGGATCTCTTTGATTTAGAATATGAAAAAGGTGCAAAAATAAATAGATGTTCAAATACACATTATTGGGTTGCCATTTGTCACGTTAGTTGCAATTTGCAAGAGAGAAACAATAGGTCAAGAAAACAATGAGTTTTTTTTTTTCAAATAACAAGAACACTATGAATTAAAAGAGAACACATTCATACACAAAACAAAAAGGGGTCGGCAATTCTATCTACAATCTCTAGTTCAGACTATTAATGTCCATATTTGCTGGTTTATACTTAAATTGACGTCTCTGTTTCAATTATTTCACTTCTTTCACCTTCGGTTGAATGACAAGTGATTGACTTTGGCTTTGTTCACAAGTATTAATATTCGTACTTCTCACAGAAAAATAAATAAATTAATCAATCAAAAGATCAATTCAATCAAATATTTAGCCATTTTGAATGTGCTGATGATGTATGGTCCTATTCCGACTATGGTTGACATATTTAAGGATTTTTTTTAATCCAACAACTTGAAAGCCCAATTATTAAATGGAATTATTGGTGGTAAGAAAAAGATTTTTAAAATTTTAGTCTAAATTAAAAAAATTATAATATGAAGTAATTGGACATGTCATCACTGATTGGAATTGTTTATGATTTGATTGAATTCAGTGCAATGGTCACAATGGGCTCTATTACATATATTGAAGACTCCGAAGAAATTACATAATCAACAGTATTTAATTTGAACAGTTAGTATAAAATAATTTCTGAGTTTGAGGTCTTTATAACAATATTAGAACTAATATTCTCTTAGTAAATCACGCTAGAAAATATTTGTGACGGTGTTGGAGATCTTAAAAATTATAATTAATTAATTAACTAAAATGAGTAAAATAGTAGGCATTTAAATATAGAACAGTTGGTCGGTTTAGATAAGAAAAATGTATTCTAAAAAACAACCAATATGTTTCTAGTAAAAATAAAAACGAAGCAATATCTTAAAGAGTTATGATGAGTAACAATATAACTTAATGTTGTCATTGTCAATAACTACCAAGCTAATGATTGACAAAATTTATAGTAGGTCCATCCATAACTCGGTCTCTATCATATATATTTTGAAACCATAAAGCTCCTAATTTTAACAAGAAGGCTAAGCTTGTGTCGGTAGGACCCTTGGCAAAGGCAATTTCAACTACATGTAGATATGTGATGCAAATGTTAGTTGGTCTGTCATTATGTGTATCTAGCCAATATTTCTTCCTAGGTCAGCACCTAGCACACCTCACTATTTGATAATTCATATTCAAATCAAGTGGGAAACAAAACATGAGTGAGAATTCATAATTTATATATATATAAATAACTCCTACCTACAATCCCTTACATTTGAATTCAACATGTTACTATTTTTTTTAAAGGAAAACCGAAGAACAATCAACTCAACAAAACAATTAAAACTGCAATACTAAGGTTTTAAATGATTCATTTCAAACGTATAATCGATATAGTACATTACATACACCGAAATATAATACTAAATTGCACCTTTTAAATCAAATCATAAAGTACATATTGTATCTTCTAAATCAAAGGTAATGATATTACCACAATTAAATTTGTTATTATTACAATAAATATTTATTAATAACAATTTTATATAATTATAATGAATTGTAAGACTATATAATAGACAATTTATACATTTTTATAATGTGACAAAATCATTATACTTATCTAATTGTCCAAGAAATACTTATTCTATAATTAAAAAAAGGATAAAGTAACAAAAATTTGATACCACTGAAATATTTTTTTCTTCTTATTTATACTACCTAACACATAAAAAACTTGATTTATAATATTTTATTAGTCTCTATTTAACTACATTACAACTAATAGTATAAATTATTATTCCCAATATATTATTTAATTATCTGAGTTATATTAAATATAACATTAATATGTGACAACGATAGAAGACCAGAATGATTTAAATTAAAAAGTTTACGAGTTAGATGATATAAAAGAAACATTATAAAAAAAACAAACTCCTAAATTCAATAATTATTATTATTATTTTTAATAATCCTGCCACCAGCTTTATGCTAAAGGCATAACGGAATAGAACAAAGTCACAATGACTACCTTAGCTGCACCTCAATAGACATCGGCGTTCATTCAAGTTAAATTGGAACTTTGGTTAAGCCTGGTTGTTAAATTGGAACTTTAGTTACCTGGGTGCATACAACTCTAGGACGAATGCAAGACCGAAAGGCACTGTAACCTGCGATTAAGTAAAAATTATGACGTAAGTGAGGTGATAAATCCAACTCCTACTCGTTTTGTTGCTAATTTGGGGAAGAATCATATGAAGAAGTAACCTTGAACAAGCACAACGCATAACTTTATTAGACCACATGACGGATTTTGTGGGATCTCAAGCTCCCCCCAACAGCGCTTTTAGAATGCTCGAAAGCTTCGAAAATTTAATCCTCAAAATTTGCCAGGAATCTTAGTCTTTGTAACCCATCTTGATCATAAATACGTTCATCTCAAATGCCACAAAGCGGCAGAAAAGTTTTAACAAAGGAGTATGCAAGAGCACCTGTAAATATATAACTGTCTACTACATCCAATGTTCCACCTGTGTAAAATGATAAATTATAAAAAGTTTAAGAGCATTGCAAGAAAAATTCTGAAAAGCAAGAGACAAATAATGATATGTTAAAAACAGGAGAAAACGAGTCAAAATTTCCTGGAGGCAATATGGTTAATAGTCCAATGCCAAGCTTTCACACTTCATGGACTTTCAGTTAGAGTAGCAAAACAGAGTAAATTTTTTAGACTATAAGCTGATAGATAACAAACGTTAGACTATAAAAGAGCAAGTTCAACTTTTACAATAAACAAAAACATTCGCCCAGATAAGTGAGATAAAGATTTAGTAACATCAAATCAAAAGTGAAAGTGTACAGCATGAACTGCATGCTAAAGAAGCCAAACTGATTCCTAGTACATAAGTAAGATAAACTTTCCAGGTAAGTATTTTGAACAACTTTGTACCATCCTTGGATTCAGAAAATGGAGTGATGTTTCAGCAGAACGTGAGCAAAAGGTGATTACCATGTCCCGGTATCAAGGAACCAGATCCTTTACACCCGCATCATGTTTGATCTTTCAGTGAGATAGCCAGAATGACACCAAAGAAGTTCGGGAGTCCAAAAGCTATTGCACTGAACAACTCAAAAAGCACAGCGAATGCACGTTCAACAAGAGAAGCCTGTAAATATATCTAATAAACAACTGCATAAACACAGAATGAACATTCTGCACATACTAAACCTGGTTTCCTTTTCTTTAGTTACCAAGGATCGAATTGGACTTAATTCAACTGTTAATAACAACACCATCTTCACTACCATGCATGGCCAAATCAATTCTCTCTAATGTCTTTTCAAGTTAGCTGAAGAGGAAGATTACATGGTACATTATTTTGTTAACTTGAAGCATCATATTGCCTCCATTAAGAGAAGTTATATAGACGATATCTGTCATAAAATCATGAAAACCCAAAAATATATGACCAGATCATAACTTCCTTAATTTCACCATGCTTGAATGAAAAAAAAAAAAACAACTTACAATTCCAGAGGGCCACATCACAGTAAAAGTATAAAAGCACAATAGCATACATGGAATGACATCTTTAGGCTATACCTCAAACCTATTTTTGAGAAGCATATATGATGAGAGTCAAATTTACCCTGTCATATTATCCAATCTCAATCATGTCTAGGCATCACAAACATTCCATCGTCAAGAATGAGAGGGCTATTTAGATACTACACACTAATGTTTCAAGTGTTCATATGCTTTAATGCTGATAATCCAATGAAACAAGATAATCAAAAACATGTCGTCTCGTCAAACACACTTCTTCAACATCATATCAAATACCTGAGCAAAGACTTTGGCCAGCAAAGAATCCTTGATATTACTGAAGTGGCCATGCAACCACCCAAGCTACAATGGTTCCCTCCCATGTCTTCTTTGGGCTAACAGTAGTAAGTGATGTCCGACGAAATGTCTGCAGTAAAATACAAGTTTGACTTGGAACTTGGAAAACCAAAGAAGATGAGAAAAAGGAATAACATGCTTTCCCCCACATATCTAGAATACATGCTCATGATCACAGGCCACACTATTCACTGGTTCCCAAATCTGATTTCAAATTGAGCAGAGAGAATGAATCTTATGCATATCTTACTGACATTTTTAAAAAAATACATACATAAAGACTTTTACGAGCAGCTGAATATCAAGTGTAGATGCTCATTAGCATGATCTATATATTTATAATGAAAACAAACATTTTGCAAAATTGAAACGGTGTGCATCCTTTAAAAAGCTCAAAAGAAGATAATACACCTTTACCAAACTGTTAGAAGATTTTACTTTAAGTTCATAAAGTTTTAAGGTCAAGTCTTTGGCACATATGTAAATCAGAATACCAAACTATTATTCATTTTACAGTCAAGCCAAAATTTTGAGGTTAATAAGAGTCAAAGCCTCAAAGGTGATAACATATGGGTATTTCACCACGTTGTTGGCAACTTGTAATAATAGTTATCTAATTCCAATAAATAAGAATTGCATGTTATTGTGTTGCCTATCTCACAAGCCACCAAAAAGTTCAGTGGAAAACATTTCATAAGAATCTTTGAACACAGAGAAAAGATACAAGTGCAGGGCAGCAATTTCTAGGGCCTAAATACCTTCCCACCCAGAAATGCATAAGTGTCTGCTGCAATTATACTGCTGAAAGAAAACAAAGTTGCCACAAAACCCACTGTCCAATGAGCTTGGCCACCAAATAAAAGAAGCCATGATGCTCCCACTTCTGCAAACACATTTGAGAATCAAAGATCAACAAAAACACCAACAGTTCGTTAATAGTGCAGGCCAAACATGCTTACACCCACTAACTCATACATAAGGGAGTGCTCATTCTATGTAAAATTTGTACATTTCAATTGGAAATAAGTGTAAATTTTGAAAAAGGAGAAAAAATGCCCATATGAATTTACCCCCTCAGTTTATCTCACATTGTTTTTTTACACATCTTTAGATGTGTTTATAAAGCATTACCAAAATATTGCATAAATCAATAGTTAGATAATCTGAACAATTTAAAGCAATTCACTCTAATATTTGTGAACTAGATGATTTTTAATTAGAAATGAAAAACACTATTTTATTACTTTATTGACGATTGTTCTAACTATACTTTTGTGTACTTAATGACAAATAAAAGTGAATGGTTTGACAAGTTTAAAATATTTTTAACTAAAATTAAAAACAACTTAATAGAAAAATAAACAGATTTCGAAGTGATAAAAACACTAAATATGATTCTAATACTTTCAATTATTTTTATAAAACTCATAGAATTATTCATGAAAAAACTGTACCTTATTCTTCTGAAATAAATGGCAAAGATTAAAGAAAAAATAGAACTTTTACTGAATCATTTGTTGCTGTTTTATTAAACTATGGTATTGTTTCTCATTGATAGGAAGAAATTTTATTAACCGCTTGTCATACACTTATAGATTTCTTAAACCTACAAATAAAACTTCTCCATATAAAATTTTTAAAAATAAGAAATCTAACTTATCTTATTTTAAAACTTACGGGTCATTTGAGCTATTTCGCATTAATGTCCTAAAAGTTTATGAATATGTGTTTATTGGATATGTTGCGAATAGTAAAGCTTATAAATTCTATAACTTGAATAACTATGTTATTATAGAATCAAATAATGCTGATTTTTTCGAACATAGATTTCCATTTAAATTAAAGAATAATGGGAGCTCAACCTATACTGATTTGTCTATAATAAAAACTAATAAACTAAAGGAGAAATTAGATTTTAAACTTAGGAGAAGTAAGCGAGTTCGAATCACCAAAAATTAAGGGTTTGACTTTTATGCTTATACCTTAGAGGAAGATCCCTAAACTTTTCAAAAAACCTTATCTTCATCTTCTTTAGATGCTAATCTTTGAGAAGAAGTCATCAATGATGAGATGGACTCTCTTGAGTCAAATAAAACTTGGCATTTAGTTGACTTACGTCCAGTTTGCAAGACAATAGGTTGTAGATGGCTATTTAAGAAGAAATTGAAACCCGATGATAGTGTTGAAAAATACAAGACTCTTCTTGTAGCCAAAGGATATAGGTAAAGAGAAAATGTATTTCTTTAATACTTTTTCACCTGTCACTAGAATTACTTCCATATGTGTGTTATTGTAGGAAATCAACCTAGGAGTATGGTTAGTTTCCTGATTTCCAGGGTGGAACCAACCCCTGATTTTAGGAAGACAGTTTCCTGATTTCCAGGGTGGAACCAACCCCTGATTTTAGGAAGACAGTTTCCTGATTTCCAGGGTGGAACCAACCCCTGTTTTTAGGATGCTAGTTTCCTGATTTCCAGGATGATTCACAGTTGTATACTAATAACTTCCAACAGTGGATTAGGCATAACAAATGTATATATAAATGGATTTGATATTAAGAAATGAAGGAAGTAATTTTTCTGTAAAATAAAAACAACTTCATGGTATCAGAGCCTTAAGCTCATAAACTGTTGCTCTTAGCCTCTTGTTCAACTAGCTCTGTAAGTTCACCTAGTATGATGTCAAATACTCAGGCAAGGAATGCACCTTTTCAATTTCCAACTCAAGTTTCAACTTTTGGGCATGAGAGCTATGAAAAAACTGAAAGTTTAAATGTTCTTAGTACACTGGAAGATGACATGGATGAAGAGGTTCCAGAGACAAGTAACATAACTAAATTCAATATGGGAAATTCAAGCAGCTTTGGGCTTGGATCCATTCTTGATCCTGCTCCTAAACATAATCCTTTTGGTGGTCTATTTAACAATGCAACTATTAATGTTTCTGCTTCTCCTTTTAACAGTACCAGTCCTCAAGGAGAGCTATTTTGGCCTGCATCTTTTCAGTTCCAGTCTCTCCAACCATCAGTACAAACTCAGCCTTCAAACTCAAGTGCATTTTCTGGTAATCCTATCCCATTCACTAAGGAACAGTTAGAACTTCTCCAACAACTTATACAAAAGGCAAATATCAACACCACATTTAGTAGCAGCAAGAATAACTCCACACAAATTTCCAGTAATTCAACAAAGCATGCTGAAAAATTACCCTCCTCATCTTGGATAGTAGACTCAGGTGCCTCCAATCACATGACAAGTGATCAATCACTTTTCACAACCTATTCACCTTGACCTCAAACAGTGTGTGTCGCCAATGGTACTCGCACCACAGTAGTCGGAACAGGGACTATTTGCCTCTCAAACAACCTCATTCTCAAATCTGTGTTATTTGTGCCTGGATTTTGCTGCAATCTCATATCAGTTAGTAGATTAAATCATGACCTTAACTGCGAAACTAAATTCTTGGCTAAATATTGTGTTTTTCAAGACCTAAGCTCGGGGAAAATGATTGACGGTGCTGATTTACGTGCGGGCCTCTATGTTCTTGATATCAACACTCCTTCAAATCATTCTGTTAGTCATCAATGTCAATTAAGTCATAATCTTAACTCTCATAATCATACTAATAAGGAAAGTAAAATCATGATGTGACATTTTCGTCTAGGTCATCCAAATTTTTCGTATTTGAAACGTTTGTTTCCATCCTTATTCATCAATAAAAATCCCAATTTATTTCATTGTGAAGTTTGTCAGTTGGCAAAACATACTCGAAACACTTTTTCACCACACACGCACAAGCCAAGTCACCCATTTTCCCTCATTCACGGTGACATTTGGGGACCATGTCGCGTTCCCAATATTACTGGTGCTCGATGGTTCTTACTGTTAGTTGATGATCATACTCGATTATGTTGGACATTTCTTATGAAAGACAAATCTGAAACCAAGCACATATTTCCACTTTTTCATGCCATGATCCAAACTCAGTTCAATGCCAATATTCAAATCCTAAAACTGATAATGCTAGGGATTTCTTTAATTCCGATCTTAGTGGATATCTCAAATCACATGGTATTGTCCAACAAAGCTCCTGTGTTGACACACCACAACAAAACAGTGTAACCGAACGCAAAAACCGTCATATACTTGAGGTTGCCCGAACTTTACTTTTTCAAACCAATGTTCCTAAAAAATTTTGGGGTGAAGCCATTCTTATTGCAACACACTTGATCAACCGAATGCCTTCTCGAGTTCTCAACTTTCATTCACCTTTACAAGTGCTTCAGAGTCAATATTCTACCTCACAACTTGTGTCACCAATTCCTTTCAAGGTTTTTGGTTGCACTGCTTTTGTCCATATTCATTCACAATATCGTGACAAACTTGATGCCTGTGCCATTAAATGCATCTTCGGTGGTTACTCAGCCAATCAAAAAGGCTACAAATGTTTCTCTCCCATCACTCGTAAGTTTTACCATTCCATGGACGTTACTTTCTTCGAAGAAACTCCATTCTATTCTAATTCTGCAATTCAAGAGGAGAATCACACTAATGAATTTCAGAATTGGGATTGGTCATCACTCATTGAACCGAATTTATCATCTCATTTACCCTCCACAATCTTGTCCTCTTCCAACCTGATACCCATTCCAGATTCTCCTTCAAAAACCAAACCTGATCAATCTCCCATTGTCTATCCTAGACATCTTCTCCTTCCTAATGATGCCATAAAAGTTTATGAAAGAAAGAGAAATCCTGACTTGCCCACACGAAATCAGCAAAGCCAAGAAACTCTCCTGAGCCAGACTGAATCTGAAAGATTACAAGATGAAGCAGAATCTAGTCCAAAACTTGGTTCTAACCCTGAGTTAGATCTTCCTATTGCACAAAGAAAAGGCGTTCGATCATGCACTCAACATCCTCTTCAAAGTTATATTTCTTACGCAAATCTGTTCCCAAAATTTCAGGCATTTGTGACATCCCTAGACAATACCAAGATTCCTAATTCTGTCAACGAGGCTCTAAAAGTTTCTGAATGACGCAAGGCAACCTTAGAAGAATACACTGCACTTGAAAAGAATGGTACATGGATGTTAACAAAGCTACCACATGGAAAGAGGACAGTGGGTTGTAAATGGATGTTCTCAGTTAAACAGAAGGCAGATGGAAATATCGACAGATATAAAGCTCGACTAGTGGCTAAAGGGTTCACCCAATCATATGGAATTGATTATCAAGAGACTTTTGCTCCTGTAGCAAAACTTAACACAGTTCGTGTCTTGCTGTCTATTACAGTTAATGAGGATTGGCCACTGTTTCAACTTGATGTCAAGAACGCATTCTTAAATGGAGATTTGATCGAAGAAGTTTACATGGATGTGCCTCCTGGCTTTGAGACTAAAGATACACAAGGGAAGGTATGCAAGTTGAGAAAGGCACTATATGGACTTAAACAATCACCTAGAGCATGGTTCGAAAAATTCACCAAGGTCCTCAAACAGGATGGATACTCTCAGACACATGCAGACCACACTTTATTTGTCAAACACTTCGCAGATGGGAGAATTACAACTTTGATTGTATATGTTGATGATATAGTTCTTACAGGAAATCATGTAGGAGAAATGAAGAGACTTAAGATGCTATTATCCAAGGAATTCGAGATTAAAGACTTGGGATATTTGAAATATTTCTTAGGGATGGAGGTGGCACGTAGTACTAAAGGAATCTCAGTTTCTCAACGCAAATATGTTCTAGATCTCTTGCGTGAGACTGGCATGAGTGGGTGTAAGCCTGTTGAAACACCCATGGATCCTAACACCAAACTAATGCCTCGAACTGATGAATTGGCAACTGACAAGGGACAATATCAACGTTTGGTAGGTAAGTTAATTTATTTGACCCATACCCGTCTAGATATAAGTTTTTCAGTCAGTGTTGTTAGTCAGTTTCTTGGCAACCCATCAGTAGATCACTTGGAGGTAGTAAATCGTATTCTAAGATACTTGAAGAAGGATCCTGGAAAGGGGCTCATGTTTAAGAAAACAATTAATAGGAAATTGGAAATTTATACTGACGCTGATTGGGCGGGATCTCCTAGTGACCGAAAATCCACATCTGGATATTGCTCATTTATTTGGGGAAATTTTGTGACATGGTGTAGCAAAAAGCAAGCAGTGGTAGCACGTAGTAGTGCCGAGGCTGAGTTCCGTGCATTGGCTTTGGGCATCTGTGAAGGAATGTGGCTAAAACGACTGCTATATGAACTCAAGGTTGAACATTCAGAATCTATTAGAATCATGTGTGACAACCAATCAGCAATTGCAATTGTCAAAAATCCAGTCCACCATGATCAAACTAAACATGTGAAAATTGATAGACACTTCATCAGTGAGAAAATTGAAGACAAGATGATCTCCCTCAACTATGTTCCATCTAGGCAACAAGTAGCAAATATCTTAACCAAAGCTTTGTTTCGACCTAATTTCACAGAGTTAAATGTAGCACTTGGTTTGGAAAACATATATTGCCTAGCTTGAGAGGGAGTGTAGGAAATCAACTTAGGAGTATGGTTAGTTTCCTGATTTCCAGGGTGGAACCAACTCTTGATTTTCAGGGTGGAACCAACCCCTGATTTTAGGAGGACAGTTTCCTGATTTTCAGGGTGGAACCAACCCCTGTTTTTAGGATGTTAGTTTCCTGATTTTCAGGATGATTTACAGCTGTATACTAATAACTTCCAGCAGTAGATTAGGCATAACAAATGTATATATAAATGGATTTGATATTAAGAAATGAAGGAAGTAATTTTTCTGTAAAATAAAAACAGCTTCAGTTATTTTCTCTTGTTACCATTCATGATCTTGTTGTGCACCAAATGAATGTGAAAACGGTTTTTCTAAATAGTGATTTAGAATAAGAGATTTAAATGGACCAACCTGAAGGTTTTGTTTTCCCTAGTCAAAAAAAAAATTTACAAATTAGATAAATCTCTATATGATTTAAAAGAAATACCTAAGCAATGACATGAAAAATTTGATAATATTATTATATCACATGATTTCAAAATGAATAAAAGTGACAAATGTATTTATTATAAGTCTGCAAACAACATTTACACTATTATATGTTTGTATGTGGATGATTTGCTTATTTTTAGTTCAAATATTCATGTCGTGAATAATATGAACAATTTATTGTGTGCTAGTTTTGATATAAAAGATCTCTGAGAAATGAGTGTAATCCTTAGAATAAAGATTATCAAGTCTGAAAAGGAACTTTCTTTATATCAATCTCGTTACATTAAAAAGATCTTAAAAAATATAATTACTTTAACTATAAATTTGCATATACTCCTTATGATCCTAATATAAAGTTGTTCAAGAACACTAAAGATGGTGTTAGATAAACTGAACATGCGAGCATTATTGGTAGTTTACGTTATGCTATTGATTACATTAGGCCTGGCATAGCTTATGCTGTAGAATTACTATATAGATTTACCAATAGACTTAGCATAGAACATTAAAATGCTATTGAAAGGGTCATAAAATACCTAAAAAGGACTATGAACCTTGTATTACATTATCAGAGGTTTCTCGCTGTTCTAGAATGATATGGAGATGCTGATTGAAACACCCCTTTTAGAAGATTCCAAAGCAACTAGTAGCTATATATTTAGCATAGCCGGTGGAATTGCTTCCCAAAAGTCAAAGAAATAACTATTTTGGCTCAATCTACAATGGAGTCTAAGATGAAAGAAATAGCTATTGCTAATGAGGAAGCAAGTTGGTTAAGAAGTCTGTTAGCTGACATCCCTCTATAGTAAGACCGATTCCAACTATCTTGATCCATGGCGATAGTACAACAACTGTTGCAAAAATTCAGAATCGTTATTATAACAACAAGAAATGATAGATATGTCGTAAGCATAATACTGTTAGAGAATTTTTCTCTACAAGAGCTATAAGAGTGGATTATATACGTATTGATGATAACTTGACAGATCCTTTGACGAAAGGACTAGCTAAAGAGAAGGCTTTCTAGATTTCAAAAGGAATGAAACTAAAGCCTTTAAAATGATGAATCAATCATGATAACCCAACTTACAGGTTAGAGATTCCAAAAAATAAGTTCAATACGTAATAACAAGTCATGAAGTGATAAAGATGAGTTATGTTATTTTAAGTTCCATTCCATATTATTAGAAACATAAAATCCTGAAACGATAAAAATATGAGTTAAGTATTAACTTTAAATGAGTTTTATACTCTATGTGGAGTGAAGTACATAGCTACATGAGTACTCTTGATAGACTCACTTATGTGAATGTGAATGTGAAAATGTGATTGCTTCCTATAAAATTTTGGGCAAAATTTTATAGAATATTCACTATACTAGGATAGACGTGCATGGCCATAAAACACGGGCTTTTTGAATTACACCTTGAAAAAGTTATATCTTTATTATGCAAAACTTCAAGTCGATAGACACCTTCTACTTATGCACAATCTTATATTTTGATTGGTTGCTGGATGAAAACTATTTAAAAAATTCAAGTCAGGGATTGTTGGAAATAAGTGTGAATTTTGAAAAAAGAGAAAAAGTGCCCATATAAGTCTATCCCCTCAACTTGCCCCATATTACTTTTTTACATCTCTTTAGAAGTGTTTATAAGACATTACATTAAGACTTAGGTTTGGGCCCCAATGGGATACCCATTTTTGTAGAGGGTGAGAAAACATGCAACTATTGGTTACCACACACAAGCGTACCTCTGCCATTCGTTCGACTAGCCAACCAAACCGAGTCCTAATGCATGTGTGGGATGAGGTGGTACTTTATTTTTTAAATAAATATTATTTTATTTTTATTAAACAAATAAATCTTTTTTTGAACAAGCCAAAGAATACTCAATTTGTTAGAACAGATCTCTCTTTGCCCATATTTCCCTCAACGTCTTCTTTTATGAACATTTTCTCCCATGCTTTCCTCTTCAACAACTTCAGTTTTCATCTATAAATAAAGGCATTGGCCTCAATAATTAAACACAATAAAAACCAACTCTCTCTAATAATTTTTTCTACACAGCTTTATATAGAAAAATATGATTCTTTACTTGCGTTCTGTTTTTGTTTTTTATTCTTCGGTTCTGAGCAACCAAATTTTATTATAGGTGTAGTATACTGGTCTTCTACAATGCAGTAGACTATCGAGACAGAGTCAGATTTTGAGTTATTTTATCCTAAGGACGACAGGACTGAAAACTTCTTGCACGATTTAGGTAAAACTGCAAAACATCTTAAAGAGAACAACCTAGTCCACAACTCAACCCAAGTAGTAACTTTGGTAACTTCGTTCCTTCTTTTATTACTTGTGCAGCGCCAAGTACCAATGTAATCGAAGCAATAGGAAAAAGAACATGTAAAGCAACAAGTTTTCACCCCTCTCCCACGTCACCTATAAGGTTGTCCAAGGGTTCTATCCTTACACCTTTGGGCATATAGTTTAGTTATAGGTGAAATGGTTGAAAACTTATTTCTCATAACAGTTAATATGAGAAATTTAGGATGGTCATTGTAAAGATGTTAAAAAATAACTCTAACATTTTAGATTAAAAAAATTTAGAAACAATGTATCGAAAAATTAAAAGTCATTCAAAAGCCTAACTTTAACATATAAGCCAAAATTCTTACTAGTGTTTGGGCAGGGGCTGCCAAACCACATCAAAGTTTGACCCATAAACATGGAAGATATTCAAAATTAAAAAATCCCAAACATGGTACTGCTAAGCTGTGCAAAACGAGGATTTCCTCTATGAAGAAGTAGTAATAAAGCAAAGATGAAGGCAGCAGATGTCACAGACACATCAATTTACCCAAAATATCTGGCCAAAAATCAAACATACTAATCAGCAATTATGTTTCACCCTCCAAGAAACTTTGCCTTTTCCCAGGACTTCATCATCAAAAATCCCATTATATTGTCCATGTCAGCAAAGGAAGGACCTATTGCTATGGTTGAAAGAATTCAGAATCATGGCAAAGTTTTACATTGATAGCACTTTAATGTACCTTCCTATTTTCTTAAAGCAATATCACCAAAAAAAAAGAAGCAGAAGTGGTCCTAGCTTTCACAAGAACCTCTGTTAATAAGAAGGCAAGAAAGGTGACCAGACACTCTTGTCAACCTAGTTGGAAAGTTAATAGTTGTGACTCGAGAGAGAGCTAAAGTCTACAGGAGGATGGAGTAAATAAAATATTATTACTTGTTTGGTACATCATCTTTTAATTTTTCAGTTGCAAATAACTCTTATTTTGCAACTATTTTATAGCAAAAGAAAACTACTCCCCATAAAAAAAAGAATCAAGATAATAAATGTTAGTGATCTCTATAGTTTTCAATGATTACTTTTTTGCATAACAGCACAACTAGCAATATAATAGGGAGAAGAATTATGGAAAATTCCCAATCTTGTAAGATAGGTATGGGCATCGGAGCACGTATAAAAGAACAAACTCGAGACACATATCAAGGAGGCACTGTCATTTCCCACGGTGATTCCCCGACTCCGAACTACTCCAAAGTACTCGCATGCTCCAGCATAGAAGCAGCCAATGCCAGGGTGAATACCCACCCTCCAGCCATAACAACACCACCAACATATACTCCCATGCCAAGTCCAAAAACAATTCTCTTCCTCAACTGGTTCATTCTTTGTTGGGTTTCTGAAATAACCTCATTTGATGGCCTCATATAACCTTTGTCAACTTCCTATTGAAGAAAAAAAAATTTCCATGCAGCCTTACCGTTATGCAAATACACTTGCACAATTACTTGAAAAATTTTGGAAAATCAAACTAAATTCCCATATTTTCATAACTTCCCACTTTGTCACATAATTCATTGAAGTGGGGGAATATATACTATAAATATCAAAATTTCATTATTCTTCAAACTAAGATGAGCATAACTTGCCAGGTGTTCCAAAGTTATTGGAGAACATTACATTATCATGAATACAAATTGCATTATCATGAATACAAATTGCACAATGTGAGTATGTGACAACGTTGGCAAACTAGTAGCAAGCATTTCTTAAAAGCCAAATTCATCCCAGAATTTCATGGAAACTCTTTCACATGTTTGCTAAACTAAAAGGTCAAAATTACCAATAGAGTACTACTAAATTAACCCACGCTCTTGATGCTTTACTACTTGCAAATGGGCTAAGTTATAAAACATGTGGTCGATTTTAGTAGTACTCTTACCAAAATTCATCCAGTGCTGCAAAATCATATTACATTTAGTCCATAACCCATGTTCAATTCGAGACCCAAAACGACCACTCTAACTAGCGCATACAAAATCCATACATAAACTTCCACCAAAAGAAATTCAAGTTCTGCCACTTACAACTAAATTATTTAACTAAAGTCTTTAAGCTTAATCATCGACTCCAAATTCAAAGTACCTATTCGAAATCCCGCTTGCCGAGACGGTCAGACTCGGAGCGAGCCACGGCCGTAACGAAGCGTCGGCGAGCTAAAATATAATTTGGCCGAGCCCAAGCACTAGTTTAGCTTTAAGACCGCCATGGGCAGAAGAGGTGAATTTGAACCGCTCTGTTCTCAAAAACAACGTCGCTTGTACGGACATCAGAGAATTTACCTTGTTCAGGATTGTAAGAGAAACCTGACTGAGTTCATCGAGGGCGATTCGGTGAGTTGAAGTAGTCGTGACCGGTGTCGTCGTTAGCAAAGCACAAGCTGGGTCGAGATTGATAGGGTGAGGTGCGTGAAGCTTTTGAATGTCGATAAGCTGGTTGTCAAATATATTTGCAAAATGGTTATGGGTTATACAACTTCAGTAACTTTTGTTTTAATATATTCTAATTATATAATTTTTTAAGTAAATTTATAAATTAAAAAATAATTTTTATCTTTTATTTTTAAATGCACAATAAATAAAAAATATTTTTGATATTTAAAAAATTTAAAAACTATGATAAACATCTTCCCAGTCTGTTTTCATCTTAATCTCCAACCCCGTTTTCTATTTTACTTAAACAAATCTCTAATCCATGATCCATTGTTCCATAAACTACATTCACTCCCAACCCAAGACACTTCATAGCCCTCACAAAACACACTCATAAATTAGTTTTAACATTTTCTTATAAATCAATTATATTAATGATTTTAAGAGAAAAAGTGAAAAACACTCGTATAATAATATATCAATAAAAACCTATAATAATTATCAAATATTATAATACATATTTAAAAATCAAAAAATTATTCATAAAAAGAGTAAATTTATTGATACTTATATTTTTTTAAACAATTAAACATACCACATGGCATCAAGCATTAAAGATAAAATTAAAAAGAAGACCGCTCGAGTTCTCTAGAGTCTATGGCAACCTGTCTCGAGTGAGGTCTGAGGTCAAGGTATTACCTAGTTGGTGTATTAGGGCAAGGAAGGTCTTAGTCCTTTTTTCTTCCGCTAGGTTCGCTTTGCAAGGAAGGGAAGGCATCTGTGCAGGTAGTTCAAGGTTGAGGTAAAGTTATGGGCACAAAGAGGCAAGGTATAGTAAGTTCCTTCTTCGTCTTTTGCTTATCATTGGATTGAAAGCCACATACGATGCCTTCTTGCTTGTGTAGTTGGCCATGCCTGCTTAGTGCGTAAGTGCGTAAAGTAGGCTCAACTTCTTTGGTTTATAAAGATCTTGTAGTAGCTGCGTTTACAACCTCTAAAATAAGAGAAAAATAATTTATTTCATTTTCTTTTCATATTTATGTATTGATTATATGATTTAAATATATTATTCTATCAAGTTGATTTTTTATTGTTTCAAAATAAATTAGGATTTAAGGATTATGAATTTAAACGAATATGATAGAAGAAATGAGGGTTAAGAAATAAGATAAAAACAGATGAGAGATGATATATAGTATTATTTTTGTTTTTATTTTTTTAGAAAATGACCTATATTTATTCTACATTTGAAAAAAAAACTATATTTTAGATCAATTTTTTAATTATATAACTCATAAAACTCACCTAAAAATTTATAAAACTAAATCCAATTACCTTTATTTCAATATATATATATATATATATATATAAGAAACTTACCTAAAAAACAATTATAAAACTAAAACCAATTGCATGTATTTCAATATATATAAGAAACTCACCCCAAAAAAATAATTATAAAACTAAAACCAATTGCCATATATATATATATATATATATATATATATATATATATATATATATTCCAAAGTTTATGAAAATTACCTTTTTTTAAATTTTGACCGTATTCAAGTTTTTTTATCATTAACTCTAATGTCGCAAACGAGTTTTATAAAAAATAATAATAATTATTAATTCAACAAAAATATGATACATTTAAAAGTAAATTTATCAAATATTTATTAAATATATAATCATAAATCGTATAAATTATCGACTTTAATATAACAAAATAGTTATATTATACAAAATAGCTATTCATAATAAATATGTATATATAAACATTTTTGTGTTTATTAATATAAAAAATTAACAAAAAAAGTAAAATTGTATTTATTATCTAGATATTTAATTATTTATTAATATAAAAAAAATTAAGAAAAAAAATAGAGTTAGATTAATAAGTAAATTGATTAAATAAGCGATCATAAATTATATGAATTATTACAATTAATGTAATAAAAATAATTAGATAATATAAAATAATTATTTTTATAAAAATAGTTATATATAGATATTTTAATATTTATTGTTATAAAAAAACTAACAAAAATATATTTATTATATAAATATTTTTAATATATATTGTTTTAAAAAAAATTGAAGAAGTTTGAAAAAAAGGGGAATTTGATCGTGGAAAACAGAATCCAATTATAATGGATTTATGTTTTTAAATTACTTAAATTAAAAAAAAAAATGGTTTCAATAACAACCCTGGTAAGACAGTGCAGCAATTCATCGAGCAGTTACTGTGCGGCAGTATCATATGCTTTGAATCCGACATGGTCCGTCACAAACTATCGGAGTCAGAACCCGAATCTCCTGAAAGTTCAAGCTCGGAAGAATCTGAAGCTGAAGCGGCCGCCATTTGCCAACGCAATGAAGAAGGCGTGTCGGATTACGAGAAACAGAGATTGTCGAGAATCGCAGACAACAAGGCCATTATGGAGGCTCTGGGTTTGCGTAATATAGCTTCATCTTTGATGGGTACCGCTCAGAATTTGTCAAAGAAAAAGGGGAAAGCTAAAGTTATTGAAGACGATGAGGATTATAAGCCTGATGATGTAGTTGCTCGTTCCTCCAGCGAAAGAGAAGAAGAAGATGATGATGGGGACAATTTGGGCAGGAGATCAAATTGGTCTAATAAATCAAAGGTGCTTCTTTTTCCTTTGATTTTCCTGTTTTAGCTTAGTGCTGATGATTTTTTCTTTTGTCAAACATTTTAGGATGATGATATGTCTTGGTCTAATTTTTACATGAAATTTAAAGGCTTTACTATATCGAAATGTGTCAACAATTGGCTATTTGTAGTTGCTAGTGTACTATTTACATATTGGTATTACGAGACTTGAATCCATGTGTGTCGAACCAATCAAGTAACACATACTTTCAGCTTCTCATTTATATTTCATTTCATCAGGCAATATGATAATGATTTTTTTTATCACATTTCCTGTTGAAGTGACCCTTTTTATCAAGTTCTATTCTTTTGATTGACAAAACTTTTTACCCAGGTGAAGAATAAAACTTCAAGTCGTAAGAAGAGAGATCCCAATAGAAAGATTTCAACTAATTCAGATTACATCGATGACGATGATGCATTGTTGCGGGTAAGTTTCTTTAGAATCTTGTAATTTCTTTTTTCCTTTTTAGCTTGTGATGAAGTTAAGGTAAACAATAGTCCAACATGGAAAGAAATATGACAATCTAATTGGATCTTTAAGTGTTTGGGCTATTCCTTTCCTTTCCTCCTAAGAATGTTAAGTTAACATTTTGGGTTGGAACACCATAATCCCATCTTGCTTGGCATTTACATAGCTATTTCCATGTTTAGGTTGGGAATTTAGAATAATAGCCAACTGGTTTGGTTACTCATGTATTGAAGTAGCTGTTCAGGCAATGTTGTAATTTATATTTTGTATTCATGTTGTTATATGTAGGCGATTGCTCTCTCGCTACAAGCCTCTACTGAAGTTTCAAAAGTGGTAGATCGTGGGCATTCAGAGACCTCTGATTTGGCAAATGACAATGTTAAGGAGAGAAGGGGAAAGGTGCAGACACAGGAAGAAACTGGGAGGAAGAAGAGAAAGAAACCGGTTTGTTATCTTATGCATGTATAATTGTCCTCCTTCGTAATCTCCCTTGTTTAACTTTAGCTATGGTTGATTCTTATTCAATTGGCTGTCAACAGTTTGTTAGTCGGCTGCAAATGACTGAGGATGAACTGCTTCTGCATTTCTACCAGTTCGACGGTAATTGACAGAACCACTTTATATTGTGTTTGTGTATCTTGTGCATAGGATAAGAGGGAGAGAGGGGGATATAGATAGGCGGGTACTTATGTTCATCCATCACTCTTAAAAATGGCGGAATTTGGATATTTTTTAAGTTTATACTGGACAATAGTATCTTCTTATTTTCCCAGATGAAGAATACTATTATTAGGCATAAGTGAAACCTGCAAAAGTAAATCCCACTATACATCGTAACAAAATCCCAGAAGCATTTAAATAGAACTAAAGGGTATTTGAATCTGAGGTGAGAGAGAAGTATAAATTTGGGTGCAATATTATAAAAATATGCAATGTTTTACAATATGAGGATGGAGTATCGACACACTCAGAAGAAGTCAAATATTAATTTTTTTCTTTTATTAAAAATATCTCATTGGCAGTATAGTTGAAGTAATTTTATTAAAAAATTGTTCAATCAATCGAGTAGTTGAAGTCTTTAATTGCAATTTTTTATCCTCTATCAAAATTCAATCAATGGAGTACCCTTGATTGCACTCCAAACACAATATTTTGCTACTTCTTGCTTGTTTCATTACCGAATACCTGTCAAATACAAAATAAACAAATAAAGTGCAATGGAAACATAAAGTACGTGTAAATGCAGTAGAATTTAATATGTAAAATATGTATAAATTAGCACCTATCAAGTATTGAGCTAATAACTTGAAAGAAAAAAAAAGTATTGAGCTGATAAACTAGGAAGTGCTTTACTTTTCCTTTTGATCAAGTTAAAATTTTTAGCCCTTGAACTTCTGACCTAAAAAAGAGTTGAGTTGTAGTCAGCCAAGACAGTGAAAGTGAAACATGCAATGCTCTATATCATTGCTCTACTAACCTTTTGAGAGTTGATTTGTCTATCCATGTCTTGGCATACAGAGGAATGGAAAGGGGACATTTCTACAAAGGATTTACGAAGAGTAGCAACAGCGCATGACTTTACTTGGACTGACAAGGACTTGACTGACATGATTCTTTGCTTTGATAGCGATGGGGATGGAAAGGTTAGTACCTGCTGCACTTTTCTTCTTGCTTTTTGTTATTTTATTATTGTTTGTAGAATGAAAACGTAAACATAATGGGAATAAAAATGATAATAGAAATAAAATTCAATGAATTCAATATTATTATTAGTATATAATGATAGATATTAAAATAAAATTTATAAAATTACAAATGAAATAAAATTAAAAAATATTTTTTTTATTTTTAAATGAAAAAAAATAAATTATCATACAACTTTGTGAGAAAAACAGAGTATTCTATCCTAATCTAGAGAGCTTCACATTTCATTCCTAATTAATAGTCAAACCAAACACAATAATATTTTGAATCATTATTGTTACCATTTTTGTTATTATTATTGTGAACCAACGTGTTCATGTTTGATTAATCATGTTCTTTTCATCGTATTGAGTAGTTCAAATTCACCATATTAGTGGAGAACCATATTTTGTATTTTATCAAATGCAGCTAAGTCTTGATGATTTTCGGAAGATTGTCGTTCGTTGTAACATGATAGAAGGGTCAAAAGGTTCTTGATGGATAACTCAAAAGTGAAGAGTATGGGATGCTGTAACTATAAATATATCTGGGTTGTAGCAACTATATGATATATTCTTGCATGTCATAATTGACCAATCAAGATTTATTTTGACTTATATTGCTTGTAAAGAACTATGGCTTGACATGAAATGTTTTATCACAAATTCTAGGAAACTTGTGTTATACTTTGAGTTTATTAGTGACGTAAAATAAACGATTTAATTCACGTAGAACATGTTTGTTACACATTATTAAAGACTATGTATAATTTTGTGTTTGGTTGTAAGGTAAGATCATATTGTACATAATTAAAACTATATAACTATGTAAAAATTTAAAAATATTGATACATATGGATTTAAACTGTACCGGATATTTTATTTAATTTGTTTGAAATTTTAATTTTAAAATTATATATTTTGATTTTTTTTATCTCAAATTAATTTTTTTTCCTTTTAAAATGTAAAAAATATATAAAAATAATTAAGTAATTATTTAAATAAATTTTTGTTATAAAATTATTTTGATGGATAAGAAAATTACATAAAATAAATTAAATATTATTTTATTAAAATAATTATCATCAATTTTAACTTAACATATTATACAGATTATCATTAAATATTGTACAAAATAATTATAATACAATTTAACACAGTATATGAAACATGCACTTATGGTTATCTAATGAACTAATGAGTTAAAAATTTAACTAAATTAAGTATAAGATGATTTCATTAAATAAAATCTCTTTTTATCAAAGAGTAGTTATTATAATATTAGTACGGAAAAACATATAGATGTTTTATTTTTCTTTTATTGTTTTATAAAATTATAATATTAATTTTAAAATGTTTATTCTTAAATAAAATTATAAATATTATTTATTTTTTAAGAATGTAAATGAATAATCTAATAAGTTAGTTAACCCAATTCATTTACAAATGATTGGAATTTAACTCACTTAACCTAAATTCAGGTATAACTCACTTAAATTAAGTTGAATCAAAGCAAAGCAAATTAGGTAGATCTCAACTCATTTTATACCTGTAAGTACACCCGACCTGCCATTGGCGACAAGTTTCTCATATTGTGGTTTTTCTCAACAACTAAAAAAGGCCCTTTATCCACAAATGAATGGTTCTGCCAGATAGTAACTTTGTAAGTTTTTGTTATTATCAAGTGATTAAGGAGATGTAATGTAGTTGCAAGCTCGCGTTTATCACGTTAATAAAAGGAACAAGGCCAAAGTCACAAGCAACAAACTTCTCTGTTGAGAATAAACAAGCTGTTCTGTGCACCTTTACTTCAAACAGAGCATATCCAACATTGCAGCAGCCAGCAAGCTTTGACGAAACTGGTGACAGTGGAGCAAGATTTAGTCCTTGGCAATATAAGTTATAACCTATCCCAGCAATTTTCGTCATGTTAATGACTACTAAAATAAAATAAAGAAAATGCTCGTCTTACGCAGTCACATTACAAATGTTTTCTAATGTCGAATACAAGGTTGTAAAAACCGTAAAACGACAAACAAAAGTTTGCAACTAACCAATCACACATTTTTCCTTGATAAGTTTTTTACATCTGAATTACTCAAAGGAGATCTGTCGAGGAAGAATAAGATCAATCTGCTTTTCATGTCTTCTTGAAAAGGTACCCCAAAATAACGCCAAGCAAGCCAATGAGAAAAACAAATATGAATGGAATACCACCTCGGCCTCTATTGGCTTCACGCCTCAGAAGCTCCTGTAAATAATAAGGTCGTTAATCATTCCATATTAATCAAAAATAAATAAAAAGTAACTTTGTGAAATTATGAATTCCACATCCAAAACATACAAAGGATAATAGTATTTAAAGGGACTATAATGAAAGAAGTTAATGGTTTCTATAAAAGAAAAGAGGTCCAAAGAGTCGGGACTTGATTGCAAATACTTAGCTTAAGTAGGCCCGATTAAATATTAGTTTAATTGCATTGCATAACCTTGATTTGAGTTTCATTTTTAATCCCCTCAAGCGTTGCACATATCGTTTTTTTTGTATAACGTAAAACATATTTGTTTTACGTATGTTTAAAAATGCGGTACAACTATGTTTTTTTTATAATGTAAAAAAACATTTTTATAGAGGATTAAAAATTAAACTATTTGAATAACGGGATTATATAAAAACTAGAATAAATATCACCGGTAAGAGTTCATTCAAAAAGCCAGCTTTCTTGATCCAAAGTAATTAGGCCAGCTTTCAAGATTTCCATCAAAGTTCCATAAATCACACAGATCAACTTTGACACAAAAGTTGGAGATCATTCAACAATATGAATTTCTGTTTTAATGTTAAAAACTTTTAAGCATTAAGGTGTAAACTTTTCCTTCAATTGATTAAGCAATAGATGAACAAAGTCACAAATTAACTATAAACCATAAATTTTAAATTTCTTCCTACAATACAATGACTGGAGGAAACAGAATTATTAGCATAATATTTAATAATCGGTGGAAGAAATAATTTACCAGTTCTTTCTGAAGTTTGTTATTTTGCTGAATAACAGAATTTTTTTCGTCAGTCAGCTTCGTAATAAGGGCCCTATCCTGAAATCAGGTGATATTATAAGGAGAGTCATTATAGATGAATAGATGATAAAGGTGTGACGCAGCTTGTTTATTGCTTAAGAGGGGCATATTGGCAATTAGTGGTTCTAAGATACAAAATATAATAAATATGAACACAGACGAAGTTCTAAGATTATCATTCAGTACTATCATTACTACATCTACTAATTGAAGGAGTACGGAAAGACCCAGCACACAAGGACTTCGACATAAATTTGTTGCTTGCAAATATAATGAAAGCTAGTAGAAAGAAAATTTAAAATAGTAAATTTAAAAAAAACAAAGAGAAAAGAGCACCAATGGTCATGTAATTTTGGATAAAAGAGTGCTTTAATCCAATAGCTATTAATTAAAGTATTTTAGTCCCATAACTCGGCAAAAAGGTACACTTTAATCATAAATGAGTGCACTTTAATCCCATAAAGAATGCACATAAGTTCCGTAGCTTTAAATTTTTATAACTAAACTACACATTTTTCCAACTAGACTAAAGCAGTCTTTTTGTAAAAACTATGAGACCTTTAGTGCCCTCTCCCATAAAAAAAAATACTGCATCATTTTTCACTCTATTTAGAGAGGTTAGTACTAGTGGTTATCAATTTTGGAAAAGAAACAGCCAACAGGAAAAACATAATATGGTGCTCTGGATAATGGCCGATTGATTGTAGATAATTATTGAAGTGATATGACGTACAAGTTTTGCAATTTATAATAAGACATTAATTTACTTATGAGCAAATGGATGTTAACTCGATAACTAGTCAATGCTATAATGGGGCTTGATTTCTAAGCTTATGAGGTCAGAAACATTTACACATGTCCAAAAGGCAACTTCCCTACACTCTCTTCATCAACTGCCACTATGTCTTTGGAGTTCAAAAGCTGAAAATACCAAATAACAAAGCATAGAATAAATTACCTCCGAAGAGTTATCTTGAGGTTCATTCCGGTCAACATAAACTTTGGATCCCTGCAAGTTACAATTATAGTTCATTGAATAACCTACAACTTAAGATTACAATAATATCCAAAAACAAAAACAAAAAAGAAAAAAGAGAGAAAAAAACAATTGAAATGATACCACAATTCATCAAATACTCACAGTAGTAAATTCAGAAGCACTTGGGTTCCCATTATCTGATATTGAGGCCCTGGGTGGAGAACCTTCCTCTGATCCTTCTCGAACTGGCGATGGTGGCCGAGGAGGAGCAACATAGACAACCCTCAATCTACAATCTTCAACTTTATGACCTGCCTCCTTATTGAACTAAACAAGAAACAAAAGAAAAAATCCAAGTTGAAATTTACTTAAAATAGGGGGAAATACAGATACCAAATAGAACACTAAGAACTCCATAAGAAGAATTTGGGACATTACGATCTCGGGAGAAATATCCTTTGCGGTGGCGCCTGGGCTTGCGACTACACTCTGAAGAAGGAATTTGTCTTTGCATTGCATATCTGGAGGGGCCTCCTTTTGAGCTTGCATTGTTACTAAATTCATAACATTAGTTCAAATAATTAAGCACTCAACAACATAGAGGGAGACAATAATCCAACACAGGAGTCGTATTAAAAACTTTGCTTTTACCTATAACATCACAGGTAGACCTTGGTAATACAATTCCAGTGTTAGGTCTGACACAATACTTCTTTGGATTTGTCGTCTTGACCTAAAATCCAACCAATTTTGAGGCCAAACAGACATAAATCAAAGTAGCGAATTACTAGGGCACAAATTTGAAATACCTTGTAAGCGACATAATTGTCTGTCTTATTGGAAAGTTGTAAGGAGCAAGAGATCTGCTTCCGCAATTCAACTTTTTTTCCAATTTCCAGGAAACAAAAAGCCCAAAACAACATCAGAAACACTTGTAATAGAGAAAATAAAAACACCGATTAAAAAAATAAAGCGAAAAGGAGCAGTTTTTGCTCTAAATTTACAGAGGTTAATGCAATAAGAAGTTGAACCAGTGATTTAGAAGATGCTTACAGGGGAATTGGAGCTCTTGGGGTTCGATGCTGAGTAGTTCGCCGGTACTCATTCCGATTCGATCGGAGAGAAAACACCGGTGAGATAAGATGCTAGCGGGTTTGGATGAACAAAAGCGGTTCAACGGTGATGTAAATGCAAAGCTGGACGGTTTTGGTCCCTCTTTTGCCCATTGGGCTGCGCATTTATCCGGATAGTGATAGTCAGTCCAATTCAATGAGGGTGTTTTTGTCACTTTCTGTTCATTACTAAATTCAATACTTTGTACCTTTACAAAAATGTTTATGAACAAAAATACTTTTTAAAAAATGGGCACTTTTGGTCGGATACTATCGTTGAAACTTAACGTGAAATAAATGATAATAAAATAAAAGAATAATTTTCAAGCCAATAATTTAAGAAAATTTTCGGTGCATTATTTTTGTTGAAAAAGAATGAAAATCAATTAAGAATTAGTTGACAAAATATTTAAAAGGAGAGTTTCTTCATCTATAAATGGAGCACTCCCATAGATACTTTAAATTATCAAATTGAGAGAAAAGTTTAGAGAAAAAAAAGTTTTAAAAAGAGAAAATTAAGAGTAATTTTCTTAAGTATAATTGAGTTATAAGTTGTGAGTGTTGTAAACACTTTGTATAATTTATCCTTTTTAGTAAAAAGATTTACAATAGGTCCAAAAACGTAGGTAAAATTGGTCAAACTCTTTTACCAAATTTGTGTTAATTTGTCCATTTTTGCTTTCTCATAAATCTAGCTTATCAGAAATTTGTGTAATTTCCCAATAATTGGTATCAGAGCCATTTTGTGGTGATTTTTGTCAATTTTCTACAAAGTTACTTTTCAAATGAATAGTAAAAAATTTCGACGATATTGGTTTGTCGACGAAAGTGTTCTAATTCACAATGGTTCGAAGAAATAGTCAGAAATGATTCAGAAGAAGTCAGATTTGAGTGAGAGTAATGACCATAAATGAATGAAAGGTGAAATTTGATGGCACAAAATTTGGGTTTTGGAAAATGCAAATAGAGGATTATCTGTATCAACCTTTCTCAAGGAAAAATCCAGAGGCTATGAAGGAAAAAGATTGAAATCTTCTAGACAGACAAGTCCTCGTAGTTATTCGATTGACATTATCCCGTAATGTTGCTTTCAACATAGTAAAGGAAAAAATCATGGCATGTCATGTCTTATGGCAGCTCTCTCCAATATTTATGAGAAGTCATCGGCCTCAAACAAACTACACATGATTAGGCATTTGTTCAATTTTCAGATGAAAAAGCGCATTAGTAGCTTAACATCTCAATGAACTCAACATAGTCACAACCTAATTGAGTTCAATTGGAATTGAATTCGATGAAGAAGTACGAGCATTGATACTTTTGTCTTCTCTACCAGAAAGTTGGAATGCTACTGTCATAGCTGTAAGTAGCTCGTCGAGAAGAAATAAGTTGAAATTTGATGATGTTCGTGATCTGATTCCAAGTGAAGAGATCTAACGTAGAGAGTCAAGTGAATCGTCAACCTCTTTAGTTTTGCATACAGAGTCAAGAGGAAGAAATTCAACCAGAGAGAATAGACATGGTAGAACAAACTACCGAGGTATATCAAAAGTATAGAAGGTCCAAATCCAGGAATCCCAATAATTCTCATAACTCGAAGATTGTCGAGTGTTGGAATTATGGGAGAATTGGGCACTACAAAAATCAGTGCAATAGTGCACCGAAGGACCAGGAAGCGAAGGTAGAGGCAAATGTTACATCTACTTCAGGAGGAGATGATGCATTGATATGTTCTTTGTAGAGTAAGGAAGAATCTTGGGTGTTAGACTCTAGAGTATCATTCCATGCTACTTCATAGAAAGAAATATGTCCCTATAAACCTTGGAAAGGTATATCTTGGTAGGTAATGATCAATAATGTGTGCTATCATTAGCAAATATGTTGTGAAGATTAAGTTGAACGAGTTTGTTTGGGAGTTGAAGGATGCCAGACATATTCTCGACCTAAGAAAGAACTTAATCTCAGTAGGGCAGTTGGTTAGTGAAGGCTACATTACAATCTTTCATGATGATGATTGGAAGATTTCAAAGGGTACAATGACAATTACTCGAGGTAAGAAAAGTGACACTCTTTACATGACAGCAGGGATACGTTGTTCAATCGTAGTTACAATAGGTAATGAAACACCAAATTTGTGGCACCAGAGACTAGGCCACATGAGTGAGAAGTGGATGAAGATTATGCACTAAAAGGGAAAACTTCCACGTCTATAGTTAGAGGAGATAGACATGTGTGAAGATTGCATACTTGGAAAGCAAAAGAGAATCAACTTTTATAAAAGTGGTAGAACCCCAAAGAAGGAAAGGCTAGAGCTCATTCACTTTGATATTTGGGGACGAGCGACCGTCCCATTCATTGGTAGGAAACACTACTTCGTGACTTTCATCGATGATCACTTTCGAAAGGTATGAGTTTACTTTCTAAAGCATAAGTTTGAAGTGTTTAAGGCTTTTAGGAGATGGAAAGCTAGGGTTGAAAATGAGACAAGTTTGAAGATAAAAAAAGCTCAAAATTGACAAGGGTGATGAATATGAAGACACCATATTCAAAAATTTATGCTATAAGCACGAGATCAGAATGAAAAGAACTGTGCTAGGCACGCCTCAACACAATGGTGTAACTGAGTGTATGAACTGAACGTTGACAGAAAGAGCCAAAAGTATTCGTATATAGTCACATCTATCGAAATAGTTCTGGGTAGAAGCAGTTAACAAGGAATCTTACTTGATCAATTGAGGCCCATCTGTTCCATTAGAGCACAGAATACCAGAGGAGATATGGAGCAAAAAAAAGGCAAAACTATCACTTCTAAAAGTTTTCGGTTGTGTAGCATTTGTGCATATCAGTAATCAAGGAAGGAATAAGCTTCATCCCAAATCCAAGAAATGCACTTTCATTGGCTATGGTAAGGATGAGTTAGGCTATTGCATTTGGGATGATGAAAACAAGAAAGTGATATGTAGTAGAGTTCTTATTTTCAACGAAAGGGTGATGTATAAGGATAAGCATAAAACAGACTCCAACGACTCATTGCAGAATAAGTCAGTATTTGCATAAGCATATGATATCTTAGATAGTCCCTAATGGAAAAAATTTATAATAAGTCCTTAACCAGAGGAACTCGTTGGACAGAGTAGTGCGCAACAGTCTGACACACCACAATTTCCCACTCTAGCTCCTGTATTAAGAAGGTCTTCTCGACCTCATATGCCAAACAGAAGATATATGAATTATATGTTGTTGACTGATGGAGGAGAGCCTGAATGCTATGATGAAGTTTTTCAAACTCGAGATTCTACCAAGTAAGAGCTTGCCATTAAAGAATAAATGAAATCTCTCATCTCTAACCAGACATTGGAATAAACTGAGTTACCCATGGGGAAGAAGACACTTCACAACAAATGTGTATACCGGGTGAAAAAGGAGCATGATGTTTCTAAGATATACAAAGCACGACAAGTTGTCAAAGGATTTTAGTAGAAGGAAAGACTTGACTACACCGAAATTTATTCTCCCTTGTGAAGCTCAATGATAGCAGATCATTGTTGAGTATTATAGTCATTGAAGATCTTCATATTGAACAGTTGGATGTGAAGACCGTATTCCTTCATGAAAACTTAGATAAGGAGATATACACGTACCAGCCAGAAGGTTTCTCAGAAAGAGGAAAAAAGAACATGGTGTGCAGACTTAAGAAGAGTTTGTATGGCCTGAAACAAGCCACAAGACAATGGTACAGAAAGTTTGATAGTTTTATGCACAATTAAGGTTTCTATAAGTGTAACGCTGACCATTGTTGCTACTTCAAGAGATATAGGTTTGGTTATATCATTTTACTACTTTATGATGATGATATGTTAGTAGCAGGTTCAGATATAGATGATATCATAAGGTTGAAGTAGCAATTGTCAAAGGAGTTTGACATGAAAGACTTGGGTCCAGCAAAGAAGATTCTTGGAATGCAAATCACAAGAGATAAGAAGAGAGGATCCTTGCAATTATCTCAGCCAGTTAGCACACCCTTGGCCAGTCACTTTTGCCTATCCAAGGATCAGTCCCCTCTTACAGAAGAAGAGAGAGAATTCATGGCTAAGGTTCCTTATGCCTGAACTATTGGAAGTTTAATGTACGCGATGGTCTGTACGAGACCATACATTGGCCATAGTAGGTTTATGTCAAATACAGGAAAAGCTCATTGGGAAACAATTAAGTGGATTTTGAGGTATTTACGAGGCACTATAGAGAAACTTTAGTAAATGAGAGTTAAAAGTACAAAGCTATGTAGATGCAGACTTTGGAGGTGAAGTTGATCACCGAAAAAGCACCATCGGTTATATGTTTACTGTTGGAACTACAATTGTTATTTGGATGTCATAAATACAGAAGATTATCACTCTATCTATTATAGAGGATGAGTATGTAGCAATGATTGAAGCTAGTAAAGAGATGATATGGATTCAAGGATTGTTAACTGAGTTAGGATTCAAAGAGGGAAAAAATGTTTTGCACAATGATAGTCAAAGTACGATACACTTGGCGAAGAATTCAATATTTCATTCTAGAGCTAAGCATATTGGGCTTCGTTATCACTTTATCAAATCTCTATTGGAAGATGATATGTTAATACTGAAGAAGATTCAAGGAAGCAAAAATCTAGTTGATATGTTGACAAAGGTAGTGACTATTGACAAACTAAAGTTGTATTCAACTTCAGTTGGTGTGCTAGAGTAACAAGATTAGAAAAGCTGCTGCATTGATTGAGGTATGAAGACAGATTGAAATCAATCTTCAAGTAAGAGATTGTTGGTCAAATTACATGCATCAACATGTGTAATAAATGACAATAAAACAAAAAAAATGGTTGTCAAGCAAACAACCCAAGAAAATTGAATAGACGGTGCATCATTTTGTTGAAAAAGAAGAAAAGTCAATTAAAAATTAGTTGATAAAACATGTAGAAGAAGGTCTTCTGCATCTATAAATAAAACACCTTAATAAATATTTTAAATTATCTAATTAATAGAAAAAGTTCAAAGAAAAAAAACTTTAGTGAGAAAAAATAAGAGTAATTTTCTTGGGTCTAATTGGGTTGTGAGTTGTGAATATTGTAAACATTTTGTATAATTACTCATTTTTAGTAAAAAGATTTGCAACATGTTCGAAGATGTAGACAAAATTAGTTGAACTCCGTTATCAAATTTGTGTGTTATTTTATCTATTTTTATTTTCTCATAAATCTAATTTATCAAGAATTTGTGAAATTTTCAACAAATATCGATATTAATAGATTGATTACGAAGTTACGGTTGGATAATAAAATTTCAATTATGTTGATTTCTATTAGCCTTTTTGAACATATGCATTATGTATGATTTTGTTTTTAAGATAATCTAAGTTTTATCTCACTCCAATCAAGGATAAATAAAAATAAAAAATAGCATAGAATATGAACAATATTTCTCCGATCGGTGTTGTATTGAATAAGGGAACATTCTCAAATCAAGAGTAAAGGCCAAGCAATTATTAAAGCTTGAAAGAAAAAGAAAAAAAAACCAAAGCGATGAGAAACCTGTGCTAGTTTTCAATGCGTTCTTATGCGGGTCAATGGTGATGAATCTTGGTACTCAATTGTCTAATAGTACATAATATGTGTAACTTTTTTTTCTTTAGTATTGGAAAAAAAATCAAAAGTACCCCTAAGGTTTAAGGAATCTTCAGAAATACCCTTCAGGTTTTAAAAAATTCAAAAATACCCTTGAAAACATAACGGAAGTTAAAAGGAAATGGTAATAAGTAAAAGGAAATTTGAAGAAATTAAAAAAGCAAAATTAAATCTTAAAGAAGGAGATGGATTTAAAGACCCATTATTTTTATTAAGAAAAATATTTCCTAGAAAAAATATAATCTATTACGGTATAAGTAACAAGGAAATGAGTATTAAAATTACAGATGCAAAAGGAAGATATAATATACCATTAATTGATAAAGAAACCATATTAAACAAATTATCAAAAATTTCTCGAAAGGATAAAGAAAAAATTGGATACATCCATTTAGGAGGAATCCAAATATTAATAAAAGCTCATTTTAGAGAAGGAATAGATACACCAATAAAAATAGCTTTATTAGACAATAGAATAATAAATAGACAAGATGCTTTATTAGGAATGATCCATGTAAATTTAGGATACCAAAAACTAAAATTTACAACATATCCTAGATTTGCTATAAATATACAAGATAAAAATCTAAACCAAGTATTAAGTCTATAGCTTATGAATTTGAAAGAGGAGAATTAATGAAAGAAGAAAATCATTCATTTTCAATACACTATCTAGTGGCATATTCTTTAACAAATAGTCATAATAGTTCAATAAATGGACAAAATGAATTTATAGAAATAGATAAAACTTTTAAAGAATTTGGACAAATAATAAAACCAAAAATACTAGCAGACTTTGAAATACCAGAAGAATGGAAATTAGATATTAAAGAAAAACCCTTAATAACAGGAAGAAAAAGTAATAGCATATCAAGATTTACTTTCATAGATCATGAAGAAGAAACTTCAAACCAACAAGAAGTTAAAAAACTAGAAAATGAAGTTAAAATAATGAAAGTATTAGTTCATGATTGCATATTAGGAAAAAATCATGTTTAAAGATAAAATAAAAAATATGCATTTAGAAATAAATGGAAGCCTAATAGGTGTGGCAAAAAATCAAGCAATACTATTTGAAACTATACAATTATTAACAGAATAAATGGATCTAGTCCAGGAATCAAATACAAAATATTTACAAGAAATAATAGATATACAAAGAGAACTATTAAAGGAAATAAAGGAAATAAAGGAAATAAAGGAGTATGGTTATAATAAACTATAACAAAATATGCATAAAGAATTTTCAAAATTAAGGAAAGATGTATACAATCTAAAAATAGATTATAAATATGATCCCTTAGAAGGATTAAAGGAAGAACCACCAAGGAAATCAGATTCTTTGATTCCTAAAAATGAAAAAAGAAAAAATAAGGAATAATCTAAGAATAAAGAAATAATTCCAAATTAATGGAATATAGAAAGAAATTAGAAAAAGAATTTATGAACCCTGAGAATAGAGATATAGAAACATTGGTCAAATTATTGACATTAACCAATGAAGAAATAGAAGAACATTATATTGGAAAACTTTGTACTAACAAAGAAGAAGATGATATGACAATAATCAGTGAAACTGATTCAGAACCAGAAAACATGACCCCAAAAGGTAATATGAAACCAATTTCATTACCAGTCCCTTACCAAGAAGAAACATCTGACCCACATAGGGAGAAAAGAAGTAGACAAAGATCAGAACAACCTGATACTACATATAGAAGAAGACAACCACCTAAAATTGAGGAAGGGTTGCATTGGGGAACTAGAGGTAGTATTCCACCAGAGTTCAAACTCCATGATAATTATAAATCTGAACTTCTAAATTTAGATTGTATAAGAGATAGGAAAAAAGCTTTAGATGAATGGTCTAGTGGGATGAGCGTTCTCATACAAACTTTTCCAACTACCCAAACAAATCCTTCAACTTGTAGAGTGCTTATAGCACATAAAATGACAGGAAATGTAAAAGTTTGGTTTTCAAACTTAATAGATCAACAACATTTATTAATGCAAGGAAATGCTTCCACGGGAAGAGAATACTTAGATACAGTAATAAATGAAATATACAAATAATTTATTGGTGAAGATAAAGAAAGGACTATCACTGAATCCAGTGAAAATGAAATCAATGAAGCTAAATGGCATCTAACAAATATGGAAATTTGTAACATGTGTTATATAGATTCTTTTATTTGTGAATATGAAATGTATTACCATAAATTACCACCATCTATACAAACAATTTATAAAGAAATGTCTTTTCAAAAATTACCTGGAATATTATATAAAACTTTAACAGAAAATTGGGAACAAAGGAATAGAGAAACTATACCAGATACTCTAGGAGGAAGAATAAGAAGTCTTAGAGATTGGATCATTATAAAATGCCAAGAAAGAAAAGAATATAAACAAATAAGAGGAAATGATAAAATTTGTTGTGATACAAGAGATTTTAGAATGCTAGGAAAATATGGATGCAATATAAAATCTTATAAACAAAAATATAAAAAATATAAAAGATTTAAAAAATACAAATTTAGAAAACAAAATTTCCAAAAATATAAAAAGAGATTCAATAAAGAAAACTACAAGAATAAATATTTTAGAAGAAAAATTTATAAACCTTCTGAAAAAAAGGAATTATTGCCCTTCAGGAAAGAAAAAATGCAGATGTTGGATCTGTAATGAGGAAGGACATTATACAAATGAATGTCCAAGCAAACTTCAACATAAAAAAGAATTTAAAAAGGAATTTTCACAGAAAGCAAAAATCTTAGAAGAAGCCTTCAAAATGGAATTAGAACCAATCGAGGAATCTGATATAGATGATACTTACAGTATTTATCTATTAGAAGAAACTGAAAAAGAAATAACTGACTCAGAATATGAACATTCAGATCATGAATATTCTTCATCAGAAAATGAATGATTTGTATAGTATTACAAATCCAAATAGTACTTACATTAAAGTAGGACTAAAATTTAAAGGTTATAACATTTATCATTTACATGCATATATAGATACAGGAGCTAGTTTGTGTGTAGCCAGTAGATACGTATTTCCAGAAGACAACTGGAAACAAGCACCTAAAGATTTGATTGTAAGAATTGCTAATAATACCACAATAAAATTCAATCAAGTATTAAAAGATACTGATATAATAATAAGAGTAGAAAACTTTCATATTCCTACTATATATCAACAAGAAACAGGTGTAGACTTGTTAATAGGAAATAATTTCTTAAATTTATATCAACCTTTCACACAACATTCTGACAAAATAAGTCTTACAACTTTAAAAGGAGATACAATATATGTCTCTAAAGTAAGAAAAGCTCTAACTGTCTCAAACCCAACTTTTATGCAACAACATAAAAAGCGAAAACGTGGTGAGATAGAAGACCAACAAAAACAAAAACCCTATCTAGAAAATATTTCATTAGACATAGAAGAAAAACAAAACTCTTTTCTCAATGAAATACAGGAAGATAAAGCCTTAACAGGTATAAGAAGACTATTAAAAACAGTAAGTTTAGAAAATCCTTTGGATCCAAAAATAAATAAATCTAAAATAATAGTCAATATAAAATTAAGAGATCCTAACAAAGTCGTAAGAGTAAAACCAATGATTTATACTCCAGAAGACAAGATTGAATTTGAAAAACAAATTAAAGAACTTTTGGAATTAAAAGTCATAATACCGAGTAATTCACCTCACTCTAGTCCAGCATTTTTAGTTGAAAAAGAAGCTAAGAAAAGAAGAGGTAAAAAGAGAATGATAATAAACTTCAAAGCATTAAATAAAGAGACTATTGATGATGGATACTTCATTCCAAAAAAGGAAGAACTATTATCATTAATAAAAGGAAAGAAATACTTCTCAAGTTTCGATTGCAAAAGTGGATTTTGGCAAATAAGATTGGATGAAGAATCTTAAAAATTAACAGCATTCAGTTGCCCTCAAGGACAATTCCAATGGACGGTAATACCATTTGGATTAAAACAAGCTCCAAGTATTTTTCAAAGATATATGGATAATATTTTTAAGAAATTACAAGATATTTGTTATGTTTACATAGATGATATTTTGGTTTTCAGTAATGAATTAAATAAACATTATTTGGATATTATCAATATATTACAAGAATGTAGAAAAGAAGGCATTTTACTCTCTGAAAAGAAAGCAGTACTTGCTCAACAAAAAATCAAATACTTAGGATTGGAGATTGAAGATGGAAAACATAATCTACAACCTCATATACTAAATAATATTCAAGGTTTTCCTAGTGAATTAAAAGATAAAAACCAATTATAAAGATTTTTAGGATGTCTAACATATGCAGAAGCCTATATCAAGAAACTTGTAGAAATGAGAAAACCATTACAAGCAAAATTGAAAAAAGATCATGTCTGAAAATGGACAGAAGAAGATACTCTATATATGGATAGAGTAAAAGCAAAAGTAAAAAATTTACCAACTTTATACCATCCAAGACCGGATGATAAAATGATAATTGAAACAGATGCTTCACAAGAATATTGGGGAGTAGTTCTTAAAGCAAGAGTAGATGACAAAGATGAATATCTTTGCAGATATACATCAGGGTCTTTTCAAGAGCCAGAATTAAATTATCATAGCAATGAAAAAGAATACTTAGCTGTTAAAAAAGCTATTAAGAAATTTGCAATATATGTCATAAGTTCTAGATTCATTATTAGAATAGATAACAAGAATTTTGGTTATTTTTTAAGAACTAATATTGCAGGAGATTATAAACAAGGAAGACTAATTAGATGACAACAATGGTTCAACCATTACAATTTTGATGTTGAACATCTTCCAGGACATAAAAATAGCCTAGTTGATGCTCTTACCAGAGAATTAACACCTCTAATTATTTTTATGATTGCATGAATGAAACATCTTGATATTAAAATCAAGATAAAAGAAAAGGAGATAAAAATCCTACAGGAACAACTCGAGTTGCTATATCTCGAGAAATCTCTTACGGAGACAGGAATGAAACATGAAGAACTTAAATGTTCAAAACAACCTCTAGAGAGCGGAACCTCAAATGAGGAATCTCTGTTAAAAAAGGAAGAACCTAACAGTTCACAAAAAACTTCTAAACCCAATTGGGCAGATGAAGCAGAAAAAGAAGAACAGAAAAAAGTTTATGTGGTCTATAATGGCCCAAAACCAGGAATTTATAACAATTGGGTAGAAGCTAGCAAATATATTCTAGGATTTAGTGGAGTAACTCATAGAGCCTTCACCAACAGAATAGAAGCTGAAGGTAGTTATGCCAACTACAAAACACCAAAACTAATAACTCCAGAGGAGATAGTAAGAAATTATTCTGTAGTACTACAACAACAACCAACAGCTCCAAGCAGATTGACAAATCATGGAAAAATAGCAAGGTCTCCAATGCTATTTAGAAAAACATCTCCACCAGAGACATCAAAAATAACAAAACATTCAGTATTATTCAGGGAAACATCTCCTAAAAATACTCCAATCATTGAAGATGAAAAAGACCAATACAGAAATCTCAACAAACTATAATGGTTAAGTCTCTATAATTTAGCCAGAAAATCTATCCAGGAACATATTAAAGATATGAAATTCTATACTACAGACAAGGAATTTCCTCCAGGTAGTAAATTCAATATATTGGAAGGAGCTGATCCAATTTTTGTGTATAAAGCATTTCATGCAGGATTAATAGAAAATATTTATCCAGGAATTAATTTAAGTGAATTAAATTATTTTCCAGAAAATTTTAAAAGAGTAATTAAGAATTTTAGAAGAAAAATTAAAGCAGGTGATAAACCTGTTTATCTTAGATTTTTTAGTTCATTAATGGACTGGAATGAAGAAGGAAGTATTAGTCCCTACCACTTCATCAAGATAGGGATTTCCAACACAAACAGAGAGGTTCCTAAACCAAGGGCACTTCCAGAAAAGGAATTCAACACAGAAGAACTCTGTGTATTAAGAGGACAAATGCTAAGCCAAATTTACTATGAACTCAGAAAGATCGACAATTCTACTGAGATTAAAGTAAATTATTCAACTAGTAAAGTTATCATTATTTCTCACAGCAGCATGGCTCTGTCAGAAGAAGATGGTGAAAAAATCACCAAATATGAAACCAATTTTAATTGCAACCTAGAAATTGGCCAAGAAACCAAGAAGGTATTTTGCTTCTATGCCAGAAAAGCCACCAAAGACCATAGGTGCATTCTCTGCATCAAAGATCGAGAAGATGAAGATGTGTCATCATCAACATCATCAAAGGAACAGTCGGCAGAAAATGACAAAGAAAAATAAGAAAAGTAGTTGTCGGTAGAAGACTACAAAAGAAATAAAGATGTAGACCCTACATCTTAGTCGGCAGCATATGCCAAGGAAAAAAGTAATGGTTATCCTTTAAAAAAGGGAAATTAGATGAATTATTAAAGCAAGGGTAAAATAATAAATTTAGTCTTGTAAACAGGGATTCCTTATTCTATAAAAGGAACCCTTCTTATCATTTCAAGAGACACGAACAGATAGAAATCCATAGCTCTCTACTCTGAAACACTCAAGTATAGAAAAACCTTTTCTATCCAGAAATCTAGAATCCAAGAATGAAATACCCAGTAACTATGAGCGGCTAAACACCCCTTTCAAGGTTCTTAGTTGGCCTTAAGTTGTAATAATTATTATATTTTGAATAAAATGGAGTTCTATTACTCTTCTCTAGCAAGTCAACTATTGGACACCATTCATGTACGGATGCAGAAAGCTCACCATTACCAGAAAGGTGTTGAGGTGTGAGCGAAGCTGAGGCATAACAGGTGTAACAAAAGAAGACGAACAGAAGGAAAGACCGTGGTGGACCCATTAAATTCAGGTATGATAATTATAGATTTAAGCTAATTAAGGATCTTGAATGTTGAAATATTCGCTTACAACAAGGTATAGTATCTATAGAATTTATTTTTAGAAATAAACAACTAAAATAATACTCTATGATTATCGAATCATTAGTACATAAATTAGAATTATTAGATTTAACAAATGAAAGAGTAATTTTTAATTTTAAAAGACAATTAATAGAGTCGGGATTAGAGTTAAGTAACCAACACAATGAAAAACATAACATACTATGTAATTGTAATGAATACAGAAGAAAATTAGATTTATATAGTAAAATAATAAGTTTTTTAAATAATTTATTACCATCAATAAATACACAAAGACCTTCCACTAGGTCAATTTTAACTTCAGATTAAGATTGTATCGATCCACAGAAAATTGGTATCAAAGCCAAAGAATAATAATTTAAATAGTAATAAATGGAGAATTAACACCATTAAAACATAAGAACATTTGTGACATTTTACAAACCCCAGGAGCATAACTGAATATATAGCAAACCTCAAGGGTAATTTAGAAAATGATCCTTAGTATTGATAAAACTTGTTCATTTATAAAAAGGTATCCATATTACTACAATTTTTAATTCTAATTATCGTAATAATAATTTATTTATAATAATTTTATTTAATAATAATGAAATTAATATATAATTATTAATAAAAATAAAATAAACATTTTATATATTTTTATCGTGAAAATAACAACAATAAGTGTGATAATTTCATTAATCTTATCAAATTGGTTTTACTCATCATTTCATTCCTTTTTAGGCAATCCCAAATTCAACATAAGTGAAGCTGTTTTCTTCCTTATGAAAGCTATGCCATTTAGTGCAGCTATCTAGGAGTATTATACGGGCATGACAACTTAGAAAAGATGGTCATCCAATTATTACAAGGGATCATGAAGTTGGATCCTCCTTGTCCTTGTTAGACAATTTTCTATTAATTAATTATCAACTTTGAATAATTAATTAATTAGTAGCATAATTTTTTTTTTTTGAATAATTGATCTGAGTCGTGATGAGCAGCTGGCTTCTCTACAGGTCACCATTACTTTAGATGATCCAGTTGGGGCATAAGGTGAATACATGGCACCTTGTATGATCCAAATTCAACACCCTTGGTTTCACCAGAGAAAATAAAAATAATACAATAAAATTATATAAATAAAAGTAATAAAAGGAAGAGAAGGAGGAGGAGGGGGCTCTAAAGCATCAAAGTAGTACACATTATCATGAAATATATACAATAGTGTTTCAAGTTTGGTTTCTCATTGTCATGTATGAAGGGTGAGTGAGATCAAACCACAATTTCTTCTATGACACTATAAATCATACAAAAGTGTATCTCCAATTTAAGTAGTCTTGAAGTACTGAGTATTACTAATCATTGGCAGCAGTCGGAGACCTCTGTTGCTGAGACCGAGCAGTGAAACCAGCAAACCAAGCAACCCTCATAAGTTGCATACCAAGAATCAGAACCCACAAGGACACCAGTCCCCTAATTGTATGCATCATCCAAGCCGGTGCACTGAGCTCGGCTCCAAGCTTCAAGCCCCTCATCAGCTGTAACAAACGGTAAGCCTCATAGATTACAGGGGTCACCAGCCAAACAGGTGATTGCCAATGCCAAGTCAGCATCTCAGTTAGAATCTGTACGGACAGCAAGAGAAGGTAGGGACCCAACAAAATTGCAGATGGTATGAAAGTCAACTGAGGTTGAAGATAGCCCTTGTGTGAACCAAACATCATCATTAAGGGGATGATAAATCCAGTTACAGCTGCAACCATGTTCCAGAACTGGTAGCTTAAGGGAGTCTTGCTCTTGCAGGGTTGTGTTGAGAAATTGAACCGAGCGCAAGAATCAGCCATGAGGAGGAAAAGGGTTGCACCAAGATTAAATATGCAGTCAAGACCAACCAAGGAAAGCAAGCTAGCTATGTTAGGGCCGATAAATATGGATGATATCGGTAGCCATAAGGTTGGAACCATGCCTGTTATGAGGAGAATAGAAGGACCCAAAAGCCACATTGGCCATTTAAGGAACTGAAACCCAGGTGTAGGCTGACTTAAGCCAGTAAGATTTTCAGTACTGATTTCAAGTGTTTCAGCTGCATTGTCGGAAGAAGTAAGGGTTTCAAACATGTTGGTTTTCTTCAAAATGCTATCACCATTATCTTCAGTAGGTGCATATGAGGCAGGCGAAGACTCCCAAAGAGACAGTTTTGTGCAGCAAACAGGGGAATATTTCATACGAAAATTAGGGGTTTCGAGTAAAGGGAAAGCATTAGAGAGTTTCATGCTTTTCGGGTTTTTAGGGCATATCCTAAGCATAGCAAGGGTAGACGTAAACGAAGGTAGAACTACTGATGCCATTACTTGGTTCACAGAAGTATTCCAAATACACTGAACCTAAAAATGGAAACGAATAGAAGACCTAAGTAATATATACTAATTACAAAAATCATAAAAATATATGTTCTTTGTATCATTCATATTGCTCAATGCTTGTTGGAGTTACAATGCATTATTTTCCATGTTCAAACACGGAATCAAATGAAAATATATCCATCTATATACAATCGTCCATGCCAAAGCCTCTAACCTTCAAATGAATAGCTTTCTATCCTTTATATGTTGGAATATTTTATTGGCAGTTACAAATTTATATCAAATAATTTATAAGGCTTATTAGGACAAAATTGGTATAATGAGACAAATACTGTAGATTTTCAGAGAATATTATTAGTGTTGTACAGGCTGTAGAGTTAGTGTAAATCAAGCTGTATTTTCATTATTTGCAGTACATTTCTATTCCTAGAATTAGTGGACACTTTGTATTTCTATAAATAGATTGTATTATAGTGTTGTAAGGGAAGTAGAGAAGCGAGAGAATACATACTCCATATTATCTCCATCTTATCTCTCGGATACATTTAACATGGTATCAAAGCATTTGAAATCAAAATCCAATTTTATGTTATATCAATTTCGTCTAAGGAACACTGAAATTCGAAACTAAATCCAGAAATTCTCAAATCCAGAATCGAAATGCAATCCAATCCAGAAATCAATCAAAATCAGAAATTAAAATCCTAATCTTAAAAGCAGAAATCCAGCGTAAATCGAGCGGTAATCGAAAGCGAGAAAGCGAAATCAAAAGCGAGCGAAATCCGTAGCGTAGCGAGAAAACAGAAAGTAGAAATCCATTTTCTACAGCAGCTTGCATTCCAGAGACAAGTAGAAATCCATTTTCTGCCGCTTGCTTTCCATCTGGTCATCGTCAACCATCTCCTCATCGTAGTATGATCATCATCATCGCCATCTATAGTAAGTCACGCAGTCTTGCGGTCACAGCTTTGTTTTGTTTTTGTTTCCGGTAGAATTTTGTTTAATATATAACGGCAGGCAGGTCAAACCCTACCCGACCAGTCAAACTTACCCAGGCCGGTCAAACCCTACCGGGCAGGTCAAACCCTACCGACCCGGCCAAGCAGTTATTCAAAAAAAAAAACAATAAAATTTCCAATCACGTATTATCTACAATTGCAACAAATGGCCACGGAAAACCTATAATTCTTGGTTCCACGAGACAATAGTCTTATACCCGTCACCAGCCACAATTAAATGGAGCACAATTATCTTCAGTGGTCTCAATCCGTCATGATGTTTATATGTGGAAAAATGAAAGATGATTACCCATCGGCGTGCCGCAGCTCCAAACAAAGACGATCTACAATACGAACATGGAAATACGAAAACAATATGGTAATGTCTTGGTTGATCAATTCCAAGACAAACGAAATTGGAGAGAATTTTCTTCTCTACAAACCGCCAAAGGAATATGGGATGCGACAAAGACAACTTATTCCGGTTCGATAATATGTCGAACTATTTGAGATCGAGAGCATCCTGTGATCTTCGCCAAGGAGGTTGTCGGTTACACAATACTTTAACTCTCTCACTCGATGTTGCTTAAATTAGATCTCTTTGAGGTTCACGAATGGACCTGTCTAGACGACATCTTGTACAAAGCAGATTATTGACAAGAAACGGGTTTTCAAATTTTTCTTGGGACTCGTAAAGATCTTGATGATGTGCTGCCGAATTCTCGGCCTGAAAAACCTTTGCCCGGTATTCGTGAAGCCTTCTCTCAAATCGTCGAAGGGAGAGTCGAAAGAAAGTAATGATGGGTCCTCGATCTACAATGATGGGTTCTCAATCTACCATTTCCGTGGTGGAGAAGGATGCGCACTTGCCATTCGAGGCCATCAAAGACTTTTATAATACGAGACCGCCCTCGTCGTGGAAGACCTTGGTGTGATCATTGTCGTAAACTTTGGTCATACTAAGGAAACCCCTGTTTGAAAAATTCATGGTAAGCCCACTGATTGAAACCACAGGTCCACAGCTGACACATCAACAAAGAAAGTCATGGAAAAATTGCCTCTAAATCTCAAGGCACGATGAGTATTGAATGACCCTGTTTAGCAAGGAACACATTGATCTCCTCCAGAAATTATTTGGACAATCCTTGACCACATCATCCGCCACTATAGCTCAATCGGGTAACACCTCGATGCTCTTAATGTGAACAAAGGTTATGAGACCATGGATTGTTGATTCGGTGCTTGAGACCACATGACGGTGATGCTTCTCTCATAAATCTTAAATTCTACCGTGGACACACGGTCCGACTTGAAATGATTCGGTATCCAAAGTAATGAATTGGTTCAGGCAAAATTTCAAACTCCTTTATTCTAGATTCTGTCCTTCTTGTTCCTACACTTGATTGTAATCTTGTATCAATTACTAAACTCACCCGTGATAAAAATTGTATGGCTAAATTTGTTCATAACCTATGTGAATTTCAGGAACTGCATTCGGGGAAGATGATTGGCGTTAAGGAATGCTCGGGACTCTATCTCCTCAACAAGGTGAAGAACCTCAACAAGACAAGCCACAAGTTCTATCAAGAAGTTTCTAATCGAGAATAAAGCTTTGTTAAACCTTAAGTCCAATAAAGATGGTGAAATCATGTTGAATCACTATCAAGTTTAGGTCATCCTAATTTCAAGTATTTACAGAAACTTTTTCCTTCATCATTTAGAAATAAAAATTCAGAAGTTTTTCAGTGTGAAGTATGTCAATTTTCAAAACATGTTAGAACTTCATATCCTCATCTTCCACATAAAAAATCACATCCTTTCTCATTAATTCACACTGATATTTAGGGACCTTCTCGAATCAAAAACATCACAGGAACACGTTGGTTCATTTCATTTGTGGATGATCATAGAACCACTTGGTTATTCCTAATGAAAGAAAAATCTGAAGATGTCAAATTTTTAAAAATTTTAATACCATGATTCAAACTCAATTTCAAACAAAAATCCAGGTATTGAAATCAGACAATGCTAAAGAATATTTCACTTCCACCACTTGCGATTATCTGTTAAGTCAAGGGATTGTCCATCTAAGCTCGTGTTGACACACCTCAACAAAACGGGGTGGTGAAAGAAAGAATAGGCATCTTACTCGAGGTCGCGGATCCCTCATGTTCACTGACTCATGTCCTCGACATTTTTGGGGGGATCTTGTTCTTCTGACTACCTATCTTATCAATAGGATGCCATCTCGTGTCCTCTTATTTAAAACACATCAATACTCTACTTGCCAGTCGTACCCACACACAAAATCGTGTCCCATGTTCCCTTTAAAATTTTTGGATGTTCCGCATGTCCGTATACATCATAGTGGCAAACTTGATCCTCGAGCCATCAAATGCATATTCCTAAAGGGTATTCATCATACCGAGAGAAAGGATACAAATGTTTTTCTCCTATCACAAAACGATTCTATAATACAATGGATGTCACATTTTTGAACAATATCAGTACTATTCCAAATCATTATTCGGGGAGAAACATAGCCAATGAATACCACTTTCGAATATCATAAGTCACAGTCTCCCACAAATCCTATTCATGACCTCTACGAAAGTGACTTTCGATATCTCAAATAAATACTCTTATTACTCCCAATGAATCCTCAACTTCTCTACCAACAGATCCAAACTTCCTTGTCCCACGAACAATGATCTCCTTGTCTCACTTAAGGAAAACAACTCAAGAAAGAGCAAGAGAACCGAGCATATCTTGAGCCATTCCAGAATCCAACCCGAGTACAGCCACTCCGACAATTCACAAGGTAACACCAGACCTCATATTATTGAATTACCTCCTAATGATTTGAATTTGCCAATTGCTATAAGGAAAGGTGTAAGATCGTACCTGCACAAACCACCCCATCTACAACTTTATTTCCTATAAAATCTCTCCGGGGTATAAGGCATTTATCGAACCTCGATCAAATAGAGGTTCCAAATTCTATTCATGAAGCATTTCAGATACGAATGGAAGAGCGGCTATTCGTGAAGAACTCTGTACTGAGAAAAACAAGACTTGGAGATCACGGAGAACTACCATCGGGAAAACAAAGTTGTTGGATGTAAATGGATCTTTACAATCGAAACACAAAGCGAGACGGTAGTGTAGAAAGACTCAAAGGCTCGCCAGGGCTAAAGGATTCAACTCGAGACATATACGGTTGATTATCGGAGACTTTTGCACGTAGCAAAACTCGACCTATTCGTGTTCTTCTCCATAGCATCTAACTTGATTGGCCTCTACCAATTAGATGTCAAGAATGCATTCCTTAATGGTGATCTCGAAGAAGAAGTCTATATGGACATTCTCTGGAATTGAATCTCTGTTCAACCAAATGTAGTCCGCAAACTTAAGAAATCCTTATATGGATTGAAACAGTCTCCACGTGCCTGGTTTGATAAGTTCTCTAAAGTTACGAAGAGATACGGGTACAATCAATGCCAATCGGATCACACTATTCGTCAAACACTTCTCCAATGAGAATAGTTATCCTAATTGTATACGTAGATGATATTGTTCTAACAGTAATTCTACAATTGAGATGGATAAACTCAAAAGAATTCCTTGCCAAGGAATTTGAGATCAAAGATCTAGGCAATCTCGAAATATTTTCTAGGGATGGAAGTACCTAACAAAAAGCGGCATATCTATATCTCGAAGGTATGTACTTGATCTTCAAAGAAAGCCCGGAATGATGGGGTGTAAACCAAATAGAACGCCGATGGATTCTACAATAAAACTCGGAATCAAAGAAAATAGTACACATGTGGACAAAGGTCGTTATCAAAGATTGTGGGAAAACTCATTTACCTATCTCACACTAGACCCGGATATTGGTTTTCGGTAAGTGTTGTAAGTCAATTTATGAGCATCCTCTGAAGAACACATGGAAAAACGATATCGTATACCAGGTATCTCGAAGATGACACCGGAAAAGGATTATATTTCAAGTAAGAATCTCACTAGAAAAATTGAAGTCTTTGCAGTCTTGTCAAGCGTGCTCTATAGTGGATCGCAGATCTACCATCGGATATTGTACATTCGTATGGGAAACCTTGTAACTTGGCGAAAGTAAAAAACGGTCGTCCGAAGCGGTCGAAGGTGAATTTAGAGCCATGGCTCATGGGATTTGTGAAGGAATGTGGTTAAGAAGGCTACTCAACGAGCCGGACTTCACGACTCTCGAACCTATCGCATGCATTGTGACAATCAAGCCGCAATAAGAATTGCGAAAAATCAGTTCATCGTGATCGAACCAAACATGTAGAAATTGATCGTCACATTTCATTAAGAAAAGATAGATGAAAAAATTGTAGACCTCCATATACATCTACTAAACATCAAATTGCGGATATATCCTTACCAAGCATTGCCTCGAACAATCTTCGAAGAATTGAGTTGCAAGAGTTAGAATGATTAATATCTATTACCCAACTTGAGGGGAGTGTAGATTTTCGCAGAATATATTATTAGTGTTGTATGCAATTTCTAGAGTTAGTGTAAATCAAGTATTTTTCATTATTGTTAATTTGTTCTATTCCTAGAATTAGTGGACACTTTGTATTTCTATAAATAGATTGTATTATAGTGTTGTAAGGAAGTAGAGAAAACAGAGAATACATACTCCATATTATCTCCATCTTATCTCTCGGAGTACATTTAACAAATACTAAATAAGGATGTATTTTATTTAAATCCATAATAAGATGCACTAAATATATTTATATTGTGTGATAGACTCACAGGCTCATCGCAATCATAAGCCTAAACCAACCCATTAGATTTAGGGTTTTATGGGATTCTATTATAAATAGAACATTTAAGAGCTAGAGTCAATGAACCGATTAATTCTATAGTAGTGTGCCCATTCTCATAGCCTACACCAATCTCTAACCATTTGGCAGACACACAATTAAAGCATCAATGGAGATCAATTGCTTCCATATACAAGTATGTATTCTACTTCTAATCACATATTGTATTATTGAAACAAGTTATTATTGTTTGTGATTAAATATTTTAACATTAAATACCTTTCAAGGATCTGTGAGTGGGATATGAAGAGTACCTTATTAAGTATTCATACAGATTCTCAGGAAAATATTACAGTTGATTTTTTTATACTTTAATATAGAACAAAAATACTAGTTGAATAGCCCAGAATACATAAATTTATGCTCTATCAGCAGCCAATAGAGCTGTAAGGCAGGGGAGAAGACTCAACAGCCAGACATATGGTCAAGGATAAAGATTGAGATTTGGCTTCATGGTCGGTCAACCCAATTAGATATCCATTTAACTAGATCAATCTCTACGATTATGATTGTAAAGGAACAAAAGAAAAGGATCAGAACTGAAATTAGGTCACTTTGAAATAGAACTGAACTGAAAGCTAATAGGAATTAGAGCACATAATAAAGAAGATTAATTACCTCTTTCGGAGAAGGAATGAGTCGCTAATGGTCTGAATCGTCGTTCACCAAAATTCAGCGGTTCTGCACAGAGTTGAGCTCAGTTACACAAAAAATTTCATTTGGACAGTCTGTTTTTGTTCTGGCTTTTGTTTCAGGATTTATCTGTGGCTTTTCTTGTATTTGGACTTTGGGCCCAACTGCGAGCAATACTTTTCTCACCTATTTTTCAACTTGTGTAATTTAATTTTAAAATAATAATTTAAAAATACATATATATATATATATAAAATAATCATAATTGATAAAATTTAAACAAATATAACTATTATAATATTAAAAATATAGTTAATCAAATATATATTAATATTATTATTTTACATACATATAAACTTTAAAAAATACATTTTTAATAATAAATTACACAATATTTTAAATAATTAAATTAAATTTTATTGTTTTATTTTTATTTAGAAAAATTAGTTAAATAATTAAAAATAAAAACTAATGTTAATATTTTAAATAATATAGTAGAATATGATTTATGGTAACATTTAATTTTTTTAAACTAAATATATTTTTAAATAAAATAAAAAAATAAGAAACATGTTTAAATTATTGATAAATTTCTACTCGTTTATCCATAATTAGAATGCATATTAAGAAATAGACTTAATATTCATCTTATCAAAATACTACATAAAATTACGAGTTTCATTATGCATTGTGAAATTTTCTAACCATATTCGATAAAATTTATTTGAACTCATTCACCTTTAATAAATTTACTTATATTAGATTAATATTTCAAGAATTTTCTTATTATATTAAAAATATTGGTAAAATCTTAAATAAATTTATAAATCTTTATTTTGATTAATTATAAAATTTAAATAAAAACTATTATTATTATTGATTGTTTCATTTATGAAAAAAAATTAGAACATTATGATGTAGGCATGAAAATGAGGAATATGAAGACATTAAATACTATGACATTAAACGACGACGAATATGACAGAAATGGATGCCAACGATAAAGACAAATGACATAACAAAGAACGTATGTTAGGGATGTGGTTAAGGGTAGAACGAGATGAGGTTATTATAGGTCATAGCTCTATCACCTGAGTATAATTCTTCTACTTTCTAATAATCATCTACTATAAAGTTTTTGATATTTCATAGATATAAATACGACTAATGATGGTGTATGTTGTCACACTATATTAGAACTTCTCTAATAGAATTAGGTAGGCAGCTTGCTCTTATGTCTTGTGAGCATGTACAAGTGACTCAAGTTCTATAAGTATATGTACTAAAGTTGGTGATATATTAGGCACAATCAAAGTGTAATTAGTGTGTGAAGTAAATAAAATTTAGCCAAGAACTTTTAGAGTTTCTTGCTTCATATGATATTAGACCACAAATTCAAAATTATGTGATGGCTTCAAAGAATCAAAACAATAATTCATATATGATGCATTGTTATCGAACACACGAATTATGTGCTATGAATACATAAATATATGTATTACAAAAAATAATATAATGATATGAAAAGATCGTTCACATAGAGATTATATTATTAGAAACTAACTTTTAAAATAAAAAAATTAAAAACAATTTTTTTATGTGTTTTTATATTTTAAGAAAGTAAAATTAAAAGAACTAAAAATAATTAACATTAATTAATTAAATCAGATTTAGCCGCTAAGAAGATATATGAGAAAATATCTAAGAATATTTAATCCCTCAATTTTCTAAATAAGTGAATCACAAAAATCCCCCCAGTATAATTATTAATTAATTACATGATCAATTAAATCTAACTTAACATGTATTTTTATTTCAAGTAAACTACACACCATTTAATAATTAACCTAATTATACTCTCATGTCAATTAAATTACATATTACTCATTAAGTTCATCAATTATGGATCACATATATAATAATCATACATATCTACCTAGAAATCATGTATGTTATTTAATTAAGATAAACAATTAAATAATTCTCTCAAATCTATTTAATTGTTTTTATAGATAAATTTTTGACCAAATAATTAATAACATAAAAATTAGATTGAATAATATAATTAAATTGAAATCATAATTAGGGTAAAATATTATATCATCATATGATGAAAATTAGGTTCATAAGATCCCTAGATTAATAAATTAACTAGATATAAGTTTGTTTATAAAACACATAATTTTTCACAAAGAAAGATATAAAATTTGATAAATAAAAGAGTAGTAGAAGAAATACAATCAATCTCTTGAATTATAATACCAATATTCTCTCGAATCTCTACCAAAATTATATTTTCTTTTGAATTTTTCTCAATTCTTAGCACCAAATACTGATAAAATTGATGTTAATTACAGCTTCTTATGGTTTATAGAGGTTATTAGGGTGTTAAATATAGTTTAGGTGATATTTGGACCGTCAGATCAGCTTCAGATCAAGGGCTAAGATCAAAACAAGCAAAATTAACAATACCAACCAATAACAACGTGACACGTGACATACTGAATTCACTAGGTGAATTAGAAAGGACGTGTGGCAAGGAAATACTGGTCTGGTAAACACATGTTGAGTCATTGTCATACGGTACAATGTGATTCGCAGTTATGGATGGGGTGGCACATGAGTGGAATAGATAGACAAATCAGGTGAAGATGCGTGACAAGTGCGTTGACCAAGCACCAAACTTAGATTGTGTGTAGTGTGACATAACGCTACGCCATGTGTCACACTACACACGTAACGATCTATGATTGGGCATTTTCGTTAGCGTGGCGTCCGAGTGACTTACCTAGTCAACTTATTTGCTTATGTGGCATGAACATGACAGCTTTGGATTGGTCTTGTATTAAAAATTCTAAATTTTATATTTTCACCAATTTTTCACTAATTTTTTTATAAAATAAATAAATATTATTTATTGAATAAAATAAATAAGTATTAAGACAAAATCAAAAAATCTTCATAACTTTTCATCTCAAGTTTCAATTCCAATGGTACCTATAAATTAGTAAAATTAGACACCTAATCAATCATATGAACTTGTTGTAAAAAATTTGGTTACTATTCCACTTGTAGGACTTTTTATCTCAATAAAGTTCGATAATGATAATTATCTAATTTGGAAAAAGCAAATGTTCAATTACATTACAACCTATGAACTTGAAAGTTTTATTGATGGTGGTGTTATTAAACCTTCACGTCTATTTTGTAATGGCGCTTTTAAATCCTACGTTTGTTAATTGGACTCAAATTAACTCGATGCTTAAAGGCTAGTTTTATAGTTTTGTGTCAAGAGGCATGTCTAGTAACATTGTTGTAAGAAATAGCATATGAGTAATGGATTGCATTAGAAAAATCTTTTTTTCATCATCTCAAGCAATGATTATGGATCTTCGATTACAACTTCTGAATTTGAACAAGAATAATTTATCTACTTCAGACTACACTCTTAGAGTAAATACTTTTACAAATCATCTTACATCTACGGGTGATCCTGTACCATATCATAATTTGATGATCTTTATTATTGGAGGTTTAGGTTATAACTCTAACTATAATGCATTTGTTACTAGAATTAATATGAGAGAATCTAAGCTTACAATGAGTGCTCTTATGAGTATGCTCGAGTCTTATGATAGAATGTAGATAAAATAAGATAAACATGACCAAGATAATGTGTTCGAAGCACATTTTGCTAATTGAGGTTGGGATAGTTTCAAGAATGAAGAGAGAGGTAGAAGGTCTAGTTGATCCAAACCCTCATTGTGGAATCTTCAACAATTCCTTCGATAACAAAATTCTTCTCATAGTCAAAATAAAGGAAACAACAATTATAGGCAAAAAAAGTATTAGTTATCAGCCAAAATTTTTTAAGAAACAATATAATAATAGACTTGTGTGTCAATGTGTGAAAAGTCATGGCATATTACAAATAATTGTTTTGTGTCAAAGGAATTGCTTACTAAGAAAGTCAAGAATATAGACTCGATCAACTATCTACTATGGTTACTTCTACTAATGTTAGTGGGGATGATACTAACAATGCTTGTATATTTGATTCTAGTTCAAGTCAACACTTGACTTCTTATGATCTCAAGTTTACAATGTTATGCTTTTTAATGGAAAAGAAAGAGTAATGATAGGTAATAGTTTTCAACTTTCAATTTATTGTTTTGATCATGGTGATTTTCATACTAGTAATATGTGTTATTTTTTCTTAAAAATATTATTATATACACCTCATGTATCCACAAATTTGTTATCTATTTAGAAATTGTGTAATTATAATCATGTTATTGTTGAATTTCATCCTAATTTTTTCTATGTAAAGGATCGATGTATATGTTCTCTCAAGGTCTTAGTAACGGTGGTCTTTACAAGTTAAAATAATATGTTTAACCATTATGGTGGTAACTCTCAAATTGTTGGCATTGGTTGCTATGTGACTCAATGGCATGATAGGATGATACATCCTTCATTTAACATAATAAAGAATGTGTTGAATAGTGATCCACTAATAGTGTCTCTTAATAAAAATAATAACAATTTGTTTTGTACATACTGTTAGTTAGGGAAATCTTATAAGCTTTTTTTCAATCATAAACATATAAGACCATCTACTCCCTTTTCTTTGTTGTTTTTGGATTCATAGACATTTTTTATTATTTCTAATATTGGTAACAAATATTTTTTGCCCATTGTTGATATTTTTTCTTGGTTTGTGTGAATATTTTCCTTAAAAACCAAAGCTAAAGTAACATATATTTGTCTCACTTTTGTTGCTATGTTTGCTAAACAATTTTATGCTCAAATTAAAGCTATACAAAATGATGTGGATTTGAGTTTAAACCTCTTGTATTAGTTCTTGAAAAGGATGGGGTTATGTATAGATGCACATGACCTATATGAGTGAACATGACAGGGTGGTTGAGTGTAGTCACAGGAAAATAGTTGAAAGGGGCCTTATTATGTTGTATTAGTCTAATGTTCCTCTTGATTATTGGATCTTTGCTTTTAAAGTTGTACTTTTTCTTTAAATATGATGTCTTCAAAAGTGTTAAATGATGTGAGTCATTTTAAGGTTTTGTTAAATAAAAACTTAATTAGAATGCTATGAGAGTATTTGATAGTCAACAATGTTTAAGGGCTTACGGTAAGTATAAAATAGAACCTAGAGAGTGTGTGTGGTCCTCCTATTGTAATAAAATAATGTATACAAGTTAATAAAAATAATTCATATAATGTTTTACTATTTTGGAAACATTTTATACTTTTGTGTATAACTTCTCGTTCTCTTACCATATAAATTTAAGCATCGAATATATTATTAAATTAATGTATATTATTGTAGTTTATAACTTTATTTGTTTACAACATATTACACATACATAATACTAATTATTATTATAATCATATTTGTGTAACTATAAGTTATTTTATAACTTTTATGTCACCTGGACATGTTAGTAGGTAGTTATCATTAAGTATCATATACATAAAAGAACAATATTTTATTTTATTTCGACCTTTTAACTTGGCCTCCATAAGAATTGAATCCCAACTCTGCTCCAGAATGTGCTAGCGGTGGATGGATGAGTGATAGATGACTAGTTGTCGCTATGGAGCTTTAAGATAAAAGGGATTCGGGTTCTCTTTCTCTTTAATTTATATTTTTTTCAATGACTCTCTTTTATGCTTCAAACTTTCGTTTGTGTAAAGGACTTATTTTTTTAGTCAATTGATAATACATAATAAATAAATATCACATAAAATCGTCATCAACATTGGATTTAGCTTACCCCTGTTTCCTCGTAAATTATTTTCCCTATTTGAGGCATAATAAATAAGTAGATTATATTTTGTAATTTTTATTTTATCAAATATTATGCGATTTAAAATTGACTTAATATCGAAGAATATCATACCACTATTTTAATTACTTGTGTCTTGTTATCTCATATCTCTCTCTCACACATATATATTTAATAGCTAGTGATATTTAACAAATGTAATAATTTAATAGCTAGTGATATTTAACAAATGTAATAATTTGATTAACATGTGATATACTTTAAAATATAAAATATCTAAAATTTGAATCTCATTTACTAATATATTTGTATGGTAATTATTTAAAAAAACATAACAAACATAAATATGCTAGGTTTCACCATAAAGCTCAAAACATAAATAAAACAAATTAAACTTCGTATGGTATCAATTGTGTTTCTTACTTACTATAACAATGGACAATGGTATTTGAAATTGGATAAAACATGTCTGACTTGAATAAAATTCATTAGACAATTGGTATAGGAGAGTTGATTTGAAACAAGTGAATAAGATGTGAGTCAGGCAAAGGCGAGTTTAGTGGAGGCAAAGAAAATTGACTCTTAGTGGAACTTCCTTTTCTAATCTCTTGCATGGTCACCAATGCTGCTATTGTGTTCCTAAATATTCCATCAACACCATCCACTCTATTAATCGATTGTTTTCTTTTTTCTTCTTCTTCTTCTTCATCAACATGAAAAACTGCGTCTATGGTTATCTCACATTCCTTTACTAGTTTTGAAATTATAAGATCAGTTGTGAAAAATGGTTGCTCTAATACTTTCTGAATGAATGGTAAGCGCAATAAACCACCTGTTCTCTTGTCGTATTTCTTTAATATCTTGCCCAATCCTACCAAAATTAATCACAACTTATTAGAAAAATGAAAAAAAATACTATCAAGATTCTTTATTTATTGTAAAAATATCCACAAATTTTTATAATAATTTAATTTTATTATAATCAAAAAGTGAAAAAGTTAAGTTTTTTTTCAAAAATATTATATAAAGAATACTTTAATTTAAATAAATTATAACTAAAAAAATAAGAAAAAAAATATTTATTTTTATACAATAACTTTTTAATATTAAATTGTCATAAACAATAATTACAAAATCTCCCTATCATATTTAAAATAAGATATCTCGGGAATCATAAAATCATTAATTTACTTATCATAGTTTGAGTAGTAACAAGTTTGTACCTACCTGTGTAATTGATATTGCTGTAATTCTCTAAAAGCACCATTTCACCGTGAAAATCAACAATCTGCTTTCTAATTTTCCACATTTCTTCTTTGTAAAGAGCCTTTGAAGATTGACTCCCTTTATGCCCATAAGTATCAATTACTCTCTGAATTCTATGTTGTAACTCCTGCATTTACAGGTACTTATCAAACATGAAAAAAATTGCAGGAGACTATATCTTCATCATCATACTACAAGCTAAAAAAAAAAGAGAGGTTTAATTATGTAATTTCATTTTTAATTTACTCTACACGATTCACATGTTTTTTTCTTCGTACAATACAACGTAAAAAAGATACATGTTTTTTGCACTTTAAAAAATAGGATGCACTTATTTTTTTTCAAACGTAAAAAACATGCCTTTTTTTTGGGTCGACAGTGAAATCACTTGAATAAACACAACTTATAAAAACTATAGTTTTTTTTTTTTTAAAAGGAGAGGTTTCACTGCGCATCCATGACTTTCATGTTTAGATAAAGTAATCACGTCTTTAGGATCCCGTTAGTTTTAAATCCACGTCACATATTCAAAATGAGAAAATGGTTACTTATCATATGAATCAAAATAAAAATAGTAACCTGGCCTATAACTAGTGGAACAATTAAAACCTTAATAATTAAAGTTATTCAAAGAGTAATATTGCGTATAAAATAACTATTTTTACACTTTATTTGACTCTTAAGTCTTTGACTAGCTAAATATGAGTACAAAAAGTATATCGTACCTTGTGTCTGATAATAAAATCCTCTTCCTGCTCCACGAAGAAAGAGTTGAACTTTTCGATCTCATTGTTCAACAAGTATACAAACTTAGCCTCGGTTTTCCCAAACTCCAACGATCTATTCAACAGAGTAGGAGATGAAGAAATAAGCCTGACAAGCCTTTTCAGTTTCTTGTATGACAAAAACTTGTCTTGCCAACCAGGTAACGTTTCTTCAATTTGTTGCTTCAACCGTTTCCCAAACTTCATTGGTATACACAAAAATGAGAAAACTATGAGACACAGAAAAAGAAAAACTTGGGATAGTTTTGTAACTAAGGAGAAGAACAGAGAAGGGGGGTTTTATTATTAGAACAATGTGTAGAATATTAGTGAGCATATGCTTGGCGTGACGAAGTGGCGGTTTAGAAAAGGCTATTAAATGAGTCTTTGAAGCAAAGAGAATTCTTGGGCATATTCCTTGTTTACTAATATGGTCATAAATATGACTTTTTATGGCATGGTACCTTATGCTTTGCTTAAATTAAAGGGGTAATTGTAAATTGACTAGTATGGGTGATTTGTGTCTGACTCAAAGATGTATTTTATTGCTTCCGTACAATCTCAAGTGGGTAGGTGTTACATGGATTGGCGGTTGTCAAAGTTTAAATGAGAGATGGGCTGTCAGTTTAGAATTTAAAGACTTTAGGAGAGAATGATTCCAACGAATCTCCCAAGAATCACCCTGGTTTATAAAGATAAAAACAACAGTGACATAAGTTTCAATTAATGTCACTTTTGATAAATGTTTACGAATGTGTTACTTTTGAGTTTTAACCGTACATGAGAGAGAGAGAAATCGATTGAATTATAAATAAATATAATATTATTTATTATTACGATCAAATTTCCATAATATAATAATAGATTTAAGATTTATATCCGATAAAAACTTCATATACATGATAAAAAATTATTTTTAATTAAAAAAATATTATATATATCTATCTATCTTATTTTAGTAAAAATATATTCAAGGTATTAAAAATTTAAGATTCAAAATTTAAGTGAAGTTTAATTTTATTTTATATATTAATTTATTTATAATTATATAAATATTATTTATACACATATCCCTCAAAAAATTTATATATGCATCCGTTTTATAATTATAATATACTTTAGTAGTTTTATTTTTCAAAAATTGACTTACGCAAAATTTCAGTAATTTAGGAAAGAATAACACACTTTAAGGCTCAAAATCGTTTGAATCATATATCGGCTACTTTCATCGACATTTTTTTTTTAATAATAAACTTATGTTTACTCACCTGGAGATTAAAATGCAAACTCCAACTACCGCTTTTTCAAAATATATATATACATTGGCTACTTTTCATAAAGAATCCTCCAATTTTCAGAAGAAATCGGAAATATTCATTCGAACTTGAGGAGCATTTAATACCTCTTTTTATGGAGGGGGGGTAGTATCCGATCTGAACCGTCCTCCGTCCATCCTATAACTTTCTTACATAGGAAAAGGGTAGCTGAAATCTTGCAGGTTAAGCTTAAAGTGTACTTTAGAATAGAAAATGCATTTTTTTCCAAGTTATAAGGGGCCACATATTAACAAAAGCTTAAAATTTAATAAATATATAATAAAATAACGTTATTTGACAAACATGATTAAAATAAAAAAAATTATATTTTAACTGAGGGTGAAAACAGTGAATAAAATTAAAAAAATAAATAAAACAAGGCTGAAAATGGCACCATTTCTATCTATCTAGTGGTGATTTTGAATAACTGGAAAAACCATTAAAATAACAATTAATATCCTTATTAATAAAACCACGTACAAGCAACATCATACGTTTAATTAAAAAAAACTTAAAAATTAATTTTATCCTTTTTTAACCCTTTTCTTAAAAGTAAAATGACAAAACTATTGTGAGGCTCAAAAAGACGTTTTAAAGCTACAAGACTAAATTAACCTAATGCACTATACTTCGCTAAAGAATGACTGACATGATTACCTCTCCTAGGACATTGAACACAAGAGAAAGCTCACTCCTTTAGCCAAATCCCTAATATTCTTTGCTAGTAGTTGCCCTTCCACAGCCAGAAAATGACATGGGTGATTAATCAATTCTACAGCTCTAAGTTACTTGAATTCAACAATCACATCCCTCAGACAGCTTTCCAAGCTGAAATTGAGTCCATGATATATAATAGAAGCTCAACAGCCAATGGAGAGTGCATAAAAATATCAATTGATTCCTTCCCAATAATGTTCAGGAAAAAAATCAAGGTCTTGGGAGGGACCCTTTACAAGTCTCTTCTGGAGCTCAGCATTCTTGGGCCGTACAAGCTCAACTCCTTCCCCTGACATGGCAAAATATCTCTCTAGTATCATCTGCAACCAGAAATTACAGTGAAAATTTGAGTTGAGAACCTTTTACAAATTGAGCTTTTCATCAATATAAAAAATTGGAGAAATAAAATAGTAGAAATCAGCTTCAAATACAAGTTATAATTTATTCCATACCATGGCAGAATATGCATCAATTTTGCTTTGCCTAGCATACTTGCCAAGGTCCCTGAGAGTATTAAAACAAAACTTTATCCCCCTTTAAAAGTCATTTACATTTGACATAGGATTTTCCATCCCATGTTTTCGTTAATTGATTGTGTAATATATAACAATATATTTCCTTTCTTTCTATATCCAAAGAACATACCAATGTCTTCTAGATAAAATGCCCATTCTTAAAAACACACATCATCTAAAAGAGTAACTGTAAGAAACAAAAGAAATGAAGCAATTGACGGTTACATCTTACATATTAATCATACGATTGATGGCTTCCTGTGAGGTGCCGTGTTCATCCATAAGGTATACTCTCCATCCCCTGAATTTTTATCTATCAATTCAACATCCCAAAATGAACAATGTTTTGGTAACAAAAGCCAAGATCATTTAAAAACTTGATAGCATACCCTACCGTCCATTCATCTTATGAATTTTAAGGCAAAAAAAAAACATTTTCCAATGCAAGGAAACGTCTTATCCTCTAGAGATGAGACTAATAAATAAAGTATAGGGGAATTCAACCATTGAAAGGTAAACAACCATACATGGTTGATCGGACCCAAATTATCTTAAATTGTTGATTTCCTATCATAAAGCAATTTAATGAATATTTTCATTCACATCTAATTGTTCTAAAAAGAAAATAAAAATACAAAACAAAATATACAAGTCTAACTAATAAAGTAAACTAGAAAAGAGCAAACCTCTCAGCAGCTCGAACAGCAAGCCTACCAGCAACACTGCGAACTTTGTTAGATTGGGGAGTCTCCTTCCCGTTGTAGGATTTCGGAAGCCCAACTATGAACTCATCTACTTCCTACACTTGCTCTCATTTGCATAAAACATTTACAAATAATACTAACAGAGAACAATAAGTAATATAAATGTAGATAGATAATATAATACCTGCTGTTGGGCAATCTCAAGAAGCTGAATTTCAAGCTTCTGCCCTCTCAATTTCAAAACCTATTTATAAAATCACCAAATGAGAATGGACAGACACAACTAAAATGATAACAACATTTCCTTTAATTTTGTGGGTATTTTGCGGAAAAAATTAAGGTGTTAGATTGAGAGCGGTAGATAATAATATCCAAATACCGAGAGAGGGCGAAAAGAGAATCCTTTGCTAATAGCCAAGCCTGTACAAGACATTCCCAAGTCTACCCCTAAACTGAAACCTCCTCTCCAACTTGAGTCAAGCTTCCGTCGAAGGGCATTCGGTGGTATCAGAGGCGGCTCAAGAGTTAGTGAGGCCCTAGGCCACAATTAAAATTAGGCTCTTGAAATGTATTGAAAACTTAAAAATAACATTTTTGAACGATTCACAGGTATATAAAGCATCATATCAGATCACTGAACTAGCTAATATCAAAGTACCATATATACAAGCTCGGAAATTCTAAGCATATGGAATAAACCTGAAACCAACCAAATATATATATATATATCGAAACTACAAGCCGTGAGCCAAATATAACATTAATCGAAATGAAACTTAGATAGATTTTATTTTCATTTGTAAAAATCACGAGACCTAACAAAGAAGAAATCATAGAACACCAGCTAATAACACAGATATGAGAATGACCAACTGAGATAGAATTATCTTACATATAAAGGAAGAGGGAGATGGAGAACGAACAACAGCAAGAGAGTAGGCCGTGGAGACTATTGGATAAGTGAATGGCGTCAATGGAGCTTACCCAACTGCAATTTTGGATGATTATTGAAAGGCGTTGGTGTGGGAGGGAGGTAGTGAAATTAGGGTACGTGGAATTGAATGGATGGGGACATCGGATGTTTTCGTTTTTTATTTTATTTTTGTAACGATTTTAGTTTTTCTTTTTCCCCCTTTTCTTTTGTGTCCTTGGAGCTTTAAAAGCTATATTTTTTCTTCCAAAATTCAAATTGTTTTACAAGGTAAAATTATGGCTATTTGTTATATTTATATTTTTAAATTTAATCAAGATGTATATTGAAAAGTACATGGATGATATTTTCCTAGTAATTATTATTATTATTATTATTATAAAAATATATATAAAATATGTATTTTATCATTAATATTATTTATTATTTTGTATCATTATTATTAATAAATTATTATTATAATATAATAATTTACATTATTACAATATCATTATCCCAATTGTAATATCAAATATATTATTGTATATTTTATTTTTTAATAATTATTAAATTATTTTTAGATTTAATTATATAACATAAATCATTCGTATATATTTTTTTAACTCTCTCATATGTTACTTATATTATTTTTTACGTGACCTAAAAATACATATTCTTCTTATTAAAAATAAGTAAACATGTGCTTTTTATTTATATATAATATAAAAAATATTTTAAAAATAAATTAAAGTGAAAATATATAAATAATCTATCATATTAAAACTAATATATATATTTTTTTTTAAATAAAATTTTAAAATATACTTAAAAAAATTGCAATATTATTATTACTTTTTCTACCCTTAATTTTTCAACATATACTCAAATATTATAAATCATTGAGTTTATTTTTAAACTCAAAATTGAAATTGTTTCCTATTTTTATTTTTAGATGTCTAACACTACATTTTGTTTTCGAAATATATGAATATTATTTTTATTTTTATATCTATAGCTTAAACTTTAGAATAATTTTTAAAATAAATTATTTTATGCGTTTAGGGTGATGTGTATTAGAGGATACCCTATGTATTTGATGGGATGATTTGAGGATAAGAGGTATATACTGTGCGATATGCATATTATACATAGTTGTCATAGAAACCAATGTCCTCTAAGTGTATGACCCTAATTAGGTGATCAAAGTGTACGACATACTAAGGGGACATAAAGACGGGAAGTACAAAAAAACCCAAACATGACCTTATTGTATGATAGGATTTGACATCAAGTCAAACGTGATCATTTCATTAAGATGCTAACACCTAGGGGTAATAATATATGTATATATGGACTTATGTGAGTCATTATAATGATATGTTTTCTCTCTATAATCTTTCTAACACTGTAATATTTTGTAATTATCTCCGAACAATTACCACTTATCAAAAAAATGTTCCAAGTTTACGATACAAAGACTCCACCTCCTTTTGTAGTTCATCACGCTCAATTTTCAAGTTCTATTTTTCTTGAAAAATTGCACTACGATCCTCTTTAATGAGATATACCTCATCTTGAAGATTCTAGAGCTTTTAAGAAGCTTTCGTATAAGTGGTGTGCTGAACTTCTATATTTCTTTTCACATCTAGACCTATTTCGTATAATTTTTGAGCATATTTCTCAAAATCATGAACCAAAGACATCACCTACCAATATATATATATATATATGGAGATTCAAAATTCAATACGAATACAAGCGAAAGTTCAATGATTACCTCAAATAAACTATGCTTAGCCATATGTCAAACATAACCATCCTCCTTTCTAGCACAAGATATGGCTAATTAATCTATAGGGTACAAAAATGATGATACAAGTCGTTTTTAGCCATAATGTTACCAAATATGTCATTTTCAAACAAAGCTATGAGATTCTCACCACGACATACCACACACATGACAACATCAACCCAACGTACATCCCGTTTAGATGTGTTGGGTACAACACGGGGTGGGCTTTTATTGGGAATCCTAATAACCTCACGAGGTCGTAGCACGTTCCTAATAGGAAAAAGTATAGGTAAGTAACAAATCAAAACTACTTGTTTTTGGTCAATTCGAATCCGATTCGATTCAAACAGATTTAAAGATTTTTAATCCAAATCTGATCCAAAGATATAATCCATCCGAATCAATCTTAATTTGAACAAATCGGATAAAATCATATTGATGTTAACATTTTTATTATGAATTATTGTAATATATAAAATATAACATACATAAATTAAAATTGTGAATTCATAGTCACAACTAAAAAAATAAAAATAAAATAAAAAATATATCGGTAAAATTATTAAATTATTATAAACATTTATATTTATTTTTTAAATTAAAATAATAATCTAATATAATTGTGTTTGCATAATATTTAAATATAACATATTATAAAATAAAATATACATTTATTTATAATTTAATAATAATTCAGTCTGGATCAAATATAACAGATTATAAAATTTGTCAATTAATATCTGATTTGAATCCAAAGAATTATATTTCTTAATTTAAACTAATTGGTCGGATTATTTGTTCACCAAAAAAAAAAGTATCTCATCCATTGGTACGATGTAATCTATGTTATCTTTCAGAAATTGCATATTCTTCTTCACTAAAGGGGCTCACCACAATGGATACTTCATCATGTTTTGAATCCACATCGTTCCTATTAGAAGTATGCATCACATCCTATGAGAACGATTCATCTCACATACACATGAGCTCATTTCGTATCATAATGCTTGTCTTTACAAGAAACGTACTCACTAAACCATCAACATTGATATTCTTGAATTCCACATTCAAGGTGCCTATGAGGTACTTGGAATGGAAGTATGGATACATGAACTAGAATTCTAAGTGACAACAACAAAATTGAACAAAATTTCCCTCAAGAAAAGTTGGAGTTTTGTATTCAAAAACCAAAAAAGTTACTACATATTTATAAACTTTCCAAGGCATTCGATGCACCCAAAAAAAAGAAAAAAAATTAAACTACAATGGATAACCACAAAATGTTCCAAGTTTTCACAGGATCTTCGCCACATTATCATGAGGTGGCTCACTCGAGGAAGGATCTTTAGGAGTAAAAGGTACTATGGGTGGTGTACTTTGAGAAAGTGAGGGTGCAACTGGTGACGTACCAGGTGGTGTTCTCGGAATATTCTAAACACTTTATAGACCACGTACATAGCTCGTGAATATGGGGACCACTCTTAACTTCACATCTTAGGCCTTGAAATTGGTCATCACAAAGAACACTCCCTCACGATAACCACGGGTACAATCCTCCCTAAGCTTGAAAACCAGCTTGTTAGGGAAGTATTTTGTTCCTAAGTTTGTCTTGCTTGTTCCTCAACCACATGGGTACACTCCTCAATTTCTTTCATCATTTTGTCTTTTTTAATAGAAAATGTTGATACATTTTTCAATTTTTGAGTATGATCTATCAAGTCGTTGCTCAAATCAATGATTTTGGTTTCTTACACCACGAATATCTTCTCATGCTCTTCCAAAACCTTATCTTTTTCCTCGAGTGCTCCTTGAAATTAGGTAGCAAGTGATTCAGCTTCGCACGCACATGCACGATAGGCATCATTAGCAATTTCTCCTCCCTTAATAGTGAAACGACCTAAAAAAATGAAGTGATTAATCCACACATGGTATTTAACTTTTTAATCAAGATAAAGTAACTGTTAAAATATGAAAAGTTACCACATGTGGCTTGCTGTCATCTCCTTATAAGTAAGTCCATGTTCTTTCATAGCCTTTTGTGTTCTAGCATGTTCCCATTCACACTCAAAGTGATGGTACTGGTTTATTAATACCTCGGGTTTTCCAAATACTCATTCTTCAAGGATAGTTATTAGGATATTTTTAATTTGGATGTTTTTTAACTTCACATCATCAATACAATATGTTTTGAGATTTAGTACGAGCATGGGTTCAACGTCCACTTTGTGACCCTTACATGGAGAGTCTAGCTTCCTTTTCTTTTATAGTGGTTTCAATGAAGGTTTTGCTACCTCCATTCCTTTCTCCTTGACAATTGGCACAATGAGGTACTTTTCATAATAGGTGAGGCTTCCATCTCGTGAGAAAGGTGCTCGTGTTGCTCTAGGGACTTGGTTTTAATTAGTTCATTTATCCCAAGACTAGAAACTAGGCCATCTATACTTATTATGGTGAATTTCATTCCAGCATTACAAAAAATAAAAAAAGATGAATATTATAATAAGATGTTTCAAAGAAAAAGCAGAGCACCCCATGTAAAACCTGAGGGTGGAGCATGATATTCCCTTTGCACCCTAGAGGCTTTAAAGCAAGACTTATTAACGACGTCTTTATATGTCATGTGGTGGGTGTTCTGAAGCTTGAGGCAAAAGACCTTTTCCCTCTCCCTATTGCCAAGATGGAGTAGCATTTATTGACCCCATGGTTATGATGTATCAAAGTTGTGATTCCATGTTAAACGTATAGGAACCACGGGCTCATCATCTCAAATATCACCCCTAACATAGAAATACTTATCTTTCCACTTGGGTTGGCTGTCAGGTAGTTTTAGAATAAGATCATGGAGTGTGGTGGCCGAGATGTACAATCTACCTTCATCCACCCCGTTTCTTTTTATACAATACATGACCCATAACTCGTTTTCTCCCCAATTAAATCCTTGCTCACCACTAGCCACGTCCAAATACAGAATCCTCCTCAAACCATTTGAGTTTATTTGGGCTAGTGTCAGGTTGTAAGTGTTCAAGAAATGGGCTACCACTTAAGGTATTTGAAACCTCAAACCAACACTTAGAGCCTCCTCGTGCAAAACATACCAACCATGAGATGTGTAATCCTTTTTGAGGAGATTTTGTGCAATTGGAATGAGGTGCACACAAGGTTGGATAGTGTATACCCTTCTTAAACAATACATGTCATTTGTAGTCAATTTGGAAGGTACTTTTTGAATTTTTTTACACTATAACCTTTTCTATGGGCTCTCTCATTGTTTCACATAGTGGTTTTTTTTCTCTCTTTACACTTTTGGGGCATGATGGTATGGATGATAGGTATAGACCTAGTTGTGGCTCCCAATGTATCTTGAACTGAGGTGTTAGATGAAGGAACTTGTGGAGCAATTAGGGTGCTCGACTCAGTCACTCGAGAACCACTTGTTTCGACATGATTGAAGTGATCTTGAAGATGTTTGACCCACTTTGGATGTACCGAAGTGCTTTGTTTTGAAATGTGTGGTTCCTTGAACACAAATCCTGTCAATCAAACCTGGGATAGTAACAGGGACAGCTAGAACCCCACCTTATGTCTCTAGCTCTCTTACTCATATTTCTCTATCCTATGAGGTTTATCTACATACTATAGTAGTAATAGGTCTTCAGTCCCCGAGGTGGATCTAGGAAGGACACTACTTAGTTAGGAACTAGTTTTCTCGACTATTATATTACAGAATTTTTTTTGTAAAAAGTCTGAGTTTGTGGAAGCACCTAAAGCTGGGTAAACTACAATTTGAAAATGTGAAAAATGGACTGAGTTTCCTTTAACATGAATTGGATTTCTTCTTACACAAGTTGAAATTCTCCATGCGACGTAAAATTTTAATTGTTTAAGAGAGAATGGAAGAGTGAAGGGCTAAGGCATCTAATATAGTGGCTAATGAAGCTTAATTGCCCAGAAGAAGCTGAAAGGTTGACAATTGTAAAAGAATTTGAAATGATATATTCCAATGAATTTAATATGGTTTAAATACGTACTAGGTGAAAAGATTTGACTAAAAGTATATATTATTATGGTTAAATGAGATTGTTTCTTTCAACTTGCTTCAAAATAAAATAATATAAGACTTAATGTCTAGGGGTGTTATATACTAGGGGTACCCCATGTATCCGAGGTACACACAAGGTGTGTGGATGTATACAAGGCGATTTAAGTATACGAGATATATAGTGTATGGGATGCCTACTATACGAGGTGATCGTAGAAACATAGATACACTAAGGGTATGACCTTAATGGGATTACCTAAGTGTACAACCTGTCGATGGAACATAAAGATATGAAGTGTAGAAAAATACAAACATGATCTCGTCGTATGATAGAATTTGATAACAAGTTAGACATAATCGTTTCATTGAGATGCCAACACCTAAGATAATAATGTCTATATATATGAACCTATGTGATATATTCTTTATAATCTCTCTAAAATCCTCTATTATTTTATAATATTTTTTAAATAATCAATTTTTAGATTTTTCATTCTTACTAATTAATAGTATGTATTTGATATAAAATTTAAAAATAACCTTTTATTTTTTAAAACAAAGAATATAAAATTTAATTATATAATCATTTCATAGTTAAAATTTCATTTTTAAATACTATATGCAATTAACTTATATTTTTAGCATAAAAAATTAGTTATTAAACCTTGATTCTTGAGATTTTTTGTTTTTGTTTTATTTATTTATTTTTGTTTTCTCCCATTAACTTAAGCCATGCACTAGTGCAATTATCCATTGAGGTTAGGTATAACAGTTAACTAAGTCATTCAAATATGGTTGAACAGGCCATCTGTCATATTACTAACTTTTATGAACGTACCAGACAATTCCCATTGCATCCAGGTCTTAATAAAACCACTCATAAGTCATAATTGATGTTTCTCTCTTTGCATTTTTACTTAATTTGACTATACACGTGTTAAGTATATATTATTATAAGTATTTAAATAAAGATTAATATTTTATATATAATTAAATATTTAATTTAAAAAATTAAGTCTTTTAATAAAAACACGCGTGTTAAGTATATATTATTATAAGTATTTAAATAAAGATTAGTATTTTATATATAATTAATTCTTTAATTTAAAAAAAATCAAATCTTTTAATTTAAAAATAAAAAAAAAGTAAAATTATGTGTAAAAATATAATAACTTTAATCTTCCTATATATGATCCTCGTTGCTTTTATAAATTCTTTTCATATTTAAAAAATAGGCTTTCAATTTAATCGACACAATTTCTGTTAAATTGTACAAAAGAATATGAAGTTTAATTATTTATGGTTATATAAAAAATAAGAAATTTGTATAATAAATATGAGTTAATCATAATAATAATTTTAATTTTTAAGTAAAAATAATTAATAAAATATACTATAAATCTTAATCAACATAATATCTAAGTAAAATATTCGTGATACTTAAAAGTAAGGTCATAAAAAAACCAAAATTCTTACTATTTTAGTTATATGATTAATTTTATTAATATTAAAATAAAGTAAACACATAAGTTATAAAAACGAAAAAATAACTAAGAAATATTAGAATTATATATCTGAAAGTATGGTTTTCTTTAAAAAAAAAACTTTTATAAAAATAAGTACGTTTTTAACTGCAAATTTTGTTTTTTCTTATTTTTTTTATCTTATCTTTTATTATAAGAAAATATTTTTATCACAATTTAATGTATGTATTGATATTATAATTGATTGTTGTTAATAAATTATTCCATAATTAATTCAACTTATCATCTTCACAATTAATATTCAATAAAATATTAATATATCACTTGATGAATATAACATTACTTTTTATTTTATGATAGTAATATCTATACAACTTAAATTATTATTTTCACCATAACAATTTATTAATATTAAATTTATTCAACAATAATAACACTAAAATTAATTAATTACATGAATATAATAGATTATTTATACAATTTTATTATAACAATAACAAAAATAATTGTATAAATATTATTATCCTTATTTTATTATAAACATATCTATTCACTTTTAGTTTTTAAGTATCTTTTCACATTATTTTGTATATCATTTATGTTAAAATTTTGATGAGTTGACATTCATTTTTTCTAATTTTTTTTTATTTCTAACTCAATTTATGTTATTTTATAAAAAAAAATTACTAAACATAAATAAATAATTTTGAAATAATTATATATAAGTGAGTTAAATTAAATGGGGTAATAATTATTTGTTATCTCAATTATTATGAAATAATAAGTTCATACATGAAAATAACTAATTATATATATATATATATATATATATATATATATATATATATATATATATATATATATATATATATATATATTAAGGATGAATAGTATATTATTATTGAGTCAAATATTAAATATTTTAAAAAATTTATAAAATAAGTATTTTAATCTCATAATTTATAAGTTGGATAATATTAATCTTGTTATTATAAAAAGTAAATAATTTTAGTTCTATTAGGTGGCGTTTGGTTCGTGGAATGGAATCGAAATCGGAATCGAAATCGGAATGGAATGGAATGGAAAGGAAACAATTTTGTTTGGTTTGGCAACTGGAATCAAGCTCAGAATCAGGATTATAGTGTTTGGTTTGCCACTATAATGGAATGAAAAAAGCTGTAAATGACCTTAATACCCCTACATGCTGTAAAGTTCAAATAATGTCAAATAAGTATTACTTAATTAAAAAGAAATATATTATTAAAATTATTATTTTTCTAAATAGGGTTTAGGGTTTTGAGGTTTGGGATGTGTGATTTAGGGTTTAGGGATTTAGGATTTGGGGTTATATTTGTAGGTTAAGGTTTAGGGTTAAAATTATTATTTTTCTAAAAATAGTTTAGGGTTTTAGAATTTTGGATTTAGGGTTTAGGGTTTTAAGGTTTAAGGTTTAGGGTTTATGGTTTTAGGATTTGGAATTTGGGGTTTAGGGTTTTGGGTTTTGGGATTTAACATTTTGGGTTTAGGGTTTAGGGTTTAGAGAGTTAGGGCTTTGGGGTTTAGGGTTTTAGGGTTTAAGGTTTAGGGTTTAGGGATTTGGGGTTTAGGGTTTTAGGATTTGGAATTTGGGGTTTAGGGTTTAGGGTTTAGGGATTTATGTTTTAAGGTTTAGGGTTTTAGGGTTTAGGGTTTACGGTTTAGAGATTTAGGATTTGGGGTTTATGGTTTAGGGATTTGCGGATTTGGGGTTTAGGATTTAGGGTTTTAGGATTTGGAATTTGGGATTTAGGGTTTAGGGTTTAGGGATTTGGGATTTATGTTTTAGGGTTTTGGGATTTATGTTTTAAGGTTTAGGGTTTTAGGATTTAGGGTTTAGGGTTTAGAGTTTTGGGGATTTGAGGTTTAGGGATTTGAGGTTTAGGGTTTAAGGTTTTAGGATTTTAGGATTTGGATTTAGGGTTTAGGGTTTTGAAATTTTGGGTTTAGGGTTTAGGGTTTTGAAATTTTGGGTTTGAGAATTTGGGATTTGAATTTAAGGTTATATTTTAGATGAAGGTAAAATTGGAAAAAAAAAAGTTTAGATGAGAATGGAATAATGATTACTAAAGGTGGGAGAATAAATTGTGATTCCTTTTGTTTTAGTAATCAGATTCCATTCCACCCTCCATTCCGTCCAATCAAACACACAAAATGGAAGGAATCAATTCTGATTCCATTCCATTCCCTCTAACCAAACGTGGGGTTATTATAAAAATAAGTATTTTTAGTTCTATAATTTTTTAATACATCAAAAATATTAAAAAAATGATTTATAATGTCTAATTTTCATAAATAATATAATTATAGATACTTAAATTATAAATTATAAAACTAAAATTTTTATGTTAAGAAAATGATGAAATCATTGATATCTAATTTAATAATTAAGATAGTTAAAATTAAATAACTATAGGATTATCGGTAGCTAACCCTATAATTAATTAATTTAAAGGGTTTGATATCCTCTTAACCCTCTAACTTCACCTGCTAATGTACACGTACGTCATGCATAGTACACGGAAGGTGACTTGAAATTAACCACTAGAAAAGCCACTAACCAATAAGGTAATTTTCAAGAGAGGGGTAGTTGGCGAGGAGTTTAGGATAATTAATAATATTATTAAGAAAACAAAATTATGAATTTCTTTTATACTCCCTTAATAATGAGAAGCAGGCATACTAAGCTCTGAGGAGAGAGATCTAGTCGTACCCTCCAAATTTAATTATTATTTTATATTTGTATATCAATTTTCTCATATTCATGATAAATTAATTTTTTATATGTTTTATATATTTATTTTGTGCTATATAAATATTTATGGATGAAATAAATAAAAAAATGGACAGAAATATATATTTATAACAAAAACATGATACTCAATTATATAAATCCGTTACTTAAAAAATAGACCTTTAATTTAATTATAAAAATGTGTCCTTTTATTTATATTTGTGTTAGTTATTGGTTAGACATATAATGATCCAAGAAAATAAAATAATTTGATATTCTTAAATCCTCTATTGGATATTATGCACTCCGTCGTATTTAGAATATTTTAAAGCAACTACATATATAACTTTTGGAGTAGGTTGAGGGTCACAAAAAATATATGTCTGGCTTTACACCTTTTAAAACGCAAGAAATGCCCAAACATTAAACAAATGCACAAGTCATGTTTACGCGCATAAGTTTCTCCCAGCAAATTGTAGTTAGTGTAATGGTACATGCTAAGTATACATGATTAAGTTCGAAAATATAAATAAATATATGAATATATAATTAATTTTTTATATCAAATAATATTTTACATAATTTAAATTTATAACTTTAAATAAAAAAGGTATATAGTTATTAAAAAAAATTCTTCTCTAAAATGAATATTTTAGAAGTTATAATCAATAGCCAACAAATTATAATTATCAAGAATGATAAGAATAACTAAGTGGATCGATAATAGGTTGGGGTTAAATTAACGGTGTTAAATGGATATATAAAATAAAAAATATAGTTTAATTAATTCACGAGAAGTTAACAAGTTAATTTAACAAATGATATATTTATTAATGATAATATTTTTATAATTATAATAATATTATTATATAAAATCGTAACTTAAATATACTATTTTATTATACTACATTTTTTTGTTTTAGAGTAAAATATAAATTATTAATTTATTTTTAAAATGATAAATGAGTCGATTTATGAGTTATTTAGTATAATTTATTTAAAAATAAAATAATTTCATTTAATTTATATAAAATTTTAGATAAATTAAATTAAATTATAATTTATTTAAAATAAAGTAAATTTAAACGAATTTACATTTAACACCTTTATCTACATTTGGGAATTTTTTTTTACTATATATACATTTGGAACAAAAATTTACTATATCTATACGTGTCACTTTACTTGCATGTAGTCTACGTATTTTTGTTTACCACGAGAGTACTTCTTGTCACATTTTTAAGGCGTGTTTATTCGATAAGAATAGAATAAAATTGAAATTGATTTTTTATAATTTTATGTTTGTTTATGTTATAAATAAAAAATAAAATGATATTATTTTTAAAATAAAAGTAATCATGATTTTATCTTTCCTTTCCTTTAAGAATCATGATTTCATTCTAATGGTAAATTTAAATTTGAATTTGATCTCAATTTTAAATATAATTATAAATCTTATACCTTATATCCAAAACCTCAAAACCCTAAATTCTATTTAAAAAAATAATAGTTTTAACCCTAAGTCTTAACCTACGTATATAAACTTAAACCTTAAACTTCAAAACCCAAGACCCACAAATATAACACTAAATCATAAATCTTAAATTCTAAATCTTAACCCTAAATCCCATACTTAAACCCTAAATCCTATACCCTAAATCTTAAAACTCTAAACCTTAAACCCCAAAACTTAAAATTCTAAACTTTATTTATAAAATAATATATTTTATTTTTAAGTAATAATTATTTAAAAAATAATAATTTTAATAATTTATTTTATCTAATGAAAAAATAACAATTAAATTATATTATTTATATTTTATTAAATATATGAGTATTAAGATAATATATAATATTTTTCATTCTAATCCAGTTATAAATTAAACACTATAATACTAATTATTTCTTGAATTTTAATAATCAAATAAAATAATATAATTTTTTACATTCCCGTTCTCGTTCAAATTATATTACGTAAATTAAACTTCAGCTTAGATGTAATGATAACAAAATTAAATTGGCATGAAGAAAGCCTTTAAGGATTAATTTAGGAATGTATAAAGGACTTTATACAATTAGTAGCAGCTTATAAGTTACTTATACATGGCATTTGATCCTTTTTGCATAGGTAATATAGCTACTTATTCTTTTATAATTATTTCTTAAAATTACGTGGGAGATCTAGAAATTAAAAAGTAAAATAATATAAATAATATTTTTAAAATTTATAATCATAAAAATATTATTTTTTTTATTAATTTATAAATTTTTATTATTAAAAAAATAAGATATATTCATATTAAAAATCATTTAAAATAAAATATTATTATTTAAATATATTCAACATTAAATTTTATTAAATTTTATTTTATTTAATATTATTAGGTGATGTTATTATTTTAAAAAAAATTAAGAGTGATTATTTTTAAAAAAATTAAAATTAAAATTCAAGATTGCTAAGTAACCCGAAAAAGCTCTAAACACCTCTCCTTTTGGATTCACTTTGCTATTTGAACTCTTAAGTTAGTTGATTAATCTTTTTCTCCTTAATTAGATTAACCATTAAATATATAGCTTCAATGAGCATGTCGATGGACGCAAGTTGATATATACTCTTTGTTGATTTCTTTTTCTTTCAAAATGTTCGGCAACCAACTGCTCAATTGAACAGTTGATCATAATCGGTAAAAATTGTTCCATAACTTTCATTACTCAATTATTCACGTTTTACAGCTCCTTTAAGTACACATTCATTGTTTTATGATGGATAAAACACTTAAAACGTATATATATATATATATTTTAATTTGATTTTTAAAGGGTTAAAAATTAAGAAAAAATTTAATTAATTTTTAGTTAATTATTTTACACATCATCGTGATATAAGAGAAAAAGGTTAAAATATCAAACTAAAGATTTATTAGAATTCTCTGAAATTTGATTTATGATAGAAGTTATATTTTTAATTAATTTTTATTTTTATTATATTTAAATTTAAGTTTATATAATTTTTTTAACGTTTTTAAATTAAATTTTAATCAAACACTTTTGACACAAGAGATCAATAATTCACTATAATTTTAGTGGCTGATGGTTTAAAAGTCGGTCCTTTTACCAAAATTATAAATTAAAATAAAAACCTTAACTTGGACACTAAGATACGCGGATGTAGTTGCAGTCAAGTCGGTAAATTAAACTGAATGTAAGATGTCATTGTGAACTTTTGAGCGAGAAGTATACAGTTTGAATTTTGGTTGCTGCATGCCTTCACGTTAAATTGAACTACAACATATTTGTTAGTACAAAATTGGTATAAAAAAAATAAGATAAAATATATATTCTTTCTTTCAATTATTAAATGATCTAAGTTATTAATATGATTTTGTTTTTACTCTCTATAAATATATATATTTTTATATTATCAGAAAAAATACATATATTATATTTTTAAAATACAAAAAATAAATATTTTATGATATATGAAAAAAAAATGTACAATGCTTGGAGGAGTTAAAAATAAATAAAGAGATTAATTATTACCTCATGTTAAAGCAAAAGCCTTTATATGCGTACATTATATAAATACGTCGGTTTATTCTTTAGCAACCAATAACAATTTTTTTATTTTCAAAACAGTGCGAGTATAATTAATTACATGAATCTAAGAAAGTGAGCGCAGGGTAACAGTTTACAAGAAAGTCATCTTTAGTACGACACCAAAGTCCTCTACTACTTAAAATATATGATGTGATGTGTAAAATAATAAATAATAATAATAATAAATAAATAATGTTCATAATATAATTAAAATTTATAATTACAAAAAATATATATTTTTTATTCTGTTATATCTTAAGTTAAACTTTGAATAATTAAATTATTTAAAATATTTTAATCAATTGAATTCATTTTTTTATTATTATAATTTTTAAGGATTTTAGTTTTTTTAATTTCCCAAAAGAAAATTGTTGCTACGGTCCTAGAGCTCCAAAAGAAAATGCAAGTGCTACATGACAACGAAACCGATAATCGAATTGCAACTCATTATAATGAAGACTTAATAACCCATTACTATTAAATGTTTCTTAACTATTAATTTAATTAGTCCCCTTAGCCCTAGCAAATGGCTTCCGTTGATTCTCTTCTCTATTTTTTCTAACGATCAACCAAGTAATGTTACATATTTGGACAACATAATTTGGTTGTTAATTAATTATCTTAATATATTAATCCTGTTAAACACTGTACGGTCAAGATTAGATGGCTAATTTTAAGATGAAAAAGTTCTTTCAATTATGATGATAGCGTTGCTTAGAAATTTGATGAAGAAAAAGGGTGGAAAAGGATCCCATTTTGACTCATTCTTTGTTAGGATTGGGGACCTTTTGAAAGTCATAAGACGGAAATTTACGGTCATGAATAATACAAATAAAGAAATATCCATATGCAGACTTCTTTTTTGTTGGGACACAAAAAAAAAATCATGTTTAAATAGATTTTCACAAAAAATTTCACCTCCTAACCATTTTCCCTTAGCAAAAAATATATATATAAATAAAAGATTCAATTGTTCTCAAAAAATACAAATAAATAAAAACGAAAATAATTTTTTTTTAATCTTGAACACATATTAATTAAATTTTATTTTATCAAAAGGCACACTTGATGGATATGAAAATTAAAAATGTTATTTTTTTCGATATAATTTTTTCACTTTTTATAATTAGTAAATATTTGAAATTTTAAAAAAATATGTAATAGATTGATGAAAAAAGTAAAATTATTTAACATAAAAAATCATTATAAATAAACATTCGATATTTTTTAAAAAACCTTTGTTCAATGTTTTTTTCTTTTTAATCCGTAATCAATCTACACTCAAATTTAAACATATATTTTGAAATAAAAATTATTTAAATATATATTTAAAAATAATAATTATAATCCAACATTTATTCTTTAATATATAACATAATATTGCATTTATTTAACTAAAAACAATTAATAAGATTTATACTTTTAGAAGTACATATAAAATATAAATAAATTAAAACGTGTTAAAAATTATTATGCAGTAAAAAGGTAACACCACTTACCCCGTTACGATTACTGGTCCCTAGTTGATAGGTTTCTCCGATCCCTTTTTCACTGTTTTAGTGTGAAACAAGAACCGACCCACCGACTCATATGTCCCTCACTTTGTCAAAGTGTCAACAATAAAGCGCCACTAATTAAACTCACGCTGTCCTGAATTTTGTTGGATTGAGATTTATATAAATTATAATATAATATATAATTAAATTTTTTAAAATGTAAAAAAAATAATTTATTTAACTATATATTATACTGTAATTAATATAAATACAAATTTATTTGTATTATCTCAGTTACAATTTTTGTTGTATTCTTTCGTTGCCTCACTACATCGATCCGCAGTATTAATATAGGGCATAACTTATAAGCACCTAACTGGAAAATAGGATTTTTACACCATCCCTTCTTTCAACCTTTGTTTTTATTTAGGTTCTTACTATTTATGATGGTTATCATTATTATATATTGAGTAATGCAATTCATTTAGATCATTAATGCTTCTCTAACCATCCAAATGCAAATATATTCTTCTAATATATCTTGAAAAAATAAAATAATTTTTTTAAATAAAAAAAACTTGATTAAATTAAGATCTGTTCCCCGACTGATACAAATATAGTTTTCTCATATATTAGGATTTATATTATCCCAATATTCAACTACTATATCATATAACAAAATGTATCATTTTTTTTTATGTTGTAAAAAGTAATTGCAATTACGAAGCGCAAAGCAATTAATTTAGACAAATCATACTTTTAACTAAAAATAAAATCTAAATAAATAAGATGATAAATAAAGAGAGGCTGAGAACTGTGGACTATCATAAAAAAAGTTATATTTAAAGTATATTTTATTTATATATTTATCAATTATTAATAATATATAAAATATCACAACAAAAGTGATTCATGTTATTTGAATTCACCGTAAAATTAAGCAAATTTACAAGCATTAAATTAATTATATATTTGCTTACTAAGTATTAATTCTTATCCCATGCTTGTCCCTTTTTTTCACTTTTTTTTTATTCAATTCATCTCTATATTTTTTAAATATAATTGTATGTAATATGAATCAAAGTATAAAATTTTAACTCTTTTATATTCATGTTTTCTACCACTTGTTTATTTTTCTTATCACGTGCTACGCTTAAAATAGAACAAAAGAAAAATTAAATTTTTTAAAGTGAAATTTCTCACATTTGATTTGAGGGAATAGTTGGAAAATATATAAACAGTGTAAGTCTAGGAATATATTTCAGTATAATTTATGTAGAGATAATATGTATAACTTAATAGAGTAGGAATTTAAGGCTGATATGAGGTTCAACAAAAGAAATATGCGCAGAAGAAATGTTTTTTACTTCTTCTCTCCGTTTCTATCACAAATGTAACTTAACAGTTATTTCTGGTAATTAAGCAATAAACTTAATTTTGTTCTCGGGAAAAAAATAAAAATAATATAAAATAATATCTTTAAAATTTATAAAAATAAAAATGTTACTCACAAAATATTAAACGAGGACCAACTCGAAAAAATTTAATATTAAACGTGTCTAAATAATCGTAATTAAATTTAAATAATAACTTGATTTTTTTTAATAATAAAAATATATAAATTATATATGAATTATTATTTGTATGGTTTCGTGTTATTTTGGTTGATTTAAAAAAAAACTTTTTTTGTCTTTAATTTGGTTGATTTAAAAAAAAAACTTTCTTTGTCTTTAATTAAAAAAATTTGAGTAGGAAGCATTAATTAATAACAGTGGTTTAATTAATTTTTATAAACAAAGTAATGTATATATGCATTAATTCTTTTAATATATACTATATATATAATTTGATTATTTACGAAATAAAGTAGCATTACTTTCACCACTCTCTCTCTCTCTTCGTTAAATAATGTACTCATATTTTTTTCAAAAAAAAAAAAACTTTATATTTTATTTTTAAATATTTCTTATTTGCTCGGTCCAAAAGCCCTTGCGATCAACTATTAGGCCATGATTTTAAGTCCTGAAATTAATAATCTATGTTTCAATTTTAAAAAAATATTTATTTTATCAATAAATTTAATAAAAAATGGCCATGATATTCTTATTAGTTCCGATAATATTAAAAGTTGAATTTTTAATAATAATAATTTTATTAAAATTATCTTTATTTTTAAAAGATATTCACTCATTCTTATATTTTATTTAAATTTTATAATAAAATTATTTATTTTATTAATAAAATGAATAAAATATTGTTAGGATTGATTAACAAATCTATTCAGAGATATTTTTTTTAAACAAATTAAAATTTTAAAAAGTCTTTATACAATAAGTTATTGTTATATAACAAAAAAATAATCCTTAAACTTTGATGAAAATTATTCGGTCTAAAAGATTTGACACAAAGCATTTTATTTTTTATTTTAATTGGAGTCGGCGATTAATAGTTTTCTTTTCTTTTCTAAAAATGGGATATTAATAGGTATTTTATATTTCTTCACCTTTTTAAGACGATTTTTCATTTTCAGTTGCTATTAATTAGGAACTCCAGTGGCCAGTAAAAAAACATAAAAAAGGGGAAAAGGGAAAGATTATTAAAAAGAATAATGAAAAAGGTTCATTTTACTACTTTTCATATATATATTTTTTATTTCAATTAACTAATTATATTATTAAAATATTTTAAAATTAATCAATTATTTTAAAAATATTTTAATTATAAAAATAATTAATTAAAATAAAAATATTAAAAATAAATTGAATTTTTTTAGATAATATTAGTTTGCACAAACAAGAAAGGTCTATGATTCGGAAGAAAAGCACTTCGTTCTCTTTACGTGCCAAGTTTCTTTTCTCCTTTTTCCTACCGATTATTTGCCAAAATTATGTAACTTATAAACATAACTTGAAACACAACCACAAGTGACTCGTGGGTTTAACACGCCATAAATATTTATGTGGATAAAAGGTACTTAAAATGCGAATTTTTTTTTTTTGCGTAAAAGTGAACACTTTTGTCTAATGACATTAAAAATAAATAAATACTGTAACCAAATTTTAATATACTAAACCAAATCAAAATAAATATCCAACTTTTAAGCTTTCCTTCCCACCTAGAGTTAAGAAAATTTAATGAGAAATCAGTTGCACATTCAAGGCTATTATAGTCATTCAACAGACTTTGTCTCTAAGTAGAGCTTGTAACAATCTCAGACGAAAAAAAAAAAACCAGACTACTATAGTTGCAGATATGAAAGACATAATTTCTTCTACATAAACGCTATAGCACTTTATTATGATCCCTCCTTAAAATTCATATGCACATAAACATTTGTATATGTGTGTGTTTTAATATAATTCTGAAACCATTAGCCAAATCTGCTTGGAAGCTAAAACAGAGCACATTAACCAAAATATGCTTACTTTTCCATCAATAAAAATACTCAGAATCTTATGAAGCAATTAAACTTAACTATATAAAATCTATCTATATAAGCTTCTTCCATTGTTTGTGAGCTTAGCTTAGTTGTTACAGTCACAAAAACTAAAGTTCAGAAAAATGAATTACAGTTAGAATATTAAGGGAAAACGAAGAAGAGGAAGAAGAACCAATAAATATAGCAAAACAAAAGAGATTACTTGACCAGTTTGGCACAACAACTTTGGCATATTTCAGATCCATGTATTACCAAAAAAGGGTCTAAAAATCTTACCTTTGAATCAAAGCTACTTAATTGTGGTAGAAAATTCAATGGGAAAACTTTGAATATCGCTTGATGGGGTTGACAAATTCTGCATCAGAAACTGCTGAGAGCTCAATTTGGCTAATTTCATCATCATCATCATTATCCACAGGGGCTGGAAGGTTAAGATCAATCAAACTATTTTTGTCTTGGAGCTTAGTTAAGCTTTTAACTAACTTAGTAGTAGTATTGGTTGCTGATGAAGAACCAATTACATGTGATCTCTTATGCCCACCAAGAGCTTGCCCAGATGAGAAAACTCTGAAACAAATTGGGCATTCATGAATTTTCTTCTCTGCTACAAAATTTGAAGTTCCTGCATTTTGTTGCTGGTCAAATTCAGTTTCCTCAAGAGAATTTTTATAATTAGCAACCAATTTCATATTCTTTTTGTGACTTGCTCTGTGTCCACCTAAAGCTTGATAAGACTTGAATACTTTCTCGCATGTATCACACTTATACTTTCCTCTTGTTCTGACCTTTGAAAATTTCAACTCCTCGGATTCATCGGTCGATTTTTCACCTTCATAGTCTTCTTCTTCCTGATACTCTTGTTTTTTCCATTTGTCTCTAGAAAGCATCATAAGACAATAGGCAATATCTTCTTCTGTTGTGGCATCAGAAACAGAGCTCACTGGTTCTGTCTCAACCCAAGACTCGGTCTTGTTGGGTTTGTTTAATTTTATCTTCTTCATAGCTTCAAGTTCCTGGATTTTCTGATCATGGTATTGATGATGATGGTGCTCAATCATAATACCCAATTTTCGATTGCGTTTGGATCGTCTCCGAGTTGGGTTCTTGGACGACTCGGTCTCGCTTTCTCTATCTTGAAGAATAACAGACCCAGTATCAACCGTAAAAGAAAATCCAGGATCTACCATTCGAATGCTTCTTTTTGGGTTCTCTCTGAGCTCATAAAACAGTCCTTTTTCTTCTTCTCCTTCCTCTTCTTCTGAAGATGACGACGAAGATGACGCTGACTCGGTCTCTTTACTCAGTTGAGCATCGGTTTTTTGTGGTTGTGGTTCTTGGTTATCTTCATCTGAATGATTTTCTTTTGTTTTTGAAGGAATTAAAAGGTTCATCATGTGAGACCTCATATGACCACCCAAAGCTTTGCCATTAGAAAAGCTTCTGAAGCATAGCTTACACTTGTGTCTCTCCATTACAATCCAAATAAAAGAGAATAAGAAAAGGCAGAGTAAAACAGAGCACGAACCTATTTATATTTTTGTGAAGAGCTTGTTCCTTGATCTCTTCATTTTATGTGAGAGAGAGTGGAAACTTAAAAAGGAGTAGGTGACAAGCAATTTGTCCACCAAGATACAAATATATAAAGAGTAAAAAATAAAAATAAAATTCAAGAAAAAATAAGATTTTCGATTTTTGACTAAATTAATTATTTCTTTTATTCTTATTACAAAAACGGCAAAAACAAATTCAATTAAAGTTTAATTAATTAAAGCAATGGAAGAAATAGCGACATGTAACATGCCAACCTTGCCCGTTTCTGTATTTATTTCTACCTTCTCTCCTTTACTTTCACTACTTTTTCAAGCATTCCCCAATATACCCTTCTGCTACTTGTTTTTTTTTTAATTTTAATTACATTAAAAAACCAAAATTTAGTTTTGTAACCAACTTTGGTTAAGTTTTCTAGAAGTGGAACGTGGATAGTTCTAAAATCATAGCTAAATTTGAATTGTTTAGGTTGGGGTATTTTGGTAATAAGGCATAGCGTTACCATAATAAACCGGTGTCTTATTACTTGTCCAAGTCAAAGAAACTGCTAGGCTTGTTGTAACGACGAAGCAGATTAAAACACCAATAAGGCGTCCTTCAAATAAAACGAACACATTGTTTTTAACATCACCCGACTGTGTCTTAAACTAAATAACAGTGACACTACATCTCATGAAAACATAACACGTAAGTCTTAACCACCAAGTTCACATGCTGTTATGGAACCCAATGAGAGAAGAATCGCACGTGAGATGACATGAACCAAAAAAAAAAAAGTTGTACATTTGGTAAAATTACTAAAATAATTAACCCACAATCATATTTTTATTTTAATTTAATTAGTTAATTAAATCATAATTAGAACAAGTTGTTTTATTTTAGCTTTAAATTTGTTGGATTGTTTCTGTAAGTTTTTAATTTCCTTTAATTTTGGATCTTTGGTTTGAAATGTCCATGGGAATGATGAAGGGTGAGAAATGAGTGGGAAACTAACATCCTAATGAGAAGGGGGAGTATTCTAAGGGTTGGAGGAGAGTAAATGCCGTTTTGTTAGGGGTTGGTAGACCCAGTCCTAAGTCCTTTGTGGACCCCACATTATTTCATACTCAAATTAAGTTCCTTACTACAGGTGGCTAAATTAAGCTACACTTTTTTTATGACTCTGCACAAACAAACCATGAACTAAACTACTAAAGAAAATTAACCATCATCCCCGTTCACCCACGAAACAAACGAAATTATGCACTTCTTAATTAAGCCGGTCATTAGAGAGTTATATGCACTTCTTAAAATATTTATATCGATAAATAAGTTTATCTATTAATAAACATATTTTACAGTAAAATATATATTCTTATATTATTATAAAATATTATAGAATAAGTAGATAAAATATTTTAAATAATTCAATAAATTATATAATTGTATTATTTATTATAAATAGATAAATCTCGACAATATAAAAATAAATTTTATTCGTTAATTTTTTTAAAAAGTATTAATAATTAGAGAGATATAAGTAATCTTATACTTTAATGCAATATACATATTATAATACTAATATAAAATAATAATAAAGAAATCATGCATCTAATGACCACAATAATTACTAAATATTAAATCCATTAAAATTAAAAAATAATTATTAAACATTAAACTCATACCACCAAAAACTTAATCTTAAAAGTTTAATATTTGGATATAAAACACTGTTATCTACAAAGATATAATAATCATTCAAGTCTTAACTATTATGTACTATTTCGTGATTAATGATATGATTTTTTTATACCAACTAGTTTGTATTCTCTTATGTAAAAGTGAGAAAAAAAATTAAATTTAAATGATCGTAAAAAAAATTAAAACAATAAAAAATAAATCAAAAATTAATATTTTTGATATTTTAGAGATATTTTAGTAACATTTTAATCACAATGTTTGTAAAATTTTAGTCATAATTAGATATTTAATCAATAACAACTTTTAAGTAACATTCTAACACATTTTTAATAATTTTACAACAATTTAACTAATATATATATATATATTAATATTATGATACATAAAAAAATATTAATATAATAATATCAACAATATATTTGATATTTTTATTCATTTTATCAATTGACTTGTGCTCAGTGCATTTATCTTCTGATATAAAGATGGTAACTTCTTGTGAACATATAAGTGTTATGTGTTTTACATCATATTTTATTTTACTTATAAAATAAAAATAAAAATAAATTATTAATCAAAATATTGATCAAAACTTTATCTAAAAAATCAAAATTTTAGATTAAATTTTCGTATATACTTTTTAAAAATTCACCAAATATTTATATAATAAATAAATTAATAAATATATTATTAAATGATAAAATAATATTTAAATATAATTAGTAATATAAATATACTATTATGTTATATTTTTAATAATAAATTTGTATAACTAATAAGGAATTTAAAGATTGGTTTGTATTACTAATAAAGAGATTGAGTGTAAACTTATACCAATAATAAAGAGTTTAATAGTAGATTTGTACCATTAATTTGAGTGCTATTTTTTCACTTAATAAAATTAGATTATATATTTACAATTCGTGATAATTTGATAGTATATTTATTAGTTTATTCCATTCTATGACAAAGTTTTCATCAAAATATTTTTTAATGTAAACTAACTAAACTCAAAGGTGTTATTCATTATACGTGGAATATAATTATCAATAATCATAATGATTTTTCTCTCCACTTTTTATTGAATATTTATTTTTAAAAAGAGTTACATTAATCTTAAATCTTATTAGCCTAAAATATTAAGTTATCACGTACTCTAAAAAAATGAATAATTTCTCTTAAATTCTTGCCTAAATTTTCATAGTTGGATACAAGCCAATTTGGTTTGTGCGCATTGACGTCTAAATGATTTCTTTAAGAAGTATCTAAATGTTTATCCATGCAAAAAAATTCATGTGTTATGTTATTAAAATATTTTATTTGAACACCTTAATTTAAATATTGATAACTACTTTTATCATTTTAACTAATGTTTTATCTTTTTGGTCAAATTTGATCGTCAAAATTGACCACATATGTTATACATTATAAATTATATTATAAAATTTATGAAATTTAAGAAAAATAATATAAAAAATAATTATGATTATATTTTTTGAAAAAAAATAGCGTTATAAATTTTTTATTCTTAATTTTTATGTCATTTTATTAAATTTTTTAAACTTGAATTATTAATGATATAGCAATGTAAGGATACAAAAATGAAAAATAAATTTGAACTATTATAATTATTGTTATATGATTCCATTACTCTAATTAATGTATTGATATTTTTAATGTTCTATATTATTAAAATGTTTTATTTTAATACCAAATTTAAGTATTAGTTCCTTCTTTAACTATTAAATTATTAATTTTTGTTATTGACTTTTTTCCTTAATTTTTCACAAATGTCATTGTCTAGTTTCATATAAAGTTACATATGTTCAACCAAAAAATGATAAATATTATTGAAAATAGCTAAACAATATATTAATACTTAAATTGAGATAAAAAAACATAACATTTTAATATCATTATATATAAAGAATATCAATACATTAACTTAAATACCTATAAGGTGTAAAAAAAAATATATACCTAGTTATTCTTCGTGGATGTATTTAATTGAGATTTTTAATAATGTTAATGGAGTTTTAAAATATAAATGTATTTCATTAAATTTTTTAACGAGCATACAAGAATTTAGGTGTATTCAATTAAAATTTTATAAAATTCTTTAAAAAATTGAATGTATTCAAAAAGCCGTAACATTTTAAAACGTACAAAACTCTCGATATGTTAAAAACCTAATATTTTGATAAATTTTTTAATTAAAATAATATATAAAAAACTCATTTTTTCCTTAATTACAATGATTTATAAAAATTATAGGCTTTTAACATGATACATTTATAGAAATAATTAATTCATTTATTACTCATATATCTTGTCATATTAGGAAATGATTTAATAAAGACCTATTATATATTATTTTCATTATAAATTAATTTAAAAATATATTATAAATTTATTAAATTCTTTTTATATTATGATTAAATAGTATTTAAGTAAGAAGAAATCAAATTTAATTAGTACGAGAGCCAACGAAAAGGGAAGCTTAAAGAAGAAACTGATAGATAAAATAACTTCTAAAAAGCTTGTTTTGGTATTAACAAGAAAACTGGTCTCATTTATATATGACCAAACTAGTGGTTTTCTTATACATGTTAGATTTCTTATTATTGCATACTCATCTTTATTTTTAGTTAATAATCTTGATGTTAAAGTTTCAATGGAAGTTTATATCTTAGGTATTGAATTGTCTATTTTTCTATTAGTTAGTGTCTAGAATAATTTTATACCAAGGTGAAGATTGGCTATTAAGTTGTTATATTGTAGATATAGTTAGTTTATTTGATATTAATTCATTTTTTATTCTATGAGATATAAATTACTCACCTTTTTTTCTATGATTGTTATTTTGTTAATGAATTGTTAACCTTTTCTATACACGATGTTACGATAAGTTGATAAAGAGTTATTTGAATAATGTGATTAGATTCATTGACACAAGTTGATTGTATGTCATTAAAAAAGAGAGGATATGTACCCAAATTGTGAGTAAGTGTTTGAAATTATAAAAAATACTTGAGAGAAAAATAAGTGGATTATTCTATATAAATATAATGGAGTGTGAGTGAATTATTGTAAACTTTATGAAAAATTATGTTATGTGATCAAAGACATTTACCAATATATATCTTATTATAAATTGACACAGGTATCATTAGATTTTAATTATGTATGAACCATTTAAAAATACCAAATATTATTTGGATTTAATGTAAGATGAAATGTTCTTTGATATTGAAAACATTATGAATAAGTTATATTTTTTTTATTAACTTTATGTTTTTAGAAACTTTAAGTTTTAATTTGTCTTCACAAATAACCTATATATTTTTTCTTTCTATAATATATAGAGAAAATTATGTTAAATGATCATCAAACTCGAAAGGTTTAAAATTTGGCAATATGGTATAGAATGAAAGTAAATTATAAATAAATGGTTCATTAAACTCAATAATTTTAACTTTTTTATATTTCTCATATATATGTATATTGACTAAAAGTATTTACATTATTTATTGATCATCTTTGTTTAATATTTTTTTAATTAGATTCTATTAAACTTATTATTGATTTTGTGTTCTAATATGTAGTGTCTTAAGCAAAATGACTTGACAACTTGTGGATATTATATCCTTATGTTCACAAGGATAATTATTACCAATTCAATTGCTTTAATTATTGACTAGGTAATAATTAAAATTATTTTTTGTATTTTACTTTTTGGTATGAATTTTGATTTCAATTTTTTCTTTAGAAAAATAGATAATTAGCTAATAATAGTTTAAAATATGTGTACATCGTAGCTTAATTATGAAAGAACGTACACTAATGGTGAAATTGATAAGATGCAAAATGATTGGACAGAGTTAACAAATCGATTATGATAACGATAGTTAGCAAGTTAGATCGTTTGTGCAATTTTATTAGTATTGTTGTTAACAATTTTTTTTACACATATTTTATATTTTATAACACTTTAATTAACTAGCTATTAAGATTTTATTATGTTTTAGTATATAAATTTTCAAATATAATTACACTCTTAATTGTAATATAATATTATTTTTAATATTATAATTGATAATTTTATTGTAATTTATATTAAAAAATGGGATTAATTGGGGTATATATGATCACAGTTTTAATTTAACCAAGACAATAGATACAATAATTGGGGTGTATATGATCTCGATCTTAGAAAAGACCATGGCCATAGATATACAATTTGGTCACAATCTTATAAAAGGTCAAGATTAAATAGTATGTCTATAACCTCAATTTTCTTTAAGATTGTGATCTAATTGTACGTCTATTTTCACAGTCTTATAAAAAATCGTAACAAAATGGTATATTTATAGTCTTTGTCTTTTATAAAACTGTGAACAAATGATATGTTTATGTTTTATCTCATTTAGATCTCAATTTTTATAATCGTGATTTAAAATTATGGTAAAAAATTGAGATCATATGTCTATATTGTAGTAGTGATTATTTTTTTCATCATATTTAAATTTGTAAATTTGTGACTTGATAAACCACTTATATTGACGGGGTTAAGATTGGAATTAAGGAAAAGAAATACACATAATACTACTAAATCAATTCATTTACAAGATATAGTGTCTAACGACTGTGGCAGACCACACATCCACTTTACAAATATAATTCTCTTCCAATTTGCATATTATTTTAGAGTGTAATTACATGTATTTAAAATACGTAAAAGAGATGATGATTTGAAACTCTTTAAAACTAACAATTTATTAGATAATTGAGAAAATTTTCATACAGTTTTTTTAAATTAAGTTATTTATATTATTAAATTTTTTAAATTATAAATAATATTATTTAATCACTAATTTATGCATAAGGATATAAATAAAAATAAAATATATTATTTTAATTATTTTTTATTAATATATAATTTTTTAATAATTAAATGTAATTAAAATAAAAATCTTTAATAATAATAAAGTGTCAATTAATTATCAATTTTTTTTAAAAAATTAAAATATATTTAAATATTATCGTTGTTGATTTCTTTAATTAAACAATTTCATGACATATATTTTCATCCTTATTAAAGTTTCATTTTTATTTGTGTTTTAATCAATTGAAAAAAATATAATATTTTAATAAAAAAATTAATAAAATAATATAATTATTTATTAACATATCTATTTTTCTCAATATAGCTAATGAAATATATGATATCGTTTATAATATAATATATTAAACTACATAAATTAAAGGAACTGTATATACCAGACCCTAACGAAAATTCCGCCAAGCTGACCACTTATAGTTGTGGCTTGTATTTCTTTCCTTACACATTTTATCTTCTTTCGTTTTTCTTTTTCTTTTTCTTTTTCAAAAAATAAAAAAATAAAAAATAAAAACAAAATCCTCGGATGCAACCTCCAAACATAAATTATTTCTTTTGGTACCAATATTAAGCTAGCAAAAAACTATTTACAGTTCGTATCTAGAGGTTTATATTTCATAATAAAAATTATGTGTTTTTTAAAACTTAAATAGTAAACTTTTGGTCTGAAAGATTATAATAACTCTTCTTCGTGTATAATCTAATCTACCAACTGAACAATTTATCGATGGGTCTTTATTTTTTTAATAGATAGTCAATATACTTATAAATTCCTATGTCTCGGTGAAAATCAAATCTCATTATATTTAGTAATTGCTAAGAGAACAAGTGAGGTGTGTGGTTAGGCTTTTAAATGCTTCCACGTGATTAGGCTATAACCAACCCAAACAAATGTCAGTACTAGATAGTTATTAATAAATTGAATATTTCTTGGATCAATATATAATTTTTATAAAAAATATATTTTTAATATGATATTTAATCTTAATAGATTAAAGGTAAAAAATGGTGTAATGGAAAATTGTGCACTCTAAATTTGTATCCCCCCTTCCCTTTATATGTGTGTTATGTTAATATTTATTAAAAAAGATAATTTTTTTCATAAATATAAGTTTGAGTTATATAAATAAAAAATACACACTAAATGTGAGTTTGAGTTAATATATAAAAAGGCTCTGTCTTAGTTGAGAGATGGACATATTCTCCATATTACGGGCGTTAATTCAATTGGTGAGAGCCCATTTCTTCACTGAGGCCCATTATCTTAGAGCCCATTGATCATTAGTACGTAATGGATCAGCTTTTAATAAATTACCTTGGATTTCAATAACACATTATACGGTATGTATTTGTGAGTGTTACACGTAAAACTTAATGATCGAGCTCAAAAAAAAAAAAAAAAAACGTAACAAACAATTCAACATTAAGAACAATAATTTTTTTTTTCAAAACTTTAGAAATTACATTGGAAATAAAAAAGAATAGAAAGAACATTGAATTATGAAATTTAATAAGTGTTGAAATTTATATTATATATATATATATATTATATACTTACAGTTTTGTATAACAAAAATTGAGAAAAAAAAGAATATTAATATTGAGGAATATTAATCATGCATCCTCGATCATATTTAATTAATTAATCACAAAAATAAAAGAAAAGAAAATAAATTAACAAAATTATGGGTCAGGTCTAACGTCAGTTGAAGTACCAATTCCAACCTGCAACCAATGCGAAGAACCCTCACTCATAGTAATATCCTTTAACTCACTTAGCTTTGCTAACTTCTTCACCTTATTACTGTCTGCTTCATCATCCAAATTCTGCATTGAACCATTACTATTATTGTTATTATCATTATTATTTTGAATGTGAAGGTTATTTTTGTCATTTTCATCATTATTTCGGTGGCGAGATCGTTGTCTATAATAATTGTCCTCTTGAGCTTGATCTTTATTGCCACTTATCCAAGGCTGTAAGTAAATTTCTGTAGAGACTTGAAAGGTTGTTGGATTAAGAACATTTGGATGTACAACAACTGGTGGTGGTGGTGGTGGTGGTGCTGGCAAATTAAGGTCAAGTTTGAGATCAAGCGGCTCTAAATTTTTTTCAAATTTTGATGAATTAGGAGCCCTTTGATTCATGTTCATATGATCTAAATTCTCTTGAAATTGATGAAACTTTGCCAGCGTGGAAGTGTCAGGTGCATTGGAAGTTATCCAATGACATCTCTTATGTCCACCCAATGCTTGTCCAGATGAGAAAATCCTATGACAAATCGAACATTCATGAACCTTTGATAATTTTTTCTTATTCGAACTGGATCCCACTAATGTTGTTGGAACATTGTCATTGGAGCCACCTTGTTGGAATTGTTGTAAACTAATTGAATTTAACTTTGTTGGGAAAAACTCTTCGTGTGTGATGACATCATCATCGGCAATACTATCGTGGTTATGATGATCAAGCCTTGCAGCGAAACAACCTTTGACCTTTTTGTGTGAAGCTCTATGACCACCTAAAGCTTGGTGAGAATTGAATACTTTCTTACAAGCTTTGCATTCAAACAAGCCTTTGTTAGCAACGACTTTAGCCTTGTAGTTATTGTTGTCGTTATTGTTCATTTGAAATCTACAAGAATTTGAAGGATTAATGAAATTCTTAGGATTGGAATAATTATTAGTATTGTTTCGGCGTTCTTGATCTTGATCTTTGCTAGCTGAAGCACAAGACTCTTCAGGTTCGACTACAAGTAGATCAGGATTAACGGTAGCATTTGATAACATCATTAAACAATTGGCCAAATCTTCTTCTTCACTACAAGGACAATAAGAAGTAGTAGTAGTAGTTGTAATAGTACTAATCAAATTGTTGTTATTGTTATTACCAATTTTGCAAGCTCTAAATGATCTCTTCCTTTTAGACCAACCCGTACATCCTTGAGTACGAGTTATATCATGGTCATGGTCGTGGTCGTGATCAGACCCAGGAGAAGAGATCAGCGATTCAGCATCATCAGAGCTACATTTTCCATGTTCGAGAAAAGATTTCCAAGATAAAAACTCTTTACCGCAATTTTCACAAACACGACAACTTTTGAGACGATTTGGATTTGTACGTAGAGCGTACATGCGCTTGTTAGTAGGAGGGACGTTGTTGGTAGCACTATTACCACCAAGTTTGTCATCTTCCCAATCACTTGCTTGATCTTCGTCATCTAAATGACCACTCTCATCTCCAATTCCATGTGCTCTCATGTGACCACCAAGCGCTCTTCCACAACCAAAACCTTTCTTGCAAATTCTACAAAAATGCTTTAAGTTTGTTTGTTGGTTAACAATCAAAGCCATACATATATACACTAATTAATTACACTCAAATCAAGATTAAAGGGGAAAAGAAACAAAAAAAAAAGAGAGAGAGAGATAATATTTGAAAATTAATTAATAAATTAAAAATGAAGTAACACATGATAATTAAAGAGAAGGGGAGAAGAAGAGATTGTTCTTGTAATGAAAAATGTGGAGAGGTTGTATGGTGAAAATTAAATGATGGAATGGTGAGTAAATAGTCCTAGTTTTTAGTGGGTGTGAGGAGTTACTAAAACTAATGGTTATAATAAAGATAGGAGTTGACGATGAGTTGGGAGTGAGGTGACAAGTGGTGGGATGGTAATTAATTAAGAGTTGGATTAGACTTTTTCCACAACATTCTTTTTTGGTGGTGGCGCCGCCGGTCAAACACCCCCAACAAAATTGGATGTTCGAACAAGTTGTGTTGTAAGATGTAGGGTGGTTAATATGTTTTGTAATATTGAAATTTGTGTGTTAGCTAGAGAGACAAGAGAGAGGAAAACAAGGAGTGAGAGTAGTGATATATATTAGTAAGAGAAAGTGGTTGATCTAACTGCCATACCTATTCTTATTCCTTCAATTCCAAGCTAAGGAAAAAAAAAAAAAAACTAAAAACTAACCTCTTTCTTCTCCTTGTCTGTCGGTTGGTTATAGATGTTTCTTTCCTTAAATTTTTTTCTGACCTTAATTAAATTTTACTGATTGTACGTAATTATTCTTATTGATCCCTTTTTTAAGGTTTCTGTTTATTGTAATTATTATATACCCAATAAAAGAAATTACTTTAGATTCTAATTAATTATTGGAGGACAACGTTTTAACATGCAAATTCGGTTAATTTGTCTTGTAAGAAATTAGTAATTAATTTAATTACATTCTTTTTATTTATTTTGTTTATAATTAACCTTTATATATATATATATATATATATCTGTAGGTTACAATCAGAGTAACAGATAACAATTAATGATTTTAAAATCCTCCAATTGCTTTAATATAATTACACTGAATATGTGATTTTGTGTTAATAATTAATTTTTATCATGATTTAAAAATTATTAATTTAATTTTAAATTTTAAATAGTGATATACACCTTAGATTTATTAATTAATATAGATACTTTCCAGAACGTTTAAATATCATTTTATATTTAATTACTATGGAACACCATTGCTTTAAATTATACTTCATCTACTACTACGTACGTGATTGACAGTATTGTTAGGATCTCACTACATTAAAATTTAAAACTCGGTTTAATCGGTTGTTTATTATTATTATTATTATTATTATTATTATTATTATTATTTAAACTTTTTTTTCCCTCTTGAGAAAAAGGTTTGAGCATTTGTTTTCCCTTTCTGCAAAGGATATCTAGGACTTAACCTTGAAGAAATTAATAAAGCTACTTAATTCTTAATACTTGTGACTGAAGGCGGGAAAAAAATCACTAACTAATTTAACTTTTAATCTTTTATACAAAACAAATATTTAAAAAAAAAATACAAAATATAAGTTACTGATTTTATTTAAATAATAATATCTAACAGATGCAATCAATACAAATAACATCACTGTCAATTTAGAATCACAAAGGAATAATAGCGAGTACAACATAGAACCCCAAAACAAATTTTTAAAAGAATGTTAAAAGGTAAAACAATATGAATATTTCAATCATGTAAATAATAGCTTAAAAAGAACTTATTTCCTATTTAATACAATATAATAAAAAATCAACCACTTTTTTATATTTTTAATTTAAAAAAAGCTAGAAATTAACACATTTAAAACTTACAAAAATAAAAATAAAATCTTTCACACTAGCTTATATATAAGCTTCCATTTTTTATTGCTACCTTATAGATATACTAGCTTCCTAGCTAATTCTAAAAAATGGTATTATTTTAATTGTTTTGAATTTTCTCTTAATTAATTTTTGAAGAAAAAAAAAATCATTTCTATGTAATTAGCTCCTAGATGGAGGATCATAAATGATAAAAATATTAGTATAATGCATACTTAGCCCTTTATATATAAATGAGAATATTTTGTTTTGATTGCAATATTTTACAAATGATAACTTTGAGGTTTGAAATATTAGTAGTTATTTTACTCTTATAGTATACTACTTTTTATTTTTATCTTCTAGTAAACTGTATATGTTCACAAATTAGTAATGAGACTTAAAATTGAACTTTATTAATTTGATCGAACATATGGTTAAGAGTATAGTGTCCATGGTCAAAAACTTTACTTGAAAGAGCCTTTAATTATTAGATGACTATTAATTAGCCTCAGAAGTTATAGAAGCTCCAACAGTTTTAATTTGTACTTTTACACACACACACACTTACTTATTAAAAAGAAATTTGAAATAATGTGATGATAAAAATGAAAGGATTATCTCATACATTTATCACTTGATAGTCCTCAAAACGTTTATTTTAGAAAAAAGTATACAAAATATACGTACTCCCAAAAATACATTAACATGTGTACGTATATTCAGGTGGCTTTTTAAAAGTTTCTTTTTTGTGTAGTAGTTTTTATATATCAAGATTGCTCCCTAGCTAGAATAAAGAAATGGTGCTTCAAAAATATCAATAGAGTAAAAATGCACTGTGTTAATCTTATTGATTACTAAAACGATCAGTCGATGAGCTCTTGATGAGTCTTGATTGAGTAAAGAGGTTGCTTCTATTTAGGGAAAGTGGGATTAGTGATTTGTAATATTCAATCATTTCTTAATCTTTCTTTCTTTCTTTCTTTCTTCTTCTTCTTATTATTTTTGTTACATCTTATTGCTTTGATTCAAAGGATGTGCTAACTGCTAACCAAAAAGAAGTGGCCCGGTTATAAGTAATGAAAGTGATTACACATTGTACTGGTAATTTTAAATTCCTATATTATTAGTTCTAAACTCTCATCATCAGCTTCAAGGTAATGGATTCAACTAGCTGATTTTAATTAGGAGTTTATTTATTGGAATATAATAAAAAATTTATTGCAAAGCTCTGTGATTAATGATATCATTTAATTTATTATTTTTTAAAGTAATTTTGTAAAAATATTTACATTTTAATTCTTAGCAGTAAGTGCTATTTAATTAGTTTAATTAATATTTTGTAAGTTGTAATTAATTGAAAAGTTTATGTAAATGAAAACATTATAGTCTGAATATTATCTTTATCCATCATAATTTGTCCTGATTTTAATTTATATTATCTATTGAGTATGATATATGCGTGTTTCACGATATACAACCAACTAATTAGAGAATTTATAATAATATTTATATTTTCACTTAGTTTTAATAAACTCCTGATTTATAGTTAATATCACTAATATTTTTGAATGTTTAATTTTTTATCCATATTTTTCTTTTTTATAGCTTTGATACTAAATTGTGGATTGACTAGTTTTTTAACACTATAGCTATTAATTCTTGTATTTTATTAATTAAAAATAAATCTTTAATTTCTTTATCATAGCATTTTTTATTATCATTTTCATATTTATCAATTTTATGAGTGTTATAAATAAATATTAAAACATTTAAGATTCTTAATTAACTTAAAGTTATAATTTCTATACTTGAATTTAATAGGTCTATCACGATCTTCATTTTTATTGTTAGTCTTCTTTTATTACACCTAGTACGTGTCAGCTTACTTAAACCTTAATACTCTTCTGGTAATGGTGAAACCATTGCATCCATACATACTATGGTGACCCAATTAGACTTACAAAGAAGTAGAAAAATAGTGACAACACTCCATTTTAATTATTATATTGATAATTATTATAATACTAAAAGTCAACTAAGAAACTTGAAAAAATTCTTAACTGTTAATGATTTTTAGATACATAACTATTTAATGAATAATTTTTGTAGGGTAGACAATATGCTTTTTATAGAACAAAGAATCGTTGTTTATAAAATAAAGAATCACTATTTTACCATTACTTTAATAATTTTCTATTTTGTCTGCTTTTGTCCTTTAGATTCAAACAATTATTTTTTCTTGGCATGTACTATCGACCAAAAATATAGGTTCTACATCTTTATTTTTTTCATTATTTATTGACAGTCCTTCATCTTCATTTTTTCTGGTCATTTTCTACTAACAGTTTTGATGATGCAAATAATGATGCATTTTTGTCTTCTGATGTAGTAAATGCATTGGTGATTTTTAATGATTTTTTGGTATATAAGTAAAAAATCTTCTTTGTTTCTTGACAAATTTCAAAGTTATTGTTGTTGAAATTTGCTTCGAATTTGCTAATTTTTTCACCATCTTCTTCAATGAGAGGCAAATACTATGAAAAGTGATTATAATTTTACTAGTTGAATGATTTACTTTGATCTCAATAGATATGTCAATATTTCTGAGTTTATGGTAAATTTATCCTATCATATGTCCTTTTAATACATAATGTTCATCTATGTTGAATTCCCTTTCTAAAAGTGCCCTAGGTTTGGGAGCTTCTCCATTTGGGATGGAATTCCCTAGCTTGATAAAATGATAGAGACTAATACAATCTTCTTCGTTCCAGTCTATTAGTGAACTAAAAAATCTGAGATAGATAAACTTGTTACCTATTATAATCTTCTTCTTGAAGTTCTTAATAGCCTTATTGAAATTTTTAGAAAAATAATTTAATTCACTTAAATTAATTTCTGGATACAGGTTCTCAATAAGACGTGTGTGATATGCCATTTAGATAAAATTGAATTAGCTCATTTAAGAATATTAAATTTATTTCCTATAGGAAATTCTTTTTCTGTGAGGTAAAATTTTATATCTTCAATATATTCTTGGTTAGATTCTTTGGCCAAGTTATAAAGGCTCAACCATTATAGTTTAGATAAATTCATATATTGATCTTTTTCTTTTTCAATTACTGATGTGTTCCTAGAGGTTGTTTTTCTGGATAGTATTAGTGGTCGTACTACCCTTATTGTTTCTACGAGGGATGCCTATCTGAATTGTAATGATGGTTATACCATCTTTCTTAGAGTTTTTAACATGTTTGGTGATGTTGGTTATTATTGTAGTATTGTAAAGTATTTTTTTACAATTTCCTCTAGAGTTATTAATTTTGATGTTTTATAATTAACATAATTGCCTTCAACTTTTATCCTGTTTGTGAAGGTTCTATGAATTATTCCACTAAATCCAAAAATGGCTTTACTTGCATAAACTCAATTGTTGTAGATTCTTTGTTTAATTTGGATCATTGTTGACTATATAAGTCTTTTTTTACTTTATCAACACAACTGAGCTTTTCCTTTTTTTATTTTAGAAATTATTTTCTCTTTTGAACTGTTAGGTTCTTACTTTTCGTTTTGAATTCTTTCTTCAAAAGCTATACCTCCTTTATACTGAATTTTTGATGAGGATTATTCTTTAAATTTTTAGATTTTAAGAGTTATTTTGAACAATTAATTAAATTATTTTTGTTTATTTCCCTTCTCTAAAAGAGACTTTTCGAAATATAAAAGATTGGATTGTTCCTGTAAGATTTTTATGTCATTTTTTTTTATCTTTATCTTGATATCAAAGTGTTCAATTCCTATAAGAATAATAATAGTTAAAGGTACTAATTATCTAATAAGATCACATGTTAAACCATTCTTGTTCCTTGGAAGGTATTCAACATTAAATTTTTTATGATTAAACCATTGATGTCATATGATTAATTTTTTTTTTGTTTATAATCACCTGTAATATTAGCTCTTAAAAAATAACCAAATTTTATGTTATTAATTCTAACAATGAATATAGAACTTATGACATATGTTATAAATTTCTTAATAACCTTTTTTATTACTATGATAATTTAATTATAGAGCATGAAAAAATCTTGATGTATATCTACAAAGATCCTCATCTTTATCATCTATTTTTACCTTCAAAACTGTTCCAAGATATTCATAAGAAATATCTATTTCAATCATTATTTTATCATCTTGATTTAGATAGTATAAAGTTGGTAAAATTTTTACTTGTATTTTTATTTTGTCCATATACATAGTATGTTCTATCAATTTTCAAACATGATCTTTTTTCAATTTTATTTGTATAGATTTTTGTATTTCTTCAAGTTTCTTGGTATATGTTTTAGCATATGATAAACATCCTAAAAATCTTTATAATTGATTTTTGTCTTTTAATTCATTAACGAATCCTTGAATACTATTTAGTATACAAGGTTATAAATTATATAATATAAAATAATATCTCTGAAAATATAATACATTCCTTTCTATTTTCTTGTAAATTATTAATAATATCAAAATAATGTCTATTTAAATCATTACTGAAAAACAAAATATCATCTATATAACAACAAATATTTTGTAATTTTTTAAAGATATTATCCATATATCTTTGAAAGATACTTGAAACTTATTTTAATCCAAATGGTATAACATTCTATTGTAACTAATCTTTGAGGCAACTAAATGTCGTTAATTTTTGAAATTTTTTATCTAATCTTATTTTCTAAAATCCACTTTTATAATCAAAATTTAATAAGTATTTATTTCATTTTACATGTGTGATATTGATACTTATTTCTATTACTTATTCGATAATAAATTATATATTTTTTTAAAATATTTTCCTTAGTTTTGAAAATGATAGATCTTTAAATTCATTTCATTTTTTAAGATTTAAATTTACTTTTTGAATTTTTTAATTTTTTTTTACTAATTACCATTTATTGTGAGAAATATTCTAAAATATCTTATGTTTTTTATTTTTAATACGTCTTAATTTTCTATTATTTTAATCATTTTTATGTATATAATTACTTTACTTGGTTAACTTTAAAAAGTATTTATAATATTATTAAAACTTTCAAGATATTTTTAATATTATTTTAAAACTTCAGTTATTTTTAATATATATCCAAAGTAATTAAGTTTACATGTAGTGGATTTAACTTGTAATCTATATTAAATATAATATAATATAAATTTTAAATAATGGTGGTTTAGACTTGTTTTTAAAAAAAATGGATCAATTAAGTATAAATAATATTATTTTAATAATAATTTTTTATTAAAATATTATTATTTTATATCAAATAATTAAAATTCTATTAAAATTCGATATTTAACGATGTTAAAAAGACAGATAATATAAAAGAACTCACAAAAATTTTCATTTTAATATTTGATTATTATCAATATTTTGTTGATTGTTGTTTTTTAAAAAATAGAATATATATTTAAATAATTTTATGTTATAATATTTATTATTATTGATTTTTTTTCTTAAATAATTTTCTAGTAAATTTTAATTTTTTTCATTGTTAATGAATCATGTTTTATTGAATTTTTATCACTTGATAGGAAAAAATAATATTTTAATAGTGCATTGAAATAATATTATTTATTCTTAATTAACACATTTTCTTAAAGTTAATGAATTAGAAAATAATTTTTAAAAATTGAAGAACTAAACATTAACTTTATAATATGAGAATTTCTATGTCCCATCTCCCTATATCATGTTTATTTATCAATTATATAATAAATTATTCATAATTAAAATATTTATAACCATTTTTATATATTTTTTTAAATATTTAAAATTATGTATCAACATTTTTAATACAACACAAAGCATATGAATTTAACTAATTGAAAACAAATACAGGTATCTCTTAAGAAATGCACCACTCTTAAATCTCTTTTTTAAAAATATTTGTTAATAAAAGAATAGATTGAGTTTAATTTTAATCAATTTTATGTATTAGAGATATATGATTTTTCTTGTAACATAAAAAATATATGTTTTTATGTGTTAAAAAATGTAAAATATAGTTCTTTTTCTCTCATAACTAAGGCCTAATAATGATTTTGATTTATGATTAAATAATTGATTTTTTCATTTATGATTTTTTGTAAAAATAATCACTACTCAAATCATGATTTTTAATAAAAAAATCAAAATCACTTACAAGTTATTTAGTAATATTTTATATTTTTTAAAATTTTTTAAGACTTCAAAAATAAAAAATTTAATTATTATTTACAAATTTACGTTTTTACTAATTTTCTTTTTATAATTTAAATTAAAAAGTCATAAGATTTGATTAATTCTCTAAAACATGTTTGATGAAAATGAAAAAAAATCTAATTAAAAAAATCTTATTTCTAAAAATTTATGTATTATTCCTTATTTTCGTAATAATTTATTAAAAAAGTGAAAATCAAATTCAAAAATTATTTTCAAACATATCTGGTTAAAAAATCACTTGAAAACAAATCAAAAATCAAAAAGAAAAAACCATTATAAAACAAACCCTAAAATAATTAAAAGTAAAACTACGTTAATAAAGATAATTTAAAAATGGAAGTTAAACAATAGAAGTTCTATAATTATTTAAATGGAACGATTCATTCTTGTGATTATTATATTGGATAATAAAAGTTCTATAATATTTTTAAAAAAATCACTATAGTTTTAATATTATGTGTAAATAAGAACTTTAACTGGATAATTTTTAAATTGGATACTTATACTATCATTATTTATGAAACTTAAATATTATAAACATTCATTTTTAGTAAATTTGATGGACTAGAATTGTTAATTATAATAAATTATAAGACTATGGATGTTTATTTTTCATAAAAATATGATTGATATTGTGTAATTTATAATTATAATTTTAAATTATTTATTTTGAAAAATTATGTGATTTTTAATAACTAATTCAATAATTATAAATCTAATATATTTATTTAATAAAAATTATAAGATATTTTAGAAATTTTATCAATTTAAAAATTGGAGGATAAAGATAATAGGTAATGTATAAGGCAAAGAGAAAAGAAACCCAATTCCTCGGGAAACACTGGGCCATATCCGTAAGACTAGAAGGATTTGGACAGGGAAAATAGTCCTATATATTTTACGTAGGCGCCCGTTATGTTTTTTATTTTGTAAAATCGGCCAATTTTTTTTATTTTTTTATTTTTTTAACTTGAAGATTGATAATTGAAAGCCCAAACATGCCTTCTTTCTTGGTTTTACTTTAAGCATATCCCCATATTTCTAATGAAAAGTTTTGAGTCAAATCACACTTGAGTAATGTTGTAAATTTTTCCCATAGAGGTGAGTAATTGTTGATAAAATCTGGTTTTTTCATCCATGGAAAAAATTTAATTTAGAAAATATCCTTGTTATATGGGTTAGGCGATCACATTTCCTCCCTTAAATTTTAGAATCTAAATTTCTTACCACTTTATATAATTCCTTATATATATTCTTACCACTTTATAAAATTTTAAACATAAATTTTATTAATTATAATATTAAATATATATTATTATATATATATATATATATCTCTCTCTCTCTCTAACACTGGCTGAGAATATTCGTTGTATCCTTGCAAACAATTAACTTGGGAAAAAGGATGTCAAATTCAAGACCGTCCTGTACCGTTGACAATAATAACCTTGAGTTCCAAATTTCCTTTTTATTTTTATTTTTTAAATTTAAGTCATATATTATTAATTTAATGGTTAAATGTTATTTTTATTAATAATTTTAAACTATCATATATGTAGGTAAAATAAATAAATGAGATTTAAAAATATGTATAAAAAAATACTACTCCTAGTCCCCAACTCGATCTAGTTATATATATCTTATATTTTGTTAAAAAAATTATTTATTTAAGTAGAAAATATATTAGGGAACGCTTAACTGAAATACATTATATTATATATGAAAAAGGGTGGGCAAAGGGGATAAGGGGAACAGTCTTAGCTGTTTAATACTTTTGATGATTCTTAGTAAATGCTTAATTATTCAAAAGGAACGATATGATTAGATAAATATACAAACCACTTAAAGATATGATTAGATAAAGATACAAACCACTTAAAGATATAATTAGATAAAGATATCAACCATTTAAAGATATTCATATCTAGTTTATAAACTTGTAATGTATTATTTGACTTAATTTTGGTTCGATATTAAGTTTTTTTTAATAAAATAATATCTTAAAATTTATAATAATAAAAATAAAATAAAATAATATTTAATAAAATTTGATATTAAAATAATTTAAATATTTATAATTAAACTGATGTTTAGTATATGAAATAATTGATTGTAATTTTTTTAATTATAAATAAGATATAAAAAATATGTTATTTTTTATAATTATAATTATTATTTCTTCTTTATTTTGATAAACAGACTATAAATTCATTAATTCAAAATTTTAAACATAGTGACATCTAACTCACCAAACCTCAAAAACTCTTTAGGAAAATCAAAGCTCTAACATAGGCTATGTGTTTACAGCTTATAGCATAGTTTGCTTAACGTCTCAGCCACTTTTAAACAGCTCTTTGACAGTCGTTTTCTATGATAATAAAACGAAGATCCTTCTCCTTCACCCATCTACAAGCAAAATTGTCATCAACTCAATACATGAAGGGGACCTTTGTGGCTTACAATAGCTCACTTTCATAGCCAAAACATGAACCCCGGCCTTATCTTGACACACAAAAACAGTACCCACTGCATTATCAGCTACACTTAAAGTAGCTAGCATCACTGTTAATTTTTTACCACCCATCAGGAGGTTTCTTCCATTTCTACTTTAGCATCCTAGCGCCACTAAAATAAGGAGGTCTTTCCATTAATTCTACTCCTATGAAATTCCTCACATAGAAAATTAATCCATACCAATCACATTTCAGCAGACTTATCAATCTTTTCATGGAGAACCTCATTTCTTTTATGCCAAACACCCCCGACACATATAATAGAACTTTTGCAACATATCCTCAAATGAAGACAAAAACAATTTATAGACTAAGTCAATGAAACTTTGATTGGATCTATATTTATGAGAAAAATATGTAATACCGCTAAAATTCTATATGCATACATATAAAAACACCTATTAAATTATCTTATCTTATTTTCAAATTTGAGAAAAATGAGTTTTTTTAAAGCTTATTCATAATTATAATTAAATCAGCATAATTTTATATAATAACACTTGTGATGTTTATTATAATTGTAATATCTAATATTTCTCGTTTGGTTTTCATGATCTAACATAACGATCACATTGATTCTACTTTGGTTTGACCTCCCATCACAACCGGCCTTATTGATCATATGTTGTTGATTTTTATGTTTCTATTCCTTTTCAACCGTGACATTTTTAGGGCTTTTGTTTTCTTGCCTAGTTTTAAAACTAATTTTTTATTTTCTATTCCATTTGCTAATAGGTTCGACAATTTATTATGAGAATGGCTTGTAGTATAACTTCACATTCCTATTATTTTGGATTCAAGTTCGAGTCTCACCCATATAATTTTTATTTATTTAATAAAGAAAAAAATTTAGTTTTTTTTTAAAATTCACCGATTTACTACAATCCCTTATCTTCAAAAAATTATTACTTTAAATTGTATTTTCTTTCCTTAATATTTATTGATTTTCGTACACTTAGTTGTTAGTATAAGTCTTTCTAGGATTATAAGGACAATGTAATCAAATATATTATGTTTATTGATTCATATATTTGATATTTTAACAAAAAATAATATTAGGTGCGCAAACAAGTTCTATATTAAAAAATTATAAGTAATAAATTTGGTATATAATTAGGATGAGTTACTCTTCCTAATAGGTTAACCTTTGGGTTAAAAGTCCAAACATAATAAGTGGTATCAAAACTAGGGTCCAATTCACATTGTGTGGACACATAAAAGGTATATATCCAAGGTAAAATTAGAATGGTGTAAGCACACGTGGCACAAGTTCAAACAAATGATGGACCTTATGATGGATCACAACGAGAATTGCATGATATTGTTCTAGACTTATTTGGACTATCGAAGTTTGATTATTAATGTATTTTTCTCAGTGTGTCATCGGTAGTAGAGTAGACTTTTCTTATTGAAAGGTTAAACCATTTAAATCCTTATGTGATATTTATTTTCTTATTATCTAATATTTTGTCTTAACCCATTATTATTTATTTGAATAATCCAAATTGGTTCCTAGCTCCTACTTTCGCATTAGTCAATTTATAACAAATTAGTATTAGAGCTTCGGGTTCATTTATTATTATTTTTTGATTAATCAAGTTTACTCTTTTGGATTTTTTTGTTGAGTTTTTGGTTATTTAATTTGCTTCCAAATTTTGAAACTACACTTCTATTGATTTAATTTGAGTTTTTTTTAATGGGACAAAATATCAAATTGAGAAATTCAATTACAGTAATGATTTTAATATATAATTTTTGAAGATACAAACTCTATTAGTTAAAGAAGTGTTTGTTAAAGCATTTGAAGGCAAGGATAAATTATCAAAAAAATTGACTGATGAAGAAAAAAATGCATTGATGAAAAATGCTTCAAGTTCAAAACAGTTGTCCTTGTCTGATGAAGTTTTTGTACAATGTGATGAGAAAATTGTTGTTAATTTGTGACTTAAATTGGAGAGTTTGTATATGATCAAGTCTTTGACCAGCCGATTATATTTGAAGCTGTACTTGTACACATTCATAATGTCGTAAGGTATTTTTTTGCATGATCACCTTTATTAATTTACTAAAATTATTTGTAATTTGAGAAACTTTGGTGTTAAAATTGATGATGTAGATCAAGCCTTGGTTCTTTTATGTTCTTTACCTCTTTATTTTTAACATTTTATTGATACCATGCTATGTGGGTGAGATACTATTTCTTTGGACGATGTTAGAACAAGTTTGAATTCGAAAGAGTTGAAGAAGAAGGTTTTTGTAAGGAATAATGATAGTAGCTGTGATTGATTCCTCAAATGTAGAACTCAAGAAAAAGACTCAAACAATGATAGAGGTAAATCTAGATCCAAGAAAAGGGATAAATAAAAAATTATTGTCAATAAGGGCATTGAAAATCAAATTATTCCAAACTCTAAGATAAAAATAAGTCTACCACAACGTCTTCTACTCCAAATGACGTTACAGGTTTTATAGATAGTTTTGGTTTTGATGATGATGTTATTTTGTTGGTATCTATTGATTCTCTTAGAGACGTTTGAATTCTTGATTCGGGTTGAACTTACCATATGTGCCTTAATAGGGATTGGTTTTCTACTTATCGATCTATTGATAAGGATTTCATCTTGATGAAAAATAATGTATCTTGTAAAGTTATTGATATTGGTATAATTTGAATTAAGACGAATGGTGGTATTGTTAGAACTTTGAAAGACGTTCGTCATGTGTTAAATTTAAAAAGAAACTTAATATCTTTGAGTACTCTTAAGTCATAAAGATGCGGGCATTTAGCTGAATGAAGAGTATTAAGAGTTTGTTAGTGTAAGGTTTGTGGATGTTGATAATATTCATGAACAACACATTTGTATGTAATATTAGTTTCTAGGTATATCTTTTAAGAATATTTTCAAGCTGAAGAAATTATCGAGTCTCAACAATCACATCTCAGGTATATCTTTGTTCTTGTGCATGTTAGATTTCATATTAAACATATAAAACCATTGTTCAAATAGGTTACTCGATCAATTTAGTTGTGACTAGATCGATTGAGCTTAATTAAAACTGATTAAATTAGTTTTAATATGACTAGTACAATTGAAGAATTAACTCAATCAATGCACGTATTTCTAAATTAATTAAGTTTTTACTAGATAGATCAAACTATTCATAATTGATCGATCAAGTTTGGCTAGATCAATCGAAAAGCCATACTTGATCGATCGAGGTAGTTCTAGTTCGATAGAGCGATCATGTTTTTAAATTTAACCTAATTTTTAATCAAACTAATTATTATTTTTACTATGTTATATTTATATTTTTAAGCTCTTTTAAATACTTTTAAGGACAGTTTGTAATTAACCTTGACCTAGGTTTTCAATTCATGCTATTTAATCATACTATTGGCTCACGATTTTGTCAATCATACAAGAGCATTATTCTATTCATCTTAATCTCTCTCTTGTTTTGCAAATAAAAGATTATAAGTCTTTAGGATTCTTTATTTAATTAGTCTATCAAACATTGGTGGTTGTATTTGATTGATTAATAAGCCTAGTTGGTTTATGATATTTTGGTCATATGTTCTTATAGCTTCTTCTTTATTTTTATTTTTGATCAAATAATTTTGTGTGTCATATCATAATTATTTGGTTTGATTATTAATCTTTAGAGAAGTTATTTTTGTTGAACTTGTCCTTAAACCGACACTACTATAATAAAGAGTATTTAAGTTCAGATTTAAAATTGTTTTTTTCTTAAAATTGACTTATAATGGATTTTAATTCGGTATGCTTATAAACTGACTTAAAATTTAAAGTTAGTTCATGTTAAAAACCAACTTCAAATAGACATAAAATTAAAAAATACCAAAAAATAGCCTTGGTTGATGTGTACAACTGATGGAACATGTGGCACAAAGCGTCATGTTTACACATCAATCGATGCGAAACCACATGTAGCATCAATTGTACACGTAAATCGACCCATAATGTTACGTCGGTTGACACTTAGGATCGATGTTACACTTGGCTTTCACATCGGTTCTACACATCAACCGATGTTACATGCCACGTGTAGCATCAGTTCTACGTGAGAATCGATGCTAGACGTGGTACCTAGCGTCGGTTCTACGTGTCAAATAATGCTACACATGGCTCAGGTCCATTGGTAGATACAACCAACGATATGTGTCACGTGTAGCGTCAATTGACACGTAGAATCGAAAGTTTTTTCTAGTGTCTCCTCATTTTCTCTCCAACTATGCATTACCTCCAAACTTTTTTGTCCATTTTTGACCACTTTCGACTGCCATTTATGGTGTTATTAGTTAGGTTTTGTTCCTCTCCACTTTTTGATCTAGATCCATTATTTTTCAAAGCATAACACTCAATTTTTTCTTAGTTATTCCCTTTCACTTTCCCACTTACCAAACGCCATTTTCCTTGATTTTCTTTATTTTTCACTTGTTTTATTCTTGTAAGTATTTATATGAATTATTTTACACTTATTATTGATATTTTGTATTTTTATATATTTTTTGTACAATTATTTTATATTATGTATTATTGATTATTTGTATATATTTTTGTGTTACGTAGGTTGTTTATTTTTATTCAAGCTTAGAAGAAAATAATGTATTTTATATTTTATACATATTAATTTATTTTAAATTTAAATTTTTTAAAACATATTATTACATGCATTATATATATATATATTTCATGTATTATATATATTAGTTTGTTTTAAATTTTAAATTTTTAATATATTATTACATGTGTTAAATAATATTATATATTGTTAATGTTATAATAAGTTTATTAATTGTTTGAATTTTATATATTTATTTATATATGATGTTTTGATAGATATTTTAATAATTTATAACTTTATATATAATAATAGGTGAAATATATACGTGATTAATAAATTTATATTTTATTGGATCCATATTTAATATTTTTAATATGTTATTAATAGAAAATAGACAAATCTTGGATGTCAAAATGTATAATTGAACAGGGCTATATTTCTAGAGTTAAAGTTTTCTTGGAATTCGCCCGTAGAAATAGTAATAATGAAATCATTATGATTTGATGCCCATGTGTTAAATTTAAAAATGAGAAATTTCATGATGTTTATGAGGTTAAGTTTCATCTTATCCATGGTGATATTTGAGTTATAAATGTTGGTATTATTATGGAGAAAATATTGATAATACTCATGGAGAAGAGATAAATAAGGATGTGAGTTGATTATATATATCTTATCATAATAGGTACTCCAGACATAATGTATAGATAGAAAATATGTTTTATGTTGTTATATTCAGAGTGCAAGAAATATACTAAAATTTCGGGATTGGTTCATTTGTACAATGTGAAGGCAAAAAATCATTTTTTTACAAAGGATTCACAGAATTACTAAATTTACTAATATATATGTTAATGAGTTGTCATCTTGAATGTATGAAGTGAAGAATTCTCTTAGTTGATTTGACATGAAATAACATTATATTCATGCTTGTCAAAATGATTGCATTCTTTATAGAAAAGAATATGAGACATTAGATAATTGTCTAGGGTGTAAAAAATTAAGATGGAAGCATGCTACAAATGAGACAATACCTAAGAAAGGCGTGTCCACAAAGGTTCTTTGGTACTTTCCTCAAATTCCTTTCTTTCAAAAATTGTTCAAAAGTAAAGAGACATCAAAGATGTTGGCTTGATATTAAGAGAATTGATCTGATGATGTGATACTACATCATCCTTCTAATTCTCCAAATTGAAAAGTAGTTGATAATCTATCCCCTCAATTTTCATCTAATATGTGCAATCATCATCTTGTCATTGCTATTGATGGAATTAATCCATACAGTTCCCTTAGTAGTAGATATTGCTATTGGCCAGTAATTATGGTAACATTATTGATTTCAGGACCGAAACAACTTAGAATTGATATTGATGTGTATTTGTAGCCTCTAATAGATAACTTAAGATGTTTTGGAATGATGCTATAAATGTTTATGACGCACATAAAGAAGAATACTTTCACTTGAAGGGGGTTCTTTTATGGACAATTAATGATTTTCTTACCTATGGGAACTTGTCAAGACATGCAACAAAAGGTTATATGAATGATCTATTAGTAGTAATGACACTTTTGCAACTTATCTTGTTAATGGATGAAATATGTCTTATAGAAAACATTGAAGATTTTTTCCATCTGAAAAAAGTTTAGATACCAAAATAAACCTTTCGATGGTGAAGAAGATCATGATCTTATACCAAGACCTTTGCAAAGTGTTGAGATATTAAGGCAATTGAATGGTATGACATTTAAACGATATGCAAAGATGAAAAAAAGAATACTCACTTATGGAGGAAATGAAAGAGGTTAACTAATAAAAGGGGTGAAAATGAAAATGTTACTCAATCAGTAGAACATGATTGTTGGAATAAAAATCAATATTTTGGGAATTATCATATTAGAAAGACCTACATATTCATCACATCTTAGATGTTATGCATATTGAGAAAAATGTATATGAGAGATTGATTGGTACATAACTTAATATACCAAGAAAAATAAAGGATGGAATTAAAGAAAGATTGGATTTGAAGAAATTGGGTATACGACCTGAATTGGCACCAAGGGTGAAAAATGATAAGAATTAAACATACTTGCCATCATTATCATATATAATGTCAACAAAAGAGAATGATGTGTTTTGTAAATGTTTGGTTAGTGTGAAAGTTCCTGATGGTTACTCTTGCAACTTATGAAATTTGTGTCTATGACCGATAATAAACTTTATGGATCAAAATCACATAAATGTTATATCTTAATGCAATAATTATTGCATTTTATATTAGTTCAATTCTTCCAAAACATGTTCAATTATCAATAATTTGTTTTTGTTCATTTTTTCATACAACATACAATAAATCTATATCAATTGGTGAGTTAAACTCTTTCAATATAATGATTCACTTGTGTGTTCATTTTGTTCGAGAAGTTCAATTGTGTGGTCCTACTTACTTAAGGTGGATGTATTCTTTTAAGAGATACATGTAAGTCTTTAAAGGATGTGTAAATAATATAAATCGTCATGAAGAATGAATGATGGAATGTTATATTGTAGAAAAAGCCATTGAGTTTTGTTCTAAATACTTTAGTAGTTTCACTGAAAATGGGAGTCCTATGCACAATTTGTTCTTAGAATGTGACATGATCCAAGTAGGTAATTCTATGCTCGGTGGAAGTAAGAAATTGTCCATTGATCGCACTCGATGGGGAAAAGCACACCAAATTATTTTAGTAAATAATAATAAGGCACAAGTGTACATAGAGTAAGTAATGACAAGTTTAACATTTTCATATAAAATAAAATTATTATTTATTTAACTATTGATGATACTTAATTTATATATTTACCAAAATATTACAAAATATATTTGAACTTAATAAAGATCGATTCTCGTTATAAAAAAAATGAGGAGAAAAATGGTTGTATGATGAGCATAAATAAGAATTCATTAGTAGTTCTATATAATGTTTTACAATTTTGTTTTAAACACATTTAATGTTTTTATATGCATAGATTTGAATTTAACTGAACAAACCCCATCATAAAGTAATAGAAACTTTGGAATGACTTACGCATGGTCCAAAATTCGATGTCAAATCATATTCTAGTCTCATAATTAATGGTTCTATATTTACAACACAAGCAAGAGACAAAGTTCGAGTAAACCAAAATAGTGGTGTGAAGATGGTTGTACAAACTAGGTAATTTGCAAGTTCAGAAGATGGTAATCTTGTATTTTCTAATATAACATATTATGGTATTTCAAGAAATTTGGAAACTTGATTATGAGATCTTTTATGAAATAATATTCTTGTGTGATTTGGTCAAAGACGCTATCAATGTTGGATATAAAATAGATGATTTTGGATTTATCCTTGTAAAAATTACAAGATATGGAGAACCATTTATGTAAGTCTTTTTTGTTTTATAATTAATTACATACTAAATCTTTTTTGTATTATATCTCCTTTAAAATGTGTTTTTTATATAATCGTTTTAAAGTCTCTAATAATTGGATAAATAAGTACTACAAAATTGTAAATAAGGCATGAAAGGAATACAAAACTTCAAATTGGCTAGAAATTATATGTTTTCATACTTGGAATCACTTAATGAAGAATAAATGTATAAAATCCCTGAAGATCACCCCTAGAGAGAACCCCAAGCATGGAAAGATTTTGTAAATTATAGACGTAAAATGAATTTCAAATCATTAGAAAAGAACACCAAAATATACAAATGCAAAATATTCTTCCTAATTGTAATTGGAGGTCAGAAAATCCTAAAGTTAGACAAAGAATGATAATATTAAGTTGTTAATTTATAATTATTTTTATATTTATTTTCCTCTAATTTAAGTTAATAAATTTATTTAATTTATGAAAGTAGGATGCTAAATTGAGTAGATCGGTTACTTGAGTTGAACTCTATATAGAAACAAAGACACCCAAAATGAAGAAGTCAAAACCAATTAATAAATGACGAGAAGAAAAATTTAATAAGTTGGTTAGTAATTTAACTTGATACTATTTTATTTGTTATGATTTTTGCTTATTGATGTAGCAATGTATGGTATATTTTATTGCTTTTATTATCTTCAGAGAAAAATTCAAGAACAAATAAATAGGAGTGAAATAATCGAACCAAGAAAAAATGCCATATATTATGAATTTGGACCCGATCATCTTGGTCATGTTAGGGGAGGAATCCAATATGATGGTTACATGGATTTTTTCAATATTCCAAAATAAAAGCATGAGATGGTCAGTAAGGAGAAGTTGAATAAAGTTGAAGAATAATTAAACTCCTTTAACGCTACAATGTTAAGTGAGCTTGTAAGTATAAAGTAATTCCAAAGTTACTGAGTTGGGACATCATAACACATGTCAGGCATGCCACCATACTACAATCAATGCATGCCTTATTAGCCAGACATACCACCATCTATGACAGGCATGCACCCATGCAATGTCATGGTCAACCTATGTCTTCTATGGAATATAGTCAGCCTATTAGGCCCACATATATACCAGGAATGTCATTCAGTCACACGGTAATTCAATGTCTCTAATACAATTTGCGCATTCTAACCATCAATCAGAAGAATATTTTGATAAGAATGTTTTCCAATACCTATCCCATATAGGAGTCCTCCTTCATTTGATGAATAATTTGTGGTAAGATTTAAAGCTTATATAAATGGTATATTATTATTTTTTATTATTATGTATTTTATTTATTATATATAATGTTTAATTTTTTTACAAAATATGAAATGTCTGTTAAAAGATCCATCATTTACGGACTATATTTCTACTAGATTGGTATAACAATTGAGTAATGATCGAAAGATTCGTAATCAATATTTTTCAAATTATTGAAAAATAGTAATTGATCAATCATTGCTCAATCATTGTCCACTACCGGTGTCTTCTGATGGTACCACAGTCCAAGAAGCTGTTGGAAAATATATGGTTTGGCCATCAAATCAAATTGTGCTAAGTTTTGGCATAATACTATTTATTTTTACTTAAGATATTTTTTACTACTTGTATTCTATTATTATTATTTTATTGTTACTAATATAATAACTATTGTTTAGTTTATTATACCAAAATTAGTAAGTGCGAAAAATTTAAGGGATGCAAAGGAAGCATCTCATGGAAAATATATATCTAGTGAAAAATCATTACGTACCAAGTCATTCAAGAAGAAGCCATGAAAAAAGTATAATTATGAGTATGTTATAAACTTCGACAAAACTCTTGGCTATTTGATGACTATTGTTGCGAGCAAAAATAATATGAATGATGGATGAACAGTGCCACTTACTAAATAATAATGGTGCTTTTGTTATTATGAAATGACAATTGCTTTGTGGCCTTTACAAGCTTCAGAGTAACCCATTTGTTAGTGGTACTTTAATTTCATCCTCATCCTTTTTAGTCTCAAATATTACTTGCTTTTATCTTATAAGTGAGACATGGATGCCTACTTTGAAAATACAAGATTTGTTTGGTGATAAAAAATTCAAGCATTTTAGGACCAACAATGATTTGGTATTTTGGAAGAGTTCGTATGTTGAGTTCTATACAAGAAGTGATGTAGTGAGACATCACATTAAATATAGTATACCACATCAACATGGAGTTGCAAAATGTTTGAATTTGACTCTTTTAGATAGGGTGTATTGTATGTTCTTTCAATCTATTTTGGATAGATTCTTTTGGGCTAAAGCTTATAATATTGTTATTTGGTAAATTGGTCTTCCTTGATTGCATTTGTGTTGAATATTTTGTTTGAAAAAAATGAGTATATTTTGACAGTTAAAGACAACGATGTCAATGAATAGGTGAAGTTTGAGAGTGAATATGCTAATATAGTGCAAATAAGCACTTTTTTTAGCCTTTGATGGACAAGTTAGATTATTCTGCTAATTATTTGGCAAAAGGGCACTTGAAGTAGCCATATTGTACTCTCTTTAGTAAAAGACAATTATGTGACCTTTATTGGCTTCATGTTGGTTCATTTGTTTATATGTTGCTCTTTAGTTATGATATTACTTATGATAATGCAATTAGAAATTTGTTATGTGCTATGGTTTGTATTTGTCTTGACATTTTACATGCGATTTGTGTTGTTATTTGTTCTATGAGAAACTTTTGCAACAGTTCTTTGGAAGATATGAAATGGAATTTTATTAACACTTTCAATTTTGGCTTGGTTTTTGGTCGAAGTTCCAACACTAACTATGATGTTATTGGTTTTATGGACTTTATTTATGTTGAAAATTTTATTGAAAGTTTTTTTGGCAAATTTTGTCTTCACCCTATATTGTGTTGTAGTTGGGAGACTACTTTACAATCTATAATTGGTTTGTCTATTATAGAGAAAAAGTATATGATAGCAATAGAAGTAGTGAACAAAGTTATTTTGTTTAGATGTTAGGTTTATAATCCGAGTTTACAGCAGAATATTTTTGTTACATGTCATGGTTGTTAGAGTTTGTACATTTGATCTATAATATGTATCTTGAAAAGACTAAACACTTTGGTGTCAGATATTATTTTGTTGGTGATATTATGTCTTCTGGTGATATTGTTATCCAAAAGATAGTTGCTTTAGAGGTTTCAACAATTGTGTTGATCAAGCATATTTCTATTGACAAGTTCAAGTATTACTTAAACTTGGTTGGTGTTCATAGCATGTAATTCGCTTCAGGCTTTGTGGTGACAAAATTTTGGTATTTTGGAGGATTCTTGTTTGAAGAACTTGTTTTCATTTTGAGTTAAGATGGAGATTTGCTATTTAGCTTAAAAATATCCTAGTACAATTAGAATTATATTCCTAATATATTGTAGATATAGAATGTATTATTTACTTATGAGATTATGATACTATTTATTTAATCTCCTAATTAAAAATTCTTAACATTATTAGAATTTAACGATTAATGTTTGGATTTAGTAATATTTATATATATATTACCAATTATTCTAATAGACGAGAGTTTTCAAAGCCATATATATCATCATAAATTGAAAAGCAACCACATTCGTTAATCAATATGTCTTTTAGTCATCTTTTTTTTTTTTGCCATCTACAATTGGTATACGATTTGAATCTATTTCATCAGATTTATTATCGTATTATTACTTTGTATTGTTACATTTGTTGAGAAAGATTTGGGTGTATTTGGGATTTGACTTTGGTACGTGGCTTTTGGATATTGATATTTATACTCTATATTTAATTATTAGTGAATTTTTATCGATGTGTCGTAACCAGGGAAAAAGATTAAATCAATTAAATCTTTGTGTGTTATTTATTTTTTTATTGTATACTGTTTTGTCTTAACTCATTATTATTTATTTGAATAATCCAAATTGATTCTTGACTTCTGCTTTTACATTAACCAATTTATAACAAACAAGTATAGACTTTTTGGCTATTTTTTACTATGCATGTTTAAAGAATGCAATTAAATGATTGATCTTTAATATTGGGACATGGTTGAAGTCTTAGAGAGTAATATGTCCTTATTCGATGGAGATAGTTAGGTGTACGAATAAGTCGCATATTAAAAAAAATAAAAATAATAAATTAGATATATAATTAAAATAGATTATTCTCCTTAATAAATTAAATTTTTTTGGGTTAGAATCCAAACAAAGAAATTCTCTTTTGATGCAGTCGTGAATTCTAAATACAAGTGAGAGTATTTGAATTCTTTTTTTTTTTCATTGAAATGGTACCAAATTAAGTACCTGACTAGTTTACCCAACATCACTCTGCTTTTAGGGTTAGAAGCCTTTTAGCATAGTTGACTATTTGATATTTTGGTTAACGTAACTCACACCTTAAGTTTGAATCTTACAAAAAGGACTTAGTTTGATATAATCTAATTAACTTTATAAATAGAAATTAGGAGACTCGTTTGCTTGTGAAGGAAAACATCTACTTATGATTTGACTAACCCCTACTAGACTGACATGAGCTCCAATCCTCTTACTTATTTCACCTTAAAATAGAGTAGATATTTCAATTGATAAGAAAATGCCTAATCGTGTCATCAATCTGTACACACGAATTATCATACCACTCCTTTAGTGGCACCCAAAATATTATACAACAAAATTTCAGACATTAAAAAAAACACACACACACACACATTTACAATTGGTTTTTGATCTACATCGTAATACGAGCAAGTTGATTATAAGTTCGTTGTTGATCGCTTTGCCTGGTTTTGATTTCCTCAGCGCATCTTAATGTCCTTTCGATGTGGTAGGCTCCTCCAATACTAACTTCTCTTTCTAAATGACAACAATAGCTTTCAAACACGCTTACATTCACATGTAACTTGAAGTTCATCATAAACAAAAATTCAAGTTCTAACTTGTTCAATTCCTCTCTCGTTAATCCCCCAACTCTAGCAAAGTATGAGTTTCTGTAGTTCCTGCATTATCCATTAAAATTTAACGTCAATTAACTACAACTACTTCACTATGCAAAATTTTAAATATATAATAATTAAGTTATTCAAATTATTTTACTTTTAACATATATATATAAATGCTATAAAAAAAGCATAAATGCATCGCACTTTCTTGATGCAATTAAACTAATCACTTTTCATTAAAATCACTTTTTATTCAGAGCCAACAAAATAAAGTAAAACTTCTTAGAAAAAAAAAGACAGAGTAGTAAAACTTACATGTCTTCAACATATTTGGAAGCCACCATAATAGTAGTAATAAGAAGCCTGTGAACATTTCTGGCATTAATCTGAAACCCAGGAAAATTCTGGCAAAATCGATCAATATAAACATAAGCAATGACATAAACAGATGGGCCAGCTCTTGTGTATCTGAAAATTCTCTCTAAGTAAGACTGAATAGTCATATCTGGGATCTCATGACAGTCAAAAACTCGAGTCTTGATGTGCTTAGACAAATACCAACTAGCTTCATAATTCTTAGCAATCCTTTGATTTCTTGCTAGACTTCTCTCAATTAAAGAAGCAAGAACATTAATCACCAATGGGGTATTCGAATCCTCTTGGTATGAATAACAATACAAGTCAGATCGAAGCTTTCTTGGAGAAATTGTTAGAGATTTGGTTGAAGACATTTTGTTAGTTTTGGGCGGGTTGTGTGAAAAATATGTTTCTGGGGAAAAACTTATATAGAAAAGAGAGTGAATAAAAAATGATGAAAAAGGCATACGTTAGGGGACATTTGGAAAGTGGGTGGAAATTTAACATGAATGAGAAAAATAATTTATAATATAATTATATTATTTAATATTATTTATGTGTTATAAATTTAATAATATTTTAAATTTTATTACTAAATGTTAGTTCACTACCCTTACTCGTTATTATGATAATTTTATCTCACATTTTATAACCATATATATGCCTAAACGAGTTTATTATGGTAGGGGTGTCCATAAACCGGATCGGATCGGACTAAATCGAACGGTTTTACTAATCAAACTGATCCAGTTTGTACTAATTTTAAACCGTTCGAATTGGATCAGATCAGTTTAATAAAATATTAAAAATTTCATATTATTCTTTATTAAATTATAAAAAAATCGGACCAAATCGAAAACTAAACCAGATCGAATCGTTTTATAAATCAAACGGTCCGGTTCGGTTTTTATTTCTTAAAACCGTTTCAAACAATCTGGTTCGATCTGATCTGAATAATATGAACGGTTCGATTTGATTAAATTTTTAAAAAAAAAAATCGAACTGAACCAGACCATGGACAACCCTAATCAATGGTGTATATATTGGTGTTATATTTTTCAATTAATAACTATAAATCTATTCATGATTATGGTGCATTGAAAAATTACCCTGGAAGATATGTGTGCCTGTTGAAGGCACTGCTTGTAATTTCGTGAAGACAATGTACTGAAGAAACAGCTCAGCTTCATTATTAAAAGATAATATAAGAAAAATAACTATTATTTTTGGTTCAACTCGGGGTCACATAATATAAAATTATAGCCGACAATGGGCTTGTACACGCATGGAGTTGTGAAGAGCATTCATGAAGGGTTGGTAATTGGGCCCATGAAAACTAACAAGACGACGGTATTTGAAGAAATTTCATAAACTGTGCCTCGAGATTTGAAATCAAAATAGTACAAAATAAATAAAATCCGTACTAGCTGGGCACTTGTACTACTACTTAGTCACACGTGCATCTATTCGTGAGGTCAGTTACACAAGTTTATTTTAATTTTTATTTCTTTAAACATTAAAAAAAAAATATATATATATATATAATTATTTATTGATTTAGTTATTAATATTAATAAAAAAATTAAAATAAATATTGTATAAGATGTTTTCACAATTGAGGTAGAACACTCTTTAACATCTTCAGTGTATTTGCAAACTTGTATGTTATTGTTGTAAGTTTTTTTTTATTTTATTTTTAATTGTAAAGCGTGGTGTTAGATTTAGTGAGACTATGATTTCTGTGCGATATACTATTAAGAAATTCGGATTTTGTCCAATAAATAAATAAAGAGGGAATCAGGGAAGTTTCGTGATAATCACATTGATTGTTGCCTGTTTGGTTTGATTTTATTTTATACCAAAAAATATCACAAAATATAAAATACTGTTGAGTAGCGAGTAGCGACCGACAGCTTGCTTGAAGTTTGTGGATTTTATTTATAAATGACAGTAATAGAAAGGTAGAAGGTTTTATACTGTAATTTTATTTTATTTAAAGATGTAAATTAATATTAAAACTATATAGAAATATTTTATTTTAATAACGTATTTTATTTGAAATTTGAAATTTTTTTAATATTATAAATATTATTAAAATTTTAAACAAATTTTTTTTTAACTTAACGGAAATTAAATTAAACCAAATTAAATAATAATTTTTATAAAAATAGTGTCAAAAATAATAAAAAATCAATAAATAATGAAAATAGAAACACAAGATATCTAAAAAAATTCACAAAAAGATATAATTAGTAAAAAAATTAAAGAAATATAAAAAAATTAAATCTTAATAAATGAGATTGATTCGAAGATTCATCATTTTTAAGAATAAAACAAATATTTACATGACAATATATAATTTATTATGAAATAAGTAATAAAAAATAAACATTAATATTATAAATGTAAAAATAATATATAATATACTATTAATTAATTAATAAATCATTATGAATAAACTATCAAAAATTTCATAAAAGGACAAAAGAAAAATTAGAAACATCCATTTATAATGAATTCAAATATTAATAAAATGAAATTTTAAAGAATGAATTGATACATCAATAAAATTAAAATTGTTACACGATATAATAATAAACATAAAATATGTTTTGTTATTAATGAACCATGAAAACATAGGATATCAAAAATTAAAATTTACAACATATTTTAAGTTTATCATTAATATTAATTATAAGAGTTTAAACCAAATATTAAGTTTAGTTTATGAATTTAAAAGAGAAAATTTAATGAAAGAAAAAAATCATTCATTTTCAGTACACTACATAATAGGATATTTATTAATAAATAGTCATAATAATTTAATATGTAGACAAAAAAAATTCATAGAAATAAATAAACTTTTTAAAATATTGTACAAATAATTAAACAAAAAATATTAACAGATTTTGAAATATCAAAAAAATAAAACTTATATGTTAAGAACAAACCTCTGATATCAAGAAAAAAAAGTAATGTACCAAGGTTTACGTTTATAGATCTAGAAGAAGAATACTATAACAAGGAAAGAGAAGTGACATATCTAAAACAAGAAATTGAAGTAATGAAAGTATCAATCTATGACATAATATTATGAATAAAATAATATTATTATCCCAATAATGTTTAGAAATAAACTATAAAATATAGAATTAAATTTTAACATAGGCCTAGTAAGTATTTCAAAAATCAAATGACAATAATTAAAACTTTAATTATTTTAACAAAAGAAAAGGATATAGCATAAGAAGAAAATATAAAATCCTTGTAAGATATAATAAAAAACTACAACAATGCATACATAAGGAATTTGCACAATGAAGAATTGATAAAAAAAAAACATATATAGAAATAATAAAATTATAGGTTATCAGGTCTATCCATTTGTAAGATTAAAAGAATAACCACTTAAGATATCAGATGTATTGAAATATAAGAATGAGAAAAGGAAGAACGAGAAAAAATCCAAAGATAAAAAAAAAATCTATAATCTCAATTTAATAGAATATAAAAAAGAATTAAAATAATAGTTTTTGGGCCCTGGAAATAGGAATATAGAAAATTTTGTTAGTTTGTTAATCCTAATAGATGAAGAATTAGGAAGATATTATGATAAAAAAAAATTTGTACAAATAAAGAGGAAGATGATATGATAATAATCATTGAAACTGATTATGAACCAGAAAATATGATCCCAAAAAATCGTATGAAATCAATTTCTTATGAAGAGGGAACATCTCACCCACATAGAGAAGAAAGAAATAGACAAAGGCCAGAAAAATCTGACATTCCTTATAGAAGAAAACAATACTATAAAATAAAAGAATGATTATATTGAAAAACTAGAGGTAACATCTCATTAGAATTCAAAATTTATGAAAATTACATATTTGATCTTTTAGATTTAGATAGTATAACAGATAAAAAAATCCTTAGATGTGTGGTCTAATGGCATGAGTGTAATCATACAAACTTCTCAAATCACACAATTAAATCCTTCAACATGTAGAGTCTTAATAGCTCACAAAATGACAAAAAATATTAAAATTTAGTTTATAAATTTAAGAGAAAAACAACATTTATAAATGTAATAGAATGATGCCACAAGAAAATACCTAAACATTGTAGTAAATGAAATATACAAGGAATTTATTGGAGAAAAAAGTAGATATATTACCGAATTTAGTGAAAATAAAATTGAGAAAGCCAAATGACATTTAATAAAATAAAAATATGTGTCATAGAATATTTTATTTGTTAATATGAAATGTATTATTATAAGTTACCATTCTCTATGCAAGAAACTTACGAGGAAATGTTTTTTTTTTCAAAAATTACCTAGTACATTACATAAAATTATAATAGAATGATGAAATAAAATAAATAAAGAAACTATACTAGAAACCTTAGAAAGAAAAATAAGATATCTTATTAAAAATTAAATAATTGTTAAATATCAAGAAAAATACGAGTATAAACAAAAAAGAGGAAATGATAAAATATGGTATGATACAATAGATTTTAGAATGCTAAAAAAATATAGATATAACATAAAATCTTACATGCAAAAGCATAAGAAATATAAAAAAAATTCAAAACATTCAAAAATTATAAATTTAGAAATCAAAACTTTCAAAAATATAAGAGAATGTATAACAAATAATCTTGTAGAAAAAAATATTTTAGAAGAAAAAAGGTATAAAACACCATAGAACAAAAAAATATTACCTATAAGGGGAAAATAAATGCATGTCTTGGATTTTCAATGAGGAATGTCATTATGTTAATAAATGCTCTAATAGGCTTCAACATAAAAAAGAATTGAAAAAGGAATTTTCACAAAAGCAAAAAATCTTAAAAAATTTTTTAAAATGGAAATAGAACTAATTGAGGAATAATTGAGGAATCAAATATAGATAATACTTATAGTATTTATCTATTAAAATAATCAAATAAAGAAATAACAGACTCGGTATATGAATGCTCATAATACTCTTCATCAGAAGATGATAATATTATAAATCCAAACAATATTTATATTAAGATAGAATTGAAATTTAAAGATTACACAAGTTACCATTTAGATGCATGTGTAGATACATGAGTTAATAAATGTAGCCAATAAATATATGTTCCTACACGAACTCTAGAAACAAGCATTAAAACATTTAACTATAAGAATTATTGACAATATTACGATAAATCTTAATAAAATTTTAAAAAATACAAATATGATGATATAATAAGAGAAATTTCATATTCCTATTATATATCAATAAAAAATAAGAGTTGATTTATTAATAAAAAATAATTTTTTAAACTTATAAAAAAAATTTACACTATTTATTAAAAAAATTGATTTATTAATAATTAATCATCAAAATAAGTCAAGAAGTTTCCATAGCTTCCTAAATCCTACTTTGCACTTTTATGGGATTTAAGGTATCTAACTACCTAAATATATTATTTTCGTGATAATTTGTTAAGTTTCATTTTTTATTTGATTAAGTATTTTCTAGTTTTAGACATCATATTTTAAATATATATTAATGTAATTTTAGTTTTTTTTTGTTCTTTCTAAAATAACTATATTATTTATGCATATATAATTAATACTCAAATTTTATATATTTTAAATGTTCAAATAGATTTCGTATCATTAAATTACAAATTTGTTTACTAATATAATCTCAATTTTTATCACCATATTTTTGAACGTTATTTTGAAATATTCTTAATTTTGACTTCTAAACAAATGCCCACGCGCTCCCCAATTTTGAACAATATTTGTAACAATTTTTTATATACCTCTTAATTTAAACATTTTATTTTGAATACATGTGTAAATAATGTGATAATGATGTGAATATTAGATAATGTAAAATAAAAAGGTAAGAAAAGAAAATAAAAGTGAAGGCCAGATCCAAAACTTTCGTCCTTGGTGAAATTTTGGACCCATTGTTGAGGCCCTTATATCCAGTATCCACTATAAAAAAGTTAGGCTTAGGTTTTCACATCTTGAAAGCTCAATAGGAATAACAATAAAAAAAAAAAAAAAAGATTGTACATTCTCATGGATTTATTATTATTAATATTTTTTTTTGCAATTTTCGTTCATTCTACAAAATTCCCAAATAAATACTGCAATATTTAATCACTAGTAGGGATGGGCACGGGGACGGGCGGGGACGGATTTGAATATAACCGTCCCCGAACCGAATTCTAAAATCTGTCCCCGACACCGCCCGAAAACCGTTGCAGTTCGGGGACAGTTTTTTACCCGCGGTTAACAGTTCGGGACAGTTATTGAAAAAAAAACCGAAAAAAACCGTTTTTCAAAATCCTATTCAATTGAGCCCCTTTTAGCAATACAATTCAACCAAACACAAATGGTTGAATTTATTATCTGAATTTATTATTTTGAGTTTATAATAAAAAAATTTAACATTTAATAATATATATTTCTATGAATCTAGATAACATTAAATACATATAATGATATAAACAAGAAACACAAGATATAAATAAAATATTATAAACTAATACAAATATTGAAATCTAATTAAATAAATAAAAACTTCTTTCTTCTAATTATTCATCAACTGTACGCATTTCCTGCAAAAATCAAATATATAAAATCACTTTTATTAACCAAAATAATAAATTGATTAATCAATAATGTAATTTTTTTACCTCAACATCATCTTCTGTAATATTAATAGTGGAAGCGGATGAACCAGGAGATAACATATCTGAATAAATTATAAAATATTTAAATACATAATTAAATAATTAATATATAATACATAAAACAAGTGTTAATAAAATATAATATGTATTAAATATATAAACTTATACCTTGTTTATGAATATTAGCCCATAACCAATCTTGAGTACACATCAAAGCTTCCAATGTGTTTTCTTTGAGTCTACTACGATGTTTGCTTACTACTCTACCACTTGTACTAAATGCAGATTAAAGCAAGCTGTGGTGACCGGAATAGCCAAGATATCTCTAGCCATATCATGCATTATTGGATACTTATGTTTATTACACTTCCACCATGACAATATATCAAACTCTTCATCCGAAATTTCTACATCAGCCTCCTCTAAATAAGAGTCTAACTCAGATTTCAAAGATCCAGCTTTATTTTGCATTAATTTCCATTGTTTATACTCATTTATACCACTAGGATTAAGAATACTAGTACCTTTTGAACTTTGAGATGTATTGGAACGTGTTGAAAATTCAATTTGTCGACTCTCTTCTAAAATTCGTTTATTTCGGTACATATTTATCAAATCATAACATTTTGTTCTCACCTTTTCAATTTCAAAAAAGGCATTCTCTCCATATATTCTTGGAAAATAGAATTCGAGATAATTCATCTTAAATCTAGGATCCAAAACAACTCCTATAGCCATGACAATATTAACTTCTTGCCAATACTTATCAAATTTTACAAGCATGTTTGACGCCATTCCCTTGACCAAATCATCCTCATCATTAATCCAATTATATAATGACAATTTGATGTCACAAATATGAGGAAATAACATGTTTATAGTGGGATAGTTCGAACCAGAAATCAATTCAGTAACCTTGTAAAATACTTCTAACTTATCACAAATTGTACTTGCCATTTTCCAATCCAATGCATCAGGAAGACTATTATAATTCTTATCCAATTATTTTAAACGAGGAAACACTTTCTCATAAAACAATGCATTTTTAAGCATTATAAAAGTAGAATTCCAACGAGTTTGACAATCAAGAGATAAATTCTTACAAGAAGACTTTATCTCTTGAGATGCAATCTTTTTAAATTTTTCCTCCCTCTTTTGTGTTGCTGTCCAATATGCAACACTATCTCTAACTTTAACAATGCATTGAGAAATTAGATTTAACCCATCTTTCACTACCAAGTTTAATATGTGACGACAACGCATGTGAAAAATATCTCCATACAATAACATTGAAGTTCTATCTAATGAATCTAACAGATCAGGTAGCATTGAATCATTAGTAGAACAATTATCTAAAGTTAAGGTTGAAATCTTACGATCAATGTTCCAATCCAAAAAGCAACTCATTAGTTCTTGACCAATAACTGCAGCATTGTGTGGAGCAGGAACATATATAAACCTACAAAAAATTATATAGTAACAATAAATTTTAATATACAATCATTTAATATGTCAAATCTCTAAAAAAATATTTAATAGGAATTGTATAAATTTTAACAATAAACTTAAAAATTACCTTATTATTTTACTATGCAAATACCAATTGTCATCAATGAAATGACAAGTTCTGACCATGAATCCTTTGTTCTGATTTCCAGACTTCCACATATCACTCGTGATTGCAACACGACTTTTATTGTTCTCCAACATATCCATCATTTTTTTTTCTCAACATCATAAATCTTTATAATGTCTCTCTTAACTGTCGCCCGAGAAATAGGCTTCCATATTGGTTGTAATGAATGTGAATATTCCCTAAATCCATGATGTTCTACAATACTAAGAGGATACTCGTGTAAAATTATCATCTTTGCACATTTATCACGAGAAACTTGAGAATCAAAATTCCAATGTCCTAATTCAATTCTATCCCTTTTTTTGTTAGGATTTAACAATGATTGACCGATACCCCTTTCTTGACGTTTGAATGGACAACATTTTGTATGTGCTTTCAAATGAGATGTCCCATTCCTTGTATCACCTCCTAACCGTTTTCCGCAATAATTACATATTGCCTTCCATATTCCATTAATTTTCTTCCTATCAAAATGAACCCATGCTTCAGACTTTAATTTAGCCTTCCCATCTTCTTCCTCACTACATTCATTTGATGGTTGACTTTGTGTATTTTCAGGTGAAGAGGTTGATGTAAGGAGAGGAACATTTGTATGTTGATCGGCACTTGAAGTTCCACCACTTGTTACCTCCACATTAAGTTCAATGTCATTTACTCCTTGAGATGATTGTGGTGAACAATTCTGAAAAAAATAACTTTCAAAATGTAAATTCATATGTAAAAAATATATACTTATACTTTCTATTATCTCAAGTTACCTTTTCAACATATTCATTTGTCATGATATTTAAAATCTCTCGATAGTCTTGATATGATAACCTCTAATGCCAGTGATCCTTATCCTGGAACGTGGCTGCACACTAAAACCAAAGAAGTGCGAGTAAGTAGCTTGAAGTAGCTTACAAAAGTAACAGTGTTTGAAAAAATAAAAAGGTAACACAGGTATTGGAAATAAGTGGCAGTAGATTACCATGCAAACTCCTTGAGTACTTCAAAGCAATTCCTGCAGTAGACACTGCTCCAATAGCACTCCCTGTAAGAGCAAAGTTTGTTGCTTCCCTAGCAGTCTTGAGCTGCAAAAGGTAAACAATAATAGTCAATAATTCCACTGCAAAAGTCTCACGATCTTGGCATACATTGGCTAAGGTTGAATGACTCAGTGAACAACTACCTAATAGACTATTGAAAATTGATAATGTAATTTGCTAAATTCAAGTAAGGACTAATTATGACATTAGATTGTACTTTGGCCTCTTTGTGATTAAATGTTCCAATCTTGATTTTATCAACTGGAAACTTAAAGCAAGTGATCTTATCATTTTTTACTCAATAAAAAATATAAAAATATATACAGACACATCATGCCTACTTGTACATAGGTGTTTTTGTTTTTAGGGGTGGGGGCGGAGGGAATTGTATGAGATGCTTTTAAAAAGTATTCCAACAAACTATGCCAACATAAACAAGAAACAGTATATTCCACAAGCTCATACGACCAGACATCAAAACACAGAAGTTGCAATCAGTTCATACGCAAAAGTGATAAATTGACAAGATAAGGCTCGATGGAAGTAAGAAGGAAAAATGAGTTATCTACTCTGCTTTAATGCGGATTAAAAGTAGACATTTTGATAGCAATTTCTCTAAGATTTTTATGATGCATAATTGAATAAAACACACATCAAATTTCCTTGCCATCAAAAGGCATAATATAGCTATAACTGTCTATGCACTGTAAACACATGAAAGCTACTAGCAGACAGCATAATCAATTGAGATACATGAGGCCATATCACCTAGATATAATAGACAATAATCTTTACCCCAATATCCAAATCAATAATAATGACAGAAGAATTAAATAAAACCATAAATTAGCACTAATTACAACTAAATTCCTCAACAAGCTTGGGGAAAAAAGAAAAGCCATCACAACTACCCGAATACATATATGTAACATCCAAATCAATAACCAACAAGGAACATCGAAAAACAAATCAATATGCATATACAGATCGAAAGAACTATAGAAAGCATCACATCAATGAAACCCAAAAGATAAAACCTAATTCTTCGACATCACGATTGATCTTCAGTTCTTCACCAACCTTTAGAAGAAATGAAAAGCGGACCACTCTTGATTCTTGAATACCTGCTAAATAGTACCAAATGTAAGAAAGCTTGATCTGGATTCTGGAGATGGAAGATTGGAATTTGGAAGGAAAATGAAAGAAAATGAGAGTAAGAAAAAAAAAGGAGGCACTGAGCCGCTGAGTAGGGATTATGATTTAGGTTATAAATTAGGTTAAAAATAAATAAATTTTAATTAATATATAATTTATTTAAATAAATATAATTAAATTCGGGTACGGACGGGTACGGTTTTTAGTATAACCGTAACCGAACCGTACCCGTGCATTTATGTTCAGTTTTTAGCCAAAACCGAACCCGTCTCCGAAAGTACACGGTTAAAAACCGAACCGTGGGTGCGGTTATCCGCGGATAACCGAACCCGCAGTTTTTTTGCCCATCCCTAATCACTAGGGATATGAGCCCTAATTCTATGAACTTTTAGTTTTTCGGGATATAAAACATTGTATACGCACGTAATTTGAAATTTTGTGAGATGTAAATATAATTTTTTTTACATGAATAACAGTTCTTTCGGGTGATGATGGTACATCTACATTTTTACTACAAACAATGTTATTTTTTCTCAAATTAAAAGAAATCTCAACTTCCCAACAATTTATATTGGTTCATTTATATGAATCTCAATTTTTACATTTGGTTCATTTATATGAATCTCAATTTTTACATTGCAGGTAATAATTTCTAACATTTTAATTGAGATATATAAAATTTAGAATTTGTTATTAATATAAGTGTTATTTATAATAAAAAATAAAATAGATAAAATAAAAGATCGATTATTATTAACAATCAAAAGCAAAATGGAAATAAATAAATGTAAATATTAGAAGACATATTTTAAATAAGAGTAAAAACATTGACTTATTAATAATATTTTTTTATTGATCGTTGAATTGAAAGTTCTAAACTATAATATTTTGTTATAAATTGTTAAATTTTAAATTGATTAGATTTAGGGTTACTTTATTTTTAAATTACACATTTTGATTATTAAACATGTTGTTTTTATTTTTTTTTATGTTAAGTAAAAATACTTACTATATTGAGTTTTTATTACAAAATTTGTGACAAAAAGTATTTTTATTTACTACATGCACCCACCTTTAATTTTATAAGAATATGGATGATCTAAGAAAACACTATAGTGGGAATATAATTCACATTTTCTCATTCTTTCTTCACGTTTTTTGGCCCTAGTTTGTACAAATAAGATGTAAGAATTTTTTCCAATCTTCTTTTCAGGTGGGGTTTACTATTATTCGAAAAATACATATACCTAAAATTTGAAATATATTTTAAAGAAAGTTGTGCAATTTTATAAATAAGTATAATATATAATTTAGCTACTGTATGGAAAAAAAATTAATATTAGTTGAGATTGTATTAGAAATTAACATGAGATATAATAATAATTATTCGCTGTACTATTAATTCGCGAAACACTAAACATATTCGCTTAGTTTAGGGAAGAAGGAAAAAAAAAAAAACCATAGCCAAAGGATTAGAATGAGACATATATCACATGAGTGAAGATTAACTTACGATCGGTAGAAAGTGAAAACTGAGAATCCATGACCTTTTCGCAAAAAGTTTTAGTAATGCAAAAGTAAGAGAATATAATATTAGTTGCAACTTTGAAGTTGGCCATTCAAAAGAGAATACTCCTAACCAATAATTAATAGATTGGACCCTCACCTTGGACATTTCGTAGAACCCATGAAAATGACAAACCTGATAAGAGTAATGTTAGTGAGCATCACTCTAGTGTCATGTTTCACATCACTGTTCCATCAGAATCCTCAAAATTAAGAGAGAAAAAAAAAATTTTAAAATTAAATCAATGGTTATGACATGAAACACTATTTTTTAAGTCATGGTACGTAGATAACATTTTTTGCGTGATAATATTGATATTTGCTCCTTTTTAACAAAAATGTAATGTCATTAGTCACGCATGACATTCGAACAGTTGCATCCATAGGCTTTTGTAGTTTGTATGAATTGATGGGTTAAAAGTGTTTCATCGTGTTATTCCTTCATTCATGATAGATTTTTTTCTTTTTTTCTTTTTTGGGTGTGTAATGTATGCATGGGTAAATAATGTACTCCAAGATGGAGCTGCTTTCAATATAATTCGGTAAATTTGGTACGAATTTGATATTAATTGCAACTATTTTATAACATGCTGGGAGTATTAATTTTGTCGATTGTATAACAATTAAAATATAAATCGTTTTCTCTTATAAAGATAATTATTTTGTAATTTTAACTAATCTTATTCCATTGGTCAGTGTATATATATTTTGAGGGGATGTTGCTGGGTTTTTAACCTAACGAACCAATTAATGCTTTGATAAGATGTTAATTTGGTAGGATTCATAAAAACTTTATACCAGCAAATCAATCCCAAAAATTAACTCAAGAGATTCATTTTTTTTTATTATTAATTATACTATAATATTATTTTTTTATCAATTTAAAACTTAATTTACTATCCACTAAGGATAAGTTATTAACATAGTTTACTATGCATTATTTTTAAGTCACTTACAATATTAAAAAGAAAAAAAAGTTAATAATAATAACTCACTTATACAATTACATAGATGTATCCATAATTGAATTAGAACTTAGAAATGACACAGTATTAATAAATTTTAAAAAAATTGTGTTGGAAAGGACGTTTGATTTATAGCCAATTGTGCTATACCATAATGCAAGGCTCTCTTTGAATTGAAAATTAATCAACATGTATTGATATTTTTAAGTTTTTTTAATTAAATTTTATGTCACAATTATTAAATTTGTTACAAATAAACCCATATAAGGTGATAAAGTTACAAATATATCTATAATTTTAAAGATTTAAATATATTATGAGTATATTTATAACTTTATAATGATTATAACATATTTAATAAAAATTGAATACTTTGAATATATAAAAGTAATAAATCCTTTATTTTTAAATTAAATTGATTATAATATGAATGATAATTTTAAAAGATTAAACTAATAGATAATATAATCATTTATAAATAATTTTATATTTAATTGTAAAGTTAGATCATATATATAATAAAAATAATATTATTATATAAAAAGATTGTCCTATCAAAAATGTACGTATAATATTATTATATAAAAAAATTATCCTACAAAAAAATCATATTTAATACGTATAAATTTGTAATTTTAAAATTATATATTTTATTTTTATTAATATGATATAATATTAAAAATAAATTTATGATGCAGTATCACACTCCTGATCACAACTTATGATGTAGTAGTTTAAATGTCAGAAGTCCTGTCCATATTCAAAAATTTATTTTGAGAAAGGGAACATAAGAAGAAGAAAACTTTAAGCATAAAAGCATGTGGTGATTAGAGACGGATGTATTTGATAATTAGGGATATGTGACACTTTTAATTTGATTAATAATAATAATAATAATAATAATAATGTGTAAAATTTTATAATTTTCATAAAAATTGGATTATATATAAAATTTAGCATCCCATCTCACTTTTATTTTAAGCTAATATTTCAAATATAAAATATTTTAAACATAAATTTAATGTATAAATTTAATTATTTTTTAATTAAAACCAAATAATTTTTTTATAAATAAACCTCATATTTTGATAATTTTTTAACTATAATATTTTAATTTATTACTTTTAAGTGGGAAATTTGTGTTACTAGTTGTTTATTTAATTGAAAATAACTTGTAGTCACTCTCCATATATCATACTATAATATTTTATTTATTTAATAAAAATAAAGAAATTTAAGTTTTTTTTTTTAAGTTGCTAGATCTCCACTGGTGGTGATCTCATGTTCCAAGCGTTTTTATTCAAATCCAATCATATACACCTTTTTTTTTTTTTAAGGGGAACTAATTAAGATATGTCTAACGAGAAATAAGGTTGTCTGTCTTAGTCTCTGACTTGTACTCATGTTAACTTGTATTTTATAGGTATTCATGGTACACCATAGCAAGCATACAAGTGGTTTGCCATCCAATCGTAGCTCCTTTTAATTATCAAAGAAAATGGCATCACATTAGCTTGGAAATGAATGTGGTCCATATATATAGCTCAACTGTCTTTTTTAAAAAATCCAATATTTATTTAAAGAGATTCATATGGTTGATTTCATTTCTTCACTCCTAACCATTATATCTATGAATATTTCTATAATAATAAATAAATAAATAAATAAAACAAAAAACTATCAAATAAATATATGCACAGCAATACCGGTCACTTAGGTTCTGAACAAAAAATAATAAAAATACTAGTCATTTGGGAAGTAATTCTTGTGATCACTTCCAATATGCAAAAGTTTTAAAATGACATTGAGGCAAAAAAGGAAGGGAAAAGAAAGTTCGAGAAGTACTTATAGAGCATTAGTATCAAACTATGACTAGGTTCGTTATAAGTGATGAAAAATAGTAATATTTTATGATTTTATTATACTTAAATATAATAAATAAGTTTAATTATAACATATTTATATCATTATTTATACAAATTTAAATATTCAAAATCACAAATATTTTTTATTGTATTTTAAATATTTTTAATTTTAAATATATAACTTGATAAATATATGAAAAATCATATATGAAACATTTAATTTGTAACCTATGAGTTAAAAAAAACATATAACTAGATTAAATTAGAAAAAAAGTAGATATATTTTGTAATTTATCCTATCTTTTTAATATGTGGTATACACTAATCTTATCTTCACTAAAATATCAACCTCCGTTATATATAATCACATTAGATGCTAGGTTTTGTAAGCTTTCGTATTACGATTTTTTAACAACCATTTTTAGTTTTTAAGTTTGGTATAACATTTAGGTTAGTCATTCCACAATCATGTACATATACATAGAAAAAATATTTGATTATAAAGATTATCGAAGTATTTGAAGAAGATAATGATAACCCATTTAGAGATATAGAATCATTTTTATTGTTATCTAATATATTTTGTATTTGAATTAACTTTTTTTAATTTAATTATAATTGGCTAATTATATAAATAAGATTTTAGTAATTTTTGCTTCTGTAATAATAGTTTTATTATTTGAATAAATACAACTTTTATTCATCTTTTATTCATGTTTTTGAAATATTTAATTATAAACAATGATAAATTAAATCTTAATTTATGATTAAATAAAATATTTTAGATTTAGGTAGTAGAAAAATCATCCGTGTTTAATCGTATATAGGTAAATGAGAGTTTAATTTAATTTTATTTATCAATTTCAAGTCCGATCAAGTAATTTATTGATTAAATGAGATTAAATTTAATGGTTAAAAAAATAACTTTAATTATAAATTAATGATATATCAAATCTTGATTTATAATTAAAAGAATATATTTAATTTAAAGTCTGATTAAGGAAGTTATTAATTAATTGAGATTCTTGATTTATATATTTTCTTCAAGTTTATCAATTAATTAATTTCAAGTTTGATCTATAAAATCATTGATTAATTAAAAATTGTATAAACTTGCCATGATGATGCGATTTAGCTTATTTTAAAGAATATAAAAAATTAATAAATATAACTCATTATTTAAATCATTTAATTTTTTATGTCTATAAAGGATTATGCTCGTTAAAATCTCATATTCATTAATCATTTTAAGTTCGACTATCGTTAATTTTATCATTTTAATTTATCTGTTTTCTTAAATATAATTTAATTTAAACTTTATGATTCTGTTTACTCATTAATAAATTGTTAAAGTGTTTAGAATTTATTTCTTTTTTAAACTAAATTAGAAAATAATTTAACTTTTTAAAATTATCATAATTTTTTGAGAGACGATTTTATGAATATACTTATCATTTATTATAAGTGATTCATGTACTTGTGAGGTTTTTATAAATATAAAATTTGACTATCAAATTTATATGCATTAATTTACATCTAGATCTTTAAATTTTTAAAACTTATAATTTAGTCCTTAAATTTTTAAAACTTCACACATAAATCTCTTAACTTTTAAATCGTATGATTTAGTTTTAAACTTTTAAAATTTGGTACATAGATTCTAAAATTTTAAATCAAAATATGTATTTTAATAGTAGAGTTAGAATTTATATGCAAAATTTTAAAAATTTAAAAATTAAATTATATATTTTAAAATTTTAAGGATTTATTTATAAAATTACTCAAAATTTAATACCTAATGGATTAGCCAACAAAAAAAAAGTCGGTTGTTAATAGCCCCATGTGTTAATTTTAGAAAAGAGAAAAATAGAAAGAAAAGAAAAAAAGGTGGTTTTTTATTTCTATTATAAGTTTCGGCCTTCAACGTTATAATTTATGAAAATATATCATTTTATAATTAATATATATATATATATATATATATATATATATTGATTTATATATGAATCAAGGTATACTTAAATAAACTTATTTATTAATTATCTAAATAATAATTATTTTTATTATTTAAATTAAGTATTACAATAAAAAAATGACATCTGACGTGATTATATTATTATCTTTTATAATATATTAAATTATATATAAATTAAATTATATTTAAATAAATTATTATTTATTTATTGATTAATTGTATGATTTTTATTTATATCATCTAAATAAGATAATTCAACTAAGAAAAATTACTTAACAATTGAAACAAATACTACAAGATATGAATCTCACTCTTAAGTATTGCAAATATGGATTCATGTATTAAGTCAATAACATGTTTATCTTATCAAATATATCTTAATTCATGTAAAAATCATGTAATTCATTTTTTAAAATTTTAATTACTTCAATGATTGAAAATGTTATCAAAATGTAACAAACAAATATAAATATCCTAAAAACCTCAAATTTAATTAGTATGTCTGTCTAATATTTTAAATCAAAAAATTAAAATTTCCTATGCTAAATACTTAACTACTATTAATTAGCTCCTAAAATTATAATAAATACACGTATTTTTAGTTAAATACATAAATTATTGAGTTCAAAGACTTCATTATTTATAATTGAATCACATTGTAAAATAATAATTTTTTAAAAATTAAATTAATTTTAAAAATTCATTATTTAAAATAAAAAAATATACATATACATCATTAAATATTATGGTTATATTATTTACTAAAATTTAATACTCAATTATTATTATTATATTATCTTATTTACTATACTTTTTTATAAATTTAATTTTTTTTATAAGTGATTTAAATATTTAATTAAAGTTATTGATTAAAATATGTTTTAATAATAAAAATAATAAATTAAAAAACCATGATATGACAATATATTGAAAAGAATAGCTAGGTCATTAACAAGAAGCTAGCAAGCAATCTAGACAAAAAAAAAAAATGAATAAGCAAGCAATCACATATATGTTCTCCTTTTAGTAAACATGGCATGTTAATTTTCTTCCAATCTGTCAGTGTTACTAATAGATCAATTAATGGATTTTAGTCAATATCTTCCACGCATGACCCAATACATATAATGATCCAAACTTCTTGTTCACTTTTGGTTCAGATTAGTTATTGGTATTTATTGGATGATCATATTCTTATAATACAATTTATTAATAATAATTTTATACTAAAATAGTAACATTAGATTATAATTAAATATAAAAATAAAATAATAAATTTACGTATTTTTATTTTGTTAATAATGAAATTGATTGTAGCCACGTCATTCTCATCAGGGTTTGAGATTATATAGCTCCTGCAACTTTAATGATAATAAACTTTGATACAGTAAAGTTTTAAGTGACTTTCGTTAATAATAAAAATATCTAATAAGTTTAATTTTTAAAAAATAAATACTTTTTAAGAGTAAAATTAAAAATTTATACCATTTAAATTCAAAAAAATTAAAAGAAAGAAAGAAAGAAACTGTTAAACCCCTCCTCCCTCCCCTCCCATGAGTAGCAAAAAAATCCAAGAAAAAACCAGTTAGTTCCCTCTAAAACAAAATAATGTAAACAATTTACAAATTTTACTCTTTCAAGAAGTAGTAAAAATGCTTCAAAGTACTTCAATTCCAATTCCAATTCAACAAATAATTGCATACTTACACGTATTTTTTATATATATATATTTATATGATGTAAAAATTATTTTTTTTTCATGTTCAAAAATATAGTGAATATATTTTTTTATAACTTAAAAACATATTTTTTTTAGAAATTCCTTGCAAATAATTACATAATATAAATTATTTTTACAAATAAATTTTTATTTTTAACCCTTTCACGTAATACATATATGTTATTTTGCATGTCCAAAAATTTAGTGAATAATTTTTTATAACTTAAAATATAAATTTGTTTAAAAGATATTAAAAATAAAATTATATAAATAACTAAGTTATAAAAAGTAAAAGAAAAAATAACATAAAAAATATCTTTTAAAGAAATAAAAATAAAATATATAAATAATTGAATTATATATAAATGAAATTTTAATTATAATTTGGCGGATAAGTTTTTTATTTTTTTCATTTTGAATTACATATTTAACCCATTAAATATTATTAAAATGAAAATAAAAAATATATTTATCTTAAATTATAATATTATTCTAATTAATTATAAAAAAATATCATTTTAATTAATAATTATTTACCGTAAAACATGTGAATTAATTTAATTGCAAAAGTCAGTGAAGACAAAAAGTAGCCATAATTATATTTTGAATTGACTAAAAAGGGCTCAGTCTAACATTAAGCACCCGTGACATCTCGGAGAGCCAAAAGCAGTACGAAATTAAAAATCCCATAAAAAATTAATACAATTATAAAGGCGTTCTATATATATAATCAATCTCCTTCATAAATAAATAATTAAAGTATATATTACTGAAAAATGATAACTTGTCTTTACTTTTAATCCATAGTCCTTAACTGGAATTTTATATACAAAAAGGAACTCAAGCTTCAGCTCTTAGAAACTGGAGCAGCTGGATGCTGTTGTTGTAATTGTTGATACATTGCAGCCATCCTACTGTAAGCATCCATGGTCATAGGCTGCATAAGATAACAATCCGACTTTAATTTAAGTGTTAAGTTTTTTTACGTTCAATTCTTATTTTAAACCTTAAACCGTTAGATAATTCTTGACAATCTCACATTGTTCAATCTTTTAAAGAAAATTACCCTCAAATTTTGTTTTAACAAAATATATATATATGACAATATGTCATGTGAAATTGTTAATGCATGGTACATCGAATATAATTTTATTTATTTATTGATATTAAAATTATGTTAATTAAGACTAATATCTTAAATTAGATTGTAATATAAAAATTGAATTATTATAAATTTGGTTCAAATTAATATAACTAGCTAGCTAGCTAGCTACCTGAGGTTGGCAGGCAAGGTATGCTGATAAGGGATCCGTTATTACAGCGGGTGCCGACGGAACTTGTACCCTGTCGTTGCGTCCATCCCACAAAGTTTGAGGCATGAAAGCACCAACTGTGGCAGGGTGAAGCATCGGCGAGATGCCAGTGATGTTAGTGCGACCAATTGTATTCATATCCATTCCCATTCCTATTCCCATACTCATTCCCATTCCAATAGGATTCATCATAGACATTTGAAGTTGTTGTTGCATGGTCATTGGCATCATCATATTCATGGCAGGTATGTTCATTCTACTAATCATTTGGATTTGAGCTTGTAATTGTTTCAGATACTCAATCACTTCATCCAGCATTGAAGCTTTATCGGTCTGTAAAAAAATAAAAAAAACATGGACATCAAAATTGACCCATTAATTTCAGAGAAAGCAGAGCATTTGGACCCTACCATTTGAAGAAATTTATGTCATGATTGTCTCCAATATCAACTCTCTTTGTCAAATATTTTGTGATATATATATACAATTGAGTGTGTGGACTCAATGAAATAAAAGAGCACATTTTTATTATCTTGTAATTATTTTCTGTCGTGTAAATTAAAATAAAAAACGTATCTTAATTTTAAATGAATCCAAGTGTTTAATCAGACAAAAATGGTGACCCAACTAAAACATGTAAACTAATGTGAACCACATATGTGCACGTCACCAACTATATGTGACATATCAAGTCATTAATTCCAGCTTACAATGGAATTTTCTTAGGATGTGTAATTATTTTTTATGGAGTACTTACAAACTAACTACACTATAGATTAATTCTGGAGTTAACTGAACGGGGATCTTTTTGCCCAAAATCAAACATGAAAAGTTGAAAAATAACACGAAATAAAATATGTAATCATATAAAAAGTATTTATATTTTTATTATTAAAAAAAATTAAATTCATCTTTAGTATAGATAGTAATTTAAAATTGAATTATGATGATCTTAGATTGTTTAATATTAAATTTTGTTTGTTATTTTTTAAATTTTTTAAATTTTATGTTATGTAAATAAATAAATAAATAAAAAGAAACAAACATATATGTGGGTATCAATGTGTGATGAGAGTGAGCCACAAGTGGGAACGATCATATTCATACCTTACTGGAATTTGGGACCAGCTTTTGCAATGTCTTCATCCTTTGGTTGATCTTATCTCTCCGCTTCTATTAAAAGTCAAAACTAAAATTAATTTCTTACACTCACTTTGGATAAAGTTAATAAAGGAAAATGGTTAGTATGCCTTTTTTTTTTTTTGAGTTTTTATTCCTAAATTATTTCAGTCATTATATTATCTAAACTTAATTAATGCAGTATGGGATATGTAACCCGAACCCAATGATTACCATTCGTATAAAATCTTGTAGTATTTTTTTTTTCATGGGTTGTCTCTTTCAAATGATGCAACAAGACTTATTTCCTGAAAAATATGAAATTAGGCGATAATTATTGTTAAAAAAATTAACATATAATTAATTCACTTCAAATGCATACGTAAATAAATTATTTTAAAACTTTACTCTTTTAAGTATTAAAACAAAGTGACATCTAAGTAAAAAATTTTATTTTCTAATAATTTAATTATTTTAATTCAATAAAAATAAATTTTATAACCTGTTTTCAATAAAAAGAATTAAGTTAAATATTATTTAAATATGTAAGAATGGATATTTACTTATATTTGTATAACTTTTCCTCTTCTTAATGTTTCTTTTATTTATTTTCAATCAGTTAAAAAAAATTAACGTGGAGATATGGAATTAAATGTTAATTTCATTATATATATTTAGCATTTGTGGGACATTATTCACACTGACATCAAATTTATTTCAACACTAAGAAGTTTTGAAGAGGTCAAATATATATATGAGATTTGAGTTTTATAAATATATATAGGAAGCACGAGTAAGTAAATAGTAATAATAAAAGAGAGAGACAAAAAGAAACAGAAGTAGTACTCGTTCGGATTGATTATGTATTGCAGCTGCCCTGCTTCTTTTGGTGGATACAGAAGATTTCCCATTCATGTCTTTCTTCTTTTCCTCCTCATCATCGCCTCTTTCTCTCTGCAATCAGATTATAACTAATATTTAATTAAATGCTAATTCAACTAATTAATCACATTTAATTTCATTCACTAATTACATACATACATTTTAAAATAACAACAACAATAATAATAATAATTAATTACCTGTGGCCTACTGTGACAAACAGAATCGTGATCATCAGCTTTATTACATGGCATGCCAGAGCTAGTATTATCAGGCGAACCAAAAGAAGAAGTGAAACAAACTCCCAAATCCCTATCACATGTATCAAAAGTAACCTGTTGGCTATCTCTCCCAAACGTAGCACTAGCAGTACTCGCACTAGGCTCAGACCTGTTGCTCCGCTCGGGTCCCATGTTTGGGACCCGACTCAACCTACCCCTTTTCTCTGAAGTAGTACTACGGATCATAACATCTTCTTCACACGATCCAACATGAGTGGAAGACCCAGGACCACCTGGAACCGAGTAGTCTATGACAAAACTCGTGCTTGTTATGGGATCTGGGTTACCGGGTCGGTTAGTAGTGTTAGGGACAAGAGCGTCCATAGTCATTGTTTTAGTGACTGAAGGTGTATTTGCTGCGGGGATGGCTCGATGGTGATCAAACAAGGGTCTTATTTCATCATGAGCACCACGAGTAGTTGAATTTTTGTGTAAAGGGGGTTTGGATGTTGGTGTGAGTACACCAGTGGCAAAATTGACTATGGACTCGAGTGTCCCAGTACTGCCGGTTTGGGTTTTGTCCCAAGCCAGCGTATACTTAGAAGAAGGAATTTGGGTTTGGTTAGTCAAAGGTTTTGAGGGAACTCTAGGGGTACCTAAACCATGCATGGCTAACTGGCCGTTTTCCCATGTTAGCTCTGCAACCTCGTAGTCTAACCTGTATGACATAAAAAAATAAAAATAATAAAGATTAAAATTAAGATTGAATTGAATTGAATTGAATATAAAAATAAAGGAAATGAAATATTAATTGTTGAGATCTGAATAACCTCGTAGGAGTATGATCATCTGAATTAGTCCAACTGGGAACGCACTGATTCATTTTCAAATATTGAAAGAGAGAGGATTTCAAAGATAGAACAGAAGGTTTGTAATTGATGATAGTCTAGTCTTTGTGTGTGTACATTTATGAGAGAGAGCTAGTGTAGCTTAGTAGAAGAGAGAATATATTAATGATATATATATATATATATATATATATATATATATATATATATATATATATATATATATATATATATATATCGTTTTGCATGATCTTATTTTAATGGCATTATGGCATACTCTTATGTTAATTTGGTGTGATGTTTATTACCCTCAACTATAAGACATTTAAAAGTTGGATATTTTAGTAAGGAAATGTAAATGGACAGGAATTATTATACTATTACGATTTTTTTCTTTTTTTCTTTTTCATTGACTAATTTTTGTGTTTTCAACTAAGTCTTATTATATGAGATGAGTTATCACTCAATCTAACATAAAAATATATAATTATTTTAATTTAAACAGCATATCAAATTACAGTATCACCTCACATACAATTAAATAATGCAATTGTATTAAGCTCATATGGTTATTATACTCTTATGATTGGAATATACTAAAGGTGTTAATGCGTGTGGCAAGAATCAAGAATTGAAAAATAAAGAAGTCACATTTGGATCAAAATTGTGCCAACTACCAAAACTCATTATGTTTTTCTTATTTATGCGTACAAATATTGGAACTCATTAAAGAGTAATTCTACGTACATATCCAACTATATTAATATCTTAATTATATATTTTTTATCTTTTTTTTTATTTTTATTCTTTGAGCTTTATGTTCATAGAACATTAATAACTTTTTTTCATGATATTTTTAATCTTTAAATACATATTTTTATACTTTTTGATTGATTTTAATATCTTTTCTTCTTATTCATTTTACATCCTTTTCCATCTTATTCATTTTACATCCTTTTTCATCTTATTTTTTTTATATGAATAATGCATTTTTATTGTGATGATATCTATTTACTTAACTCAATCTAATAGATTATTCTTATTCATTTTACATCCTTTTCCATCTCATCTCATTTTTTTATATGAATAATGATTTTTTATTGTGATGATATCTATTTACTTAACTCAATCTAATAGATTATTATTATTATTATTATTATTATTATTATTATTATTATTATTATTATTATTATTATTATTATTAAATAATCTTAATATATATTTTAAATAGAACAGTTATATTTAATTAAATGGAACAGTTATATTTAATTAAATATAACAGTATAGAATTACTCTTAATAATAATAATTGAACGGGGGACCCTTGTGCATACAGACAGAGTTTTGAGGTTCCCGAACCTGGAGTATTAATTTTTAGCACAAAATGGTAAAAGTCCACGCGCGGGAAAAACTTAAAAGTTTGGTACTGATGCTCCAGGACGTTGCCAAGTCAATATTCTGAGTGTGAGTATGAGAGTATGTACTTGAGAGGGTGAATATATAGGAAGGGAGGTAAAAATAAGAAGTGAATGGAACCGTAATACATGAATGAGTTTATATATTAATTTTTTATAAAGAGTACACATGCATTATTCAATATTCCATGAATAAATATTTAAAGAGGAGTATTGAAAAACATTTCCATCTATCGTACACGTGGTGCTGTGAATGTCTCGTGTTCACCCTTCCACTCGTCGCTCCCTCGCTTGCACATCGTATTGAATGCACAACTGTTTAGAGTATAAGAAAATCGCACACATTGTTTCGCACAAAAAATTGCATTTCATCTAATTTTATTTTAAAATAAAATTAAAAATATTATTTTATATACTTTAAATTAATTAATATATTTTAAACATATTATATATATATATATAATATATATATTGATATTTTATATATTTTAATTATTTTGCTTTAAATATTTACCAATTTATAATGATAATATTCAATTAGATTCTACTTGAGTTAAAAAATAACAAAAAATAATATGTAATTTGATTTAACTTATTTTTTTTAATAAAATTTAAAATTGTTAAAAAATAATTAGTATAAAAAATGTAACATTAATGTGATTTAAATGTATAATTTTTTTTAAATTGACCGATATAATTAATTTATCAAAATAAAGTGATCAAATTATCACACTAACTAAACTTGTTTGAAAAATAGGGTTTATAATAGGAGGTCCGACCTCTAAATAGTACTCATGTTTTAGTTTTGATATCTCAATTACCTCATCTTTTAAAATGATTCCAATTTAGTATCTATATTATTCAAAAGTTTTAATTTTTTTTTAATTAGAATAATGATGTCAATTTAATTGAAGATTTTTCGCATGAAACTTCAATATGCTTTAAGTGAAGGGTATTTTTATGTTTTAATTTATTTCCTACAAATTATTTTGAAAAAAAAACAAAAATAACATATATAAAATTTATAATCACAAAATAACATCCATTATATCTAATTTATATATTTTTAATATTAAAAAAATTTCACCAATTCAAATTGAAAGTTATCAGTTAAACGTTATTTAAATTAAATTATAATCATTTTGATCTATTTATTATTGAATTATATCTAATTTAACTCTATTTAATTTAAATAATTATGTTAACTTAATTTTGGAGAATTTTCATTTATGTAGTTACCATAAATTTTCCAACCCCATGGGTAGACATTTTTTTATTTTTTGGAAACGACTTGGTCAATCGAATTCAATACTCAATTTAACCTACACTATTATTTATAGATTGGTTTTATCTATTGTAAATTCAAAATTTTTTAAAATTAATTATATATATATACAGTATAACTTCTATTATATTTTAATATTTCTCATTTATTTTTAAATTATATTCTATTATGGGTTGATTATTCTAGTATAAATCTTTGGTTACTATACACAGAATAATTATATTATGTACTAAATTTTACATTTTACATTTTAAATTTTATTATAATTATAATATTTATACTTATATTACATTTTTATTATATTTTATATTTTTCTTAAAGTATTATTTTATTATAGGTTGGTTAGTCCAATGAAAACATTTAATTCTTAACTTCTTCTAGTAGAAAAGTTATATTGTGAGTTAATTTTCAATAAAAAAAATTAAAATTTAAAACCATAAAATCAATGGCCCTTTAAAATGATTTTGTATCAATGGCCCTTTAAAATAATTTTGTAGGTCATTTTTTTGGGGTCAAAAGTTTGATAAAGTTTTGGTCTTTATAAAACTATCGAGATATAATTGATTTATAAAATATATCTGTTTGGGCTTAAGGAATGACCTGACGTCAGCCCTAATCCTGAGACATCAGCCCAAGCCTTAAGACGCTAGCCCAAGTTTTAAGTGTATTTTGCTTTACTCTCATACTTTTCTAACACGTTGTGACGTGTATGTCTTATGTAATCGATACTTGTACATGTTAAACTTTATATATATATGGACTCCTTAAGAGATCCACACATTCCATTAATTATTTTGATTTCTTTCTAATTTCTCTCTATGTAAGTCGGGCCAATCCCAACAATATCAATAACCAACCAAAAACAAATGCATCCAGTTTATAAGTACGAATAATGGTACTATTTGGAATTAGTTTTTATTATTAAAAAATATATAATTCATATAAACTTTAACATGTATCAAAACTTAAGTAGATTAATGAGCTAAAAAAAATCTACCTCCTTAAAAAAGATAAAATATATTCGCTTTGCAAAAAAATGAGAAAAGAATAAGGCAATTGATGAGATAAAAAGTATAATATAATAAAATAATATATATTGAAAAATATAATACATAAATTTTGTAAAAAATAAAATATAAATAAATAAATATATGCATGCAAAAAAATAATAAAAGGATGAAATTTCTTATAAATCTTTTAGATTAAGTTATTTATATTGTTTAGTCTCTCATATTAGAAATTCTGTAATTTAGTTCATTGACTTTGTAAAAATAAAAAATTGAGAAAAAATTATATTATTTTAATGATTGTTTATTTAATATATCATTATTTCCTATCAAATAATTAAAATGCATTCAAAATATGAGTATTTAACAAGGATAAAAGTGAAATTAAATATGAAATAGTTTAAGAAAAATAAATAATAATAAAATTTAAACAAAAAATTATTTAAATATATTTTTTAATTTTAATAAAAATTAAAAAGTAATAAAATATTAAAATAAAAGAACGACAATTAAAAAATATTAAAAATGAACATTTTTTAAACTTTTTTATATTAATTATGATTTTATCATTATTAAATACTTATGTTTCAATCACGTTTAATAACTTGACATAAAATATAATATTTTAATAAAAAATATTAAAATCATATAAATTTTTCTTAATTAATATTTTCTTATATAATAAAAAACTAAATAGTACAGTTTCTAATAAAAAGACTAAGCGATATAAATGATTTAATATAATAAAATTTTATGATATTTTTCTCAAAATAATAATAACACAATAGATGAAATAAAATTAAAAAAATACATTGAAAATACAATAATGGGTCAAATTATCCACATTTTAAAAGAAGGTTAGAATATAAAAATAATATACATTATTATCTTTAGGTTAGTTTTTGAGATTGGAGTACCTTAAGAATTAGGTGTTTGTTTGTGTAATATCTCTATTGTATGTAATAAAATATTTAAGTCCCTTTCTTTATCTTGTAGTTTTAAGTATTTTTTTGAATTTATCGATCTAATATTTCTTTTAAAAAATAAATGTGATTTTTAAGTATTTTAACTCTTAATTTCATATTAGTAAGATCAAGTGGTGGAGTTAGATTGATTTTTAAGTATGTAAGTTCTTAGTTTATTATAGCAAGGTTAAGTGGTGAAGTTATGTGTATGTCAATGAAATTATGTGAATAATGTATTATATCTATTGTATAATAAAATATTTAATTTTGTTATATTAGAATTTTAATTATTTTATTACATTAGTTGATTTTTTAATTTTTTTAAATTAAAAAAAATGACATAAGAAAAACTTTCACGATGAGACTTATCCCATATATTTTCTTCTTGTGCCACGATAACAGATAAACAAAAGCAAAAATAATTGTACAAGATCGAACTTAAGAGAAAAACATTATAAGAAAACGAAGATAATTATATAATCATTATTAATTTTCATACTATAACTTTTTTTAAAATCAAAAGTTATTAGTTTAATTTAACTCTTGGAAAAAATAGAGGTTACTTTTATAGCTGTCATTATTAATAATATAAATTACAAATAATATATGATATATATCAAATAGGATTTAAATTCACAACTTCAATATTATAATTTTTTCAAAAAAAAAACTTTAAAATTATAAATCATCACATTTACCATTACAAATATTTTAGTGTCATGAATTTTAATTATTTTGATTCTAGTTTCTATGAGTTATTCGTTTTGATTTATATACTTCTACCTATAATAGTTATTAATATTTATCTAGATTTTCTTTTCTAATTAACCATTCACGAAGTAAAACTTGTTCTATCTAATTATTTTTATTAATAGTTTTTATGAGTAAATCAAAACATCAAAGGAAAATTCTATGATTATCATAAAAAAAATATATAATTTAGGCAAAAATATAAATGATTTAATATTTTACTATTTTACTACATTTTTCACATTTTATTTTACTTAAGACTAATTATTGGATTTTTTTAGGAATTTCTTTTGAAATTAATTTTTTTAATATATTTAATTTTTTTTATAAATAACATTTAGTACGATTAAGACATAATTATATATTTATATATATAATAATTCGTTTTGGATTAGGATACCTATGTCCATAAGGTACACTTACATGATACATTCACACGAGGTGGTTTGACTATACGAGGTGTGTTACATATGGGATGTAGTACATGAATAGCTTTAGGTGTATGACCCAAACGGGGTACCCGTGGTACAAGAATTGGTAAAGGAACAAGAAAACATGAATTGTATAGATACATAGACGTGACCTTAATATGTGGTAACAATTTGATTGTAAGTCAGATATGGTCATTTCAGTGAGGTGTAGATATCCGAGGGTGATGGTATCTATATATGGATCTATATGACCCATTATAGGAATTTGATTATCTCTAATATCTCTCTAAATCTGTAGCACTTTGTAATTCTCTCTAAATAATTAGCGTCCACTATGAGACCTTAAATTTTTCAATTCATACTAAGGATTTGAGACTTTCCATTTAAAATCAGGAGAATCACATCGTGCAATAGGAAAAGTCAGAGCAATCAACATGGTTAGCCACCACACCATGTCTAGTTCAAAAAGAAGCATGAACCAGAACAATTTCAAGCACCTCGTGCATCAAGTTCCTAGAAGTGATCCTCATGAACATATAACTCACCATGCAACTCATCTCACACCACACTATGGATTGAGGTACAATTCCATTCAACCATCAACCCTAGAAATTAAGAGATTAAAGGTTACAAAGATAATCCCATGTTATGCTAGTTCAATGAGTGTTAGTTTTTAGGATGCATCCTTAGAAAGAGAGCCATGGAAAAACTCTAACAAGTTGGGGAGTTGTAACAAGTTTTCATCAAATCGTAAAATGGAAATTAAGGAATTACAAAAATGTTTACTACAAGAAAGCTATTCAAAATAGGGTACCTCGCTACTTCCTACTAGCAAGGTACCTCTTATCAACATGCACCTCATCCTAGTGAGATACCTCCTACCAATGCGGTATCTCATGTTAACTAGGTAAATCTTTCCGTTGATATACCTTATATTAACAAAACATATGTTATTAACGAGATATATTCTCCTAGTAAGTATCTCTTATCAACAAATACCTCTTTTTAGTGAGACACTTTTTTTTCAACAAGGTAAGTATCTCATAGAGGTATCTCTTACCAATGCGATACCTCATTTAAACTAGTCACATCCTTCTGACGAGTTATCTCTTATCAACAAGGTACCTCTTATCAACAAGGTATCTCTTATTAACGAGGTACATCTTCCCAATGAGTACCCCTTGTTAACAAAGTATCTACTCCTAACGAGGTACCTCTTATAAAAAAAAGTATCTCTTACCAACAAGGTACCTCTTACTAACGATATACCTCTTATCAACAAGGTACCTTCTACCAATGAGGTATCTCTTATCAATAAGATATCTCCTTCAAGTGAGGTACCTCTTATGAACATAGCACCTACTTCTAGTGAGATACCTCTTATCAACAAAATACCTCATCTAAGTGAAGTACCTCTTATCAACAAAATATCTTCTAACAATTAGGTATCTCTGAGCAAGAAGGTACCCCTATCAACAAGACACCTTTTATTATTAAGTTATCTCCTTCCAGTGAGGTACCTCCTACCAATAAGGTACCTTTTATCAATAAGGTACCTTATACTAGTGAGACACCTCCTATTATTGAAGTACCACTTACCAACAAGGTACTTCTTATCAACAAAATACCTCCTCTAAGTGAGGTCTCTCTTATCAACGAGGTACCTCTTAAAAACAAGATATCTTCTCCTAATAAGGTACCTCTTATGAACAAACACCTCCTTCTAGTGTGGTACCATTTATCAACAAAGTATCTCTTACCAACGAGGTACCTTTTATCATTTAGGTACTCTTTACCAATAAGGCATCTTTTATTAATGAGTTACCTCCTCCCAGTGAGATACCTCTTATCAATGAGGTATCTCTTATCAGTGAGTACATCTTATCAATAAGGTGCCTTATACTAATGAGGTTCCTTTTATTAATGAGTTATTTTCTCCCAATGAGATACCTTTTATCAGCAAGGTACCTCTTTCTAGTGAGGCACTTCTTATCTATAAGGTCCACCATCCCAATAATTACCTCTTATCGATGAGTTACATCTTATCAATAAAGCACCTCTTATCAATGAGGTATATCCTCCCAATGAGTACCTCTTATCAATAAAGTAACTCCTACCAATGAGATGCCTCTTATCAATAAGATACTTCTTTATGTGAAATACCTTTTATCAACAAAAGTATCCCCTCCCAATAAGATACCTCTTATCAACAAAGTACCTCCTACTAATATGGTACCTCAAGACAACAAGGTATCGCCTCTTAATGAGGTATTTCATACTAGTGAGGTATCTCTTATCACCAAGGTATCTCCTCCCAAAATTATGGGAAAAGATCTAAGAGTAAAGGAATGTTTCAACGTGCCTCTTCACCCCTTGCTTTTGGCACCCCACAAGGGTGGTAGAAAAGATGTAAAAGTTGGAGAATTCGTAATAAAAAAGATATGATCGATAGATTTTAGTAATATTTTTGCTTGTATTTTTTGTCAAACAAAAACAACCGTATTATCAAGATTAATGACTACTTGACAAACTATGTATTCCTAATTTGGAGTGAGAAGACTAAACATTCCCCGTCTACTAGGATGCGAGTGTAAAAGACATATGTGCAAATGCCTAGCCTTAGGAAGAAGAATTTCACTATTGAAGAATTGATCTCATGAAAAAATAACATTAAAACACTTTAGTATGGAGGGCAAGGTTAAAGAGACCCCCCTTTAGGGATGCACGAATAAAAGGCATATGGCCCATCGTAGGGAATTGTCGTGAGTTTATAAATATGAACCTCCTCTTTAAGTCAAAAAGTATAAATAAATAATTGATTTTCCTACTTATCCTTACCACCTATTTTGAATAAAATAACACAATAAATTCCTAGTATGAAGGAAGAGACCAAATAGACCCTCCATTTGGAAAGCGGGTATAAAAGATGTGTTGTCCATCCTAAGTAACAGTCTTGAGTTCATATAAACTTCCTCTTATTAAAAAAAAGAAGAAGAAGTGATGACCTAAGTATGCAGAAGTAGACCAAATGGTCCCTCAAGTTGATATATGTGTATGTGTGGCAAGAGTCACCCAAACAAAGCATGTCGTGATTTTTCTTAAATGTGAGCTAAAATTTTACTAAAAATGACCTAAAATTTCCTCAAATATGGAATGGAATTACTCAAATGAGGGTTGAAATTCTTCAAACGAATGTAACTTTTATGTGAAAATTTAGAAGTTAAGCTCTCTTGTTGGAAATGAATTGAATGGAGGGCCAAGGCTCCTAATATACTAAGTGGGGGATCTGAATTAGCAAGAGGAAGCTGAAAGGTTTATAACATAAGAATTTGAAAGATTGCACCCCCAAAGTATTGTAACTACTTACTTAAATGACATGTTTTAGAAATAATAGGATTCTTTCATCTTGCTTCAATATAAAAGAATGGGTAACTTAATGTATGAGCATCTTAGACCAAGGTACCTCATGATCATGAAGTACCTACACACGCAATGCGATGTACTGTAGGTGCATGAGGTGCATTAGGTACCTATTAATATACCCCGAGAAGAGTGGTTCTTTTAATCTTGCTTCAAGATAAAAGAATGTGGGATTTAATGTTTGGGTGTTTCAGACCAAGATACCCCATATCCACGAGGTACACTCACACAAGGTGTTATATGTTGTATGTGAATATGAGTAGATTTACACATGGTGGTTTGAGTACATGAGGTGTATGATATTTATAAGGTGTGTCACACACGAAATGTACCGATACATAAGGAGCTTTAGGTGTATGTAGCTAATAGGGTACATGATGTACAAGAACTAGTAAGGGGACATGAAGACATGAATTGTAGAAATATATGAATGTGACCACATTATGTGGTAGTGATCTAATTACAAGTCAGATATAGTCATTCTAACAAGGTACTAATACGAAGAGGTGATGGTGTCTATATATGAGGACATATGTGACTCATTATAGGGTTCTTACTCTCTATCTAATCTATTTTTAAATCATGTAGCATTTTATAATTCTCTCTAAATAAAAATAATTACAAATTTTATCTTAATATCAAGTGAGATGACACATTATTATTTGTTCTTGAGGAAAATCATAAATCATATATGTTAGCATCGTGTATATAAGAACTAATTAAAAAATTGGTGCTTTTATAAAGACCTTTTCTAATACGATACATTTATTACTATTTTTTACATTGAATTATATATACTTTTGTACCAATATTCATATTTTTTAACACTTTTATATTTTATATTTAATTTCACTTTTTAAATCAACTTGTATAATTTTACTAGTAGAGTACATGTAAACAAAATGTTCATATAAACAAATTATAGTATTGTTACACAAATAAGTATATAAAGTAAAATTTTCATTTATTTTAATCAAATGGTTCATTGAATCAAGGAGAATCATGTAATAGGTTAAGAGCTTGGAATGGTCATGAGATGGACATGAATAGTTATACTAATAACCATAATTATTTCATATCAATTTTGAGTACATTTGAGTGATAACTATTGATTAGGAATGGGTAACAGTTTTTTTACAATTTAACCACGTTTTTTATTTCTTAATATTTATTAAGAAATATATTTAATTTAAAAAATTAAATGTTAATATAATTTTTATTCTATTACATTATTTAAACTATTGATACTAAATTTCATATTTTAACTATTTATCACATGTTTTTAAGTAAAATAAAAATATAAAACTAAGAATAAATAAAATTCAATATAATTATTCTAAGTATTGGATGTTTATTATTAAAAGTATATTTTTTTATGTATTTATATGTATATAAAAATAACAATATTAGTATATATTCTATTTCAATTAAGCACTTATTTGTTATTATATAATCATATTCGTCTCACATTTTATCAATTAGGGTTATTTAAGGAGAAAATTATTGAATTTTTTTTTTTGTAGATAATTATAATTTTAACTATTTACATTTAAAATGACCATCCATGATAAGAGCTAATTAAAAATATCTTTGTCACTTTTGATACATCTCAACTTATATAAATGACTTTGTTATTAAAAAAGAAGAATTGTTTTTTATGGTATACACGGTATGATTCACATCCCTATCATTATGAATTCAAGTTCAAATTATATCAATGTAATATTTCTTTTATTTAATTAAAAAAATGCATAAGTATCCTCTAAAAAAACTTAAATGAATGATTTTGTTTTTTTTCCTACAAATAAAAGTCCATTTCATTCAATAAAAAAGTACATTGAAGAGTACAGTTTATAAATAAACTTACTACTATCAAAAAGCTAACCAATAAGAAGATACGAAAGCATTAAAAAAAATATCAGATAATAATCTAAACAATAAAATAAGCATCAAAATAAATAGAGATGTACTCCTTATGTAAGCTTTCGTATTCTTTTGAACTCTTTTACTTATTTAGTTACTAAAGAAATCAACTAAGTTGGCATCAAACTTAAATACAAAATTGTTGCGAGCTTTCTAAATTTTTTAGATGATAACCGACCACAATCTGAAAGAATATTAATTTGTAATTAATTTGATGATTTAACTTATCAAGAAAAGAGGAAAAGCTAATTAAAGTAAATTTCATTTCAAATGCTAGCTTCGAGGGGAGATTTTCGACACACATAAACGATAATCTGACATTCAAAAAATAAATGATCAACATTTTTCGGTCTTAATTTACAAAGGATAAATCACTGGGCAACATTGTATTCCCCTATAAACCAAATTCTCTCTCACTGTAATTGCATTATAGAAACATAACCATAAAAAATCCTTTAAAAAATGCTTAAAGCTTGCAAATTCTAAATTCTATTCCAAACCTCTAAAGAAATATATCCTAAAGTAAAATTACGATTAACACTGCCAAAAATATTATCATAAACATGAAGTTATTTTAGTCATAAAATAATTTGTTTTAACTGGGTAGCCATTAGCAAAACTATAGTGTCAAACCAATCTATCATTGTCCTTGAAAGCTAGCTAGATTCAAAAAAGGCTCAAAATCCACATCCTAAAAATAATTTTGAACTCTTTGCACATCCTAAATAGATAAATCATTTTAAACCTTTAACTATTAAGAAAGAAGAGGACGTCTTGTAATAAGTTTAGAGATTAGTTAGCATAATAGTCACAATTCTTTCTAGATTAGTATATTATTATGATCTCCAACCTCCCACTAAACACGAGCTTCAATAATATTTCTATTTAATGGAATGACTTTGCTATTTCTCAAAAAAGAAGCATAACGTACCTGTTATCAAAGGTGAAAGATATACACTGTAATAACTAGAACTTAATTATCCGACAAAATATCTCTTTCCATTAAGATAAGAAAAAAAAAAACCTCAATTGCATGGAAGGGATCCATAACTACAGCCCAAATGATGTTGAGTCGGCTTTTCCCACGTGATTAAAGCCCAATTAAACTGCATCCATGGAGCTGCTTTTAAACCCATAACTCTTACCTTCCAATCATATTAAATACACATAAATTTATACAAATTATTTATATCACGACAAATAATATAATTATTTTAAAAAATTAAAAAATAATTTATTTTTCATATAATTTTTTTATGTGACATGATATAAATAGTTTGAGTATAAAATTTTATTCAAATTTATGTTTTTGCATTTTGTTCTTACGTTATTAGCCCGCATATTATAACGATTTGGTGAGAAGAGTTACGAAGCTTCGTTAGAGAAAAGTTGTCACGTTTTGAACAAGATTGTTTCATATGTTTAATTTTAACACAAAGACAATGGATTATTAATATTACGTGGGATTTAAATATTAAGGATACTTTTTTATATTCTTATCTTCAGACTATTTCATTTAATTATTTTGCATGTGTTAATGTTCATTAAAATAAAGTTTAAATTTTTAAAAATATCATTTGATAATGATCAAGAAATTGAAATAATGTATTAAAGAGTATAGCTAGCATTTTTTGTTATATAGTATTTTAGATTATGGGTAGATGCTTGTTAATAACTTTTTGTTAATTTTTTATCTCATGTTTTTAATTTTTATTTTTTAGTCAATTATCTGATTTTATGATTATAGATTATAAACATTAAAAAATAAAAAAATAAAATTATTTTTCAGAAATGAAATTCTTTCAGCTTGTACTTAACAAAAGCATCCCAAATTTGCAAGATTGCTCGCGTGAGACAAAGTTAATATCTTTATTCTCTTTAAGTTTAAATGACACTCTCACTTTATTGTGAATCATTTTGCAGTCATTAGTTTTAGATGAGTGATATCTAATGAAGTGACATGTGAATTGTTAATCTGATCTAAAGTTATAATATTAGTAGATGAAAGTTGATATTTTCATACTTATTTTTATTATTATTATGATTATATAAATATATTATTTTATTTTTATAATTAATTATATTTTAACATTATTATTATTATTATTAAATAAAATTATGATATTAAAAATATATTATGAAACATCCATATATATTTAGTTTTAGCAACTCCTACCTACTAAAGAAAGATCACGATAATTTTTAAAACTAATGTAAGAAATCACAATAATCTTTTAGAGCCAATCTTTCTGTAAACGTTAGTAACTTTTTTCTTTTTTGTTCCTTCATCTTTTCTGAAATTTTCAAGAAATTATTTAACTTTCTACCAAATATAATTTTTTTTCTCTAATAATCCCATATATTTATTTTAAACTTATATATATATATATATATATATATATATATATATATTCTTCTTCTAATTATTTATTATTTTATATAAAAACATATATTTATATTAGTCTTTTCTCATTTAAATATTTATTTATGGTAATTTATATCTATTTATTTTTGTAAAATTTATATTTTTTTATCCATCTAAATCTTTATCTAAATTTATAGTGTCAAAAATTATGAGTATTATAATATGATATAAATATTTTATTTTTTAATATAACAATCAAATAATTTATTTAATAACTGTACAATAAAATAAAAATAAAAACTTAAATTTTTATCAAGAATATTTTTAATTTTAATTTAATAATTTTATTGTTAATATATTTATATCCATGATTTTTTATTTACATTGATATTTAATAAAAATTTATTTATAAAAGAAAGAAAAAAAGTGAAAAGAAAGGGCGGAGTAATCACAAATTCACAATACATGTATGGTATTCCACCACGTAATCCAATGTATTCATATCCCTACGCGTGGCTTTTTTCTATTTGTCAAAAGTTTTACACGTTTCTTGCTCCACCAAACAATTTCCTTTATCTTCAACAACAACAAAAAAAAAAATTCCTTTATTTCTCATCTCTTTAGACTTCCCTAATCATCCAGAATGCCCTTAATTTCTGTTCAGAATATAAAGAAAGAGGGTTTAAACTCGTTTAAAGAGAAAATTATCAAATTAAAGTGAATGAGCGATAGAGAAACAAAAACCTTAACCTAAAACCTACTCAATTCTAATTAATTATTTAAATATAAATTGATAAAAATGTCATATTCAGCGGAGAAAGATGAAGACACAAATACAGAAGATCCGCCTTTGAAGAGGCCAAGGCTGAGGCCACTTAATCTACAGGACCCAACACTCAAGCATGTTATCGCCAAAATGCGGTTTCACTCGCTTTCTTCTTCCACGCCTTCACCTTCTTCACCTTCCTCTGACCATACTTTCTCTCCCATGTACCCAACCTTTCCTGATTTAACCTCTCTTCTTTCCGATGAGCTTCTTCTTCTTATCCTTTCCAAGCTTTCTTTCACTCAGTATCTCCACAATTCCCTTGTCTGTAAGCGTTGGTTGCACCTCCATGGCCGTCTAATCCGCTCCTTAAAGGTATTGGATTGGGGGTTTTTGGATTCGGGTCGGGTCTTCGAAAGGTTTCCCAATCTCACTGATATTAATATTGTATATGCGTGTATTAGGTCGCCTAAAAACTCCGGTATTTTAGTGACCCGAAAAGCGTTTTCTGTTCATATTGATTCCCTTTTCACCCCGAATGGGTTTATTCAGGAAGAAGATGTTTTTAGGCAGAGTGTTATTGATGGTGGGCTTAAATTACTGGCTGAATGGTACCCAAATTTGAGAAGAGTTGTCGCAATTGGTGGTAGTGAAAATGGGTTGATGGGTATTGCTCGAGAGTGTGACAAATTGCAGGAATTGGAGCTGCATTGTTGTGGGGACTTGGCGTTGAAAGGGATTTCGGGATGTCGGAATTTGCAGATTGTTAAATTGACTGGTTCTGTTGATGGGTTTTTCAGTTCAGTGATTTCTGATATTGGGTTGACGATTTTGGCTCAAGGGTGTAGGAGGTTAGTGAAGCTTGAGCTTTGTGGGTGTGAAGGGAGTTATGATGGGATTAAAGCAATTGGGCAATGTTGCCAAATGCTTGAAGAATTGACACTCTGTGATAATAGAATGGAAGGTGGGTGGTTAGCAGCTCTGTCGTACTGTGGAAATTTGAAGACTTTAAGACTTAGGTCATGCAAAAGCATCGATTTGAGTCCTGGCCCAGATGAACATTTAGGGTCTTGTCCTACAATTGAAGGTTTGTATTTGCAGAAATGTCAAGTGCGAGATAAGGAGGGTGTGAAAGCATTATTTTTTGTTTGTAAAGCTGTGAGGGAGATTGTTTTGCAGGATTGTTGGGGATTGGTGGATGATGTGTTCAGCTTGGCCACTATTTGTAGGTATAAGATTTCTTCCCTTTTTCCCCTCTATTTTAACTGCTTGATTGAACTGTCATACTTGATGAATGAGATTTCATCAAATTATTTGCTGACATTATTAGTGAAGTGAGTACTAAATTCACTTTTTGAGGTCATGAATATAAAGTATCCACTTTTAGCTCCTCTGACAACTTGCATGTCACAAAAGACTTGGAGAGTGATTAATTTCTGAGCTGCGAGTCATGTGGTTCTTTGAAAAATTTTAGGATATGCTAATATCTTGTAGTAATCACCATTTTGTGATAGCCATGTGGTTCTTGTTTGAAAAATTCCTGAGTTGTCATTGATGCTTCATTAATTTACTGAAGGCTCGGTTGCTGGTGTATTATGAGCTATTCTTTCCTCTAGTTTCTCCTCAATCTATGATTTGGTGGGAGAAATTTCATTTTTTTATATTTAAGGAATGGTTTCTCTGTTTTTTGTTAGAGGTGTGGTTGCTTTTGTCTTGTTTGCTCCCTAGGGAGTCCCGCATTGCTTTTGGCTTTGGATCTTCTATCTTAAATCACGTCTTAATCTCTATCTTATTAACTGGAGGATGACATGTCATTTAAAATATTACCCCTAATGCCTAGTTCCTAGAAACTTGGGTAACTTTTTTAAATGATGTGTCATCATTCAGGTAATAAGATAGGGACTAAGACAGGTGTTTAAGAAAGAGGATCCCGAGCTGTTGCTCTTGTTTGTCTATTTCACTTCTTTGTGTTCTTCCTCCTCCCAAAGAAAAGCTCTCCCTTGTACATATACGTTCTGCATTGTCCTACAAATTACAATTATCAGATCCCAAAAGCCAGGAACTGAAACAAAGCAATGTCATTTTCTTAAACTCGATTTAATGCTTGATTTTAACAAAGATGTTTTTAATAAGTTACTTTTGAAACTCTTGAAAAGTATGCATATTTTGATCTTTTTGATTAAAAAGTATTCATTTGATTTGAAGTTGAATATTCCTCTGTTTTCTTCTTTTGTTTCCTCTAGAGAGGTGAAGGTGGTTTCTTTAGAAGGATGCTCTGTGCTGACAACAGAAGGGTTGGAATCGGTTGTTCTTTCTTGGAAAGAGCTTCGAAGGCTTAGAGTAGTATCATGTAACAATATTAAGGACAGTGAAATCACTCCTGCCCTTGCATCCTTGTTTTCTCTTCTTAAAGAGTTAAAGTGGAGACCAGATTCCAGATCTCTCTTGTTGTCAACTCTTGCAGGAATTGGATCAAGAAAGAAAGGTGGTAGGTTTTTCAAAAGATTAAGCCTTGATTTTGATTACACAGGAGCTGCCAAATATCTTGGTAACACACACACACATTAGATACATTGTAATCATCCGATCTTTTAGTTTAGATGCTTAGCGTGTTGGCAACTGAAGCTGATTTGCTTTCAAGCCTAGAATTAGTCCGCCGGACGGAGGTAGCATTTTAATCATAATCAAAACTCGCTCTTTGCAACTTGAGTGTACAAACCTCGCTAGCAAAAGGTAGGTAAGAGGTTATCCATTCCCATATAGTTTCCAGCAGCTCTTTCTGTTGATGAACAAGTACGGATACTTTTTTTATATCAAGTAGTTGTACTGACATGCTAGAGTTTAGAACGAGGACAATACAGTATAGGTCATATCTTCTTTATTTCATAAATAGTGATACATTTGCTTGATGGTTAAATATTATATTTGAACTTATATAACCACCGTTGGCTAGTAAGCTTAAATTCAAAGACATGGTTGTGCATATTTGGGTTAAATTCAATCCAGTAAGCTTGAATTCAGTGTTTGTATGCCCAGAAAATATGCACTTAAGGCTTGTTTTTACACGATTACATAATTTAAAGTTTTGATGATCGAAAATAGTATTTAAGGAGAGTTACAGTACATAATTCATATATGCATTGCATGACTAGTTAATCGTTGAAGAGAATAGCCTGTTTTCTGGAAATATAAATACCTGTATTTTACTTGATTTAGTTATTTATTTAATGCGCATATGGTACTATTAGTAATGTCTTATCTCTCTTTAAATTTATCCGACTCTTGTTACAAAGAATGAGGCAGCATTTCATCGTTAGATATGATAGTTTACTCTTTGTCAACCATGTGTACACAGATGGTTCTGTTAGTGATCTGATCAACAACAACAATTACTATATAATCTTAAAATAAAGGAAAAGTACATAAATTGTCACCCTTAAAACTCTAAGCAACATAAATTGTGCCCTTCTCTTGAATAGAGAGAAATATGAATTAATGTAAAATATTATTTTTGTTATTTTGAGTTTTAAGAGGGTTAGATTTATTATTTTATAAGAAAGAACATTGTAAAAATTTACTTATTATTATTATTATTATTATATTGTTAAATATTGATCGGTTATAAAATTAAAGATATAAGATGATAAAATAATTTTGGAATCATGGCTCGATTAGATTAAACATGTGGATTGGTTATAAGGTGAAATGTACTATTTAAAGCTTTAGCTTCACCGAAACTCATTGGAGCAGTTAATCTCGTTGTTTCAAGCAACAGACGAGTCGCAATATCCTCAACTGAAATCCCAAAGAAAATGTCGAGCAGAAAAAAGAACACCACAAATTCCAAAAGAAGCACAAGGATCAAGCCCACCAAAAACAGAGAGACAAGGTAGTTATTTCAAAAAAAGAGATGGGTGACATATCCTTTAGCAAAAAAAAAAAAAAAAAAAAAAACAAACCCAGTTATTCCTAAATCATCATAGAGATCATGGAGTACCACTTCACTACATCAACAATTGCCAGAAAAGGATCTTTTTCTTTTTTATATTTTTTTCATGATTTGAGCTTTCAGTTTCTTCAATAATTAATTAATTTGATGTTTATCCAAGATTGTTAAGGATAATCGAATATGCATACTATATCCATTAATCTTGATTCAAGAATGTACGTCTTAGTTTATTTCTATTTCAAACTTAAGTCCATTCGTAAAAATGATTATTTTAATTCTTAATTATGAAAATAAATATTTATAATCTATAATCTATTAAAAATAAATATTTATAATTAAAAATTTAAAACTTAAGTTTAAATATTTATAATTAAAAATTTAAAACTTAAGTTATAAACTTTAATAAATAATAAAATTAAGAATATCTAACAAAATCATATAATTATAATACATAATAATTTAATATTATATGATAAACATACAAAAATATCATTAACTTCTATATATTTGTCCATTTTTATCAATTACTTTTTAAGTGTGCCAAAACTACAATATTATAATAAATAATATTATGTTTATATTATTATCCTAAAAATATTTAAAGGGTTTTAACGTTCTTATTCCCATAATTTGCCTATGATAATTACATTAATAAAGTTATCTTGAACTTTTATTTTTATTAAAGGGTTTTAACGTTCTTATTCCCATAATTTACCTATGATAATTATATTAATAAAGTTATCTTGAACTTTTATGTTTATAAAAAAATATGTATTAATCTCTTAGATTTTCTTAATAAATAATAAAATTATTTTAAATTTTGTAAAATAAGAATGTAAGGCAATGATTAAGATTATATTTTCAAAATAAATATTTTAATTAGGTTATTTTTAAGTTAATTATTCAAAAAATATTATTTTAATCCTTAATTATTAAAATTAATTTTTATAATCTATTAGCCATTAAAAATAAACTTTTATAATTTCATAAGAATGAAAATTTAAAACTTAAGTGATACAATATTATAAATAATAAAATTAAAAGTATCTAAGAAAATCATATAATTAAAGTACATAACACATTAATACCATCGGATAAACATGCAAAATTATCACCAATTTTATCGCTTACTTTTTAAGCGTGACAAAACTATAATATTATAATGAATAGTATTATATTTATATTAGTATTGTGAAATATTTAATGGGTTCTAACGTTTTTATTCATGTAATCTACTCGTGATAACTATAGTTTTTTAACATATTTATTCATCACTTAAAATTAAATATTTTTTTAATAAAAATTAATAAATAAAAATGCGTAAAATATATTAAATATTTATTTTATATTAATATTTTTATTTTAAATAAAGTTAATCATTATTTTTTTTCCTCTACCCATCAACCATTGACGTTAACAATTTATTTATATTACTATCGTTACCTAAATTAATTATAATAATACCGACTATTACCCGTCAATGAAGATTAATCAGAACCAAAGGAATTTCAAAGGCGGAAGTGAAAACGAAAAGAACTCAGAACAGAAAGATTCCTTGCGTGCAATGGAGTCGGCACCAGAATCATCTTCGGAAGTGAAGCCAAGCCCATCAACCGGCGAGTACCCGAGTCCTATAGGCCATAGTGCCCAAATGCTAGGGCAAACTATCATGCCATGGATCGACTACGCATTCCAGCAGGCTAGGCTGCACCAGCAGTCCGTCCAGGAGACGCTTGACAACACCATTGAAGCCTCTAGATCCCGCCTCTCTCACATTCGGTCAACCTCCTCTGCTCACTTCCATCAAACTTTAGTAAGCATGAAAAATTATCTTGTTTATTAAGCATGAAAAATTGTCTTGTTTATCTGTCTTGTTTGCTGAACAGAAAGCCTACTAACGAAAATAAAATTAGTTAATTGTATAAACAGAAATGTTGTTCGTTGGATTTTCTCATTCATTTGTTTGGATTCTGATCATTGTGAATATTAGGATTTTCCTCTAATCTAAGAACAGAATGTGGCTCCGCTATCCTCAAAAATATTTATTTTCATTAAATTTCTAACGTCATGATGATAATTCGAGCTGAAATCTGAACTAGGAATCGTTACAAGAGGTCAAATCCGAGTTATGTGCTTATGAGGCTATTATATTCGGCAAACTAAAAGGTTTCTAGCTTTTACATCTCTACGAGTTCATTATGATTTTATTAAATTTGAAAAGGCTCTAAGCTGTCCCTTCTTCTGGTGCAGAGGGCGTTCACCTGGCATCTTCACATCCACTGCTTACGAGCGGGGTTGCCACTGGCTTGGGGTTTATACTACTGAAGAGTATACTTCTATGTTCTACAGAATACTTTGCAAAATTAGATAGATTATGCCTGCAGGATTTTTCATTTCATTACTTGCATGAATTACACTGTTAACTGATATTTTTGTGATCAAATGCTGTTAGTTGAGGTTTTAATGTTTTTTTGTCTTAACTAATAGTAGTAATTATGATATAGCCTGTGAAACTCTGGTTGGAAATTGGAATGTTATATACTTAATTGCATGGTTGTAATGCTCAAGGAAACGTGATCAAGTTTATTCAATGTTAAACATGTTAAGCTATACTGAAATGACAGTAGAGAGCAGAACCCAGTAAATGTTTTAACACTTGAAAATATATATTATATTTTAGAAGTCTTTGATAATTTATTTGTTACCTGCAGGACCGAGACGCTTCTTGTACCGGAGAACCTTGCGCTTGTTTATGAGCGAAGAGGTAAGGAGACATGCTTATAACTCTCCATATCAAATGTATCTTAGGAGGTTAGGATCACCAACCCATAAAGAGGAAAAGAAAGTTAGGATTCGAGTATTTTCTGTGGACCATACATTCAACTATCAATATTCTTGTGTCCCCCATTCCCTCTCTTTCCTTTTACACTAATCAAAGATGCTTAGTAGTAGTCTTGCCCAAGTTATGATAGCATTGCATGTTCCTACAATCTTGCATATGTTTCTTTGAAGCCTCAGATATATACAGGAAATGTATTTTGCCTGGAAACAATTTTCTATGGTACTGAGCCTGTGATATGCACATGTATTATCCTACTTTTGATATTTATATAAGATTGTTTGTAGTCCTTACTTTCCAGGGCTGATGCTAAAGTAAAGGAGTTGAAGCAAACAATCAACCAACTTAAGGCAGAAAGTGAGAAATTAGAGGTAAGTGTGTTTAGTATTGTGCCCATTTAAATTGACAAGGACAATTAAATGCAGAAAACAGTTTGTAAATTAATCTACGAGATTCAACTAATGTTTCTGGATTAATGTTCTGAAACACGTTTGAGATTTTTATTTATTTAATTGTAGTTCTCATTTGATTAATGGCTGAAACACCCTTGGAGTTGCATGCTTATCAACTTTGAGAGAAACCATTTTAAAGGTTATGCATTTGGAAAACAATTTTGCTCTTTTGACATAAGTGCAGGCATGATAAAGTCATGCATCTGTAAATTGACATGGCTGTAATAGTTTTTCCATCAAAATAAATATTGGAGGGTTTCTAATGGTTAAAGAACATATTTCAGCAGGACCATTATGTTAATTTATGCAGCTAAAAGGACATGGACTATGCATGTATCTGTTGGACAATTATGCAAATTTTCAATAAGCTAGATTTATGAGAAAACAAATATAGACAAAATAACTCACAAATTTGATAAGGTCAATTTTGCTACGTTTCCGGACCTACCGCAGATCTTTTACTGAAATGGAGAAATTATACAAAGTATTTACAACACTCACAACTCAATTACACACAAGAAAATTACTCTCAATTTTTTCTCACTAAAGCTTTTTTCTAAATTAGATTTTGATAATTTGCTGATTAATTCATTACAATTATACATCTATATATAGGGAGATTGATCCTTCTTAAATTAAGGGTTCTTTAAATTGCTCCTTGAATTAAGCATTTATTTACTCCTTGAGTTAAAGGTGGTCACTCCTTGATTTACTTCTTAAATTAAGGGTGGTCACTCCTTGATGTACTCTTAATTTGTTCCTTGAATTAAGATCCTTGATAACAATCTCCAACAATCTCTCACTTGAAGACAAATTTTAATCTTTCTTCACACCTCGATCAATGCAGTAACTTTTCTAGTCTTGTTACTCTAGCAGATCAGTTGAGGTTGAACACAACTTTACTTTATCAATAGTCACCACCTTTGTTAACATATCCGTTAGATTTTTGCTTCCTTAAATCTTCTCCAATATTAACACATCATCTTTCAATAGAGATTTGATGAAATGATAACGAAGCCCAATATGCTTAGTTCTAGAATTAAATGTTGAATTCTTCACCAAGTGTATTACACTTTGACTATCACTGTGCAGAACATTCTTCTCCTGTTTGAATCTCAACTTAGTTAACAAACCTTGAAGTCATATCATCTCTTTACTTGCTTCAGTCACTGCTATATACTTAGTCTCTGTAGTGGATAAAGTGACAATCTTCTGTATCTGTGACATCCAACTAATAGTTGTAGTTCCAACAGTAAATATATAACTGGTGGTGCTTCTTCGATGATCTACTTCACCTCCAAAGTCTGCGTCTACGTAGACTTGTACTTTTAACTCTTCTTTACTAAAGTACAAACACTTCTCTGTGGTGCCTCGTAAATACCTCAAAATCTACGTGACTACTTCCCATTGAGTTTTTCCTGTATTTGACGTAAACTTACTAACAACTCCCACTGCATGGCTAATGTCTGTCTGGTCTCGTATAGACCATCGCGTACATCAAACTTCCAATGAATGAGGCATAAGGAACCTTAGCCATGAATTCTTTCTCTTCCTCCGTCTGAGGGAACTGATCCTTGGATAGGCGAAAGTGACTAGCCAAGGGTGTGTTAACTAGCTTGGCGTCGCCCATGTTGAATCTTGCAAAACTTGATTGATGTACTCTGCCTGAGATAATTACAAGAATCCTCTCTTCTTATCTCTTGTGATTTGCATTCTAAGAATCTTTTTTGTTGGATCCAAGTCTTTAATGTAAACATCTTTTACAATTGCTGCTTCAACCTTCTGATATCATCGATATCTGAACCTGTTACTAACATATTATCAACATAAAGTAGTAAAATAATATAACTAGACCTATATCTCTTCAAGTAGCAACAAAGGTCGGTATTGCACTTTTAGAAACCTTCCTTGTGCATGAAGCTGTCAAACTTTCTGTACCATTGTCTCGGGGTTTGTTTCAGGCCATACAAACTCTTTTTAAGTCTGTACACCATGTTCTTCTTTTCTCTTTCTGAGAAACCTTTTGGTTGGTACATGTAAATCTCCTCATCCAAGTCTCCGTGAAGGAATGCAGTATTCATATCCAACTATTCAAGATGAAGATCTTCATTGGCTACAATACTTAACACGGATCTGATAGCATTGAGCTTCACAACGGGAGCAAAAATGTCAGTGTAGTCAAATCCTTCCTTCTGCTGAAATCCTTTGACAACTAGTCGGGCTTTGTATCTCTTAGAACCATCGTGCTTCTCTTTCACCCGATACACCTATTTGTTGTGAAGTGTCTTCTTCTCCATGGATAACTCAACTAGTTCTCATGTCTAATTGGAGATGAGAGATTTCATTTCTTCTTTCATGGTAAGCTCCAACTTGTTGGCATCTCGAGTCTAACAAGCTTCATCATAACATTCAGGCTTCCCTCCATTAGTCAGCAACATATAGTTTATGTATCTCCTGTTAGGTACATGAGGTCGAGAAGACCTTCTCAATATAGGAGCTAGAATAAGGGGCTATATGGTGTGTCGAATTGTTGCGCACTGCTCTGTCCAACGAGTTCCTCTGGCTGAGGACCTGTTACAATTGGTTCTGTTACTAAACTATCTAGGACATCATCTGCATCTGCAAATACTGACTCATTCTGCCCTGAGTCGTTGGCGTCTGTTTTATGCATGTCCTTATATATCACCCTTTTGTTGAAAATCACATCTCTACTACGGATCACTTTCTTGTTTTCGTCATCCCAAATGCAGTAGCCAAACTCATCCTCACCATAGCCGATGGAGGTGCATTTATTGGATTTGGGATCAAACTTATTCCTACCTTGATCACTGATATGCACAAATGCTACACAATCGAAAACATTTAAATGAGATAGTTTTACCCCTTTTTGCTCTATATCTCTTTTGGTATTCTGTGTTCCAATGAAACAGATGGGCCTCGATCGATCAAGTAAGCTGTTGTGTTGACTGCTTCTGCCCAGAATTGTTTCGGTAGACTTGACTGTATACGAATGCTTCTGACTCTTTCTATCAACGTTCGTTTCATAAGCTCAACTACACCATTGTGTTGAGGCGTGCCTGGCACAGTTCTCTCCATTCTGATCCCGTGCTCATAAAATTTTTGAATTTGGTGATTTCATATTCACCACCATTGTCAGTTCTGAGTTTTTTGATCTTTAAACATGTCTCATTTTTAACCATAGCTTTCCATCTTCTGAAAGCTTCAAATACTTCAGACTTATGATTTAGAAAGTAAACTTATATCTTCCGAGAGTGATCATCGATGAAAGTCACATAGTAATGTTTTCCATCATAGTAAATGAGCTCTAGCTTTTCCTTCTTTGGGATTCTGCCACTTGCTAAAAGTTGATTCTCTTTTTCTTTCCAAGTATGCAATCTTCGCACATGTCTATCTCTGCTGATTATAGACTTGAAAGTTTTCCCTTTGAGTGCATAATCTTCATCCATTTTTCACTCACGTAACCTAGTCTTTGGTGCCACAGATTTGGTATTTCATTACCTGTTGCAACTATTATTGAACAACTTGCTCCTATTATCATGTAAAGAGTGTCACTCTTCTTATCTCGAGTAACCGTCATTGCACCCTTTGAAATCTTCCAATCATCACCATGAAAGATCGTAGTGTAGCCTTCACTAGCCAACTGCCCTACTGAGATTTAATTCTTTCTTAGTTCAGGAATATGCCTGACATCCTTCGGCTCTCAAACAGATCTGTTCAACTTAATCTTCACAACACCTTTGTCAATAATAACACACGGTTGATCATTACCAAGATATACCTTTCTAAGGTTTATGGGGACATATTTTTCGAAGAATTCTTTCTATGAAGTAGCATGGAACGATGCTCCAGAGTCTAACACCCAAAATTCTTCCTTGTTCTCCAAAGAGCATATCAATGCATCATTTCTTCCTAAGGTGGAAGTAACATTTATCTCTGCCTTCGCTTCCTAGTCCTTCGGTGCACTCTTGCACTGATTTTTGTAGTGCCCAGTTCTCCCACAATTCCAACACTCATCAGTTTTAGAGCTATGAGAATTATTAGGATTCCTAGATTTGGACCTCCTGTCCTTTGATCTACCTCGGTAGTTTTTTTTTCACATCTATTCCCTCTGGTTGATTTCTTCCTCTTCACTTTGTATGCAAAATTGAAGAGGTTGATGATTCACCCGACTCTCTACGTCAGATCTTTTCATTGAGAACTAGATCACGAACATCGTCAAATTTCAACTTATTGCTTCCTGATGAACTATTCATAGCCATGACAATAACATTCCAGCTTTCTGGTATAGAAGACAAAAGTATCAATGCTCGTACTTCTTCATCGAATTCAATTTCAACTGAACTCAATTGGGCTGTGATTGTGTTGAGTTCATTGAGATGTTGAGCTATTGATGCACCTTCACTCATCCGCAAATTGAACAAGTGCCTCATCAAGTGCACTTTGTTTGAGACCGATGGCTTCTTATACATAACTGAGAGAGTTGTCATAAGACCCATCGTGGTATGTTGAAAGCAACATTGTGGGATAGTGTCAATCAAATAACTCCAAGGGCTTATCTATCTAGAATATTCCAATATTCTTCCTTCATAGCTTCTGGCTTCTTTTCTGAGAGAGGTTGATAGAGACTTATTTGATACAAATAATCCCCTATCTGTATTTTTCAAAACCCAAAATCCGTGTCATATTATTTTTCGAGTTTCACCTTTCTTTCATCTGTGGTCATTGCTCTCACTCAAATTTGATTTTCTCCGGATCATTTTTGACTATTCTTGCGAACCACCGTGTATTAGAACATCTCCGTCGACAAACTAATATCATCGACAAAATTTTATTATTCACGTAATTCACTATTCACGTGACTAGTGATCTTCTAGAAAAATGACAGAAAATCACCACAAAAGCTTTGATACAGTTGTTTAGAAATTATCAAAATTCTCGATAAATCAGATTTGTCAGAAAACAAAAAATGGACAAAATAACACATTTAATAACGAAGTTCGACCAATTTTTTTCAATATCTTTATATCTGTTGTAGATCTTTTTACTAAAAAGAAAAAATTATACAAAATGTTTATAACATTCACAACTCACAACTCAATTACACCTAAGAAAATTGCTATTAATTTTTTCTCATTAAAGCTTTTTTCTAAATTTGATTTTGATAATTTGATGATTAATTCATCACAATTATACATCTATATATAAAGAGATTGGCTCCTCTTAAATTAAAAATTCCTTGAATTAATTCTTGATTTATTCTTTAAATTAAAGTTGGTCATTCTTTGATTTACTTTTTAAATTAAGAATGATCACTACTTGATTTACTCTTGATTTGTTCCTTGAATTAAGATTCTTGATAAGAATCTCCAATAAATATCAATCTCCAATGGTATTGTTGTTGTGTACAGTACTAAATCATTGTAAGATCGACCTCATCATGGAAGAACTAGCAATTTGATAATCATGTCCCATAGAGGCTGGTTCAGGGACTGGGAATGAGTTTTACTATATCTAAGAGTCTCATTATTGGGCACATATTACAGAATTAAACATTATTTGACTTTTAATAGCTATTCAGGCTAAAAGGTTTAAAGTAAATTATATGAGAACTTAACATGCTTAATCTTCAATAATAAAACTGAATGGAAAATGTGAGCTTTCTTCTAGTGAACCGTGTGATTTGGTTAAATTTTCCAGTGCAAACGCAAAACACACAATGAAAAAGAATCAGCAGAATAGCATATCAGACTTCCATTTTCCAAAACACACGAACATATATTTGACAGTATTTCAATATATTTTTGACATCCTAACTAGTACTTGGCCGACTATGCTTTGATGGATATTCAAGTTTGTTGGGGTTATTTAATCCATTATTATTTTTATTTTATTATGCATACCTAAGAATACAACTCATATATGTATTGCTTCCAGAAATTGGCTACACACGCTGAAGATGAAATGACAAGGGGAAGGACGAAGCTCAGGTTTGCCTTTGTATTTTAATAATGGTTTATTGTTGCAATGTCCTCCCCTTTAGAAACTTATAGATTTGAACTACAGACAAGCAGGTAAGCAGATACAGGGTGTAGCTAGGTCAGCTTACAAGATAGAAAGACAGGCTGCAGGTAACACATATATCTTGACCCGTAATTTTCTTTCCTCGGCAAGCTAAATTTGAGAACATGGAACATTGGTGTGATCTAGGTATGAAGCATCTTTCTTTGAATCAGGTCTGAAAGATATTCTTGGTGAACTTCCTAGGAGAGAAGCATCTCGGTTCCAGTCACAAGTATGTTCTGTTATATAGTTTTCAGCACTCTAGAAACTAAATATTATTAAGCTCAAGAAGTAACCAAGTGAAATTGATGATTTCTGAACTACGAACATAGAGTTCCAGAGTTTAGTTATTTGTTTATTTTCTATCAGCATGTACAGAAGACAGATAATTCTTCTTCCGGTAACGTCCTTCACCTTTTCTCCTTAGTCTGTGTGTAGACACCCATGTTCATTTACATGCACTTGTTTTATCCATTTTAAGAAGAAAAAAGAGAGCACCTTTTTACATATGTTCATTCAAAGTTTCTTCTTTGAATGAAGAGTGCTCATCTTGGTTTCTGGCTGGCAGGTTTCGAACCTTGCTTCTGAGGCAAAGCGAGAAAGGGTTTCTTCCACAAAGGAGGTCACAAAGATTAGCAATTACGGGATCTCTGTCTGAAAATTTTGCCCCCACAATGGAATGTTACCGGAAATCATAATCTACTTCAATTTTATTTTTTTACTTTACAAGAAATAATTACATTCCTGAAGTGGAGGGCCTGTTTTTTAGGTGGGGAAGATACTTCTTATACCGTTGAAGTTAAAGTTGGGGTATGCATGTGATCTGATGTTTGAGCAGTTATTTTATTTTTTAAAAAGAAGAAGAGCAAATATAACTTTGAGAGTTCTTATAATAATATCAATATTGATTTCTTCCTTTCATACCATTAAACTTTATAATTGTTAGAATCATAATATCAATTTTTTTATTATTTTTATACTATTAAATTTTATAAAATGTTACAAAAATACAAAATGATAGTATATATATTTATGGTATTTTTGTTACATTTGTAAATTTATAGAATTTAATGGTATAAAAGTAACAAAAAAAAAGTTTGATGGTATATTTGTAGCATTTGTGAAGTTTAATGATGTGAAAAAAAAAATTTGACGACAATTTTGTAATAATCTTAAACTTTGGTGATAAAAAAAACTCTATTTACTAAAAAAAAAAAAAAGGAAAAAAAGATGTGATCAGTCAATACACTTGTGAAAGTCCTCTATTCATTACTCGTTATTTATGCAGTAAACGAGGTGGTATTTTCTAACAATTACATACATTACCTGTTTTTTTAACTGATGTTACTTGTGTATTAATCAATAATTTTTTCTTTGTTTTGTCCTTCGGCAATAATATTAATGCATAATCACATAAAATGACATATTATCTTCTTCTAAAGCGTTGGACACTGAGTTACAGACCCTGACTGTGGACTTGGTTCTTTGATTTTAGTATATTACCTTGAATGATAGGATCTTAGCCAGGGACAATTCCGCTCGATAAATTTCTTTGACTAATTAGAATTTTTGACATTTTGTCAAAGATAATATAAAACATTTGACCCACCTTATTATAATGATACTGTTTATTTTTATACGTAAGTCAAGAAAAACAAAAGCGTTTTTGAAAATATTTTTTACCCTTTTGTATGTCACATTATATTCTTTTAGCATTTAAAATTTAAACAATAAATCTACTATTAAATTTATCACTCATTTATAATGCATAAGCTTATAATGTGAGATAGATCTGTGGGCTCGCCACATTATATAGATTAATTCGACTAATTAGATTTATTGTTATATGGGATGATTTTATTATATATAGAGCATATAAATTGTTTAGAGTCAATAAGTCTATAAAAATTCTTCAAAAAATTATAAATTCATAAACTTTACACACCCACCAAGATCCCCAACGTATTATAAATATAGTCGGAACGTTAATACGGAGATAGATAGTTTACACGCACTATGTATCATACCTTTAATCACGTATTGCACTATTGAAACAAATTATTAATACTGCAATTTAATGTTTTAACACAAGTTACTTTGTAGCGGTCTAGTTTTAATGTAACAATGTCGTTGCTTAATGCATATAAATTCCAACTCCACTTTTTCTTTTTCTTTTTTCCTTTCAGAAAAAAATGCACATAAATAAATACTTGCATGTAGCATTGTTCTTAATTTTACCACTTTTCTTATGATATAGAAAGGCTAAAAGCAAAGATATAGAGATATTCGCTCAACCTCATCATGTGCCAGAACCCAGGGGGGTATCACGTGGTACTGCACTCTCGACACACAGACTTCCCCTTCTATCTTTAACTGCCATGTTTGAAAAAAGTAGTCCATTTGGTTGTTGAAACATTTAAAACCAAACCCCATAACCTTAGAAAAAGCCAAATGTATAGATAAATAAAAACACAAATTTTCTCTGGAAAATATTTTTGTATCTTTTTCTTTTTGTTAAAAACACAAAAGTAAAATATAATTAATTCTCTTTTTAAAGACCAGTAACAGTTACAGTGCAGCTCTGACCCATTGATATTTATGAGGAACAGAGGTAGATTGACACGTAGCATTAACACAAACACGTCAGGAGACTTGAAACCCATGGAGGTGAGAATAGAATTGCTCTTGTTGTTGCTCATCTGCTTCTTCCTTTAGCTGATCTGGTTGTTGACGCAATATGATCTCTTTTTGACGACGGAGCTCCATAACCTTCCGGTGTGAGTTGGAGTGCTGGGTCAGAACAAAAGTTGGACTCGCTGCGGGTCGGTACTCTGGCACGAGCCGACCCGACTTGTACCGGACTCCACAGGCATTGCATAGTGTCTTAGGCCCCAATGGTCCTGTGCGCCACTGAGGTGTCTTCTCCGACGCACAGTGTGAGCACCTTCGAATTGTTCCTTCCGACGGCGAAGGTTCTCTCTTCAATTTCGATTTATCGGTCATCCAAGTTTCCGGTTCCATCGCCGGAAATGACCAGCTGGTGTTGATATTGGCGTTGGCTCTGGTGCAGGTGGGTGCTATGGAGCGCTTGCTTCGCACTGTTCGGCTGGAAAACGACGAGTCGTTCGGGGAAACGGTAGGAGCTCCGGCGAGTTGCTGGGTAGTTGGGAAGTCGGTGAAGGAGTCATCTACAAACCTTGATAGCCATTCCAACTCAGCAGCATCGTCACTCTGACATTAAAAAATAAAGTAAACCACAAATCAAAATTTAGAAATAATTTTTTGCTAAGAAATTGAAGAAAATGGAAAAGTATTATAGAGGGGGTTGAGGGAGTATACAGGGACGCAAAGATCGAAGTGGGTATAGGCAGCTGGGGTGTTGAAATGGGTAAAGGAGGAATCTAGAGGCTGAGGAAGGTGTAATTGTTGGTTGTGGAAGGGATTGGAGTCGGTGGAGTAAGAAGAAGAAGAAGAGGAATTCAATACGTCGTCATTTGGGATGTTAAGAAGGTCATCAATGCCGAATTCCGAAGATGACAGTCCAAACATGTCCATTTTCATAGAGTGGAGATGAGATGAGAAAGGGTGTGTATGTATAATTATATGTGGTGTGTTTGGGGGTGATGGTGTTCTCTTTCACTATTCTCCAATGTAACAACCAACAAGTTTTAATTCTCTTCTCTAAGTTTTGGAGAGAGATAGAGAGAGAAAGAAAGAAAAAAAGTGAGAGGAGAGATGTGGAAAATAAGAGATTGATATAATTTTGAAAGGCCAAAGGAGAAGGGGGCAGAGGAACGTGCTGATCAGGATGACCATGCACTAAGAGAGAGACGAGAGTCTAGACACTGAGTCTGAGAGATTGCAGCACTTTTTTTTATTCTCTCTCTCTCTCCTTCTTTTCCCAAAGCAGCTTGAGCACTTTTTTCTTTATCTTTTAACATTTCATTTTAGATGTCAAAATTATATGATTTACCAACAAAAAAAAAAAATTAAATTTATTAATCAATTAAATAATATTAACCAAAGTTTTAATACACAATAAAAAAATTTCAAATAACTTACACAATTCAGCACTTCAAAATAAATATTATATTAATTATATAATTAAATTTATAAGATTATTTTTTATTTTTTATATTTCATATATAATTTTATATAACTTGATAACAACTCCACTGACTTTAATAAAAACTTTATTTTAAAATTTATTCTCAATTTTCATGTTAATCCAATTAGATAACATAACTTTATTTCCCATTTAACTAGAGAAATAAAATTTAATATTAATTTTATTAAAAAATTAAAAACTTTATTGTTTAAAATTATATATTTTATTTTTTCATATTTGACATTTTTGTTTAATATTTTTTTTATTTTCTACCCAAATTATTTTATACTCGAATTTAAAAATATGTAAATAATTTTTTTTATGTATAAATATTTAAATACATATTTAAGGAAAGATAATATTCATCGTAAAAACACTTGTTATTTGAGATGTAACATGGTCTAGTCAATGGATAAACTTCGGTATTTGAATTTATTGAAAGTTTAGTAAAATTTGTACTTTTAAATTCATGTAAAAATATATATTTCTAACTGTGTTCAAAACCATGATTGGTCAAAAATAAAAAGATTCCATTAAAGTAGTTAATTTCATGCTGTATTATAATTTATTTTTAACCATAATTCAATTAATATTCTAATGTAAAGTGTACTTGTCTTGCATTAGAATACATGTAACAATATAGCATATATCTCTATCTCATACAAGTTTTATTTGATATATGATAATAATGATAAATTTAATAATTAATGGTTTAATGTACAAAAAATTATTTTCTTAAAATTAATTAAATAAAAAAGCAATAAATATCATTATGTTAAAAGTTACATGTAATACAGTAAAATGTCCCTGTTTTATAGGGTTTTTACTTGATACATGATACTATTAATAACTTAAATAATAGATAATTTAATGTTCTTAAAATTATTTTAAAAATAAATAAAAAGGGTCATAAATTTCATTATAATAAGAGTTAAGGATATTTTTGATAAAAAAATTCAAAATATAATTTAAATTTTTATATATAATATAAATAATCTAATATGCATAATGAGAGTGAGCATAATATTGGAGATGAAAGACGCTATAAAACTCATTCAATTTTTTAGGGATTTGTAATTGCATTTTGTTAAACTTTTATATCACAATTCTTTTAGGATTTAGTATAGAATTAAGATAGTTTTATAATTACATCTTTTAAATTTAATAAAGAGAAAAATAATTTATGAAAATGACTCCTAAGTTCATGAGTCATTTATTCACTTTTCACATGTGTTTAATAGAAAATTAGATCATTTGAGTGTAATGTGTGATACCCCCGTTATGTTTACTCTACTTTTTGATGATTAGATTTAGTGGTATAAAAGGAATAACTTATTTAAATTAATAAATTAATAACTTATTTTTATTAATAAATTAATAAAAATAATTACTATAATATCATTATAAAAAACGCACGAATTTTTTTCCCTTATTTTATATAATTATAATTAAAATATAATACTTAATATATACTAATATTTTGTTATTAAACAAAATTATAAATTTTACTTTAATTTTTTGCTACTCAGCATATAGCTCTCTCTCTCTCTCTTACCCCTGTTTTCGTTATGCCATTATCACTCCTGGGTTTTCGACTGAATTTAAGTAAGTTGAAATAGCTTAGCTCAAGCTCATTTCACATCATTTAATTAAACCCAATTAATTTTTTTTATAGTTAAAATGACAAGCACCTATTTTAAGCGTAAAAAGTTATGATCTAAATGATGCATCCAGTCTTTGTCGTAAAATATACATTATCCAAATAAATTTGAAAGCGCCATCTCATTTATGCATGCATTTAGATTAGGTTTGTCCATTTTGCATTATATATGGACATTTTATTAGTCTATAATTAAAATAGTAATTATTTGTAAAAATTAATTTTTTTTCTTCAAAATTTATCATAATCGAATTAGATATATAGGTGAATGATTATTATAATTTTAAAATATTTTAATATTTATAATTTTTATACATATTAGATTACATGATAAAAAATATTTATAATAATAAACAAACTATTATTTAAATAATTAAATTTATTTTATTTTGTATGTGTAAATATATATTGTTTTACTTAAAATATGTGCTAAATAATTAAATAGTGTAAATAATTTAACAAAATAAGTATTATGTTAACCTTTTTAATTATTTTAAATTAAATATATTTTTAAATAAATATTTAAAAAGATAATTATAATTAAATCGTGAAAAAATTATTATCAATCGATGATTATTACTTAAAATTGATGCATGATGATTCTGATTATTAATGTAAACTTAAATGTAAATGATTTTAAGTAAATATTATGTTATGTGTTGTTATTGTTTTAAAAAATTTATTTATTTTTTAAATAATATAAATACATGTTGTATAAAAATGGATGTAAATTTATGTGTTGTTAACGTTTGTTATTTTATTATTATATATAAATAATATGCAATTTAAATATAGAATATTTATTTTGTACTATTACTTATAAATTATGGCCCTATAATATATTTATTACAAAAATTATGCATTATATAATAGAAGAATAATATAAAATGTATATAGATTTACATTTATATTAATTATTATGTATTGTCATATCTTTCTTAAAAATTATTTTGTTAGTAGTACAACATAATTACTGTAAGTGTACAAATTTGTAATTAGAATCACTCTATTATAATAGATTCAAAGTGAAGGTAGCTAGGCTCCGTTGTGTCCATGGGGAATGCTGGTGGAAAATATATTTTGCAGTAAATGCATTTCCCGATTTAGTAAAAAAAAAAAACAGACACTACACAAATCTGAACACAAAGAAATCTGCCATCAAGGTACAATTATACTTAGTTTCTGTCACATCTACTACCCTTTAAGTTCTAGTGCTTGTTATTAATGTCCCGACCATAGCTAGCTTGAGTTTTATGTATATAATATAATACAGAGATCTGCAGTAGAAGTAATTCAAATTATTAAGTTTGTATTATTTATTTTATTAAGTTTTAAAAAATATTATTTAATAAAAAATAGATTAATTAAATTAAATAATATTTTTTTTATTAAAACAATACATAAAAAATTATATATTTTATATTAATTGTATCCCTCTAACACCCATATATATATATATGTACCCATTATACGATCGATATTTATACATGTGATGTTTTATAGATAGAAGAATCTATTATAAAATCACATATTTCTTACGTATGAATGGAGTTAATTTATAAAAATGGTAGAAGTTGTGTTACAATGAAATTTTAGGTAGAATCTTATTTTTATTTTAAGTAATGTTATATAATTTTAGCGTGGATTTCATATTTAAGTATATTGCCAATATGTGAAGTGAAGTAATAAGAAATATAATTTATAAAATTTTGATATCTAAATAATATTGAATAGTATCTTTTCAGAAAAAATACATTTTTCTTTTATCTCGCGTAATAAATTGCCACCTCTTCTAACAAACAAATGAAGGGATTACTGTTTAGCTAACAGCTCATCTGAAGTTGCATAATCGGGGCTATGTAACCTTTTTCTCAAGTGAAGAAAATAAAAATAAAAATGAAGGGTGCCAACGCACTGGGTGCTTAAAGAAAGGGAAAAGTGTCTGATTAATTTTAAAATTATTGCAAATACATATACATTTTCAATAGTTATTACATTGGATTAGTTAAGTCGGTTAACTTGATGAAAATAATTTAATTAGCATAAAAAATTTAAAATTATATATATATATATTTAATTAATTATATTAATATATTTATTATAAATTATAATATTATTACAATTAATATAATATTTAATTATAGATTAAAAAATAAATTTTATTCTATAAAATATAGTATAATGTAATACTCTTTCCTATATGATATATACATATAATTAGGCACCACACCCCATAAAAAAAAGTTGAGCTGTTTTGGACGTTGCGTGTTTGTGGTGGACCGGGTGGCTAAGCCTAAGGTTTTGTGAAAGATGAAGAGTACGCGACCGTACGGCGTGAGAGATTTCCCATTTTGAAGCAAGGAAGTACGGGGCGGGCGTACAAATTATTTTCAGTTTAATTGCAGAGAATAAACTCTCTTGTACATATATTTTCTTTTTTCATATAATATAAATATTATTTTTTTATATTAAAAATTGTATATTTATTTTTTATATAGCATGAAAAAAAAATATTTTTTAATAATTTAAAAGTAAAATTATATAAACAATTAAATCATGTAAAATCAGAAGAATTATTTTCACTCTAATTTTCATTTTAAGAATTTATATACATTATATACAATAAGTTACGTAACAATATGAGTCATCTACATAATACACTTTTTTTTTTAAATTTGATTAAAAAAATTGAAAGCTCTCTCCGACGAAAACGATGAAAGTTCATATAGAATGAAACTGCTTAAAGGATACATACTAAGCAAGAAAAACAGCCAGTGTTAATCAAAACCAACGTCAGAACATGCCTAAGAACAAAATTAATTAATGAAACAATTTACAACGTTATTATTAACAAAAATAAAAGAGTTTATAAATTAATGATATGAATATATCTACTTATTAAATTAAGTTTTTATGATGTTATATCTTCTTATTCTTATAAATTCTTACATGTATAAATTCGAGTACGGGATTACTCATTTAATTGACTGTGATTGAGTGCATCTTCAGTATGAGGTGGACTAAGAACTTCCTTGAAAAACCATATTATTCATACATTTCTAAACTTGCTACCAATTAAAAAATGTCACGGAGAAATACACAATGTTACGTTTAGAATTAAAAAAAAAAAAAGGGGAGGAATAGTGGTCTAAATTCGATATCTTTAACTATAATTAATTTTAAGTCCATATTTATTAAATACGGTTGTACAAATTTATTATTTTTTTAAAATGTATTAAAAGTTTATTTAAATTTAATGAAAATATTATTATTATTTTTATGTTTATTTGAGTATAATAAAAATAATGATAAATATTAAAGTAAAAATTATATAATTATAAATAATTTTTTTTTATTTTTAAATGAATTAAAATGATAAAAATAATAAATAATTATCAACATATGTGAAAAAATAAAAAAAGCTCTGATTTATGATATAATTTTACAACTCAAAATAAAGAATTTTGAATATGTAGTAAACTTGAATAAAAGATATATATTAATAAGAAGTTGAATTCATCAAAATCATGATGTAGATAATTAATGGTAATAAAAATAATAATTATTTATGTTACTTAAAATTAATATAAATAATCATAATGTTTCAAAAATACATGCATCACCAAAAAAAGTAAAAAAAAGTCGGTTGATAAACTCCTATAAAAGATATTAAAAAATAAGATAATTGTTTATATTATTTAAGATAAATAATTATAATAATTATAAATTATGCATAAATGATGATAATAATTATTGTTTTAAAATATATGCGTTATTTTATCTAAACATTTATAAAATGATGCTACTTAAAGGTAGTTAAAATAATAAAAAAGATAATTGTATATGTTTGAGACAAATGATGTAATGTATCAAAAATCATTCATCACAAAAAAGTTGATTAGTAAACTCAAACAAAAAAAATATTAAAAATAAATAAATTATTTAAGTTAAACAACCTTAATAAATATTAAAAATAAGATAATGAACGAAAAATAAAATAATTTTATAATAAACGAAAGAAATAGTAATCTTTTATATATAAATATATATATAAATCTTACGATAATAATAATCATTATTTTAAAACATGTGAATAATTTTGTTAATAATTTATAATATATAATTTAATTTTTATATTTAATATATATTTTTAAATATATATATATGTATAATTAACAATGTGTAAAGATAAATGTAATTCGAGACAGATTTAATTAATATTTAATATATCAAATAAAATTAAAGAAAATTTAGTACAAGCTAGCCAATTAGAAGCTATTTGCCGAGGCTTTGACCATATAATTCTTTATTAGTGCCTGATTAGTTGCCTGAAAAATTGGATACTTTATAGAATAGGTGGATTTTATTTATACTATTTTACTTAAATTTTTTATTTTAATATTATTATTATTATTTATTTAAATTTTTGAAGTGTTATCATAGTTGTAATTTTTTAGTTAATTGAGGATTTATTATATGTGTAGTAACACAATTGCAATATTTAAAGAATATTTGTAGATAAATAATTAATTGATTGTCTTAAAATATTTTTTAAATATCATTTAATTAATTTATTATCTAAAAATATCATTTAAATATAACATGTATATTAATACATATGTAAAAAATATTAAATTAAATAACATATTATATTAAATTAATATCTTTTTGAATAAAGATATCACTAGACATATTACTAAAATATCATCTCTAAATTCTAAATAAAAATATATTAAAAATAAAATAGTAATATAACTAAATTAGCCAGTCTCTTTCACTTTGTCTCATTTTGCTTCTTTTGTAAACATGATATTTATTTAAAAAAAATTAGTTGCATGGGCAGTAAGATGCATGAAAAAAAAGAACCCAAATGTCCTTTTGTTTTTAATGAGTAATTTAGTATTGTTATTTTTTTCCCCTTGAATCCACCCAAAACTCACTCTCTTTCTTTGTTTTCTTCTAAAAGTTCAATTTTTTTGTCACTTATGATCTCTATTTTCTCTTTAAAAAAACTTTAGATGGTTAAAAATAAGACTTTTGACATAAAAGAACTTGCAATTACAGGAGTGATTAGTTTCTCTCGATTACTATTCGGTGAGGATAATGCTTCGAAGAGTATTGAATGAAGTAATTCTTATTTCAACTTTGCTTCTTCAAGTCAACTTTCTTATATATTTTTTTCTAAGACTTTAAATAAAAAAAATACCCAAAAAAAGCTTTATATATCAATAATATTAGTTACAAAGATACTAATATTAATTGATTTATACAAATTGTTGAGCTAATCCAAAACCACCTAATTGACGATATTATTGCTTGAGAAAACGGAGAAAAAAGAGTCATTATAAAAAACCATAGACTTTTGATAAGCTTTTGTGGTGTTTAAATAAAAAACTATGAAGAAAGATTTGAGCTTTTAAGAAGAAAAAAAGAAGAAGAAAATAGAGTAATTTTTGAATAGGTTTGAGGGATAAATGGCTGGTGTTAGGTATTTTTAGCTTTTTATGCACATAAATTTTTACTTATTTTAAAATTAAATATCATAAATATATTTATAATAAATTAAAAATTTAATGATATAAAAATATGTTTTCTGGAATAATAAATAAAGAAATTCTTAACTTCAACGATAATCTTAAAAGTTTCTCACACTTTAAAAAGAGGTGAATGCTAACTAAGGTCTAAGGTTTTGGCATTGGTGGAGAAGACCTCGAATCACGTGAGGGTGACAGAAAAAATGATAATCCCGAACCAACTACATAGCACGTGTATTATCATGTGCACATTAAACTTTGATCCTATTAAAATAATTAAAAAATAAACTATTATTAATTACTGTTATATCGAATTTAGAGTTCCAATTAATATTCTTTTATTGTATTTAGGACGGGAAGGGCGGTTTATGCGCTGTACCAAATTCGTATATTTGCACCTGTTTCGCGACTTTCACTTATATAATAAATCGAAATTAATTTTAGCAATAAAATTTTATAAGTTGTTAGAGTAAATTTTCAACAAATTTTATAAGGTTCTTATCTAAATACTGGTATATAAAATTAACATGTTAGGAAAAAAATAAGATTTCAATATGAATAACATTGCAATACAGTGAATTAATATGTTAGGAAAAAATAAAATTTCAATATAAATAACATTGCAATACAGTGAATACATTTTAGCACAAATTGATTGGTGCATAAATACACGTATGACAATTACATTGGCTAATTATTCATAAGTGGTCGTGAATTATTCTAATATTTTATATTATAAGTAACTTAAATTAATTAAAATATTGATAGGTTATTTAATGTTTTATAAATACTTCCACCATTATAATTAGAATTTAAACCTAAATCTTTTAAATGATCAAATAATTATATATTGTTGTGCCACAGAAAAAGAAAAATTGGTACATAATACATAATCCCAATAAAATACACAACTTAAAAAGTTTTTTAAAAAATGTGACTCAAAAAAGAAACTAGTGAAAATGCGATAGCCTTGCATAATTTATTTATTTATTTATTTTTTCTTTTCTTCCTATATATAATATAATCTAATTCCTTCTATGTTACGCCGACAAAAGTTTTGTCTAATTAAGTAATTACAGATTCGACTGACTCTCTGAAATTGAGAATAGGCTGGCTCAATATGAAAACCACGGGATCATATTAATTGGGCTATGTCGGTGAATATGGGCCGTGGACCCAGCTTGCACGAGAGAACCAAGTGAGAATGTGACTATTGCACATGCATTGTGCTTCCAATGGGAGACAGCACTATCACCAATCAACGCTCTGCATGATCTTACGTGTTATACTCTCTAATTGCCTACTTCATTTATCAGTCTCGCGTTATGGAGGGTGGGAGGGAGACTTAATGGAAAATCACAACTACAATATCATTTATGTATTAAAATTTTATAATTTTAACTCTTTAATTTATTATAATAACCTTACTTCATATTTATTAGTGCACAACTAAACTAACTTATATCCCATTAATACTATATAATAGTACTCGATTTCGAGTGTCTCTATAGAATCCTTTTATTAATTATTGCTTATTAAGCCACGAGATGATATTGGTTAGTCGTTTCTGCAAATAATATGCTTAGATTACAAGTACAAATCAAGTTATTTAGTATAAATAAACACACAAACTTACCCCTCAATTTCAAATAATGAACATTTCAATTTAAAGGCTTTCATAAATCGAATAATAGGGAGTAATAGCAAAGTTATTAAATAATAGGTATTTGTATTTAATAATAAAAAGGATAAAAATAACATAATTAATAATTAAAAAGCATAGATTAATAAATAAATAAATGTATATATTTAAAAGATTAAAATAATTTTAAATTTAATCATTTATGATTTAAGATTTAAGGTTTTGAGTTTGAAATTTAATATTTAAGATCTAAGATTTATGATTTATGATTTAGTAATCAATAAATATATATTATTGATAATTTAATATTTTATCTAGTTTAAAATTTAACTTTTAATTATTATTCTATTATTTTTATCTATTTTATTTTTAATTATAAATAACATCTCCATAAGTTTCTAAATCAAAGTTCTTTGACGAAACATCCTTATTTCCAATTAAGGCTGGAAACGGCCCGTTGTAATTCAACTTCAGTTACTATTGGGCCATATTTAAGGAACCCCCGTTTTGGGCTTCAAAACGTTAAACATGTGCAGTGCACGTGACATCATACAATTATCTCTTCGAGGCTTTGTTCTTTCAGTTTCAACCGCCAAATTTTTAGTTACACGAAAAAAAAGGGGAAAAAAAAAACTGCCACCTCATGGCAACGACGATCCAATTCCTCCCATTTATCAGCACTCGTCTCAAACCCCAAAACCCAAACAATCCCAAACCCATCCCCTTATTATCTTCCCGCTCTCAATCTCCTAAAGCTAAGATTAGTATAACCTGCTCCACTTCCTCTTCATCGTCGGTCACAGACCAATCGCAGTTTGCCAAGCAAAATCTCCTAAACCTCATCGCTGACCAAGATCGAGGTCTCAAGACCCAAACAGACCCGGCCAAGCGAGCCTCTATCGTGGAGGCTATCGAAGCCCTGGCTGATCTGGGCGAAGGTACTGTTACCACCGGTAGTTTGCTCTCTGCCACGTGGAGGTTGCTTTGGACTACGGAGAAAGAGCAACTTTTCATAATAGACAAGGCTCATTTCTTTGGGACCCAAGCCGGCGATGTGTTGCAGGTTGTTGATGTTCAACGGAAGCTCCTCAATAATGTCATCACTTTCCCTCCTGATGGTGTTTTCTTCGTTCGCTCTACTTTCAAAATAGCTTCGCCCCAGAGGGTGAATTTTAGGTATTTTGACATAAATTAATTACACGAACTTGTGTAATTTTTTTCTAATTATCTCCATAAATGATCTGAAATAATTTGTGTTTTTTTTTTAAAATAAATAATTTGCTTTAGTTGTTTATTAATAGAGTTAATTAATTATGTTTTGTATTATGTTATTTTAAATCAGTGTATTTTAATATGTTATTATTATTATTATTTTTTAATATTTTAATTATTTTAAATAATTTTAATCATTGTTTTTATTTATATTCACGAGATATTTTATTTTTAAAATATAAGATTAATTTTGAATTTTTTTTCATAAAAATATCTTAAAAAGATAAAATTAGTAAGAAATGAATAAAATATTTAAATTTATAATAATAAAATTATTAAAATACATAAATTTTAAAAAATATGATTAATTTATAAAAATAAAATTACCACTTTTGTACTAAAAATATTTCAAACTTGTAAATATAATGTTTATATAAAGTTACTATTAGTTAAAATATAACCTAGCAGTAAAATATAAACTGAAACAGTGAAAAGGTTCATATGCACATAATCTATTAACGGTTTTCACTGTTTTTAAAAAGTTTTGTACTTCCGTTGTATTTCAAAGTTGTAAATATAATCGTTTATATAAAGTTATTATTAGTTAAAATATAACCCTAAACAGTGAAAAGGTTCACGTGCACATAATCTATTAACGGTTTTCACTGTTTTCAAAAAAAGTTGTACATAGATGTTTTCGTTATTTTAAGTGTTATAATTTTAATCACTTTTATAAAAAATACGTTTATTCGTAATTTATGTATTTTATAAGAAAAATAAACATATTTTTACACTAATACACTTTTTTCGTAAAACTTGTTTTTTTTCTTCATATTTATTGAAGCTTTCTTTCACGTGTTCTTAAAATTCACTAATCGCACGAATAGTTCGAGTTTTAGCTTAGGTCCTCAACTCTAGCTTCTGATTAGTAATTCGAAAAGAATTTAGATCATGGGAAAATTCACCCTATTATGTATTTATCAAAACAAATATTTTCTTTTATGAAGAAATTTTAATGGGTACGGGTTTAAATGTGTTGGACATATTAACAGAGTATATGTAATGTATGATCTCTGAAACAGGGCTTGAGAACTTTCATATCTATTCTATCTTCTGTTTTCCATAGTTTAATATTCTGTTTATTTACTCCGTTTCATGTAATGTAATATTGTTTACGTTTCTGCAATGTGTCTGTGAGTGAGTTTGCGTTGATTTATTTGGTCTTGCCTGTGTTAGATTTACAAGCGCAGTTTTACGTGGAAAGAACTGGGAGATTCCATTGCCGCCATTTGGGCAAGGCTGGTAAGTGTTATAATTTGTGGTATTTATCCCCAAGTGTTTTTAATTAATCTCATATTTCTCAAATGCTGATTTTCTTATTATGCGTATGTGCCGCATCTTATTGTTGTTCTTTTGCCGAGTCAACCATAAACATGAAAATGTCAGGGTTTAAATGCATAACTTAATTTCATTTTTCTGTTTTTGAACCTAAATTTTGGCTTAATAACTATGGTACGTACGTGTATGGGCATTGTTACGTATTGTATCTTGATATGGGAGTACTGAGGTAGCTACTTTATCTGTTTATTGTCTATTTAATTTCTTTTTAAAAAAAAAACAATGAATTTCTGAGATACCGTAACCATCTATCTATAGGTTGTAGTCTGTTCATGCGATTCGTAAAGGTGGAGACTACCAAGTGTTGGTAGTGGATGCTTTTTCTTATAGTTGGAAAGAATGAGGTCGGTGTTACTTATAGTAACACGCTGAAAGGGACCCAGGTTATTTGAAGCCATGAGTTCACTAGTTTGAAGCCGAATGGCGGATCATTTAATTGACTTAACTGAATAAGTGTATCTTTCAGCTTCAACATTGATATATAGCTTCTTAGTAAGCAAATTACAAAAGTTTTACATTGATTAGAATGAAGATACGTGTTGGATTTGGGACTATAAATAAATCTCTCTTTCACCATTCGTAAAACATCCCAAAATTTGTAAATCTTTTTCTCTTTTGTAAGGATAATTGATTAGCTCAATTTTGCCTAATTAGTTGTAATTTGAAGTTCATCCATTTAGAGATACTTGATAGGGGCAGAACCGACATCGCCGATCCTGCCCGTTACTTTGGTTTTATCTATTTATAAAACTCTCGCAAGTGCACGAATCATTTCGTAGAAAATGATAAGTATACTCCCAAGGTCGATCTAAGGAAGGAATGTATGTGGTTTTTAATTTATTATTCAAACTTTTAAAAACGAAATTAAATCCTAAACATCCTGTCACGATATTTTGGGGTTTTGTGTTTTTAATCTAATTACATAAAAATAAACATAGATTCAATAAACATTTATGCAAATTTTATCATTTATAATGGTGGAGTATTTATGGATATAATAATTAAGTTAATTATGCTTGCTCATATTAATTAGGTTATTAAAGATATGAATTGATATTTATTGATTCTCTCTTTTTATATGAATACCACCTTTGGTGGGGTTAGATATTCTTTGTTAACTAAACAAATCAATTAACACCTATGGGTGGGGTTGATAACTAATTTGGTTAATTAAATTAATTCCTTTTTCTAAGAGATTGAAAATGAACCATTTAAATGACACCTTTGGTGGGGTTAGGCAGTTTAAACTTTATTCAAGGTGTCAAATTAAACCTAAGAATTTAGTTATCAAGTCTTAACTTTCAAGTTTTAAAACCACTACCGAAAACATGTTGTCAATACATTTTCAGATAATAATTCTTATAAAAACTTTTGAAATAGAGCTTCACTCTAACTACCTAGGCGATTGTACCAACAAATAAAAGAGCACTACTTTAAATCGAATAGGATAACTAAACCTTAAAATCTAATTTTCGATTTAAGTTTGTAATGAAAAATAATATATTTCTCTCTAACATTCTTAATATAAAATCTTGAATAAAAATAAAATCAATTCATTTTAGAGATTTTTACCTATTTAATATTTCGCAAGCATAACAACGTTATTATTATATCATGTTTACAAATAGCCAACACAGTTAAATTTAATCACAGACAAATTAAATATAACATGTAAGAATAAAGCATAAAAAATAGCGTAAAGAAAATAAAATCCTTACAGAACTTCGATGCTATTCCCGTTCTTTGGAAAACCTCAGCGGAATTTGCACTCCCATTTATTGAATCAAAAGCTAATGTATTACAAAAACATAACTAGTTCTTTCCAAAAAGAGAAGAACTCTAAAACTAAGAGAAATTAACTAAAAACTAAGAAAAACTAAAAAAACCTAAAAATCTAAGAAAAGAGAGAAAGAAAGAAGAGAGAAGTGTGTTTTGAAGTGAAGGGAAGGCGGGTATTTATAGGTGAGGATGGAGAGAAAAAATGAGTAAAAAAATGTTAAAAAAATATTTAAAAATGTAAAAACGCGTATTGGAATTGCTGATGTCATTAATGACGTCAGCGTCAGCGTCAGGCTGTTACCGCATGATGAAACGATATCCAGCGGATGAAACGATCGCAAGCGCGACTTGAGGCGGAGAGTATGTGGCAATGGCACGATTTTCTCCTTTTTGACATTTTTGACCCATTTTGTCCAATTTTTCCTTATTTGTTGACCTTTCCCCATTTATTTATTAATATATTTGTGATGTATTGCTTCCAGTATTCCTCTTTGAGTCTTTAAGTTGCGTTTTTAAGCCAAAATACCTGAAAAACAATAAAAATACCCGTGATTCCGAAAAAGACAAATTTATATAAATATATGATAAACATATAAATATATATATTTTTAATCAATTAATGTGCATAAAATCATGGTTATTTTAGTGTTTTTTGAGCACTCATCAACGACGCCGAGGATCTAGGTAACATTTATACCGAACCTCGTTAAACTTCTAGTGTTATTATTTTTCTGCTTTAATATTTCTGTTTCAATATCTGTTTTAGTTTATTTTAGCATTATATTTTCAATAGCATTATTTTGTAGGGTTAGTTTGAGTTCTATTCATTTAAATCATAAATGAATAGTAACTACTTAGAATAAGGAAAATATACTCGATTTTTCCAACAATTAGTATCATAACCGAAGGTTTCTACCTAGGCATTTGTTTGCTATTGGAATATAGTTGCTAGTTGTTGTAATTTGACGAAATGGCGGAAGAAAAATTTCTTTCGAACAAAGCCCAATTATCCACGTCAGGTAGAACTATGGTAATGAATGTAAGGTTCGAAGTGGAGAAGTTTGATGGAACCGGTCATTTCGGCATGTGGCAAGGTGAAGCTTTAGATGCTCTATTTCAATAAGGTCTAGAGATCGCCATTGAAGAAAAGAAACCAGATGGAGCAGACGAAGTAGAGTGGAAAAATATCAACTGATTGGCATGTGGTACAATCTGTTCGTGTCTCTCAAGAGAACAAAAGTACACGTTCATGAAGGAGACATCTGCAAGTAAGTTATGGAAGACGTTGGAGAACAAGTTCATGAAGAAGAGTGGACAATATCGACTCTATTTGAGGAAGAAGTTGTTCCGTTTTAAATACCTTTCAGGTACTACGATAAACGGCCACATTACTTCTTTTAATCAATTAGTAACGATTTGTTAAATATTGATGAAACTTTTAAAGATAAAATGTTGTTAGCCTTGATGTTGTTAGCCTCCCTTCCTAAGGAGTTTGATCACCTTATTACGAGCTTACTCATTGGGAAGGATAAAATGTCTTTTGAGGAAGTTTCCACTGCTTTGTATAGTTATGAAATTAGAAAGAAAGATAAAAAAAGAAAGCAGGAATGAAGTAACAGAGACACTATCTGTAAGAGAACGTCTGCAAACATAACAGAAAGGAAGGAGAGGTAGATCTCTGTCAAATGGAAGGCTTGGTAAAGATGAATGTGCTTTTTGTCATGAGAAAGGCCATTAGAAGAAAAATTGTTCGAAGCTACAGAAGAAAGGAAAAGCTGTGCAATCTGATGCATGTGTAGCTTAAAGCAATTCAAATTCAGATTTTGCATTGGTTGGTTCGTCAACAGCATCCCATCCTGATGATTGGATTTTTGATTCAACATGTACCTTCTATATGCCTCCTAACAAGCAGTGGTTCTTTAACTTTGAAGAACTAGACGGTGGAGTTGTTTTCATGGGTAATGATTATCCATGCAAAGTTTTGGGGATTGGTACAATTCGTTTGAAAAATCAAGATGGTTCAACCAAAGTCTTGACAGATGTTCATTATGTTCCAGATATGAAGAAGAATCTCATTGTTGTGGGAGTCTTAGAATCAAAAGGCTTCAGAGGAAGAAAGAGATTTAGAAACTACCAAGCTGTGACATATGTGTTTGGGCCATGCTGGTGAAAAAGCTTTGCAGATTCTAGTAAAGCAAGGCATGTTAAAAGGATGAAGTGTTGAGAATTTTTCTCAAGTGGAAGAAGATGATTGAGACTCAGACTGGTAAAAAGATCAAGCGTCTGAGGTCTGATAATGACACTGAGTACACAAATGATCAATTTATAAAAGTTTGTGAAAAAGAAGGGATATTGCGACACTTCACTATTCAAAAAACATCACAACAAAACGGAGTTGCAGAATGTATGAATCGGACTTTGCTAGAGAAGGTTCGGTGTATGTTGTCAAATTCTGGGTTAATCAAGCAGTATTGGGTTGGGGTTGTGACATATGCATGCTATCTTGTCAATCGTCTACCATCGTCTGCTTTTGAAGGAAAAACGCCTATGGAGGTATGGTCTGAAAAACCTGCTAGAGATACCCAATAGCCAAGAAAGATATTTTTTTGGGGATTCTTTCTGGTTCTAAGGGATATCGACTATGGTGTCTTGAAATGAAAAAAATAATCTTCAGTAGAAATGTTACCTTTGATGAATCTACCTTGCTGAGAAAGGTAACTAAGAAGAATGATGACACTTTGAAGCAGGTGGAGCAAACTCCAAAGCTGAAAGCAGAATTGTTAATCCAGTTAGTGAAGATAAGATAGAAGCCGATCCTCCACTGACAGAAGATGAATCAGATGAAGAGGTTTTAACCCAAGAACCTCCACAACAACAAGAAGAAATTGTAGTTGATAGGCCACGACGATAAAATGTCAAGATGCCTACTCGATATAAGGATTTTGAAGACCTATCAGCTCAGTTTAAGAATACGATAGTCTGTGCACTTTTAGTTGTGCATGATAATGTTCCTTCCATATATAAAGAAGCAATCAGAAGCCCTGAAGTTGAAGGATGGAAGGAAGCCACGGATGAAGAACTTCTATCCCTTCAGAAAAATAAAACATGGAAATTGACACAACTACCTAAGGGTAAGAAGGCAATTGGCTGCAAATGGGTATATGCAAAGAAAGAGGGATTTCCTAATAAAGATGGTATTCGCTACAAGGCAAGGTTGGTGGTTAAGGGCTACGCTCAGAAGGAGGGAATCGATTATAATGAGGTATTTTCTCCAATTGTTAAACATTCCTCCATTAGAATTTTGTTGGCCTTGGTAGCACAGTTCGATTTGGAACTAATTCAACTTGATGTAAAAACCGTGTTTCTACACGGTGACTTAGAAGAGGAAATTTATATGTCTCAGTCATAAGGGTTTAATGTTGATGGTAAAGAGAATTAGGTTTGTAAGCTGAACAAATCATTGTATGGATTGAAGCAATCTCCAAGGTAGTGGTACAAACGATTTAATCAGTTTATGTTGCAGCAGAAGTACACCAGAAGCACAAATGATCTTTGTGTGTATTTTCGCAAGCTACAAGATGAGCTTTTCATCTATCTCTTATTGTACGTCGATGATATGTTGATTGCATCGAAGAGCCAAACAGAAATTGAGAAGTTGAAGGCTCAACTAAGTCAGGAGTTCGAGATGAAAGATTTGGGAGAAGGTAAGAAGATTCCCAGTATGGAAATAAACAGAGACAGGAAGAAAGGGAAGCTTAGTTTGACGCAGAATTAATATTTGAAGAAGGTACTACAACTTTTTGGTATGAATGAATAGACAAAACCTGTAAGTATTCCATTAGTTCCTCAATTCAAGCTTAGTGCTTAATTATCTCCTAAGAATGATGCAGAATGAGAATATATGGCAAAGGTACCATATGTAAATGCGGTTGGTAGCTTGATGTATGCAATGGTGTGTACAAGATCTGACATTTCACATGTGGTTGGTGTTGTAAGCATGTACATGCATGATCCTGGTAAAGGACATTGGTTGGCTGTGAAATAGATTTTACGGTATATTATAAATACTGTAATTGTTGGTTTAGTATTTTAGTAGGATAATACCATTGGTTAATATGTAGTCGGATATTGTGATTTCGACTATACAGGAGATTTAGATAAGCGTTGGTCAACTACTGGTTATGTGTTTATTCTTGCTAGACCACCAGTCAGTTGGAAGTATACCTTGCAGTCTATTGTTGTTTTATCTACTACAGAGGCAGAGTATATGACAGTTATAGAGGCTATGAAGGAAGCTATTTGGTTACGAGGTTTGCTTGAATACTTGGGAGTTGGTCAAAAACATATTAAGGTGTTTTGTGATAGTTAAAGTGCTATTCATTTAGCAAAGAATCAAGTCTACCATGCACGTACAAAGCACATTGATGTTCGTTATCATTTCGTGCGAGAGATTATTGAAGAAGGTGGAGTACTAGTTCAGAAGATCAATACTACAGAGAATCCTGCAGATATGATGACTAAGATGGTAATAACAATCAAGTTCAAACATTGTCTGGACTTGATTAACATCCTGCAAATCTGAATTGGTACTCGCGTCGATGATCTAATGATTGAAAAAATCATTTAAGAATCACTAAGTCGTTAAGGTAGAGATTTACTATATAGCTCCTTAGTGAGCAAATTAGAAAAGTCTCACATTGATTAGAAATGAAGATAGGTGTTAGATTTGGGGTTATAAATAAAGTCCTTTTTCACCATTTATAAAATATCCTAAAATTTGTAAATCTTTCTCTCTTTTGTAAGGTTAATTGATTAGCTCAATATTGTTCAATTAGTTGTAATTTAAAGTTCATCCATTTAGAGATAGTGAAAGTGGTCAACGACGCCCGAGGATATAGGTAACATTTATACTGAATTTCGTTAAACTTGTGATGTTATTATTTTTTTGCTTTAATATTTCTGTTTCAATAACTGCTTTAATTTATTTTAACATTATATTTTCAATAACATTATTTTGTCAGATTAGTTTGAGTTTTATTTATTTAAATCATAAGTGAATTATAAATATTTAAAATAGGGAAAATATACCCGATTTTTCCAATAAATATTCAAATAAAACTTCTTGTTTATGTTGAAGTTCTAACAACATTACAAAAAAAGGCATTTGAGGTGAGTCTGCTCTCAGGGGCTTTGAGGCTAGCGCCTCTTTTTCATCTACCCATTAGTCTTTCCGATTCTTCTTCTTTTTTTCCCCATCATTTACTAGGCTGATGGACTTTTAATAAAGAAATATGGGGTTA